>CM062807.1:28739861-29939861 GCA_031772625.1 Pinus tabuliformis | reverse complement strand
GAACAAAAGGGAATGTGCTTTCAAAGAAGAAGTTACCAAACTAAAGGCCCAAATAGAAGAAGGAAACAAGGTAAGAAAGCTACTCAAGGACAAGGAAGACCAATTGCAGCATGAAGTGACATCATTAAGAAAAGAAGTCAACGAAAGAAGCACAACCATCAAGAAACTCAAAGATAGATCCAGCTACTATGAAAATCTTGAAGCTACAATCCCCTCACTAAAAGGAGATCTTGAAGAATCAAAGAAACAGAATACAGATCTACTCCAAGCTATTGCAAAACAAGAAAATGAAGTCACCAGCTTAAAATCTCAACTAGAATGTGCCTTCCGAGTTCGTCAAATGCAGCAGGATCTGAATGAAGAACAAGAAAAGGAGATTCTCAAACTAAGGCATCAGTTGGAAGAAGGAAGGAAAGATGGAGAAGACATGAAGAAGCAATGTCTAGAAAAGGAGGAACAACTTCAAGTTGAGGTAAATATCTTGAAAGGTAAAATAGAAGAAAAGGATAAGCTTTTACGATTTCAAGATAGTTCTAAAGTCTTGGATGATATTCTTAGTAGTCAAAGGTCCCCTGCTATAAAGACTGGTCTTGGTTTCCATGAATCTGTTGAAGATGAATCTAGTTCACAAGGTGAGGCAAGGAACTCTAAAGAGAAATCTAAAGTGATCAGTGAAGAAATGAAAGATCCATCTCATCATCAACCAAGGAAAGAGATTCTTCAAAGAAAATCTTTTACTCCTCCTATGAATAATGTTGAATGTTATGTATGTCATAATCTTGGACATGTTGCAGCTAGATGTAGAAGAAGAAGAGTTCAAGACTATTATGCGGACAGGTCATCTCAATCAAGGTACTTTAATGGATATTGCTTTACTTGCAATATGTATGGTCACAAAGCTGCTGATTGCTACAGAAGGAACATGAAACATGTTAGATGTTATGCATGTAACAAGCTTGGACATATAGCAAAGGAATGCAAGAACAAAGGATGGACATCACACCGAAAGGAGAAAACCTCATCACACTTGAAGATATGGAGGAAGAAGGAAGTACAGTCAGCACAATGTACTGAGACACAGCACAGCACAGACATATCACACTCAGGGGGAGCTGAAAGTGTAAACCTTCAGTGTCCTGAATCTCATACGCAAGTTCCTTAAAGGGAAGTCGCGTATATACGCGAGTTCGACACTGCAAAGTCGCGTATATGTCAGTCTGAAGAAAAGCAGTGGGGACAGGCTCAGAAAAGGGATCTGATATGATTCAGTCCATTATTTGCTCTATTGGTTAATAGCTACAGTTTGCTGAGGATGTGTGGAAATGTTTTGTTACTTGTATGATGTCTGGAAATGTTTTGATCCTAACTTGAGGATGAAGATGTTTTGATACTTACTGCTGATATATGCATGATTAGATCTAGCAAATGGCACTGGTTGAGGGGGAGCATATGCCTTTAGTAATTCATTGTTGGCATTATGGTTAATAATCCTTGGTGATGATTCTTATATGGATAAATGATATATCTTGCTATGATATGATGTTGTGAGTTGTCTATGATAAAATCACATATGATTCTTGGGGTTACATAGTTGATGATCAGATCAGATTTATGGTTGATTCCTTGATGATGCATATATGGTGCTTACATGGTGATCTTCATAAGGACAAGAAGAAGTACAAAGCTTGAATACACATCTTCCTCACTTGATGATGAGTCACTTATATACTGTTGTTGTCATATGCATAAATATCATACAGTTATGATGCAGGCACTCATGCGGATAAGGATTGTTGCTGATGATGATATCAAGAATCTTTGTCAAAAGAATTTGAGCTCAAGATACATAGTACTGATACATGGATGACTACTCAAAGTTGCTTTATTGAAGACATGGTTCTTATCTATATGATGATAGGTTGATCCTTACTTGATGCAGATGTTCCCAAGTAATGATACTTGGATCATGTAGAGTTTGATGAAATGGCTATGGTGGTTTCACACATGATACAATGTTAATGACTCTGAATTCTGTTCAAAGGGATGAATTGATGCAGACATACCTTGTTATAGGTTGATGACCCATTCTCTACAGGACATTTATAGGTTGCTGATATGGAAATTTGTGTACGCGAGTTGTTTAAAGGATATCCGCGTGCATACGCCGTTTTACAAGGGGATAGTCGCGTATATGGTGTACGCGTGTTGCGTAAGGGATATCTGCGTATATACGCTTGTTTATGTGTATACAGACGCGTATATGGAGATTTGAAGGAAATCAGCAGGGACAGATGTTGGTTGCAGAAAGTCTGATATACGTCTGACAGAGATCATCTGGCACAGGTTCATGGGGAGCAGATAATCTTCCAATGATGCATTGTTGGCATTATCTTAAAGCTTTTGGTTCTAGTTCACATTTGGTGTTGATTTCAGGAGGAACAAAGGCGAAAGGAGAACAGAAGGATCTCTTGGTTGCTGATCTGAATGGTGATTATCAGATGCTGCTGGTGACTTTCATAAGTCTTGGTCTAGTTATTTCGTCTCTATGTCATATATCTCGTTTGTGGTATCTCTTTCATGGTGTCAAGGTCATGTAACGGCCTATTTTGGTTTCCCCACTATGCCTGGGATGATTGATGCAATGTGATTGGTTGTCATATGTAAAATTTTGATGTATTCCCACTTGGTTGGGTGGATGAGTCAATTTTTGTATATCCTCACTTAGTTGAGAGATGGATGTATGTATGAGTCCTAAGTGATAGGAAGGTCCTTTATGATGTATAGAGTCATGTTCTTCTTGAAGAACATCTTTTGCAGATCTTGCCTACAGTCAAGGGGAGCATGAACAGCACAATTCAGCAAGAGTCGGATGGATAGATTGGTACACTTTGGCATACACAAATGGGGAGCACAGTTGGAGATTTCAGCAGGTACTCAGGGGGAGTATGGACAGCAGAAGGTATACCAAAGAAGAGAATATCTTGGTCCACCCTTTGCCCTTGATGTCAAAGGGGGAGAGTGACTTGGTGTGGTGGTTGCCATCAAGTCCAAAGGGGGAGATTGATGGCATTATGATTCAAGTGTTGTCCTTGATGGCAACTTACTCAGAGGTTGGTACAGGTGCTCAGAGGTTGGTACAAGTGATGGCAACTTAATCAGAGGACAGATCTTAGTACAGCATGGCAAGAAAGTTTGTACACGCTAGTTGGCTTCATCAAAAGCGCGTGTACACGCTAGTTGGCTTCATCAAAAGTGCGTGTATGCGGAAAAGTACCTTTGGTCCATGGCGGTTAGTCCTTGGAAGTTGTGCCTATGGTTTCGGACCATTGTGTCTCGACGGACGTGTCGATCCCTAGTTTTGAAGTTGATGGTATTGGATTTCTATGGTTTTGGCTCTTGGTATTGAACAAGGCCTAAGGCTATATAAGGAGAAGGAAATCATTAGGCAAGTGCACCTGAAATGTCTTGAATATCTGATGAAGCATTAGATCCAGTATGCTGGTTATGGGTTGATGATGCATTGCTTGATCTGAGCTAAGGAGAGATCTCATCGGTTGATGGAGAACAAGATCTAAGGAGAGATCGGGATCAAATGGTTTGAAATGAACTATCTTTATGATGCTTATTCTAGATCTACAAACTGACGCATGTATTGTTCTATAAGTATTATGAGTATGATTGATGTCTAGTACAACCGTAAGTTATGAGAAACTATTTTTAGATCTGTACGCGGGTTGTCTTTGGAGAAAGCGCGTATACACGCGGTTTTGATTCATCGAAGTAGCGTATACATTGTAAAGCTTGATATTTGAAGTTGCAGATGGATCTGATGGTTATTACAGAGTTCTGTTTCTGCTCTATGTTCTGGTGACTGTTGTTAACAGGGTTTCAGTGATTCAGGGTTTAATGATTGTTTTTGAGCTTCAATGATAGTTATGGGTCCAGTATGAAAATTGGATGAAAAGTGGCCTTACAGATTATGTGTTGTGCTTCAGTGTATCCAGTCTGAAAATTGATGAAACGTGGTACCTGGAGGTGAGAAGATTGTAGGCAAGCACCTACGTACTAGCATCTAAGCTAGTACAAAAGCTAAAGGAGATCTTTGGAGCATTGTTGCAGGTAGCAGCCTGCGTACTAGTAAATGGATCGGCTAGTACAAGAGCAAAGGGGGTTGTAGCTCCCGTACTGGTATAAGACTGCACCAGTACAAATATTGTAAAAGGATTTTCTTATTAAGAAGAAGATTGAGATGACTTGCAGCAGGTGGTTTTCACCCACATTGGGTTTCCACCTTATATCTTTGTGTTCATGTGTGTGGCTCTTGTGTGATGTTCTTTTATATTATTCTGCACCTGTTTACTGTTAATATGCTTAATAATGATCTGATGCATTTACTGAAGATTAAGCTAACTGAATTATAAGATCTCTGGATATACGCGAGTTTCATTAGACACAGTAGCGTGTACACGCGGGTTCACTTAATTGAAGTAGCGTATATGTTTTTGAGTATGAAATTGAAAAAGTTTGATTGATCTGATAATACTGATTCACCCCCCCTCTCAGTATTATTTCCAACATAAGAATGATTACCAAAGACTTCTAACCATAATTCCAACTATGCATTATTTGAAGTATATGCTCCCCCTGAACCTATGCCATGCCATCATCAAAACAGTGACTGAACCATATCGGACTTTTGTACTGTTGCTTTTCTTCAGATCATCATATACGTGACTATGCAACATCTAACTCGCGTATATACGCGAGTTGTCTTCATGAAACTTGCGTATGAGATTTAGAACACTGATGTTGCACACTTCCAACTTCCTCTGAATCTGTCATGTCTTTGTACTCTGCTATGCCACATCTTTCTGGTTGTACTTCCTTTTTCTTCCATATCTTCAACTGTGATGATGGTTTCTTCTTTTGGTTTGGTGTCCAAAATCTTCTCCTGCATTCTTTCGCTATATGTCTAGGCTTGTTGCATGCATAACATCTTACATGTTTCATATTCCTCCTAAAACAGTCAATGTCTTTGTGAAAAAACATATTGCAAGAAAAACAATATCCCTTAAAGTACCTGGAACGTGATGATCTTTTTGTTTGACGGTCTTGAAGCATTCTACTTCTGCATCTCGCTGCAACATGTCCAATATTATGACATACATAACATTCAACATTATTCATTGGAGGAAATAATCGTTTATCACTTCGAAAGTTAGGAGTAAAAGATTTTCTTTGAGGAATTCCTTTCCTTGGTTGTTGATGGGGTTGTCTTCTCATCTCCTTATTGATCATTTTTTATTTCCTTGCCTCACCTTGTCAGCTAGATTCACCTTTAGCAGATTCATAAAAACCAAGACCAGTTTTGATAGCAGGTGACCTTTGACTACTAAGAATATCATCCAAAATATTAGTACTATCTTGAAATCGTAATGTTTATCTTTTTCTTCTAATTTGCCTTTCAAGATATTTACCTCAACCTGATGTTGTTCTTCCTTTTCCAGACATTGCTTTGTCAAAGTTTCTTCAGATTTTCTTCCTTCTTCCACTTGTTTCCTTAGTTTGAGAATCTCATTTTCTTGCTCTTCATTCAGCACCTGCAGCATTTGTTGTACTCTAGAGGCACATTCCGACTGAGCTTTTAAGTTGATAATTTCTTCTTTGAGGGCACTCTCCCTTTTGCTAGGTAGATCTTATTGCTCTATGAATTTATCTGATGCTTCATTTGCTTGTCCATCATCAATCTGAGGTGATTCAGGATATGAATAGTTGCTTCCACTCAATAGTAGGCTGTCATTGTTCCTTTGAGTTGTCTTCTTCTTTTGACACGATTTCTTTCCCATTGATCTACGGATCTCCTTCAAGCAATCAAGCTTCTACCAAAGGACCTAGCTCTGATACCAATTGTTGGAAATAATACTGAGAGGGGGGGTGAATCAGTATTAGCAAATCAAAAACTTTTCATTTTCATACTCAGATTCATATACGCTACTTCAGTTAAGGATACCCATGTATATACGTAATTGTGATTAATGCAACTAGCGTACATCCAGTAAACTTATGATTCGGTTAGTTCATCTTCAGTGAATACATCATAACATTATTAACCATATGAACAGTAAACAGGTGTAGTACAAAAAAAAAAATCATCACACATAAGAAGTACAGATGAACACCATGATATAAGGTGGAAACCCAATGTGGGTGAAAACCACCTGCTGCAATTCGTCTCTATCCTCCTTTAATAAGAAACTTCTTTTACAATAGTACTGGCGCAGTCTTATACTAGTACGCATGCTTCTACATGCAGAAGGCTACAACTTTCTTAGCTCTTCTACTAGCCGATCCATTTACTAGTACGTAGGCACCAGCCTACTGAAGGCTCCAACCTTCTCTCGTTTTCCAGTTGCTCCTGGAAGGGAGCTACAACCCCCTAGCTCTTGTACTGGCCAATATGTTTACCAGTACGTAGGCGCGGGCCTACTAAAATCTACGATCATCTAGGGACCACGTTTCATACATTTTCATACTAGATCCATAAATACAAAAAAATCACCACTGCAAGACATCCATCAATTACACCTGCATCACCGATCTCTAAATCACCCAATACAGAAACAGTGAAACCTTGTTAACTACATAGTCACTAGAACACATAACAGGCACAAAACTCTGCAACAATAACCAGATCCAACCGCTACTTCAAATATAATGCGTATGATACTATGATGAACCAAACCTGCATACATACACGCTTTTACCAAATCCAACCCGCGTACAGATCTACAAATATTTACTCATAACTTTGCAGCTGTTCCAGACATCAGTCATACCCAGATCATAACATTCATACAATAAACATGTGTCAATAGATCTGGTCTATTCATAATCAAACCATATAATGATAATCATTCCAAGCCTTAAGATCTTGTTCCATCGTTCATCATCCTCCACATGAGTGCAACCCTGGTTCAGATCAAGCAATGCATCACCAACCCATAACCAACATCTGGATCTCACACTTCATCAGATATTCATCAGTTGCTCTCTTCATCATCTTCGCCTAATGATCTTCTCCTTATATAGGTTTAGGCTTCTCTCAATACCATGGTCCAAAACCATGTTGAACCAATACCTTGGACCCACTACCTGGGGTCGACACTTCAGATCAAATATCATGGACTAATACCAAAATACCATGGAACAAATACCACGGACCAAAACCATGGTTTCCAACATGTACGCGCCTTTCCTTCTCTGAAACCACGTGTGTATGTATACGTGCCTTTCCTTCCACTAACCCATGTGTATATGCAGCTTGGTCATGATGAACTTGTGTATATCTCTCTTTTGACCTACTGAACCATGTTGATTAAGTCTCCATCACCTGTATCATACCTCTGAGTGAGTTGCCATTAAGGACAACACTTGTATCATAATGCCAACAAGCAAGCCATTTCATTATGCTTGGCTTTTATTGTCTATCATCTTAGTTATGTGGAGATTGCTGGAGGACAATCAATTTCCTCTGCACAAGGAAGATTTACCTAAGGCAGTGCGGGTTTCCTTGCTAATGAAGATGGATATTTAGATGGTGCTTAACCAGAGGCCAAGTTTCTCCCCAACCTTGTTCGAACAATTGACAACCTACACAGAGTTCAAGGCTAAATTTCACAATGCATCAATTTGCGTGTGAAAGGACCCAGAGGAAACATCTCATTTGTTTCCTTATTTGGTGTCTAAAAGTGATGTGCAAGAAGTTTTTGGGTATTGGCCAACATAGTGGCGTGAAATGATGAAACTAGATGTAGGAACAAGAAAAGGCACAAAGAGCGTTGTTGTGCAGAATCAGAAGGATGTTGCTCAGAAGGTCACGTGTGCCCTGGTTGAACATTATAAGAAGGAAGCTATTAAGGCTGTTACGGAGAAGGAACAGATGGAAAAAGATCATGCTACTAAGGAGAAGGTAGACAAGGAACGCCGAGATATAGAGGAGGGTGGAAAGTTTGCTTCACATCACACTGACGAGTAAGGACTGTCCGAGCAGGGAGGAAGCGGTGGTGAGGAGCAGATTACTCCTTTTATCCTAAATCAATGTGGGCAGGAGCAGATAGGCAGAAAATGGGAAAAGCATGACTCAGATAAGAAGACACATATCGATCCCATGGTGCTAACATAAGGCGATCTCGATGAGATCAGAGACAAGAAGGGACACGATAACAGAGGTCCTGCAACAATTTGAGAAGCAATATATGTAGACGCTTGGGAGCATACAAAAGGATATGCATGAGATGAAGATCTAGGTGAACACAATCCAGATAGGTGTCAGTCAAGAGAATAGAGTGTAGGTGAGCCTGACACAGTGAAGTAGCATAGTGGCAGAGCTAGAATGGGCGTTGGACCTCAGAGTCATTCCATTTCCAAAGAAGACAATACGTGCAGAATAAAAAGAGGATCACGTTGTGATTAATACAGTGAAGGACATGGGGTTGAATTCAACCACGCTTCCACTTTAGACCCTCCATGTGTTGCATCAGGGGCGTCAAAAGGATTGAGGATCAAGGAATAACACACACTCATCATTGTCAGTGAGTTTCATGTCAATAATGAACAACTCTTCATAGAGAAATGTCAGGTGTTGAAAGAAAAGGAAGAGTTGCAAACACATCGACAACACTTGGAGATAATGATTGAATAGGCCTACAAGTCAGTGCCTCAGTTGAATATACCAGAGGATGCATAGGCCTCAGCCAAAGTGCAGAAATTAGTTGCTTCAGTACGCACTTCAAAGGAGGAAGTTGGTAGGGTGACTTTCAATTTCTAGACGAAAATCATAGAGCTTTAGTTGAAATTTCAGCCAATGACTCTGCTAAAATTTTGGGAGTAGCGTGGAGTAGAAATAAAGGAGGGCATGACTACATTGGACACCACATCTAATGACAGCTCTTCAATGTTTGATTCCACGATGGAGTTATGGACGTGTTTGCAGGAGGACATGAACATGTAGAAGCTAAACGTGGATGTTTGAGGAATGCAGTGATAGTATGACGAGGTTTGAGTGACTGTGCACAATTTGACATTAGAGCAACACCTTGTGATGTTATAGGAGGGCAAGGAGCTGCTCACACAGTTCGAGGACTTGCATAGGAAGGAGGCCTTTTTGAAGGCCATATTACAGCCATGGCTAGAGGAAGCATGTCGACTTACTGTGTCACTTCAGGGGAAGCTCAAAGGATTATAGCAGATGTAGAGGACCATGTTCCTCGCAGTGGAGGGGCCAACAACTGAGAAATTGGTTGAAGAGGTACAGGAGGTAGTGCCACAAAGCATTGTAAAAGTTCCAGTGATACAAGTTGGGCTAGGTGGTCTTCGCAACAAGATCGCAATGCTAACTGAGTGAATCAAGGGTGAGTAACATTCTTTGTGTTGGGGGCCTGTTAGGATAGGGTCCCTAAGGTTAGTTTTTGGGTTAAGTTAACCAGATTTTGTAATTTTGTTTTTTAAAAGAATGTAAATTCTTCGTGATATGATGATGCAGAGCACGCAAATAGATAGGAGTCAAAAGGCTCTCAACCCTTGTTTTTGGTTGGTTTTAAGATTCTCCCATGCTCCACGAACCATGGTATTGTATGAAGGAAATCTATAAATATTTGAGTCATAGTGAGTCTTATAGATAACTTTTGATAGAGAATTGGGTACGTTAAAAGGATTTTGTTGTCTTGGGCAAGTGCTAAGGAAGGAAGGCTATGCTTCCTGTGCTTAGGTGAAGAAGGGAAGACTCTTGTAGATGAGTGCGCAGGAGGCCTGGGTAGAGTCAACTGCTGACTGCATGGACACCTGCAGTTGAGTGCGAAAGGGAGAAGAGTCTATAATCTGAGAATTGAGAACAATAAAGACTATTATTGAAGAATTACTGTGTATTTCTGTGAATCTATTTATGTTATATTTTGTCGATTAAATGATATGTTTTATGAAATAACGAATGAATTCTATGCGAAGTCAGTGAATTTACCTCAATAATGCATGATATGAATGGTTATATACTTCCACAAATTTAGAAGCTATTTTTGTTATGTTTTTAGATGAATTAAGTAGATCTGCATGAACCCAGATCTAGGGTAGTTTGCCAATGCACAAAAATTAGGTATATAGTTTGTTTAAGGTTTGCAAAGGCTGATCATGGACCTTCGTGAAGGTCTGAGAGGTGTTTTAACTTAGTTATAGTAAGAAAACCCTAGAATGATATCAATATGCGCCAAGGAAGATCTGAAGTTGTTCAGACTTAGAACCCGCTCATCACATATCCTTGGATGCATAAACTTGGTTCTAGCATCCCCCAATACTGCTTCGGGTGAGACTGCAGTCTGCACTACGCAGGTGGTTGCCAAAATGGCCAGCTGTGTAGGTTTTTGTTGGTTGATGCAACTAAATTCAAACCTGAGTCAGGTTCCCTTAAGCCAACACCAATCTTCCTATCCTAAAAAACATAAGGGCTTCAATGTCAAAGGCATGAATAATTATGCAATTTCTTTTAGCAGCTTTCTCCAGTTTTCTGACTGTAAGAACACTCTAGGTAGTTTATTGAAGTGCAATATTCCTTATATACAGAGCTACAATGAGTAGTGCATGTTTGATAGGAAACTTTTCTATCATCTTTTGAATGAGACAATATGCCAGCATGGAGATGATGCTTTTTCTCACTTCCCCTAGTTACAGTGCCAAAGTTTCATTAGTTGGATACTCACACCCACATTGACCTATTTGGATGCAAAGTGTGGGCTAAAGTGGGAATTGGGTTCTACAGGAACTTTTTGATGATGTTCACTATGACCCCAATGTGGTCTATCAACATGCGACAGATGTAACTAACAATGTGAGGTGTGCCTCTAAACATGGCTATCAAGGAGATGGGTTCCGCCAAGCCACTAGATATACAAGAGTATGCAAAAAACATGGTGAGAAGGAATACAATAAGGATTTTCAAAGATATCACAATGCAATAAAGAGAATAGTCCTTGTAGTTGGGCTTCTAGCTTTGACAACACTTGTGGCAGCAAGTCTTATTGCACTTGCTTTACACAAACAACATAAATAATCTAGTGTTTGAATTAGATAGTCCAGGGATGTAAGAAAACTTGCAAGACCTCTGCCCATGCACTATGAAGAATTCAAACTCTATTTATTCTCTTATAAGATGTTGGAGAAAGCCACTAAAATATTTGTTGCTACAAAAAGAAGTGTGGAAATAATGCTTGTGGGACTATATATGCTGGGAGGCTTACTGATAGTCACCTTGTTGCTATAAAAGGGATCCATTTGAGAGTTCTCATGGAGCAGATCAACTATTAAATGAAATTAATATCTCCTCAACAATGAAACAAAATAAAATTTAATAGAAATTCTTGGGTTTGTTTATTAATTGAATTTGTCTCTACTTTAACTAAGGGTTTATATATACTAATGTTGATGAAGTGATGATATAATTGGCTAGATTTTTTACCTTGTTGTTAAAGTATGTTAGAATTCTAGAAATAAGTCAGTAAGAAGCAGAGTTCATTTCTTTTCTACGTACGATTATCATATAAGGTTGAGTACTCCCTACTTAGTGTTGTCATTCTGCTTGTATTAGATTCTACAAATAATTGTTCTAGAGGTTACATTATTGCATACGGGGTACAAGAGCTCATCATTATCACTCTTCTCCCATTCCAAACCTAACCACTTCTTCCACTACTCCATGCCACAGATTGACATAAAGTTCAAGATTATTGGTAAATGGAAATAAATAGACACATTATTTGGCTAGGCCTAGTGGGATCAATCCTCCATGGTGGTCAATATTTCAAAGACTACTCTTCATCCTAGATCAATAATCTCTACAACATGGGTCAAGGACATGTGATTTTGGTTTACAAGCGAGATGACTATAGTCGGGATCTAGTCATTTGTTGTCCTGGAAAAAATGGTGGTGATGGAATTGTGGCTACATGCCACATTTATCATTTTGGATACACGCCATTTGTTTGTTCTCCAAAACAGAAAAGTAAACCTCTTTATCATGGGCTTGTTACTCAGCTAGAAGCACTTGTTGTTCCATCGTTGTCACCAGAGGATTTACCAATACAATTGGCCGACAATTTTGACATTCTAATGGATGCAATATTTTGGTTTTCATTGCATGGTAAGTTATTTTTCTTAGTTCCTTTTATATGTATGACAATCTTGCAGTCTTACAGGTTACAATATTATACATTATGTGATGAATCCAATGTACAAGTGCATTGGAGAGAAATTTCCTAACACAAAGTACTTAGCCTAAATAATCAATGTGGATAGAAGACCTCATACAGACATGTCTAACAATGTATGAGGGAACTATTGGGGTTAAGGTTAAGATTATAAAGCTTCCTCAGGGAGTTTTGTTACCAAAATGCAAGAAATCCCAATAAATATGATCTTGGAAACATGTCATTTCACAAGTCACAAGGACCCATATTTTGTTTCAATAAAGATCCCATTGAGGATTCTGAGTAATAGATTGAGGATAGAATTTAATAGTCTGATTATGGTCATGTTTTCCACTACACTTCCTTGTGAAATCACATCCATTAAATTTTGTTATGTGTGTGCATTGTGCAATTCCAATTCCTTTGGTGCGTTATCTAAATTGACTTGAAGCTATAATGAGTTGATGGCCAGAATCACTGAGGGAAAAATCACAATGCCAGCCAGAAGAAGCATTGTTGGCTAGAACAATGAAGAGGGAAATTATCAAGTTGTCAAGATCCTAGCAAATTATGATTTGTGTGGCATAGTAAGGAATACCAAGTCTAGGGTCGAGTACGTTGAATTATGGTATGGTTTCCAGCATCTATAACTACTAAGGGCTAAAGGAATCACAAGCCTTGCTATATAAAATGGACCTATTTGACCTTATTTATCCTTTCAAAAAGATCATCAAAATAAATACAGTACTAAGAGGATCACACTAGAAGTGAAGAATAAGGTCAATGTTTCAGGTTTTCCAAGAAGAGTTCAATATAGTGGTGAAAATTTTGTGTTTCCACAAATATACAAAATAATAGTATACTACACCAGCTAAATGGGAAATATATGTCATTTCTTATATAGTGCATGAGTATCTATCATAACCAGGGTAGTGCACCCTGGAGAAGTGCAATACAACAATACAGATAAGTATTTTTTTAATGAATGTAAAATTATTTTTTTGAGTAATTCTTACATATTAAATATTACAAGCTTATGAGAGTAACATAAATATTTCACGATGATGATTATGACATCTCTTTCTTGATGGCTAATTAGGAATGACTGAAGAACAACAACATGCAGTGAATACTTGGCAGGAAGAAACAATGAAGGCTGAAGGGTTTTGACCTTGTATGTATCTAAATGCACTGAGGATAGTGCATAAATAAGGGAGAGGGGAATGTAACACCCCTGATCAGGACCCCCTCAAATGATACATGGACAAATGTATGTGTGAATATTAGGCTGGTGAGTCAGAGGTTACTTCTGGGTAGTATGCCCATGTGTATGTGTGTTTGTGTTGGGGGACAATATGTCCACATGTATGTGTTTTTATGTTATCGGGATATAAAAATTGATGTGGTAAACAATGCTTAATTTATGTATATTAGTAAATACCTAATGGTTGTAGGTGTACCTAGACAAAATACTGTGGGGGACCAATGAATCCCCAACAGAAAAAAAAGAATTTGGAAAAGGCAGGCAATATTATAATATTAAATAAAGGTGAAATGTATTTATAAAAGGGAGATTCATTCAGTTAATCCTTAAGGGGGCTACTGATCAGCTAGTGGGTCCTCTGTGGACTCTATGACTGGTTGACGGCTAGTGAGTACCGAGTTTGGACTCTACACTAGCCAATGTGTAGTTATTAAGTTAATTGTGTCATATGGATGTATCATGTTATGGTGTGAGCTCCTATATAGCCTTTAGTAGAACGCATAGGACATCCACTAGATACTGGAGTCTAAGGAATTCCCAAAATATTACTAATGTATGCAAGGATTTTAGGAGACATGAGGAGTTCCTTTATCATAATCAAACTTAATCTTTCTAATCTTAAAGAGACACTTCGTTCACATATTACACCGATGGCTCACAGTTCTCGTCCAAAAAAATATGTGTAACCTATTCATTTTTATGTTTTCCTTGATCTTGTTAAAATTTCAAACCACATTCCAGATTTAGATCATAGTCAAATTTTTTACAATAATAGGATGACACACTATTGCCTTTGTTGCATCAATTAAATATAAATGCAAGCCTTGGTGTTAGTACAAGTTGGTCTCCATGTTGGTTGTACTTGATTTCCTTGGGAGATTTCTCAAAACGTTCTTTCATCTCCTTCTACATCATTTAAAAATGTGCATTAGTGAATGGATAAGCCATGGCTCCATGAGTCGACAATACGCTTCTGGCATTATTTGTCATAGTTTTCCCGTCATGACAAACCACGATAAAATATGGGACACCTCTAACATGGAAATACTATGAGAAATCCTTATTAGTTTTATCTCCAATCAAAGAGATAACGTTGGCATGCCTTTGTAGTAGTTTTCAAAATCGTCTTCATATTGGTCCATAAAAATGAAAACAATCTCAAAATATTCTCCTCTTTCTTTGAGTTCGTTGTAAATCTTTATAAGCTCTAGATTGAATATTTGACAAGGAGGACATGTATGGGTAGATAAAGAAATATCAATTGTCTTTCCCACAAGCTCAGATACCAAGAACTAGGCACCGCCATGCTTGATAATAAAGATGTGTGCATTACTACAGGGTTCACACTTATAATTTCACCTTTTCTTCAGCTTCAATCTCATCTAGTTGATCTTTTTTAAATGGGAAGCTCAGATTCCATAGCCCCATATATGGACCACTGCATAATTTTGTACTGTGTTCCTGTCTGGACCTAAAATGATCAATGCTAGGATACCAGAAACTTTGAAGTAGCAAGACAATTTCTTTCCAGTGTTGTCTACAAATGGAAAAGATAGCCATGACATGCTTGCGTAATACTCTTAAAATAATTTATCCTCTTTTTAACACGAGAGAAACATAATCTCCAACACCTCCCATCTCTTAAAAATCTTGTTATAAATATCCACAGGATGTGGAGTGAAATTTCTACAAAAACCACACCAGTGGCTAAGAAATATAGACCCATGTTTTTCCATGTAAGCTCAACAATGTTTATTCAAAATTCTTGGGGATATTGAAGAGTGGCTCAAGCTTAAACATGGATATTCTTCTTCTCTAATATCAATTACCCAAGGGATTTTTGGAAAAGGGTGAAGTTATTGGTTATGATATATTGTTAGTAGTGAGCAGTGGTAAGGATTTTTACAAGTTTTATGCAGTTCTTTAGAATGGACCATGAGGATCCTTGGAGATTCCCATTATGTAAGACCAACAATATTCAAAACTATCTAAGGAGGCAAGAAGATTTCATCACTAATAATAGAGATTCAATTTTCTTTAATAATGATATGATGCATTCCTAGGAAGAGGCTAGAAACATTGAATATACCTTCATTTGGAAAACTTACACAATCAAAAGAGGTAAATTAATAATATTCAAATTGAATTTGTTTCTTTTCATAGAATGGTTGAACCTAGTCAAGGATCCTATTTCACTCATCTCAAATAGTAGGCTATCAATTGGGTATATTGTGTAGGAGGGTAAGGAAGATGAGATTTTTCATCATCAACAATAGGATGTGGAAATATCAGTTGAAGATCATATACCTAAGGGAATTTTGTGAAGGGATGAAGTTATTGGTTATGATAGATTGCTATTAGTGAGTAGTGATAAGGGGTTTTACAAGTGTGATCTAGTGCCTTTATAATGGACCATGATAATCCTAGGAAATTCTCATTATGTGAGAACACTAATATTCACAAATATCTAAGGAAAGAAGATTTCATCGCTAATAATAGGAATTATATTTTCTCTATTACTAATAGGATGAATTCCTAGGAATTATCATTTCTCGAAGAAGCTGGAAACACTGACTATGCCTTGATTTTGAAAACCTTGCACATAATGAAAACAAACAAATTGAGTGCATTTCTCTCCAACAAGTGGTTGAGAGTTCAGTCAAAAATCGTACTTACAACCCCCATACCTTTGATTGTATAACTTTACACAAGTACTAGCTACCCAAAATCATTTGCAAAACATTGTTTTGTTTCTTTAACCAGTAAACTCTAAATTTGAACAACTTTCAAGATGTCTTTTTGGATAGCTACTTTTTTTTGTATTATTATGTTGACCAGCAAAACTGAAAATATGGTTGTTCTTGTTAGAACATAAAACCCAACACTCCAAATAAGATAATATTCAAACAAGAAATATATTTGTAAAATAAATGCACTTTGTTATGAGTTTTCCCTCTATGAGATCCAAAATCCAACATCTAATTCCAATGGTGGATTATTTTTATTTAGGTTGTCTTAGGGCTATTGTACAAGTGTAGCACCAAATTTCTATTTAAACATAAAAATAGTTAATCAGAGAAAACTCACCAGGTACTTTAGAAAGCATTGAGTAAAAGCTTCCTATGAATCTCCTGTGCATGGTGAACTTCCTGAAGAAATATAGAACGTTGCTTAACCCCCTGAATTGCAAAAGTGATTACATCAGCACCCAATGTAATGAAAATTTTGTCATATGCAACCTTAAAATGCCAATTTTGTTGAGAGGTTGATACATTGTTATCCCCGACAACCTCACAGTAAACCTGAATCCAAAACAAAATTTTCTTTAGAAATAACTATTATCTTGCTTATTTTAGCAATTCAAGCTATATTCCAGTCCTACAAAGTCAATTATTTGATGATTTCTTCTCTAAAAACCACAAGCAATAAGCCAAGGAAGCAAAAACATTCATATTCTTCACATATTCGGTCAGCAAGTAAAAGTGAAAAACAAAAAACATAGCCTCAAAAAGAGCTCTCGGGTGTCGTGTGCTTCAACACCATGATTGCATTTTGGAATCTAGGTGCCTTTTGAAGACTATTCAAAATTATCATATTTAAGATTTAATATATTATTTGCATTTCATATCATTTAATGTAGGTGGGTCAAAACATACATTACATTGGAGGTCTAATAAGACTTGATGTGAATCAAGCTTAAGTGGAAACAATTCATGTAATTATTTGGGCTCTGGTTCATATTCCCCTATATATGGGAAAAGTAGAGAATGCAAATAAGATAAAAGTAAAACATTTTGGAGAAGAGTTGTAGGTATGATAGGAATTTCCTTTTTTGATCCCAAGATTTACAATTTAAACAATATTTTGTTGCAGATTAACAATGCAAATGTTGTATTTGTGTTGTTTCTTTTAGAGTACTTTGGCTTTCTTGGATTTGTCCTTTTTGTTGCCAGAATGGTACTGTTGTTACTACACATTTATCAACCTCAAATGTTGGTGCACTGATGGCTAATATGCACATACTTTAAATATTTATTCTCCAATTTTTATGCATACAAGTAGACCTACATGAGGTTGTTGGAAAAACATCTTGTGTGGGTTGCAATGAAATATAATCTCATACCTACAATAGCGATCAAAATTTGTAATTCCTAATTTAGTACAACAATAATAGAGGCTCAACATGAAGAGGATAGAAATAACATAATCTCAACAATAACAGTGTGCGAGTGAAAATTTATAGAACTTACACTTATAGAATTGACCTAACTATCCTAAGAATTGACCTAACCATGCTTAGATGTCATATAGTCCAAAACTAAAGCAATCAATGTCCTCTGAACATGAGCCACAGTTGAGTCATACCAAACAATGAACTAATTCTTGTACATTTTTTCATATTCAATATATTTCATTAGAGATGAGTGTGTTAAAAATGCTTGGGGATTGATTAACATAGTGAGAAAACCTGTCAAATACTCCAGAAAGAGGGGGAACTTGGTCAGGTTAACCAATTTTAGGACATGTTGGCATATTCAATATATTGCATTAGAGAAGAGTGCCTTCAAATGACTCAGGAATTGGTTAACCGAGTGAGAAAGTATTTCATATAATCCATAAAGAGGGGTAATGTGATGAGAAAGGTGGTGTATATAAAGCATGGTTTTTTATGAAACAACTCAAAAACAAATAGAAAAGATAGATCAATGACTTCAAAATCAGCCTCTTCAAGGGGGAAGCCTCCTTTACATTACACAAATGAATAATTATTGGATGATACAAATGAATAAACCTCCTTTATATATATAGGATTCTAAGGGGTCAAATATAATCAAAGCCAACATAACAATAATAATATAGGGGCACAACAATAACAATAGTGGGCTTTTATGGGGCATAATAATAATAATAAGGGCTATAATGACAATAGTAATGGGGGAATCACTAGTATTATAGGGATCTAACATGCCCCTCTCATTCAAAAAATTATTGTCATCAATGTTTCAGTAGTTTTGGATGCTTTTGTATAAAATTATCATCCTCCCATGTGGAATCTTTAGCGGGTAATTCTTCCACTTGATGAGATACTCTGAAATTGGTCGATTTTGTAGTTGTCAACTTCTTGTTTATGTGACTGCTTCTAGTTCCAATATGATTTTTCCATCCTCGTCAAGTTCTAAAAATATTGTTTGAACTGGGAGCTTGTCACCTACAACCTTCTTTAAACATGAAAAATGGAAAACTAGGTGCACTTCGGAAGCTACAGGAAGCTCCAATTTGTGTGTCATTGTACCAATATTTTGCAACACCCTGTATGTACCATAATACTTTCGTGATAATTTCTTATCCTTCTTATCTTGCTTGAGGGAAATTTGTTTATATTGTTGTGGCTGTAGGGATACCCAGTCATGTACATCGAAACTTCTTTCACTGCGATGTGTATATGCTTGTTGTTTCATTCTATTCTACGCCAAAGTGAGGTTATCCTTTAAGATTCAGAGAACTTATTTTTGATTCTCGATATGATCTTCCACTCCTTGAACCTTAGAATTTTCTCTTAAATATTATGTGATGGATGGTGGATGATATCCATAAAGTTCCATAAATGGGGTAATTTTTGTTGCAGTATGGAAGGATGTGCTATACCAACATTCAGCCAGAGGCAACCATTTGACCCATTGTGTCTATTTATTAAAGAGAAAGCAACAAATATATCCTTCCAATTTTTTTTTCACTATCTCAGTTTTCCCATGATATTGAGGATGATAAGATGAGCTATGAGCTAACTGAGTACTGAGACAAGAAAATAATTTTGTCCATAGATTTCCAGTGAAATGGGATCTCTGTCACTTACAATTATATTTGGGTTTCCATGTAGCTTTTAAATTGTTTCCATAAATGCAGTAGAAATTGTAATGGCTTTAAATGGATGAGATAATGCACAAAATTGTGCATACTTGGTAAGTCTGTCAACTACCACCATGATGACACTCTTTCCTTCGGACTTGGGTAAAACTGTGATAAAATCCATTGAAACCTCCTCCTAATGTTGGCTTGGAATGGATAAAGGTTGTAATAGGCTTGGGGTCTTAATTATTTCAACTTTCTTTTGTTGGCAAACCAAACACTCCACCACAAAATTTTGAATATCCAATTTAAGGACATCCCAAAAAAAATCATTCTTAACCCTGTGCTAAGTTTTTAAAAATCCTGAGTGGCCTCCTAAGGGAGAATTTTGTGATTCCAAAAGAATTGTTTGTTTGAGTTGGGAATTCTTACATAGGTGTAAGCTATCTTTGTACCAAACGAATCATTTTTCCATATAAATGTATCAGATGTAGTGGGATCTTGTTGTAAAATTTGAATGAGTGCCCACACTTATTCTTCATTCTTCCATTCATCCCTTGCTTCATTTATCCAATCTGGTTGGATAATAGAAATGGCGCAAAGCAAAGCTTCCACATCCTCATCCTTTCTTGAGAGTGCATCTACCACAACATTTTGCTTCCCTTTTTTGTAGACGATTTCAAAGTCATAACCCAACATCTTTGTGACCCATTTTTGCTGCACTTCTGAAGATAATATTTTTTCTAAAAATTATTTAAGACTGTCATGATCCATTTTTACCTTTAATTGTCTTCCCATTAGGTAGGCTTTCCATTTCTTAAGTGCATGTAATATTACCAACATTTCCCTTTTATAAATAGATTTATGGAAATAATTTCCTTTGGTTGGAAGACTTTCAAAATAAATGGGTTTGTCTTCTTGCATTAAAACAACACCAATTCCATTTCTTGAGGCATCACATTCAACAATAAAGCTTTTTGTGAAGTTTGACGTGGCTAAGACCCATGCTCGGTACACTTTCTCTTTAAGATGTTTAAAGGCATTTGTTTCTTCTGGAGTCCATGAAAATGCATCTTTCTTCAATAATTTTGTTAGAGGTGTTGCTATTCTCTCGTAGTTCTTTAAAAACCTGCAATAATACCCTATCAAACCCGTGAAATCCTCTCAGATGCTTTATGGATGTGGGGATTTTCCATTCCTTAATGGCTTTGATTTTTCTAGGGTCTACCTTAACACCTTCATGAGATACAATATGACCCAGATATTCCACCTCTTGTACTCCAAAGAAACATTTGGAGCTTTTTGCATATAATTGTCTATCCTCTAGTAGTTTGAGCACCCTATCAACATGTTGAACATGATCCTTCCAACACTTGTTTTATATTAGTATATCATCGAAAAATACTAACACAAATTTTCTAAGGAAGGGTTTGAAAATGGAATTCATCAAACATTGAAATGTAGAAGGTGCATTGGTAAGGCCAAAAGGCATGACCAAAAATCCATAAGGACCCTCATGAGTTCTAAATGTTGTTTTTAGAATGTCTTTAATCTTCATTCTCATTTGATGATATCCTGAACAAATATCCAACTTGGTAAAGTAAATTGATCCATGCAATTCATCAATAACAAGAATGGGAAATATATCTTTAATAGTGAGATTTTTGAGCTCCCTATAATCCAGACACGTGCACCATGATCCATCCTTCTTGTGCACCAATACTATTGGAGTAGAGAAAGAACTTTGACTAGGTTGAAATATACCAGCCTCTAGCATTTCTGCAACCATATGTTCAATTTCACTCTTTTGGGCATAGGGATATCTGTACAGCCTGATGTTTGGAGGAACAGTTCATGGAATTAAATGAATTTCATGATCATGATCATGAATAGGTGGGAGGCCTTTGGGAGTCTCAAATACCTTCGAATGATTCTCCAAGACGTTTTGGATATGTAGAGAAATAGATGATTTTGATGTGGGAACCTCTAGCGAACATAATTGTGCAATTACGCCTCGTTTTTCTTTCTTTAGAAGATTTTCCATTCCATTAGAGTTGATTATCTTTCCTAGTTTCCCTACGATACCCATTAATTCAAATTCCTTTCCATCCAAACAAAATTTTATGAAAATTAAAAGCTATTGTACCCAATGATTGTAGCCATTCGAATCCTAGTACAACATCAACACCACCCATTAGAATGGAAACAATTGGTATATTAAATACATATTCTCACATGGATAGCTTGATATTATGGCACTTTCCAAAGAAATTTAGGGTTCTTCCACTTGCAACCATCACTTGACACTCTGGTGCTGGATATAGGAATCAATTCAATTCCTTGGTTATCTTACAATGAATAAAATTATGGGTACTACTCAAATCAATCAACATTATTACCTTTTTCTTCTTGATATGTCCTTCTATCTTGATAGTTTGAGTGGTAATTCCATCCAATGCATTACGGGATATGGTCAGATTCATTTCTTCTTTCTATAGGGTTTGTTCCTAGTGTATATTCTCTTCTGTTGACATTTCTTGTTCCTTTTCTTCCTCCTCTTCACAATCTATGTAAAATAATTTCTTCTCATCACACTTATGACCTTTAGTGTATTTGTTATCACAACTCTAACAAAGCCCTTTTTCTCTTTTTTATTCCAATTGTTGTTGTGTCAACCTTGTAGGTTGTGGAAGGCTAGGGACAAAAACACTTCCATATTTATAGTTGTGGGTGGTATGATTCCTGGTTTCCATAATTTTTCTTTCCATTTTTCTTGCCAACCTGAATGCATTCTCCATTGAATCAGGTTCCCAAAGGTGAACCTCATGTTGGATGTTATCCTTTAAAGTCCTTATGAACACATCAATCCTATACTCATCTGGAATATATTTTACCCTTATATTTAATTTTTGGAAGTCCTCAATGTGCTCCATCAATGAACCCTTTTGTTTGAGATTTATTAATTGGCTAAAAAAGTTGTTTATTTTTGTATCATCATAATGTGTTATCATTTCCTCCATAAAAATTGCCAAAGTGACAATTTGTTTATGAGAGAAAAGCCATTAATACCATACAAACTGATTTGGTTCCAAATATAAAGTTGCAATGTGTACCTTTTGTGTGTTTTGCACATTATGGAGATCGAAATATTGCTCCATTTGTAGTATCCATGTTACGAGATCCTTGTCATCAAACTCCCTCATATTGATCTTTCAAACATGGTGGTTCTTCAATCCAATGTTAGAGTGTACGAAATCATGGTTAGCGTTTCTTTTGTTCTCATCATGAGTTTCCTTTACTACCCTTTCACCATTAGTGAAGATTTCTTGTAGCAACTTTTTCAAATATATCCTGAAATATTCTATTGTGCCTTCCATATTAGCTTCCACGTCATTCATCTTAGCTTCCATGTCTTTCTTTAAACAATCCATCTTAGATTCCATGTCATTCATCTTAGCTTCCATGTCTTTCTTTAAACCATCTATCTTATCTTCCACACCATCAATATTAGCTTCCACGTCTGTCTTTAAACCATCCATCTTAGCTTTTGTTACCTTTTGTGAGAGTGCATTTTGTTGCACTTGGTCTTGTAATTTTAATATATCATGTTGCATTTATTCCTCTTCTACACGAGTCATGCTAGATATTTGAGGCTGCTTACTAGGTGTTTCCATTTTCTTTCTTTGGGGCATCAATTAATGATAATTATGCTTCACTATGCCCTTTGAATTCCTTCAAACTAAGTTTTAAAACCAAACTTACGCAAAACTTAAAAAAAACTACACACCTTTTTTCAATTTGTGGGAGCTCGATATTGAATCTGATGTATCTCTAAAATTTAGGATATCCCTCTAAGTCCTCTTTCCAATGCCACCAGTCTCATTGAAATTGGATTCTTCAAGAAAGAGTTATGCCCAATCTCCCAAGATGGCCTAATTATACACTTTTTTTAGTATAGCCAACTTGTACGAAGTTCCACGTGTCACTATTTCAACCTTCAGACCTGAAAATGGTGCATAGAAACCTAAAGTCCGTCCTCTTTCTACAACTTCTCACGAAATTTCAATCTGATACTCAGAGAAAGCTATGATGATTTTCCCAAGGTCACCTGTTTGGGATGTAATTCGGGATCTTGCAAAAACCCTAGGTTCCTTAGATCATATCTCCGAAACTATAGGGAGAGAAGATCTTAAATTCAGACCTGAGTATCATCAAGATTTTTGCTCACATGGGTTTTAATTTTAGCTTCTTAAATGTCGTAGAAAAAAAAGTATAGTGTAAATTCCATGACGACCTGTTTGGAGCAGTGAAACCCTAGAATCCAAACCTCTCATAACTAATGTTATGAACCAATTCATAAAAAGATAGAAAAGATAGATCAACGACTTCAAAATCAGCCTCTTCAAGGGGGAAACCTCCTTTACATTACACATATGAAAAATTCTTGGATGATATAAATGACTAAACCTCCTTTCTATATATAAGAGTCTAAGGGGTCAAAATATAATCAAAGGCATCATAACAATAATAATATAAGGGCACAAAAATAACAATAGTGGGCTTTTATGGGGCACACTAATAACAATATCGGGACAATAGGAGCACAATAATAATAATAAGGGATACAATGACAATAGTAATGGGGGAATCAATAGTATTATAGGGACCTAACATGGTCAAATATAAGAGAACCTTGAAATGTTGGCATCATGTTCAGTAGACTAGTAATTAGAGGTTGGGGGATGCTTAATGTTAAAATGAAGTTGTTCACTAAAGACAATTTCATGTGGTTTCAACTTGCATATGGAGTTCGATGATGTATATCAAAATGTTACTATTGTTCATAGATGACTCCCTTTCCCTATTTGTATGTTTGGGAAAGTAAAATATGGGATTTCAAAGTACTATATCTTGGGGTGTTGTCTGAAGCATTCGTGCAATTTGATTAGTGGGTTACAAGAACTAATCCCCTCATTAATTATAACTGGGTGTATTGAAACACAAACCATAACATGGAATGGAGTGGAAAATGAATGGATCCAAGGTATCTTCAAAAACACCTTGATCTATAATTTTTCCCTTAGGGAAGGCACCATTGTAGTATTCTCCAAAATTAATACGAATACATTTTTTTCTTTATAAAGGCATGCCTCCTGAAGAATTAAAATACCTAGTGGGTGCAGTGGAAATAGGCTTACCTCAGGGTTGCACGACAATGGCAACAATTGAAGAGTTCATCTCAGACACCAATTTTACTGGTTTCTAAAGAATATAATCCTCAGTAGCAGTATATATTTTAAGCATTGATCAACCACTATATTACATGGACAAGAGAACTCCCATTTGCAGTACAGTTACACCAAATAAATCATCGCCAAGAAAATATGTCAGTGACTTCTCTTCACAGCTAAAGGACACATTGTATTGACGTCATTCATTTCTTTCTAGTTTGTCAACTATTGTGGTTATTTCACAATAATGGCATTCCTCTACCACAATGTGAATGCATTATGGTAGCCATTTTCAATGATTATACAACCACATAAATTGGAGTTCAAATTCTCAATATAATTTTACTGATAAAGTACAAACATATGTAAACAATAATAATTAGATTAGATAGTTAAATAAAGAAAATTTTATGATATTCAACATAGAAGAACAAGGTAGAATAGTATAAAAAACTTTTAGAATGATTTATATACATCCCCTAAGATATACTCCATCCATATTACTCTTGGCCTCTATGAAGCAATATAGGGTTCTTTCCAAGCTTGTAACTAATGCATTCTAGTTCACCTTCTTTTGCAAGAAACTTGGCATCCTCATATGCATAGGAGACTGTTCCCAATTGACGCTAACAATCTATTGAAGGCATGACATCCTTTGATGAAAACATTGTAATGGTTGTTTGTATCTACAACTATAAAGAATAAAAATGGTGACACTATAGACCTAGAGGTTGGGTTTAATATAACCATTACAAGGGATACTAGCATATGTTTCTGAGCATTTCTCTGAATTGGTGGGATCAACATTTGAAAGTTCACTAATCATTAAGTATTTTCTCAACCTTAATTCTAAGAGACTGTGTAAGGAAAAGATCATAAGATTCGATTCCATGTTGAATTTTTGTCTTGATGGTTGCAAGAGGTAGGTGCTACCAATTCTGTGGCATTCAAGGAATTTCATTTTCATAAAATCTGAAACAATGCCAGTATCCTAGTGAAAGGATAGTTTGGAAGTTTCAAATAAGCACTATTGACATACTAGATGCCCTTTTCATGATCCTGGCTAGTGAAATATGTGTTCTTATAATAGACTTAGATTGGATTAATTTCTTCAACATGAAGGAAATTGGTTCTAAATTCTTGAAGACAACGACAGTCCAAGTTAGAACTATCTACCAAAATAATACCTTGGAATTCACTGGAGGTGCAGAAAGCAAAGGTATGTACATATTACAGGTTTAATTTTATCCATTCAAAAATTATGAATCCTATTGGTATAGGAACCTAATAGTGGCTCCCCTTGGGGATGGCATTTCCTGGTGAAATTTCAAGAACTTTGTAGACCAATGGCCTTTGGAATTGCTGTGATGTTATGCTGCAACTTTTCATTTTCATATTTCTGCATTATTTTTATTTATGACAGTAAAACTTTTGAAGCTTAGGGCCTTCTCTTTAGGCTTGAACTTTAAAAATAACCATTCAATCCACTCTAGACTTTTGAAAGTAAAGTATGTACAAATGATTAGTGAAATCAGTAACTAGGCTCAATATAGTGTTTGAGAGTTCGACCATTAATTGGTTCTCCTTCTTCTTTTGTCCCATCCATTTCTCTGAGGAAGAAAGCATTATTACCTCTAAAATCATAAATGATATATGGACCTTTCCATAGGAAATCAAATTTTCCATGTTTACCTTTATCCTCTCTTCTTGAATCCCATTTTAGAACTTTGTCTCCTAGGTAAAAATATTTTGCTTAGTCCTTTTATCAAAAATATTCTTTATCCTTTCCTGCACAACTTGAGATTTGATGTACACTTCTTCCCTGGTCTAGTGTAAATGAATTGTTTGGTTGATTCTTCTTTGGATGTAATTTGGTTCAACCTGCAACTCTTGGAGCAGCTTCACCACTGGTGTTCCCAAGGAAGATCGGAAAACAACTTCCATTCCATAAACTAGTTGATAAGGACTAGTACCAATGGATTTCTTTGTGGTTAGCCTGCCTGCTCATAAGGAATTTACTAGCTTCTTGTTCCATGTTTTCTTATTATCTTCTATCAGTTTTTTGATGATATTTACCAGAATTTTGTTTGAGGATTCTGCTAATCCATTTCCTTAGGGGTAATAAGATGTGGAATGGCCCAAATTTATATGATACTTATTACATAAATCAATCATTCTTCTAGATTTAAAAACTGTTTCATTATCAATGATGATCTTGGTTGGCCACCCAAATGTAGATAGGATGTTGGCCTCAAGGAAGGTTATTATAACAGTGTCAGTGGCTTGCCTTGATGGTATGGCTTCTATACATTTTGTAAAATAATCTGTAGCAGTGAGGATCCATTTGTGTTGGGCAGAGGAAGGTGGGTTAATTTCATGAATGAAGTCAAGACCCCATTGTTGAAAAGGTGCTTCAGCGGAGATTGGTTTTAGGGGTAGGGGTAAAAGCTTTTTATTTCCTTCAAAAATATGACATTTATGACATGAGGTTACAAACTTATTTGCATCAGAAAATAAAGTAGGCCAATAGAAACCGGCTCTAAGAATCTTATCAGCAGTGGTTTTCTAATAAAGATGTCCTCCACAGTCACCTGCATGAAACTCTTGTAACACCTTGTCAGATTCTTCTTTCAATAAAGAGTGAAGAAGGATACCTTCATGATTCCTCCAAAACAAAGCATTGTCAATTATGAAAAATTTTAAAGATTTCATTTTCAAAAATCTACTTTTGTCTTGGATAATTAAGGAGGAGCTTGTAGATTTTGTAAAACATATATGATGTCAGCATACCATGGTGATTCAATAAAGGCCCGGCTGATTGGTGGAGTCACCATCTCCTCCCCATTATCCATTTCCGCAATAAAATTTATATCTAAGGCTTGACAGTTTGATTCAGCCATGAGCTTGGCTAAACCTTGGCCCTTTATTAACTTTGTTGGTTTTATTTCTAGGTCATATTATAATATAATAGCAACCCATTTCCCTCTCTTTCCATATGGACCATCCTGAGTTAGGATATCCTTGACTACTGATTTAGGGACATAGGCTATTATATGAGAATATAAAATGTAAACTCTAAAATATTTGATAGCTTTGACCCATGCAAAGGCTTTCCTTTCCATTATGTTGTATTTTAAGGGGTCATCTCTCAGGGATTTTCTAAAAAAGGCAATAGGTTGTTCATAACCCTGATCATTCTTTTGCAGTAAAACTGCAACAATTGTATGTTCTGAGGCAAAGGAAAATAAAATGAAGTCCCTGTCAAATTTTGGGCTGATCAAAACTGGTGTTTTGGTTAAGGCTAGATTAATGTCTTCAAAGGATTTCTTAGCCTCAACAATCCTTTTTATGGTCAAATCTTTTTTCAACATATTGTTTAATGATCTAATTAATTTTGCTAAGTTAGAAATAAATCTCCTAAGAAAGTTGATTTTCCCTAAAAAGGCTTGTAATTCCCTGATGCTCCTAGGATGTTGTATCTGTAATATGGCTTCAATTCTTGTAGGATATATTCGGATACAATCTTTAGAGATTATATGGCCTAATAACTTTCCCTCTTCTAACCCAGATAAAGATTTTTTAGGATTCAAAGAAATTCCACACTTCCTACATTTGATGAAAACCTGCCTTAGATGTTCTAAGTGTTGTTTATCAGATTTTGAGAATACAATGATGTCATCTAATTATACTACTAGGAAGTCATGAATTTACTTAGCAAAAGCTATGTCCATGGCTCTTTGGAAAGTCGCCCTTGCATTCTTTAATAAAAAAGGAATCTTCACATACATGAATGTGCCCCAAGGAGTAGTAAATGTAGTTTTAGGATGGTCATCTGGGTGAACTAAAATCTGGTTGTAACCAGAAAACCTATCCAATAATGAGATTCTAGTTTACCCTACTACCCTTTGTAATATATGATCCATTTTAGGGAGAGGGTAATTATATTTGAATGAAATTTTATTAAGGTTCTTGAGATCAACGCAAAGTCTAATCTCGCTAGTTTTCTTCCTTGTTGGAACAAAATTTGAAACCCAATCAGAGAATCTAATTGGTGCTATTATCTTGGCCTCATACATCCTTTCGATTTCCTTTTCAATAAAAGGCAATAGGATGGGATTGATCATCCTAAGATTCCGCCTAAAAGTTTTTTTGTTTTCTTTTATGGGGATAGTGTGTTATATGATGCTGGTGTCATAGGATTTGATGTCCTCATAACTCCAAGAAAAGACATCTTGGAATTCCTTTAGTAGTTCAATGTATTTCACTTTTTCTGTAGGAGGTAAGGACTTTGAAAGTTTGATTAATTTGGGATTTTCCTTAGTGCCTATATTACACTCCTCTATATTAGATTTTAAGGGTTCCATATTCGGTCTTCTAGGGACATCATTTGAATCAAACAAGTCTTCCAAAGGGGTTAATCCTTTGGGAAAAAAATTGTCTTTGAGATTAATGATTTCAGAGTCTTTGTTAATTATCTCATCAATTTCAACTTTATTTAGGTTTTGTACATCTAATTTTGTAAACTTAGTGGGATGGAATCTATTTATCTCTTCATCTTCTATCGCATTAATTTATATTTCATCTTTGAAATCAGGATCTAATGTTATGTCAGTATCTATATTGCTATTCACAAATTCCTCCTCTAAGGTTAAAAAATTGTTTATTTGTTGGTCATTAGCAAATACTTGCCAGTTTTTCAAGTTATTTGGGATAGCAGGTCTATGCTTGACCTCAATAGTGTACTGATGGTTAGGTTGAAATGGTAACTTTCAAGTGCTATCAAACATGGCTAAACTATGAGCTTGGATATTATGTTTCCTAGGAATTACAACAACCTTGGTTTCTAGGAAAGTGTTTAATATTTCTATAGTGGTTCCTCTGTAATAACCTAATATAGGGTCTTTGGTCATATATATAGCTTTAATCTGATTTATCACTAATTCAAAGTCTCCGATGATAAAAACTCTTATAGCTCCTAACTTTCTAACTAATTTAAGACCTAAAATAATTGCTTCATACTCAACCATGTTGTTAGTGCATTTGAAATTCAGTCTGTAAGCATGGCCCTCTGAGTGATCATTCTGCAGATTATATATCCATACTTCTACTCCTGCTGCTAACTTATTCATTGATCCATCAAATTCATGGTGCCATAATATCTCATATTCATAATTTCAACTGTTGGGGGGGAGAAAATTTTCCTTGTTTGAGGTGTTTTGATCAACTATTTTATTGGAAATCTCTTGAGTTTGGACAGTTTCTTTTTTAGTTGTAATTGGAACTTCCTTTGGTTCTAAAATAATACTATTGGAAGTGGTTTGTTGTGTTTGTTCAGCATTATACAAAATGAAAGAATCAATGTCAAAATGTAAGGAGTAGATAGTGAAGTTTTGAGGCCTATCCTGGCTACTCACTACATATTTCATTAGGGTCTCTCTGTACAACATTTTAGGTTGTCCAAAGACTGAGATTTTGGTATGTGACATGTCAAGTTGCAAAGACCCTTCGAGTTTAGTCCCCCATGATCTAGACTATAGCATGCCATATTTAGGTGGGATGTCAGCCACTACTATATCCATGAGAATGGTTTTAGCAGGAGATTGTACCAAGGAAACACATAGGTCTTTGATTAACCTTAGACATTTTACTTGACTCGAATCAAATAAAAATAAGTCCTTATATGGTTTAGTAATGTCCAAATTTAACTTTTCCATAACTGATTTGGGAATTAAATTGTGTGAAGATCTTGAATCTATCATTGCATTGTGTAAGACTTTATCATGAATGCTAAGGCTAATATAAAAGGTTGGTATCCCTCCTTCTAATGGTTTTCCATTTACATCAGGACCGAATATAAGCTTATGTTGATCATCAAACAAGTTGACAGAGTCTTAATTCTCAACAAAGTTTAAGGTTTTGTTTATTTGAGACTCATAGGTTTCATTTTTAATCAACTCTGTTAAGGAAACTGAAATTTTTAGTTTAGCCATTTCTGCTCCCAAATTGAAAGGAAAAGGGGCTTTCTCTGTTTGAGTGCTTGGAATTTTTATAGCAGGAATTGGAGTAGGTTTCTCTTCTTTTTCTGCATTTGAAGTCTTTTTCTGTGGATTTTCTAATATGGTGTCTGGAGATTTCTCCACTGTCTCCTTGGAGGGGTTGAAGTGGATGGTTGATCATTAGGGGGTTCTTCATGGGTTATATCTACAATGGTGGGACTAGAAGGGTTCTGATTTGCTCTAGGGAGGATTTGGAGAGTTTTAGTAATTGGATCTACTTTGGTTTTCTTGGGTTGATTTGGTACTATTTTCTTGATCTGGTCAGGAGTGTCAGAATTCTTTTTACTCCTCAAATTGTATTGTTTATGTACCTCAAAAATGGCAGAATCATACCCTTGCTTATAATCAAATGATTCTTTAGATTGGGTCTGCAATTGTTGCATCATATGCATTTCCTACTCATCTTGGGTCAAAAAGATAGTTTCCTCATCATCCAATCCCATTAAGTTTATGTGTGTATCTTGTTCATGGTCATCTGAGTGGGATGTTTCAGCATAGTTTTCTTGAAAGGGAGGCCTAATATTTTGATCAGGTCCATTCTTTCCAGTATTTTGGTTTTGATTATTTCTAAAGTTTGGGTTTCTCACTGGGAGATAAGGTGTTGCTGAAGTTGGACCAGCACAAGGCCTCCCAAATGCCAGAGCTCAAGTTTGTGACTTCGGTATGGTGTGCTCGTGAATCAAGAAATCTGATTTTCCCTTTAGATTCTGGGAGGCTATTTGTCACGCCCCCAAGTCGGCAGTGGTCTTTCAACCACTCTTAGCAAGGTGCGACACCACCGAACACTTTCTTTTCACCAATACTTATGTTCGTGGACTACGCCTAACCACTTACTCCTACTTAGTTTGTGTTTCGGAAACAAGTACTATTACGTTTATCCTTTATACCAATGAACACCCATACACATTCATTATCAACAGCAATTATAAATGATGAACACAATTGCACAGTATAAAGGGAGGGGCAACTCCCTGAACAATGAGTTTGCCCGAAATATATATTATACAATCTTCAATGTTACAAGATTTTACAAGTATACTTGGAAGTAAAAAGTTTCATACTTATCCAATTTTACAATCAAGGCAAACTCGGTTGCCTTCCTTTGTTCACCTTCGTGCACACTTGCACGATGGGCGGGCGCTCACCCGAGCCACCAAGACACCCACACCAAGACTTAGCACAAATCGGGCGCTCCACACGTTCACCATGCACGCCTCACCCAATCACCGGGCGCACCTTGCCCGCACCTTCACCCAACACCAAGTGCAACCTTCCACCATGCGACTAGCCCAAGGATGGGCACATGAGACTTGTGCCTTCACCTTCTTGTCTTGCGCACTAGAATTGCACACTTCTACTTCTTGTGCGAAGATGTGATGATCGAATGTGATGCTAAAAAAATCCAACGTTTCCACAATATATACCAAAGCTTGGGGCTAAGTCTGCCCCCCCGCCGACTTGCCCAACGCTTATGCAAACCCCTTACTTCATAACCAAATTCCCACCACACATATCGACTTTGCTTCTATCGTAAGTTGGTCTCAAACATATCGTTCAATGCTCCCATGCGTATATACACCAACGCTCTCCTTATTATCATCGCATAATCAAGGTGACCGTCGCATAACTCATCGCATAAGTGTCGCACAACCGCAGCTCGCCCTCCAACCGGTCGCTTGCCCATGGTCGCTCATCGCCAAACGCGGTCGCACTTCGGGCAGAACTGCAGGATGTTACATCCTCCTCCACCTGAAGTCGTTGTCGTCCTCGACAACATATCATCCTGGTAGCCATCTACCAAGATCATCAATATCCATGATGTCAATTCCTCCACATACTGCAAACATCCCTGCAACATATGTAGAACCATCGTCTCCATCATGTCTCCCCTTAGCAACCATCTGTCACCAAGATAACCATGCCAAGGTATACACCTCATCGGTATGTCATACATCAAACATCATCTCAATCCATGATCATCGACCACCCTATCATAATCTCCACATGTTGCTCTCCATCGTGGAAGGTTGGCCCCTCCATCCAAGCTACATGCTTCCCGCAACATCTTGTTTCGACCTCATCATGTGTCATCATGTGAACTGCTGCCATGATACTCCAAATTCTAACACATTTCTGCCATGTGCCAGCGTGTCATCCCAACAGCAACATCATTCTGTACACTGGATCCCCTCATGACTCGAACTAGTTGGGTAGCTAATCCAACTGTCACGCCCAAACCATGAGAATGCACATCCTCATGCCACCATCAGTTGTTTCTCAGAAAATCCCGTCACATCCTCAACTCGATCAAGAATCCATCATCATACAAGTGTAAGCCATGATCAGGTCCATGAAGTAGTCCTCATCTCATCTGCAACATGTCATGATGCTTGATGCCAAGCAATCCTTGCATCATCTGTCATACCTGCTCAACCTGTTTTAAGGACTCACTTCCATGAGCAGCTAACAATGAGCCCCATCTTCTTGTCCATCTAAGAAGATGTGGAGGGAGTGGAGCCTGAAGGCTCTCGCTCACTAATCAACTCAATCCATCTGTTAGGATCCTCAATCTCCATCCTCTATAGATAAGTGACTCAATCCTCCTCCTGAAAATTCGGCCTCACATATACCTCATCATCATCATCATCCTCAACTACTTCTATCCTTCTTGACAAATCCAAGATGCTATCTGAAAGTGTCCTGATGACTAATGACTGCTCGGTAAGCTTTGTCTCAACCATGGACAACCGCTTACTCATATCTCCCATCCGCTTCTCATCCTCCATTTGCATCACTGCCAACTTACAATCAGGTCTTGTCACTCCAATGGTTGGCACACCAATGGGTACATCTTCCCTTCCATCATAAATGTACAACTTCCTCAAATGTGGAACAATCATAGCATCAAACTGTTTCATGAATTCCATCCTCGACACAGCCTCATAGTCATCAATCCACACTACAGTGAAGTCGACCTTCCCCATCCATTCACCAAGTGTTGTGTCCACCCTTTCAGCTATACCAAGAACTTCAGCATGAGGAGAATTGACTGTCTTCATCTGTACCATTGCCAGTACAAATTTTAGCCCAATTCTTCTCACAGTATCTTCACGCATGAAGTTGTTAGAGGCCCCACTATCTACCATAGTGAGTATATCAGCACCTCCAACCTTCATCCGAACATACTCCAACCTATTCCTCTTAGGATCCCTCTGAGGGACCACCTCTGTAGTAGTAGCAGCACCAAGTATCTGCGTCATCACCATAGAAGCTTCTTCATTCCTCGCATTAAATTGTGCAATCGCAGCCACTTTCGGTCTAGAAGGACAATTCTTCACCGTATGTGGTCCAACACATATCAAACACTTCAAGGCTTTGTTCATCTTCGAATCATCATTCAATTTTGAAGCATCATCCTTCTTCTTCTCTTTCGGCTTATCGGACTTCTTCTTCTTATCATCAAAAGTCTCATCATAATGCTCCACCAACCTGTTAACAGTAGAAAAAGCTTTCTCAAGTGTTATAATTCTTTGCCTCTTCACTTCGTTGCGTGCCCAAAGCTTCAACCCAATAATGAAATTGAACACATTTTCCCTCTCCACCATGTCAGGAAGTTCCAGAACCGCACTTGCAAACTCCCGCTGATATGTCTGTAGGTTCCGGGTCTGCTTTATGAACTTAATTTTCATCCTTGCTTCCCACGTTTCATCCCGAGGATTGAAATGAGCATGTGAAGCTTTATTCATGTCATCCCACAAAGTAATGTCACCAGCACTGCCATTACCAATCTGATCCATCAGTCTTTGCCATCACATCTTAGCATCCTTTGTCAAGAACTGAGCAGCTACCTTGACCCTCGTCTCATCATCAGATAGACCCAATTGTTCCAATTATTGCTCCATGTCCGATAGAAAGTTTCCAAGAGTCTTTGCACTCCTTGTACCATCGTAAGATTCTGGTTCCTTGACTTTCACATGAGGCACTCCTCCACTTGAGTTATGCCTCACGACCTTCTTCAACACCGCGATCTCATCTCTGGCTTTGTCAAGAGATTTCTTCAAGTCCGCGATCTCTGCCAGACCCTGGTCCCTTGCTTCTTCAACCTCTTTGACTCTTACTTCAATTTGTGTACACATAAGATCAGTGTACTCGTGTTGTGTCCAGAGCTGATCGAGCTCTTCCTTCATCTTTGAATTGGCCTCTTGCTCCTTAGTGAACAAGTCCATCTTCTTCTCCCAGGAAGTCTCCATAACCTCCATCCTCATCAACACCTTTTTCATAAGTGTTATTGTGGCATCTTGCACATCGTGACTAGACCCAGCCTGAGATTCAACTGCCATTGCTAACAACTTCCTTCTCTTTTGCAATCTAGTTTCAACCATCCAACAGCTTCACCAAGATGCCTACAACCTGAACCAACTCTTGTTTCACTTGTGTGAAACAGCTTCCTTCACCTGCAAGTACCTACTTCACTGTCTTCAATTTACAAGTGTCTACACACCTGCACTTCATCACGAGCAACCTTGCTCACCAGCTCCAACCGAGCTCTGATACCAACTTCACTTCGGTGAAGTTGTGTAGCAGCTTCAACCAGAATATCAACTTTGATACCAACTGTCACGATAGTGCAGTGGGATCAGCACTTCATCATCAACCCGGTCATCAGCCAGCTCTGATACCAACTTCACTTCGGTGAAGTTGTGTAGCAACTTCAACCAGGATATTAGCTCTGATACCAATTGTCATGCCCCCAAGCCAGCGGTAGTCTTTCAACCGCTCTTAGCGAGGTACAACACCACCGAACACTTTCTTTTCACCAATACTTATGTTCGTAGACTACGCCTAACTACTTACTCCTACTTAGTTTGTGTTTCGCAACCAAGTATTATTATGTTTATCCTTTATATCAATGAACACCCATACACATTCATTATCAGCAGCAGTTATAAATGATGAACCCAATTGCACAGTATAAAGGGAGGGGAAACTCCCTGAACAATGAGTCTGCTCGAAATATATATTATACAATCTTCAATGTTACAAGATTTTACAAGTATACTTGGAAGAACCAAGTTTCATAGTTAGCCGATTTTACAATCAAGGAAAACTTGGTTGCCTTCCTTCGTTCACCTTCGTGCACACTTGCACAATGGGCGGGTGCTCACCCGAGCCACCAAGACACCCACGCCAAGACTTAGCACAAACCGGGCGCTCCACACGTTCACCGTGCATGCCTCACCCAATCACTGGGCGCACCTTGCCCGCACTTTCACCCAACACCATGTGCAACCTTCTATCGTGTGACTAGACCAAGGATGGGTGCATGAGACTTGCGCCTTCACCTTCTTGTCTTGCGCACTAGAACTGCGCACTTCTACTTCTTGTGCGAAGATGTGATGATCGAATGTGATGCTAAAACGCTCCAACGTTTCCACAATATATACCAAAGCTTGGGGCTAAGTCTGGCCCCCAGCCGACTTGCCCAACGCTTGTGCACACCCCTTACTTCATCGCCAAATGCCCACAACACATGTCGGCTTTGCTTCTATCGTAAGTCGGCCTCAAACATATCGTTCAACGCTCCCATGCGTATATACACCAATGCTCTCCTTATTATCGTTGCATATGTTCGTCGCATAATCAAGGTGACCGTCGCATAACTCGTCACATAATTGTCATACAACCGCAGCTTGTCCTCCAACCGGTCCCTCGCCCATGGTCGCTCGTTGCCAAACACGGTCGCACTTCGGGCAGAACCGCAGGACGTTACACTATCCATTGGACAACACCTCCTCAGTCGATGTAGCCAATCTTGGTAGGCGCGTGTAATCATGCACGTTACATATCAAGACAACCTTCTATATGGTTGTTTTAACTCTTTGCAATAAAGATTTAATTTTAACCAAGTAAAAAGCTAACATTATTATCAAAAAAAATTGTTGAAAATATGGTTTCTTATAATAAGATTTTCATAACGTGTTTTTAATAACGTATGTGTCTTTCTGCTTAAAAAAGGGGGTAAATAAGAACTCAACTCTCCATTAGCTAACAAAAACCATTTTCAATATTTAATTGGCTGTAAATAAAACACGCTAAAACATGTGTTAAAACTTTAAGTTTAATGTTTTGAGTTCTGTGCTGCGGGTAATACAAACTAGCATGCCTATTATTATAGTCCAAAAGTCATAAGCAAGAAGATATGAACACATATATCCAAAAGTCATGATTGAAAAACTATATGAAAACTCTTCATTAATTCCGCACTGGGTAATACAAACTAGCATGCCCATTATTATAGTCCAAAAGTCATAAGCAAGAAGATATGAACACATATATCCAAAAGTCATGATTGAAAAACTATATGAAAACTCATTAATTCCGATAATCTTAAATCAGTCAAACTAGGAATATATGACTTGCACTCGCTTCCCTTTTTGTGGCACATACAATTTGAAAGTAAATGAAGAGATAATAGAGTGCTTTTATTCTAGGGATTTGAATTAAGTGCAGACTCATCAAAAGTCACATAATCATGGCTGTAAAATCATTCAATCTCAACTGAAATTATTACTGCCAGAGGTGGATGTATAAATACATGGTTGGTACTCTTATTGGGAAGATGATACTACGGGGAACTGTATTTATGTATACGGCCGGAATACTATTATGTGAATATTAAGGGCATAAGGCGATGTTGTAATTAGCACCAGAAGGGCAGCTAAAGGTGCTAGTATTATCGTCTTTCGCATAGCTATAAGCCTGTGGGCACTGCCCCTTGAAGAACATGGAATAGTTGAAAGGAGGGCAGTTGTCGGCATAGCCTCCCGTGCAGCAGTATTGGGGAGTATTAAGAGCAGCACAAGCACTGTCGCGTCCATCAACTACTTTCAATTCTGTGGGGCAGCTAGCAGTTATGTTGCTGCTGCAGACAAGTATTTGGCAGCTAGTATCCGAGGGAGTTATCGAAAGAGGGAGATTGAATCCATCAACGAGATATATGTCATACCTGTCTCGACCGTTGTCCCCAGAGTATATTCAGCCAGCGTTGCGGGAGGCCGTCCAGCGGCTTGACAGCTGAGCAAGCCTCCGCAGTCGCCAGTGTTGCAGCTGCCTTCACCAGAGGCGTCGAAAGAGCAGCCCGTGCATCCCCAAAATTTGCCTGTTCTTGTTCCTGCGGGCACGTCAACACTCCATGATTGGCCCTGCCCCAGCAAGGCCCAGGCGCAGGTGTGCGGGTGGACCGAAGCAACAAGGCAAAAGACAAAACATAACAACAGAAAAGCATTCCTGGTACCGCAGGCCATGTCAGGTCGAGGCACAGGGCGGGCCTTCCCGCGGGCAGGGATGCAATTTGACGGACATGTCATTAGGCATTTTGACCGTATTTGACGGTTGGATTTCGTGGATGCCGTTTCTTGTGAAGCACTGGGAAGGGTAGAACACTTATTTTTAGAAAATGTTCTTACGCCCATTTATTTTAGATCTAACAGTGTGTTATTTTAGCAAGTTGACAACTTGACATATTCTCACTGCAAGTCTGCAACCACGATAGATTTGCCACTCGATTAAAAAGGGAAACTTACCTTTATTAGCGTTTAAGAATATTAGTTGTTTGAGTATATCAGCGATGGCGGATGATTATTGATCTGAACATCCTTTCCATCTTTCTTTCTGCTCCCTTTTATAGAGTACACCACCTTTCTTCTACATAAAAAACACCAAAAAAAATAGGGCCAAGGTCGTAAAGTACCAGTAAAAATGCCAATCAGCGCCATTGTTGCCCCTCCATTTCACAGTTCGGAACGCAATGGAAATTTATGATACAGATTGATGGTGGCGTGGCTTCATCGTCAAACTGCGCAAGCGCAAAGAAAGAGCTCTGGGCTGTTTACTTCCCACAATCGCACTCTCAAGGAATATGCTCATTGAAAGCTACCCCAGCGGAAAATGGGATCGGAGGAAACTGCGAATTGGCCCCTCAGGTTAGGCATTGAATTTTTTTCTTCAGACACTCCGAGTCTGAGTCGCTGCCAACTTTTAATTTTTTTATTTCATAACCCTTGGCAAGTGAATTTGAGTTTTATTAAGTATAATTTATTTTCCTTTAATCTGAATATATGAACCAGATATAGATGCATCTTCTGTGTATAATTAAATTTGGGGTAATTTATTTCTGTGCAAATAAGCTCCAACTTTCCACCTTTGTCATCTTGAATTAAATTAGCCACTGGTTTTACTTCTCTTTTTCTGATAATCAATAAAATAAAAATCTATCACCAAAGAAAGAGAGGGAAAGAACCGAAATAATAATAAAGGAGTAAATTTCATTATTAATCAAATCTTATTGAAATTGGAGATTTATCATTATCTAAAATCTCATATTATGCAATCTTGCAATATCTACATGTAATAATAATTTGATTTTTTAGAAATATAATTGATTTGTATCGTATTTTACTTAAAAATCACGGCATTCAATTTTTATATTTATTTAATACTTCTCAATCATGAATATTCACTGTATTTTCTTTTAAAATCCTAAAAATCATCAGTTTCAACTTTTCATTTATTTTATACTTTTTCATAAAAGACTAAATATTAATTACAAAAATTATTTGAATTTTATCGCAATCATGAAAGACTAAATATTATAATAATTTGAATTTTATCAAGTAAAAAGTTTAAAAATCATTTGCAATTTAAACTTTTTAGTTATTATATGCTTTCGCTGGGAAGACTAAATTTGATAATAATTTAAATTTTAACGAACGAAAAGAACTTCCGTGGTATTTTCGTTAGATTTATTTTCGAGTTCTCTAAGAAAAATGATTTCTATATATTCTCTTTTACAACTCCTCATTCATCCATCTATTATATATACTCTCTTTTGCACTCGTCCATCTATTTGAAGACGAATTTTAAATTATATCGGAAAGGCGAAAGAAAAACTAGTTAATAATTATAACAAGTTAATAATTATAAAACTAATCTATAGATATCTAAAAAAATTCCTTTGAAATTAATTAGTTCAATACTAAATGCAATAATAATTTAAATTTTATTTAGAATAAAAAATTTCCATCGTTAGTGTCAACTTCACATTGATTTTAGACTTCTCAATGGTTGAATTTTATTAAACATAAACAATTTACATGATATTTTCCTTCATAAAAATTTACATGATATCCAAGGCATATAGGAAGTCCATATTTTAATTGAGTTTTACATTAAAAGCTAATTCATAAGAGATTTGATGTACCATATTTAATTACAAATATTCTAAGTTGCATTGGAACAAATACGGGTATATGATTTGAAACGGATACGGTAAATTTTCAAAACATTAGAATATGATACGGCAAGGAATGACATGCGTGTATATATATATATATATATATATATATATATATATATATATATATCAATTCAGCATAAACATTTTCATCATCATTAGTGATTATTATAACATTGAACATATTATCATCATCATTAATAACGTAATCAAAAATGCTACATCCTTTGTGCTTTCGGGTCCAACTCTTTCAAAGAACATGTCATGCATGGCAAATGATATCTATCTTCCTTGCATGACAATTAAAAGGCCCAGGGGATCATTGGAATATGCCATCAAGACCTATTTGAACATTTGAATCGTCTTAATGTCAGCATGGTCTCATGACTATATGCAGTCACAAGATTGGCTAGAGAACAAGGAAAATTTTAAGGATGGAAAAATTTCTTGAAGTTTAAAAACATTGGCGAATCTCACTAATCCCTAATATGCAAACTATAAAATGTTTATTGATATATTTGTAAAATTATTCAAATTTATAATGAATTTATATATAGCCTCTATACAATGTTGGCGATTTTTAAGGTAAAATAATTTTATATTCTAAAATTTGGGCGAATCGTCTTTTATAAAATTGGAAATTGGCGAATCTTTTTTGTGGAAAAATCATGGAAAATTAGCCCACTGGGCGAACATTAGCCCCTAAAATTTTCCATGCTAGAGAAGATTTGTTATATTGGAGGGATTTATGAAATCAGGGGCAAAATCAATGACAATTAACAAAACCTTAACCAAAATGAAAATTAATCACCCAAATAAATCTCTTTACGAAGACATTCATCAAACCCTTTTATTTGCATTTTTGAACATCTATCATTTTCTTACTAAGAATCCTTGATAATATATGGAGTGTAGTTGTTTCTAAAGATTTAGAAAATACTCTATGAGACTCTGTTTATAGTGAGTTTATTTGCATATCTGATTTCTTCATTTTTATTATTTATTTATGGCTATATAAATTTTCAAGCTTTTTAACATTTTAAGTGTGGATTTTGATCACAATTTTTGTGGATCCGTTTCCGTATTTCCAAAAAAAATTAAATCCCTTGGAAACATATCCAATTCCAAATCTAAAGTTTCTAATTTTTTGAAACGACAAAAAAACATTTTTACAGTGTTTTGGACAAGAATCATATTCCTTGATGTATCAGAAACAGGGATCCACATCTGGAAAATTCTTCAGGAGTTTCTAGTAACTTAGCAAATATTATGTTACAAATCTGTTAAATAAGAGTGCCAAGCCGCAGTGAGCTCTGTGATCATGGATTGGTGAAGGGTTAATCTATTATGAGAACATCAGGGTAAACTTTTAAACATAACGTTTTTTGAGGTGAAGCATAAAGATCCAAAAAGTCAAAAAAAAAATTATGACGGGTAAAGAGAAATCCAAATTCCAACCCTACCCGTGGGTGTAGTGACCAGGGGGCAGGTTGGGTAGTAAAAAAAATGTAGGGCGGGTCTGCACGGAGCGTTGGGCGGGCAAGCTGACACGGCCACCTGGCGTGCGAGTTGACACAGAACGTCAGGCAGGCGAGTTGACATAGATCGTCGAGCTGGTGAGTTGACACCGAGCATCGGGTGGGCGAGCTGACACGGGCATCGGTTGGCTGAGTTGAGGAAGCGTCGGGCACGACGAGTTCGGGAACGACGATTCGGTTGTGTGAACGGTGAAGTGCGACGCGGTTGGGATGACGCTGCATGGTAGGGTGGGACGCCCTAAACGGTGGACTTGGGACTTAGGCAAGGCCGCATATTACCATACTGAAAACCTACTAATTAAAGTTGTATTTTTCTTAAGTAGTTTCCAACCACACTAATGTTGCAAAGATACCTTCTAAATACATCTTCGTTTACCATGCAAAGATATACTATTTAGAAATTCATATTTGTTTACTATATTGAATGTAATAATATTGTTATCATTATGAATATGTTAGATATCATTTTTGGGATTCAACTGCGTTAAGTAAGTCATTCAAACGTATGACCATTTCCATGAGAGGTAGTCGTAACTGACTAATTTCTCATGATTTTTGAATAGTTCACTTAGCACTCATTGCATCGGGTGATGCTCACAGGGGTGAAGAAGTGGGATTGAAACTAGTGAAATGTGGAGAACGAATCACATAGCATCAATCATCACTTCCGGGGCTTGCACCCGGTAACCAGGACTTCCCAGGAGGTCACCCATCCCAGAACTCCTCTGGCTCAAGCGCGCTTAATTATGAATATGATTATATATTATTTTGATTTAAAATTAAAGTATTAAGACAAAAATTTGGAACACCTTATTTTTTCAATGCAAAGAACTTGGAGTATAAATATAATATATCATTGTTAAATTGAGACTTCTGTGATCCATAATAGTTGTAAGAAGAGCTTCGGCGTAAATCACATATAGAAAGAGATCTTTGTCGACGCGTTTCGAGCCAGCAAGTGTGGCTCTTTGACAACAACGATGAGCCACATTTGCTGGCTCGAAACGCGTCGACAAAGATCTCTTTCTATATGTCATTTACGCCGAAGTTCTTCTTACAATAATATATCTTATTAAATTGAGTAATTTTTTACATACTTTGTCAAATTAATAAATATAATCTATTGTATTAAATTGCTTTATTTTTTCCTTACTTTATCAAATTTATGTGTGTGAATGTTATATAGTTATTATTGTAAATATAATAACGCCTTATATAAATGGGATTTTTTTTTTAACTAAAAAATAATAAAAAGAAATTTATGTTGATGATAATTAATTGAAGATAAGAGTCACAATAAATTATTACTTAAAATTTAATATAAACTATAATAATAATAACCCTTTAAAAATATAACATAACATTAATAAAAAATATAAATATATCAATTGAAAATTAATTCTATTATTATTATTATTATTTAAAATACATCACATGATAATTTAAAAATAAAAAATTATAATTAATTAATTGATGATGATGACGGTTAACGTTCGCTGAGACCAAATAATGGTCTATCGGACCTAAAGAAACAAATTATCTATTTTTATTTAAGATTTTATTCCTATGCTCAAAAAGCTTGGAGAGAAGCCTCCCGAGCTCACTATAATTTTGACATTGTAAAAGGCTAGGAAGGTCAGTATTGTAACAAAGATTGTGAAACTGAGATCTAATGTGGTTATACGCAGGGCACTCTAAGAGGAAGTGGTTTTCATCCCTGATGTTCTTATTCTTACATATATGGCAGATCCTTTCCGTCCATGGCATTTTAGGAACTGCCCAACGACCTGTTTCACTATGGAGCTCATGAGAATTCGTTCTAATCTTTGCTATATTAATTTTCTTCTTTGAGCTAGTTAAAATAGAGAGATACTTTTGATCTTCTAGGGTGGGGTTGATGACCTTCTTATAATAACTTAATTTTCTTTTAGCCGCTAAGTCTTTCTCACACCATATTTTTTCTTTGAACTTAGAAGTAACAATATCTTTAATGTTATTTACGTTTTGCAATGCATCATTTTCGTTGATCTCCCAGTAGTTTAACCAAGCCCTTGTGTCTTTATGCCACCCTCGATTGAGCCTTAGGTGGTTTTGGCTAGAATTTAAAGCTAGCTTAGGAAGTCTATGATCGTTTATGTTACTGATTTTGTGCTTGTACAATAGAAACCTAAGCATAGCTAGGCTCTCAATAGGGGAAAGACCTGCTTCTATAAGGAGAATAGGATAGGGTCTATTACTTTTAATTTTCAGGTTATAAGTTATAAAACGCTTCTGGATTTTCTCAATCTTTCTCCATGATTCTCTGGAGATGCTGCAACCCCAAACCTCACAGCCATATAAGATAACAGGAGTGACTAAAGTTTCAAAGAGGAACTTCTTTTTATCCCATATTACAAGGTTTGCAATTTTACAATTATTTTCAAGACCATAGTAAGCTTTCCACCCCCCATTAATCCTTTTCTCAATGCTATGGTTCCAGTTGAGCTTGTGATGAATATCAATTCCTAGATACTTGTAAGAATACACTTCCTCCAAGTTATTATTGTCATACATAAAATTAGCGTAAGTGTCCTTCTTGGATTTGATAATCATAACTTTTGTTTTGTCAGTTTTAACAGTCATACCCATGGTAGAGCAGAAATCCTTAAGAAGCCTGAGTTGCTTATTAAGATCAGATGATCACCTTGCCAAAAGAACAATATCGTCAGCATAAAGAAGAAGGATGACGACTATCCCAGCTAAGATCGTGCCACCACATCCTGCTTCCTCTAAATAGCCTTCGAGCTTATCGATGTAAATTCCAAATAGGGTAGGGGAGAGGGGGCAACCTTGTTTAACTCTGATGTTACACTTAATATCTTTCGACCACCCTTCATTGCTCTTTAGCTTGGCAATTACATTCTCGTATAACCTTATAGGGGCAGCTCTCAACTCGAGAGGAACCTTTAGCTCTTCTAATTTATTCCAAAGGTTGGATCTAGGAACCGTATCGAAAGCCTTTCTAAAGTCCACAAAGCAACAAAATAAATTGGATTTATCATTACGACATTCCTCCGCAATGATCCTAAGCGTAAAAAGGTGGTCTATTATTGAGTGATACCTTCTGAAACCTGCTTGGCCTTTAGCCCGCTTACCTTCACTTTCAAGCCATATGCTTAACTTTTTTTCCAAAATACTACCATATAACTTGGCTAAGAGAGGGTTGATCATAATTGTTTGATAATTAGAGGGGTTATTTGTATCCCCACTTTTAAAAATAGGGATAATGAGGATCTCAGTCCAAGGTTTAGGGAACTCTTGCTTGACTGCTTGATTGAAAAGCTTGTGGATGTGGGGGATGAGGACAGGACCTCCAATTTTTAAGATTTCCGCTTGGTAACCTTCAATGTCCTTAGCTTTCCCATTAGCGAGGCGATTAACCCAAAACTTAATTTCTTCTAAAGAGAAATCTTATTTCGTTGTGAGAAGGGTTTCCAAATTATCCATGACATTTGGAGATTCATAAAGCTTTTTAAGATAGGAATTCCAATCGCAAAGAACAATTTTATTATTATTCTTAGTCTTCCTAGTTAGAATCTGCCTCCAAAATTTCTTAGGAGCTACCTTAGAGAGGTGTAAGAGATTCTCCTGTCTTTGACGAATGTACTGCCTCTTTTTCCTTTTAGTTAGGGCTTTGTATATTTTTATCTTGTCCATTTTAAGAGATTCATCAACAACTTCCTTAATTTCTCTCCTTGCACTTTTACAATCTTTGTCATACCATGGATTGGTTTTGCTATTTATTTTATTATTTGAAACTTCAATTGAGAAATTGTTAATAGAATATGAGAGGGTTGTAGTAAAATTATGATAGAGGTCTTCTATGTTGTCTATATTAGATAAAGGAAGCAAATTAGTTTTTAATTCATTTAGAAAGAGATCATTTTTATTTCTATCAAATATTAATTTCTTTTGGCTATAAGTATTATTTTCTATGGGAACTCTATGCATGAAAAAATTGAGAGTTATAAGTAAAGGCCTACGATCAGATTCAGGTTCATGGTCATTTAAGATGTAAAAATTTATTATTTCGTTGTATAATGGGAGATCGGAAATAACATAGTCTACCACGCTGCTACCAAGCCCATGGATGCAAGTCATCTTGCTAGAATTGGGCCACTTCTTTAGACCGTTGCAAATTATGAGATCCTGAGCACTACAGAGCTTGACTAGCTCCGACCCAAACAAATTTTCCCCGAGATCTTCAAAGTTCCTTTTGTACCTGCTAGCCAGAGTAGGGTCTTCATCTAACCAAAGAGGATTAGGGTTGGAATGATTGCTTAGAATAATAGCTTGGTTGTTTGAAGTTCGAGCATTAAAGTCACCTATTAAAAGGATATTACCGTCATTCCTTGGGCTAGAAATATCATTCTCTAAACCATTGTAAGGGTTAGTTTTATCTAGATTCTTCTTCTTATAGAAGTTAGAATTAATGGGGGGAAAATAACATATTGCTATGTAGGACTTTTTATTATTAATGTCTTTGATCTCTATCCAACTATATTGGTTGTGAGGGTCGTTTTTATAAATCCTAACATGGGGGGAGATGTTCTTCTGAATGTAACAAGCTATTCCCCCAATGCCTCTACGGGAGGATCGCTTGTTCCAGGTAGACCATAGCGTAAAGCCATCTATGTTAGGGGCCTTAGATTCTTCGTGCTCCCAAGTTTCAACAAGAAAAATAATATCAACATCATTTGAAATCCAACTTAGCCTGGGACCTTTGTTCCATGGGAAGCCCCGACAATTCCAAGAAAGGATCCGGAGCATGTTTAATTGCTATTGATTACTATCTTTTTGGTTTCTATCTCGAATAAAGGCTTTTCTATTTCTGATTATTGCCCATTTTCCTTCCTTTCTAGCTTCTTTTACCTTTTGAACCTCCTTTCTTAATTCTGCTTGGTCTTTTGGAATGAGATCTTCATTTATGAATATTCCCATTCCTTTTAGACTTGAGGTTTTACTAAGTATGTCGTGCTTATGATCAGTGGAGCTCACCTTTATGCGGATTAGTCTTCCTTTATTCTCGGTTAATTTCCCCAACCTTGTTGCTTCTGTGAGACACAATGTTTCAATTTGTAATCTATTATGTAGTTCTATCTGGGCTAAGGCTAAAGTATCCTCATCTACTTCCTCTTTTAAACCGAATATTATAAGGTTTAAGGCACGTAATTTATATAATCATTTACTTTAACGTTCATAACATCATCCAGAGTTATTTACTTAAACCACATTTATAAAATCATCCATAGTTATTCACTTTAACATTTATAAAAGCATCTTTAATCATTTGATAGATCATTTAAGATCACTTAAAGATATCCAAATTGATGGATATACCCATTAACATATCTAAAATAGCATTACTCATTTACAAATTAGAAGTAAAATGCCTTTGGCTTTGGCATTTATAGGAATTAGAAGTAAAACGCCTTTGGCTTTGGCATTTACAGGAATTAGAAGTAAAACGTCTTTTGCTTTGGCATTTACAGGAATAGAACTTCTTGCAACCATGCACGCAATTGTATTCTTATTATAAATATGATACTACAATCAACAACCATGCATGCAATGGTATTCCTATTATAAATATGATACTACAATCAACATGATTGTAATACTCTTATTAAAGGTATGATACTACATAGAAATCGGTTTACTAGCGATGGATTTTATGTAACGACTAGAGAATCAGTGTGATAAACTTCTAATAAAGGGCAGAATATAATGTTGTAATTAGCACCAGAAGCGCAAGCGTGGGTTTTCGTGTTACCACTGGGATATAGGTAGGCATCTGGGCACTTGTTCATTTTGCAAGTCAGTGCTTTGCAGCTACTGTCGGAGGGAGTTAGGGAAAGAGGGACATTGAAACCATCAATTACAGAGAGGTCATAGAAATCTTGATTGTTGCCCCCATTCAGAGTATATTCAACCAGTGTTGTAGGAGGATGTCCCGAAGTTAGAAATAATTGATTCCTACTTGTCTATTTTTGTAATTCTCCATTTTAGGAGTTTGTTCCTACATAATAGGAATATAGTTTCTCCTAGTTTAGTGTGTGGCTGAGAGAATCTCTCAACCACACTACTGTACGTCTAAGATAGCATCCTATCTTGAGACTATTAATTGTATAAATATGTGTGTAATTCCTTCATTCAAATTAATAGAATATATTATTGAGTGTGTGTAATTTTTATCTTGGTATCAGAGCCTGTGAGGGCCTGGCCCCTCCTAGGCAGAGGAAATAAAAGAGTGTATTTGGTTTTTCTTTAGTGTTTCTTCAAAACAGGCACCGGCGGTGGGCTCAAATTGACCGTTGGCTTACTTTGCCTCGGTTTCCGGATACGCTGATTGGAACCACAGAGCACCAAACCCTAGCCTCATGGCGTCAAGCACGAAAGCCTCAAATTCGAGGATAGCTCGAGGACGAGAGTGAACGGCGAGAGTTTGAACCCTGTGCTCTCCAGGAAGAGCGATCCAGTGTTGTATTTTTTTTCTGTTGGAGTCTATGATGGCCATGGCAGATTGGAAAAGGTCTCTGGCAGCATATAAAAACAATCCCCAGAAATGGCAGAAGGCCGTCAGATCTTTGAGTAACTGTGTGCCTTACTAAAGATACTTCCCGATGGAGGTCTCGGGTTCGAATCTCGTCCGGGCAGCATCGATACTTCTGCTTCTGCTTCTTGCAGCGGTGTGCATGGGTGCCATGGACGCCGACGATGACGTGCTGAACTGGGCGGTGAAGTAGGGACATTGCAAGTGGTTCGATCGGTGGTTGCTTTGACAAAGAGGAGGAAATGCTGATGGACTCGGAATCGAATCGGAGGAGTTTGTGGTGGAAGAGGACCTATATTAGTTATGGTGCCCTCGCCAGAGACAGGGTGCCGTGCGCGAAGCGCGGGGTTCCTTATTACAATTGTGGACGTGGTTCGCAGGCCAATCCTTATACTCGTGGCTGTACCCGGATTACGCGCTGCGCCAGAGATACTGGCTGAACTATGCTTCTAATTCTCTGCCAGGATTCGAGCTTGGTCATCTTACAATAATAATATTTCCTCTGTTCTTGTTGGCCACAACCCAGTCCATGTTTTATTCGCGTGTGATGTTTTATTTTGTAATGAGCGGAAGCGTGGAGAAGAATGTTGGGTCCAGAACACTGCAGGATTGGAGGAGATCGGCCCGGTGGTGTGTGACGAGAAGGCGGCCAATTACAGATCACTGGTTATGATTTATGACATTTCGGGACTCTAAATAGTTGTTGTTATGTTTGGGAAATAATCATCTTTGGGCAGAGATAGAGAAATTAAATTTGAAGAGTTTATGTTGTATTTTCTTGGAATCATGTTTAAATATTATTGAGCCTTATTGAGCCTAGCTGACTCAATGCAGGCAAAGTTATTTTGTTAGAATTCAGGACTCTAACAAATGACGGGTTAAGCATGGAGTTCCAAGAAGTTATTTGACAAAGATGCCCAAGATGTGAACTTGGGAGAAAGGAGCAGCAACAACGTTTATGGTGGACAACAAAATAAATGTTTGTTTAAGTTAGTGTGGTTTGTGGAATAAACTCCCTAATATGTTATAAGCAAACCTACTTGTTGTAATGGTCATTGTATGTACCCAGAAACTTCAAAATGTTGAATGAAATGTAAGCCTTTTAAAGGTATTTGAAAGTTCGTGGTGATCTTAAAACCACTTTGTAATGGATTGCCTTTGTGGCTAGTTGGTGGTGAGCCAGAAACCATCCATAGAGCCTTAGTGGCTACAGGATTTGCCCGGAGGTGGCACATTTAAGTTCCGGATTTGCCCGGTGGTGGCAGATCGGACTTGCCCGGTGGTGGCATATTGAAGTTGGCAGATTTTCCTGGTGGTGGTAGATCGGACTTGCCCGATGGTGGCATATTGAAGTTGGTGAATTTTCCCGGTGGTGGTAGATCGGACTTGGACGGTGGTGGCATATTGAAGTTGGCGGATTTGCCCGGTGGTGGTAGATCGGACGTGCCCGGTGGTGGCATATTGCCTGAGTGGCTAATGTGTACAGAAGAGCTTTGTGCTCGTAAGATCAGGTGGACTGCAGTAACACCTGGCTCACGGTCTCAGATATTGGTGTGTCTGAGCATAAGAGGGTTGGTGCACTTTTCTATCTGACAGTTGTGTCGAAACGCACAATCAACGCAATTGTTTGTGATTGTTATTTAGACATAAATATTTGGCTTAGAAAGGCACTGATCTTTCTTTGTTTTTGGAGGTTCTATACATGAAATTCGCGTGATGGTGATGGATTTGACTATCATGACAAGTAGTCATTAAGGGGGGAGTTAGAAATAATTAATTCCTACTTGTCTATGGTTGTAATTCTCCATTTGAGGAGTTTGTTCCTACATAATAGGAATTTAGTTTCTCCTAGTTCAGTGTGTGGTTGAGAGAATCTTTGAACCACACTACTTTACGTCTAAGATAGCATTCCTATATTGAGACTATTGATTGTATAAATAAGTGTGTAATTTCCTCATTCAAGTTAATAGAATATATTATTGAGTGTCTGTAATTTTTATCTCTCGGAGAGTGTACAGCTGAGCACGCCGCCGCAATCACCAGTGCTGCAGCTTCCTTTACCATAGGCGTCGAAGGAGCAGCCCGTACGTCGCCAGAATCTGCCTGCGCTTGTTCCTACGGGCACCTCAACACTCCATGCTGCACCCTTTGCCAACTCTTTGCCACCACCTACGGGAATCCCTGCGGCCCATACCGTGTCTGAACAATCGTTTTGGAACATAAATGTCGCACCTCGGACTCGTGTAGTTGGAAAAACAATCGAATATTTATTTATGATATATCAACACATACGGACCATCTATAATAGACATGAGGGCTCACAACTAGGGATCAAAATTGAACACATCAGAGCCCTTCAAAGGGTCTCTGGCACGTCAGAGAAGTAGGGAGAAAATTTTACCAGTCAAAAAAAATTTAAAAAAGGTTTTTTGTCATTTAAAAAAAAAATTGGAATAATATCTTAAATTTTTTTAAGAAGTGTTGTCAAATTGTCAACCTTTTTTTTAAATTTCATTTTTTCTGAAATTAGAATTTTAGGAATGTTGAATTTGTAAATTTCTTTTCATGTTAAAACTTAAATCCCATTTCAAAAACAACAGTTTCCTTTTGAGTTGTTTTTTCTAATTGTGCATATGATGCAAGTTCTTATTAATTATTATGTCACAATTACCTTTTGATACCATTACATTTGGCAGTTTCTGAGTTGCTCCCATTTCAAAAACAACAGTTTCTTTTTGAGTTGTTTTTTCTAATTGTGCATATGATGGAAGTTCTTATTAATTATTATGTCACAATTACCCTTTGATACCATTACATTTGGTAGTTTCAATTGAGAGCGACTAGATGTCAATATGGGCCATGTATTAGGTCTGTAATTTCACTGGGTTGTGCATGAACGCTACCCAAATCAAGGTTTGACGACGATTTAAGCTGGAGAGGAGCATAGATTCATCATTCAGCAAACGCCTGTCAAGCAAGGTTTAAGCACGATTTATGCTTGGCGAGGAGCGCATTCAACAGACTTCCTAACATACTGGATTTGATTTGTTTGCAGATTCCCAATTCCTGATATGTTTTCATATTAAAAAAGGAGATACCAAAAACATATACACCTTTGTACACTCTTTTGTTGAATCCTAAACCTGTTTAGAATTTTACTAAATTTTTTCATTCATGCAATAAACTTAAATTTGATTGAGCTACTCGTATATTGGCGTGAACGTTCTCGTCACAAAAATTTCCTACAAAATTAATCCTTATCTGAACTGGAGCAGGAATATAGGTTTCTTGTTTATCCATTAATGGTAAATGCATCCAATATATTAGTTGCAGCTCATATCAGACCTGCCTTATACACAACATCTATGGGGTTGTTGTTCCACCATTCTCCTGTGAAAAAATAAAAAGAAATTTGAAAATAATTTATTGTTGTCAATTGGATTGCTCTTTTTTATTTTATACCTTTTATTATAGAAGTGTGACCTGAATATGTGACCTTCTAAATGAAATTAAGACCTGCCCTTCAAATTTGATCACTGCGAATCACGACCTTACCTTGAATATAAACGTAAACACTAATGCTACTATTCCTATAATTAAACTATCAACTGCTAATGTTCTTCCCGCCATTGGAACGACCAGCGACAAAGCTAAACACTAAAATAATTCAACACAATAAAAATGATTTGCAGTTTTCATGCATGAATACCACAGGTGAGGAGAGGTGAATATGTTACCTGCTATATATAGGCAGGCTAGCAATTGATCGTGGAACTCCGTAAGGTCATGTTGTTAGGGACTGTTCGCCAAAAGAATGGACGAACTCAATGTCAATGAAAACAATTTGGCCATTGCGTACACAGCACAGATGTAGTTAATGTCCAGAAAAACAAATTGAGAGTAGCAGCGTATGTAACAGGGAAAAATATTGTGGAGAGTGTTGCGTAAAGCAACCCATGTGATAGCAACCGAACAATGAATAGTGTATGACTGGTCATGAATATTGACTAACGAGTGCATTTATGATCAGAAAGATGTCACGCATATATCTTGTTTACCTAGTACTACTTTTTCGTATTTGAGTGCAAATTGCCAAATATTTGAAAAAGAATCCAGAGCAATGTCAGATTTGAAAAGAGCTCACAACAAAGTTAGACAGTTAAGGCAACTTGTTTCCATCAAATCATTAAAAAATTTCAAAGTTAAATAAAAATAACCATTAATTTACCGATTGTTAGATTTTATTTTTCATAATTTGCAACTTTTTTCATATAATTCATGTCCCAAACTATTCATTTTAAAACTAGAATATTGGTAATGAAGAGATACATCGTATAACATATTTTAGGATAATTATAATATGTGGATGAATATCAATGAAACCATTCATAATTATATCAATCAATATCAATCTAGAAAATTTATCATTAAACTCTCCCCATTACCTTAAATACACTCAATTAACTCAAATCTATTTGCAACTATTTTACCCTGATTGACCGTGACTATAACACGGGAAACCGTAGGGCCCATGACTTACCAGAGCGGGTGGAGTTGTCACACGCGAATTGCATTCCTATTCATATTACGACTACGTCTGATTATATTCATTTTATCCAGGGCATGAGCATCATCTGCGTAAATGGGTGAAGTATTCTGCCGAAAGTAGCATATATATAGCGATGTCGCTCTCAATCAAAACGAGAATTTTAATATAAAGTTTTCTATTCATATTTTATAAACGTTTTTATCAACTTATTAAATATTGACAAGTATTTTCACTCGCCAACCATACCCACGGAAGCCTTTGGAATCTCATTGCATGAAAAAAATCACTTTTTCACATAAAGCTAAAATAAAGTTAAAACATAATCAAAGATGAAGCTGACTAATGCTATAGCAAGGGTTATCATAGTTCATAACATTTTAGGTTAAATTAATTTGTATTGAAAATTCTTTTATCCAAAGTTGTCTAGACTTTTTTAGGCCACTGTGTCACCCCTTTACCACTCAAGTGTCTTACCATTCAATTGTCATTGTTTGCTGTGACCTGTAAGGGACTTGCTACCACCATTTCTTTATCAGAGCGTAGAACTTAGAAGTGAACACAAAACGCTTTGAATATTTGATTGCCAAAGAGGGTATTTATATACAATGAAGAAGCTTCTCAAGTCGATGATAGTGGCTTCTTCTGGAAGCTACTTGAACTCTCGAAACTTCCTCAAGAATTCTCTCGGAGAAACTCGGCTCAACACATTTAATGCAGGTGATTAGAATTAATGTTTTCCAACTCTCCCACTTAATTCCAACCATAATATAAACACACAAAATACCCTATAGCACAATCCATAAGACACAAACATACTTTTAATTGACATGTGTGCTGGTTTAACTCTCAACTAGGCTTACAACATAATCTGGATTTTCCACAACACATGATTTGATAACACATCTTTCATTTTTTCTTTCTTGCTAAAGGGTCCATGCATGTTCATTTGTTGATGCAAATTCATATTCACTTTTCTTGCCATAAAATAGTGATGGAGTTTCTCCTTTCTTGATTGTGGATTAACATTCTTTGTATTCAATATTGCTAGAGGTTCTTGTAACTTATGCTTGTCCTTAATGCTTGCAATTTCTTCTTCTATTACTTCTTCTTGGCTGTCAATATATGAAACAACTTTAGATTCATAAAAAGAACCATACTGATTCTTGTCATTGTGCTCTTTGAAAAGAGATTTGCTTCCTTCATTTTTCTTTGTTGACATAGCTAGTCGATTCATGTCTTCAACCTCTTTAGTCAATTCTGTTGATGCAAGCATGTTTTCCTACATTTGATTTGTGTATGGAGGTACGCAACTCTTCTCACCAAACAACAACTCATAAATAAGATGTTTTTATTGCATGGAATTGAACCACTGTTCATGAGACACATAAGTAGCATCAAATTTCACTTCATATGTTTCTACATCACACGGAATTTCCTCACTATCATATGCTACTCTGTTGTCAACTAAGTTATACTTTCAGCTTGATCCTAGTTATGATGGTTTCAACACAATCACCATTTTTAACAACACCACTTTCATCATCTTCAACTTTCTCACTCCCCTCCATATTGTACTTCATTTCAAGGACATCCCAAAATATTTTTGCATTATACTAAACAAAATATTTTCATCTAAAGCTGATATAATGAGAAGTAATGCTATTTCAATTCTACACTTATCATCAGAATTCATAGAAGTTTCTTGGACAAATTTCCATAAATCTACTAAACCAAGAAATCCTTCCATTTTAATTACTCAAAGCTTAAAATTTTTACTTGAGAAAATTCACAAAACTGGCATTAATCGCTTCAATATTGCATTGCTGTCTTCAAAATCTTCATGTTGATTCGTATCTTCATTAGGCATAAATTTTGGAAACATTTCTAATTCTTCTGCAGCTTCTACCATTTCATTTTTTCTCCCCAAGTTTTTCAGTTTTCTCCGTAATTGGTTGAGTCTATTTTGTTGAACCATCACTCTATTACATAACCAAATCTTTGTAAACGTTCTCAACAACCACCATAACAAACTCAAATAGCCCAATCAATCACGCATTAAATCAGGCCTTACGATTCTCACTACCCGATGAGACATTCATATTACACAAACCCATTTTATATATACTTTCCTTTGAAAGAAATAACACAAATATCCCCCAAATATAAGCACTTTTATTTTAATAAACCCACTTAAAAAAAATCAAAAGTCCAAAATATTTTGACGGTAAGGTGTTTTTCATAACTTTAATGACATTGTGTAAATGCATTAAAATCTTTCCTTTATTTGAATCGACCCTCCTTTCTTTTCTTTTGTTTCATGCAACGTTGTTAATAAAAGAGCATTTAAAAATACATTCACTAGATTTAAAGAACATTACACTGGGTTTGAGAAAATTCAACTTCCACGCTACCCCAAGCCATATGGATTTTACTCCACACAATGGCTGGCTTTTACTCCATAGTTCACCAAGCCTCAAAAGCCACAAGATTTGCTATGATCTGCACCACACTGGCCACATACAAGCTCGGTGTTCCAACATTGGCTTTTGCAAATAGAAACCCAACCATGGTCAAGACTCAATGGCTCTCTCCTCCTTTCGTGGGTGGAACAAGGAAATCACATTCGACAGTATCTCCAGAGCCTTCACCCGCTGCAAACATTTTTTTGTTTTGCAACACAGGAATAACATAAAACAATAGCCACGAGCTGAGATTCCACTAGATTCGATCTAAAAAAGCAGCATAATAGTTCTACAGAATAGAAAAATAAGATAGAGCATCGCACTCGCTTACTCTCAGCAACCACTCACAGTGAACACTCCACGTTCTATTTGTCTCCACACAAGCTACATATGAGATCAATACAGTGCACTAACAATTGCTACAGGTAGAGAAGCAACCTCTTAAATGGGCTTCCAACAAACTTGGTCGCACCACACTACACTTCGGTCCATGACTCTCGAGCACCGACACTCTCTAACCAGTGCCAATAGCAAGGCTCACTACCCACAACTCACCTGAGCTCTGATATGGTATCAGATTGTAGGAATTTACAGGGTAAGTTCCTCAGACAGAACACCAAAGGACACCGCTCACAACTAGATCGCAGATCAATACACCAGTATTTTTGGCATGGTTAAAACCCTCAAAGAGGGAAACAGTCCACGGCCTGAGCCAACGCGGCCACTTCAAGCAATTTATTAATAAAAGAAGGAAAATTTACATATGCTTCTCTCATTCACGGATTACCCTACAAATGACCCTCCATGCGCTTTAAATAGAAATCATGGACCAATCGGGTGTCAAGCCACGGATCAAGTGGCGGTAATACCGAGGAGAGAATGAACCGTCGGATCACTACATATCGTGACCGTCGGATTGTAAGTTACAAAATGTACAACTGTAATGAAACAAACTTTACCTAACTCTATACTAGACCAAGTTGTACTTAACTATTTCCTATGTGTCGGAATATCTTAACATCCCCCCTTAAGAACAACTTGGGATAGGATTGAAGGATTTACAAATATGACAAAATAGGAGAAGGAAGGAGGCACTAGAGCCTATCCCCCCTTAGTGACAACTTCCTGAAGTCCAACCATAAATCGAAGTTTAGTGAACTTCGCCTCTGTGAGAGCCTTTGTGAAGATGTCTGCAACTTGATCATCTGTTGAACAATATTGCACTTCAAGAACATGGTCATGAATGAGCTTTCCGATGAAGTGCATGTGCAGTTCAATGTGTTTGTTGCACTGATGTTGGAATGGATCTTTGCATAGCTGAATGGCACTTTGATTATCACAACAAAGTGTAGTCAGATGATGCTTCTCAAAACCAAACTCTAACAGGATCTGACGAAGCCACAAGGCTTCCTTACTAGCTTCTACGACACCACGATACTCTGCTTCTGCTGATGAAAGAGAAATGGTACCTTGTTTCTTGTAAGCCCATGTAATAGGTCCTGAACCAAGAGTGAACACATAACCGCCAATAGACTTCTGATCATCAAGGTCACCAGCCCAATCGGAATCAGTGAAACCAACCAATAGAGGAGATGCTTCGGCACTGTAATGAATCCCAAACTGGACTGTACCTCGAACATAACGAAGTATTCTTTTAGCTGCTTTCCAATGACTTTCACGAGAGTTTTGCATGAACCGATCAACAAGGCCAACATCAAAGGAAAGGTCAGGACGAGTATGGGTTAGATACAAACGTTTTCCTACAAGTTGATGGTATAAGGTAGCATCAATTTCAGGAGAAGTACAAGTGACTGAAAGTTTGACTCCAGACTGAAAGGGAGAAGGGGTTGGCTTACAGTCTTCCATGTGAAAGTGGCGTAGAATATCACAGACATACTTGGACTAAGAAAGGAAAATACCTTCCTTGGATTGCAAGACTTGAAGACTGAGAAAATAATGTAAGTGTCCTAAGTCTGTCAATTCAAACTTCCTTTTAAGGCTAGAATTCACATGGTTTATAAGGTTGGGATCACTACCGGTAAGGATAAGATCATCAACATAAAGAACAAGAATGATAAGAGACATGCCCACGTTGGTCTAGACAGTATTGTCAGAATGACACCTAGAAAAGCCAGATTCTAAAAGAAAGCTATCCATTTTGGCATACCAAGCTCTAGGAGCTTGCTTGAGACCATAAAGGGATTTCTTAAGCCGACATACAAGGCTGGAGTCTGATTTTATGAAGCCAATGGGTTGTTCCATGTAGATTTCTTCATGCAAGTCCCCATGCAAGAAGGCAGATTTAACATCCATCTGATGGAATTCCCATTTGAACGATGCAGCAAGGGAAAGAACAAGGCGGATAGAGTTCATTTTGGCAACAGGGGAGAAGGTTTCAGTGTAGTCAATGCCTTCAACCTGTGAAAAACCTTTAGCAACAAGACGAGCTTTATGTTTATCAACTTTCCCATCTGGTCCGTACTTGGTTCTGTAAACCCATTTGCATCTAACAAGTTTTCATCCCTTTGGTAGAGGAACAAGATCCCATGTATCATTTGCCAATAATGAATGATATTCTTCATTCATAGCTGCTTCCCAATCTGGATGCCCTGAAGCTTCTGCAAAGGTGTCAGGATCATAATTTACTGGAGCTTGAGCCAGTAAAGAAGAGGCTCTCTTGAACTGAGAACGTGTGCGTCGCTGATCTGTAGGATCACCGGCAAGATCACCTGCTGCATCTCGAGTAGCACGAACCCATTTTGGAAGCTGAGGAGCTGAAGGAGGATCCTGAGATGGTGGGGGAGGATTGTCATCCTCACTTTCATCATCTGAAGAAGAAATGTTTTCAAAGGTAGAAGAGATAGGGAGAGGTGGCACATCCGCCAAACTAGGCTCGCAGGTCGATCTATTTTCATCAAATTTTACATCTCTTCTAATGATAACATTTTTGGACTTAAATGGAATAAGTCTATAGCCTTTGACATCTTCAGAATATTCAACAAAAGTACATTTTTCACTCTTAGGTTCTAAAGCTTTATGCCTTTCATCTGGAATATGGGCCCATGCTTCACTTCCAAAAACACGAAAAGTGACTTACATTTGGTTTGATTGAGCTCCTTGCTTCTTCTGGAGTGATATTATTTAAAGCCTTAGTAGGAGTGTGATTTATTATGTAATTTGCACAGTTAATTGCTTCTGCCCAAAAACTAAGACCAAGTCCTTTAGATTGTAGCATACAATTAGCCATTTCCTTTAAGGTGCGATTCTTCCTTTCAGCTACACCATTTTGTTGTGGAGTATACGGAACAATATGTTGCATTTGCATTCCATTCTCAGTGCAAAAGTTGATGAATGTGTTTCTAAAATATTCTCCGCCATTATCAGATCTTAGCTTAAGAATTTGATGTCCAGATTGTTTTTCAACAAAGGCTTTGAAGGCCAAAAATGTGTTAAATACTTCACTCTTGAGTTTTAAGAAGTATACCCAAGTGCGTCTGGAGAAATCACCAATGAATGTTAAGAAATACTTGTAGCCAGAGAATGAAACAACAGGAAGTGGACCACATAAGTCACTATGCACAAGTTGTAAAGGGGCTGAGACGTGCCAAGAGGCACGTTTTTCAAAACTGTCCCGATGATGTTTTCCAAGTACACATCCGGAACAAAAACCATCTCTGAAAGATACCATAGGAAGACCTGTCACCATATTTTCTTTATAGAGATGCTGAAGGGAGCGATAGTTTAAGTGACCAAATCGCTCATGGAAAAGTTTTCTCACTTCATCGTTATGAGAAACAAATACTGAGGGAAGATTTGATGACCCAAAGTTGTGAAACTTATACAACCTTGTAGAATCATCAACAATGCGAGTAGCCAAAATCTGTTTATGATCTCTTAAGTCCTTGATTACAACATCATGAGTCGAAAATTCAACGATTTTACCTTCACCTGAATGAGTTATCTGATATACAGATAGAAGGTTGCAGGATAAGGTTGGAACACATAATACATCATTAAACTGGCCATTGTCTAGATGAACAGTTCTAGTCCCTACAACACTAAGAGATCTATCATCACCAACATATATATTTTTGGTGTTACAATCATTTAAAGAAGAAAACATGACTTTGTTTTTGGCCATGTGATAAGAAGCTCCAGAATCAATGAGCCACTCATGAGAATGAGAAGAAGACGATACATTTAATGCATAGCCAGACCGAGATGCTTGAAAAACACATGCAGAAAGTGCCATTCCTGAAGATGAAGTTGAAGTTGAAGATTGCCCCAAACGGATGTTATGCTTATTCATTGCTGCTTCGAAGGCTTCCATCTTCTTAAAGCATTTTGATTCTAATTGGCCATCTCGATTACAAAAATTGCAATGTCTATCAGTCTTCTTCCCTTTGTTTTTATTTACCTTATCACTTTTTTGAAATGATTTTTCATTTTGGGACTGAAATTGCTTAGGACCCTTGTTTGGTTTAGGAACATTCTTTTTAGGATATGAATTATTAGGATTCTTTGAATTTGGTTGCTGCTGGGCGGCTAACGCTTTCTTGGAAGAGTTTCCAAGATTAAGAAGACCAAGGTGTAAGAGATTTTCTTGTTCTCTTATTAAAGAATCACAAAAAGAGTCAAAGGAAGGGGACTTGTAGTCTGTTCCTTGAGAAATGAAGGCTTCTCTTGTAGAATGGAAGGTGGAAACAAACACAGAGTAGGCTGGTCCCAACTTAGTAAGAATGGAATAGATAAGGTTACTATCTTCTTTCTTAACTTTAACACCTTCCAAGAGATATCTAAGGGTCTTGAACTTGGACAAGAAATCTTCAATGCAAGAAAAATTATTAGGGTCCAATGTAAGCAACTCATTTTCAAGTTCATGGGTTCTAAGTTCATTTTTAATCCCAAAAACTTTATTAATTTGTTTCATTGCTTCATCAGGAGTATCAAGTTCTACAATATGGAATCTAAGATCTGGAGAAATAGACATCCCTATCAATCCACGTGCTTGATCTTGCCTATTTTCCCATTTAGCAGCCTTATCTTCATCCTTCGGTTTCTTTTCTTGGCCTGAGGCTATTCTGTAGAGACCTTTATTTATAAGTAAATCCTCAATGTAGGACAACCATTGGAAGTAGTTGGTGCTGTCAAGGGTAACTTGGTATTTACTTTCCATTTCAACGAAAACTGAAGCTAAAGATGCTGAAACTAAGTGTTCCAATGGATAGATCTCGAAAAATTAGGCTGGTTTAAAAAAAACGGCTTTGAAAATGGCTTCCGGATAAAGAAATGGCTTTTTGAAAAACGTTGTTGAAGTTGCCAACGAAGTGCGGGAATGTGCGGCAATGAAAAAGTCCGCCCCCACAAAATGGAGACTTGAACCCAAGACCTCTACTTAGAGAGAGAGAGAGAGAGAGAGAGAGAGAGAGAGAGAGAGAGGTGCTTTGGGTTGCATGCTTGCTTTTAGAAAGCTCTTTTTCCCTACAAAACAAAAAACACAAAACCCAACACGGACATGCAAAGAAAACGAACCTTACGGCTTGAAGTAAGCTTTAGCCGAAAAACTAAATATTTTTAGAAATGAACCTTGCAGCTCAAAGTTAGCTTTAGCCGGAAGCTAAATATTTTCTTCAATGTTTCTGATTTTCCGAGATCACCCTACGGCGCAGGGAAAAGAGCATATGCATGAGAAAAAAAACTTCCTTTCTGTTTCTGATTTGCCCAGATCGCACAGAGTCGCAGGGCAAAGAGCATACGCAGAAATGAAAGGTATAGATCCGGTAATAAAAAAGGCTAAATAAACCGAAATCGAAATAAACAGAGAGAAAATAACTGTAAACTGCAAATAAACACTATATACCTCCAGATCCTAAAAATGACGCAACTAGGGCTACCAGAAACCTTCTCGCGTGAAACGAAAGGGGTTCCTCACTGGAACAGATGCTCCCAACACAACAGAGTAGTCCTCTCGGCCCGAAAGCAGTCAGAAACAGTAGATCTAGGAAATAACAGTCGGATGCAATTCTACCGGCTTCAGATTTAGATCACCAATAGACGCGGCCCTCAAGTAGCTCTGATACCATGTAGGAATTTACAGGGTAAGTTCATAAGACAGAACACCAAAGGACACCGCTCACAACCAGATCGCAGATCAATACACCAGTATTTTTGACGTGGTTAAAACCCTCAAAGAGGGAAACAGTCCACGACCTGAGCCAACGTGGCCACTTCAGGCAATTTATTAATAAAAGAATGAAAATTTACATATGGTTCTCTGATTCACGGATTAACCTATAAATGACCCTCCATGCGCTTTAAATAGAAATCAAGGACCAATCGGGTGTCAGGCCACGGATCAAGCGTCGGTAATACCGAGGAGAGAATGAACTGTCGGATCACTACATATCGTGACCGTCGGATTGTAAGTTACAAAATGTACAACGGTAAAGAAACACACTTTACCTAACTCTATACTAGACCAAGTTGTACTTAACTATTTCCTATGTGTCGGAATATCCTAACACAGATAACAAAGCAAAATACTGAACAAAAAACATACAACTTACTCATTCCATTACCAAGCAAGGAATTTTATACATCGTAGAGAAGTTTCTGGATTTTGGGTGTTGGTGGCTTCTTCAGGACGCTACCTAAAATCTCCAGAAGTCTCGAGTGAACTCTCTACTCTCTAGAAGACTTGACACCTAACACAATTAATGCAGACAATGGTTGGAATTAATGTTTTTCCAACACTCCCCCTATTTTTCTTTTAAACTAATATACTCCCTTTACCACTTTAAAAAACAATATATTTAAAAACTTTATCTCCTTCCTCACATTCACACATTTGTTTTATATGACTTTGTCTTTCAACAAAGAAGTTTTTCGCATGACTAGAAGAAATATGTTTACCTTTATCCAAAAAATTGCCCAATACCTTACAAAACTTTACTCAAAATCATTTGTCGTTGGAGGCTCTGCTACAAGCTCTTCTTCACGGCAGAAAAAAATAAAATAAAATTGTTCGTTGATATTTGAAAAGGTTCAAGGCACTGTGATTTTGAATATCCGCCTTCGACAATCCTCAAGCGGCTACCAGGTGGCACACAATCCACCACTCTCTTCACACATATATCTAATGATGCCTCACTACAATGGCACCCAAAAAGCCTCTGCTGCCTTTTCCTCGGCTACACAGCTTCCAGACATGACATCCCTTGTCGCCCCGAGCCTCGGCCTTGACACTATGCTCACATGATCATGTAGCCATAACATCTACAACAGTTGCAACCATGGTCTTGGGGAAAATTGTGGATCCACCCATGTACCACTTCCTTACCATGGAAGCTACATTCTCGTTCTCGTTCTCCACCATAGTCTTGGATAACTTGTTTACCTCATTCCCCTCTGAAACGAGGCTTAACCTGGACTTTGGAAGTTCTAGGTCTCACAAAAATACACCAACACAATGCTCCTACAATCGCTCCAGAACTTTCTTCACACCAATCTTCACAACACACAGTCAATCTTCTCCTCCAAGCACAGACCAGCCTTGAGTTGTGAAACTAAGCTGAAACCTTCGGCTCTGATACCATATCAGAAAGCGCAAAACTCAGAAGTGAACACAAAATTCTATTGAATATTTGATTTCCAAAGAGGGTATTTATATACATTGAAGAAGCTTCTTTAGTCGGTGACAGTGGGGAAGCTACTTGAACACTCAAAACTTCCTCATGAATTCTCCGGAAGAAACTAGGCTCAATTCATTTAATGAAGGTGATTGGAATTAATGTTTTCCAACACTCTCAACATCTGGTCCCTTGTCACCAAACATAAACTCATCACCCCAACCATTGTGTATGTGCTTCTGCTTAACCAATTTGCGAAGGTTAATTTTGCAGAGGTTGAGATTTTGATGTATTTTCCATTAACAAAGAGTAGGTGGAAAGAGAAACACTTGGTTTCAATCTAGAAAAAAAAATAATAATAATAATAATTGAATTTGCAAGTGTTGCAATCCTTGGAGTGGGCACTGATGATAGAATTGAATCACCAAACAAGGAAAAGGTAAACTAGTGGGCAATTGAATCAACAAACAAAAAAAAGGTAAACAATTGGGCAGTAGGGCACATGAAACCAGGGAAGCCTCATTGTTTTACCTGGTAATGGAGGGACGCCTCATTGTTTTACCTGGTAGTGTTCTCATTCCTTTTTCCATGTCAGAACATATCCTTCACAATTTTTCCAGTACTCATTTTTCCCAATCTTAACTTTTTGGTGGTTTTTATGGAATATTTATTTTTATATCTGTGCAAGATAATTATATTCTTGCATGGTTGTTTTATAGCTTCACATTGGATTTTCTATTTTTGTTGTTGTGGGTGCTCGAGTTGTCTCCAAAGGGAAGTCATTGGTGTAAGTATTTTAATGCTTCTGTATTTTAAATAAAGTGGTTTTGTTGGTCTTAGAACTATGAAGAAAGCCTGACCAAGAGTTTCTGCTACTAATTACCACAAGAAAATGAGTTATACCTGGAAGCTGGAATTCCATGGAGATACAACGCTTAATTAATATATATAAGATGTTTTACCCTCCACTGCTATATGGATCTTGCAATCAACTCGAGAATATGATATAGCTTCCAAAAGGTTTTAGCACCCTTATTATGTTCTCAGTTCAACAAAAAAAAATGTGTACTATTAACAACTTCAAAAAAACTCAACATTCAATAATAGTAATCATTTGAAAGTTTGATCTTCAATGAACCTGAGTAAGATGGATCCATGGATTATTAGGTGAATGTGATTGAGAACTTACATGACCACCAAATATTTTAAATATTTAAAATAAGTATATATAAAATTAAAAGTGATCATCAAATTATTATAATTAAATAAATTGAAATTATATAATATATCAAACTAGTTTCAAAATGTATCAAAATTAAAATTAACTAAATTTAATTTTCTCATATATATATATTTTGAATTTATGTTATTTAAATATTTTATTTTAATTTTATAAATTTTGTTATTTTAAATATTTTAAATAAATATATGTAAAATTAATATTTATCATCAAATTATTATAATTAAATAAATTGAAATTATATAATATATCAAATTAGTTTGAAAATATAGTTAAAATTAATAAAATATTATTATGTGAAATAATATTGGAGTAAAATATTGAAGAAAATATAAGTATAAAAAAATTATTTTAATTAATAAATAAAAAATAAAAATCAGTTTACTTATAGGGAATTTTTTGAGAAATAATATATATATATATATATATATATAATTTTATTAATTGAAATAATTTTGTGTAGTTGGGTGAAATGGCTATTATCTTCCTATTTAGGTTCAAATCTTGACATTTGATAAGAGGAGAAATACTATCTTAATAAATATTGTTATAATGGCTTTATGGCTATGAATATTGTTGTATTGGTTTCAAGCTCTTTATATATAGTAGTTGGTTGAAATGGCTATTATCTTCCCACTTATGTTCAAATCCTAACTTTTGATAATAGGAGAAATATTGACTTAATAAATATTGTTATGATGGCTTTATGGCTATGAAGATCGTTGTATTGGTTCCAAGTTCTCTCTGTATATAAATGAGAGTGATTTCTTTCCTAAACAAAGGTATAAAATCAATGCATGATTTTGTTTAGTTGGGTGAAATGGCTATTATCTTCCCACCTAGGTTCAAATCCTAACTTTTGATAAGAGGAGCAATACTATCATAATAGATACTGTTATGATGTCTTTATGGCTATGAAGATTGTTGTATTGGTTTCAATCTCTCTCTCTCTCTCTCTCTCTCTCTCTCTATATATATATATATAGTAGTTGGTTGAAATGACTATTATCTTCCCACTTAGGTTCAAACTCTAACTTTTGATAAGAGGAGCAATATTGTCTTAATAAATATTGCTATAATGGCTTTATGGCTATGAAGATTGTTGTATTGGTTTTCCTAAACTAATGTATAGAATTAATGCTAGATTTCTTTCCTTACAAAGTTATATAATCAATTTTTAATTATTAGACGATATTATTTATGTTATAAATTTACTTAATTCTAGTAAAAAATGTTATATATTTATAATCTTAATTTATTAAAATTAAAATATATAATAATGGGAAAAATAATTACTAATAATAATTTAATTTGAAGATTTTTGGAGTTGTATTTTTTTTGTTATGTAAATTTAAATATGTGTATTACATTGTTACTTAAAATTATAATTTAATTAGGGAAAACACATTCTAAATATTAAAATTAGCTAATGATAATAATAATAACAATAATAATAGTTTTTAAATAAATAAAATTTCAATAAATAAAATAATCTGAGTATATTTTCTTAGAAAGATGAGATATATTCTTATTAAATGTTGAAAACATATTTAAAAGGGCTATATTTAAATTTTATTGTTTCTATTAAAATATTGTCATAATCAATCTAAGAAAATTTATTCAAAGCACATCTATTTTAATTCTAGATTTATCATGCTCCATGAAGGATAAGATTGTAACATTTTTCTAGATTTTTTAATATAGAATTTTTTTTTACATGATCTCCTGATATGTGATAGATATGATGTTAGGATTATCTATGTGTGTATTTCTCACATGTCAACTATATGTTAAGCATAAAAGTAACTATACATCTTGAGAATCAAAATATTAAAATGTTTTAGCTAAGATCTGTTTCAACTCCTAAATCATCATGCATTAAGAGGATCAAACTTTCCTTTGTGTGATAGATTTGGAGTTGAGATAGATCTATATTGGTTCTTTATTTATCCATATATCTAAATTCCATTCAAATCTCGACTACCTTATTACACTTTTGTTCTTATTGCAAACTATTTTATTAATTAGAAGAAATTTTAATATGCTACTCAAGACAAACATTTGGAATAGGCTAGAAGATCTAAAAATTCCTTCTAATTTGAGAAACTATTTGTTATGAATTGGAAAGAGCGAGAAAAGTCAAGAAATATGGCAGAAATAACTCAAGAAAATGTATTGTATTGTATTTCCCTTAAATATTAATTGATAATACAATAATGACCATTATATATCTTCTAGATCTAGACCTTAGGTCACATTGACAACTCATTAGTGGATCATGATGATAACTCATCAAGATAAGAACTAAAATTCATGGTCTTAGAATTTTCGATTTTTTAGGTACCCAAAGTCTAACAATATTGTAAGGTTGTACAAAAACATTATTTTTGGTTTAAAAACACTTATGGTTGGTGAAAAGAAGTTAATTGTAATAAAGAACTAAGTGAGTGCCTCCCCTATCCCTATGCATTTTCGAACCAATGGATTGTTTCAAAGAAGTAAGTTGTGTATGTAGTATATTCATTCTTCTATACACTTACAATACAACATTTATGACAAGATATTCTAATGATCTTGGCGAGAAACTAAAATTTCTAAAGGATTTCTACTCTCATATGTCCCTGGATATTACAATGAATGTTACGATAATTAAACCCAAACTTGTAACTTCCGCTAATTTCATCAATCAAAACAACAACATGGAGGAAGTGATTTCGAGGAGATATCTCAGAGTAGATTTTCATCATAAAATTAATTAGAATTATATGACCAAGGAAAAGATAAAAGTACTATGGAAATATTTTTCTAGACTTGAAAACAATTTTAAATCAATTGAGCTATTGCTATGCAATAAGAAAACAATCCTCTTTGAGATTCTAATAACTTCTATTGCCTTACATGGTTGTGAATTTTTTGGTTGCACTCTCTTTTAAAATTTGTGGAAAAAGAGAGAGGAAATCTAAAAGTGTTTTATTAACTTATTATTTAAAAAATAATATCAATTTTCCATGTTCTATCCTCCTCCTTTCCCTTGTAGAGAGTATGAATATGAAAAGACACCTAATATATAGGAATAAGAAAAACAAAATGGAATACAAGTGGCTTAGTAAGATTTCTTCAAAACCTAGTGAAAACTATTGTGGATTACCTAAAGATGTAAAATATTAGCTAAATCATGAGGGGATAAAAGAGGAGGCCACCCTATGAAATAATGTTGTTATTACAAATACTAGTACATCTAATTCTAAGAAAAATCACCCTGCAATAAGAACTAAAGTAATAATAATAAAGATATGATGTTATAAGGAAGTGATCAACTCTAGTGAAGAAAAGTAATAAAAATAAAAGTGTGATGTTGTTAGGAGGTGATCAACTCTAGTGAAGAAAATCAAAAACATTTCTCTATTTTGACTAGCATAAAAAACAAGATTGATATTTTTAAAATTCAAATATACTCTCACAAGCTTCATAGTGAAATAGGGTGTTTAACAAATCCCAAAATATCATAGGCCAAAAGAATTAGTCATCTTTGTTACACTAGTGAAAACTTGTGTTGATTGCATAAATATGTCAAATCTTGGCTAAATCATTATGGAATAAAGGAAGAAGTCAAATAATGTTGCTATTAAAATATCACTACATATGAATCAATCTTATGGGCGGTAGCTATTATCAGTGTTATTTCTTAAATATTATATAAGTTGTGAGATTATGGGGGGTAGCTATTGTCAATCATAGTGTTATTTTTTAAATATTATATAAGTTGTGAGACTATAGGCTCAAATTCTCCTCTGCGTGTTTACCCCACAAAAGGAAAAAAAGTATATTTAAATCTAAGAACAAATCTCATTGATTTAACAACTAGAGTATTAAAAAAAAATTATAATGTTGTATGAAAGTGACTAAATCTAATAGAGAAGATTGACTATCACAAAAAGACGATATGTTTAAAATAAAAATATACTCTCCTTGAACTCTATTCTTAAATATTGAACCACTCCCAAAATACAATATGCCAAAACATTTATCATTTTTGTTATACTAATTGGATTACAAATAAAAAACATATTCAATAACTTAAATCACAAATTCAAAATAATTATAAAAATACCAACTTTCTATTTTCAATATATAGAAAGCATAATAATTTAAAAACAATTTTCTTAATACTTTTAAATCGCATAAAGAATACTTTAAATAAACCAAATAATTTCTCAATTCCCTTAAAATTAACCACCATCAATATCATTAAAAATTAAAACTAATATAACCATTTTCTATGCGGTAACATGAAGAACAAAAATTAAACAATATTTTATTACAATAATGGAAAAAATTTAATTATTTTCTTTAAACATTTTTATGGTGTATAATATAAATAATGAATATATAAATCATAATTTAAAAATATTCACTAAAAGTCAAAGTGAATAAAAAGTAGCTCTATTTTATTCGGTAAGAAATACATTTTTTTAGTAAGAATACATTCTTCACTAAGAAATCTCCATAATATTTTAAATTCTTTCAGTTAAAAGAAAGTTTAAAAATACCCTTGATGAAAATAAATTTTATCTTGTAGACCTCTTCCAGTGATATCTTGATATGCAGTTTTTTTCTTCGTACCCTAACTAATTTTTTATCATTTAAATTTTTCCATCGACTTATATTAAAAATATAAATGTTTTTATATTAATTATAAAATATTATATTATTGAAATTTTAAATTTTAAAAATTAATTGAAGTTAAACCTACGATAATCACATTAACCGTGGTCCATTAAAAAATCATATAAAAAGAAAAACATAATAATGAGAGTACTTAATATAAATGTTTTTATATTAGTTATGAAATATTATATGATTGCAATTTTTTAATTGTTTAATTTTATTGAAATTAAACCTACACGTATCACAATAACCATATTCCATTACAAAATCGTAGCGAAAATAATTGGAGTACTCTTCCGAAAATAATACCTAGTGCATTTTCTTAATATTTGAAGTGGTGTCTATAATGTTGAAAATACATTTGAAATCCTCTTAAATTTTCTTCGTTTCTTTTATGGTTCCCATTCATTTTTTAATAGATTTATTATTTACAAAGGAAATGTGTTAAGGTAACGTTTATCACAATAAATCAAAATTCAAAGAAACCTGAATAATATTTTTTATTAAAAAAAATGCTTGTACCAATTTTTTTTATATAATTTTATTTATCTTAAATGATTTTTAAACATATAAATTATATTTAAATAACAAAAAATTAATACAATGTGAATGAATAACAATTTCCAATTTTAATAAGAAACAATTAGTAGGATATCCCATACATTTTTATAATATAAAAATACTTTTAAAATTTAAATTTTTCTATAATATATGATTAAGATGTAATTATTATAACCTTTAGAATAATAATAAATAATAACAATAATAATAATTGGTTTGAATTTTACATAAGTATATTTTTTTATTATTATAAATTTACATTATTAATTGAATATTTTATTTATATATATTTTTATAGATTAATATTTTTATTCGTTGAGAGGATGGTAAAGGTTTGTTGATCTCTCATTTATATTACTATTCTTCTTGAGATCAAGGTTGAAGAATGTTTGGTTGGTACTTTGTAATAATATAAAATCTCTCAAATCTTTGTAAAGGAATAGGGTGTCTAGACCTAAAATCCAAGGTTACTTTATGGAGATTGGGTAATCAAAATTCTCTTTTATCCAACAACATTTAAAATCCTTAATAAGGTTAGTGTATTCTTTCACTCGTGGACAACTTTCCAAAAATATAAATTTCACCAATAAAAATCCTTAGTTGGAAATTGATGGCCATTTTACAATTTTCCCTCCCAAGTAACACATTAACATCTGTACCATTTCCACATGGTAGACAAAGGGTATAAATTTTCCCTCCATGTCCCCATTTGACAATTCCATGCCAAGTGCATGTGGCGAACAATTGGCAGTGCCTGCCGACACATCGACATTGTATTGGGCCATGTCCTCAAAAATACATGCCATCCTAATATTCACATATAGATCTAGTATTCCAAATTTCCCCATTATAAGAATTTTTTATATTTATGTTCTTTTCGATATGATATTCCTCTTTTTCTCCGTAGTGGTTGTTCCTTCTTCTTTTAGATTTCTTCTCACTCAAGATTCACATACAAACCTAGGAAAAACTAAAAATTCCAATTAAAAGGAATTATAGATTTCTATATCTCCACTATTTGAACCTTTTCCCATCCACATAACATCACCTTGCCTACCGTTTGGTGTCCACCTCTGTGACATTGTGCCACTTTGATCCATTTCACGATGCCACATCATAATCTATTAGTATCAATTAAACCCCATCTCGTTTGGGTGTTCAAGATTTTAGCTTTTCCAAATTTATCAAGGTCCATCTACATCTAGAAATCCGAACATAGTTCATTTTACAATACTATCAATTTCTATATTTTCATATTTCACATCACATGCTATGATAGGAGACATGCCAAAATGTCATGTGAGCAACTCATAAGCATGCCATATCACCAAAAACCTTACTTACATAGCACATTAGCACCTGCCTACTAGTAGGGTCCAAGAGTGCTCAAATGGACTCTACAGTTTCCATATCACTTACTACACTTGCATCTCTATCTAGTTCATTTAATAAATCCATCCTTAATATTTACTTGGAAGGCTATACTTCCACCCAATAAACAAATTTTTCGTCCCCAACACTTAATAGTATCCAGTTCCAACTTGAAGCTCTTGAAGAATTATGGATCCTTCCTACTGCCAATAACTAGTTTTGTCACATGAAGGTTCCACTATCTAAGATATGGAATTTTGGAAAAATCCGATTATGAAGTATTTTTGGATGTCGAAACTTTTGCATCATGATAGATCTCGATACCCACTTCCATCACTTGAAAAATTTAGGATTTCTCATCTACTACATTTTTCCTTAATCCCCTTTTTGCTAGCCCATGGAAATGGCTCCTTGTAGACCATCTAACAAGGAGTGGAGGCTAAAAATCCAATTCGAAAATTATTTAAGGAATAAAATGTTTCTAAAAGAGATTTTCTTATCGTATCTTGAGGATTGAAAAATGATCTAAAAGAGTAAGGAACTATCCAAAGGACTTATGAAGCTACCAAAGTCTTTACCAACCTATAAAATATTTCCCATCATTATGCATATTCCCATAAAAGGAACATAGAGATGGGAAATGAAAAAATACATAACTCCCCCTAACCAAAAATAGATCATTTCACATATTTGGGTTGAAAATCTAAAAATTTAAGCATTTACAATAGAGATGCTAGTAGTGTAGCTTGCCTCTTAAGGAAAAAAAGGTCGTAAAGACTCCTTATCAAAAAATATATAAAATATCTTCTAGAAATGCACCAAATAGGGAATTAACGACCCTTTTCAATGTATCCAATGAAATAAAGACTAACATCATTCTCATTTTAATTCTGGTATACATCGTATCTATTCAAACCCACTATTCGCGTAGCAATAAATAAGTACACGAATAAATTGTGAAGATATATTTGGTCTCAAATCAAATTATGCATCATAATGCACAAACCATACACCACATATCTATTCTAAGAAACATGCCTTGAAGCATACATTTATATACATAGTTAATTCATAATTGAATTAAAAACTAGTAAGCAAGTACAACTAAACGAACCACACTTGATGAACCACACTAAACAATATGGTCCTCATGATGAACCACACTCATTGATTTGAAATGCGTCGACCAACAATTTCTCTTATGTGATTTCTACCGAAAGACTTTGCTTAATTGATCCATCTCATCAATGCAACATACTTTATATCCCAACATAACAATAGCTATGGAACGTTAAAAAATAATTTAATTTCATTAAAAGTGAAATCATTACACATGTTTTTTCACTTTAAATTTTGTTATAAATTTAAGAATGGAGAGCCACTCTTCACCCAACTATACACTTATCTACATCGCAATTTCCTTGTATCTAGCCAACCAGAGAAAGATTCACTCAACGCTTAAGAAGATTCAATTATGTTAAAGAAGATGAAGGTAACTCTCCTTCACATAATAGAATTAGTATTCTACATTTCAACTAATAAATTAGGGTTGATCAACACCCATAGTATAGTTTTCATGGGTCTACATAGCACAATTCACTAATCCAATAGTTGCATTGTACTTGTATTTTCTTAGTACTTTATATTATTAGTTAAGTAAAGCTATATAGACAATGCTCCTACCATTTAGATCAAGTTTAAGTCTTCCATGCTTACTTTCTTATACAAATTTAGCAAAAGCCATAATTCCACACAATATTTTCATGACGTTGAAGGATTTGTGTCTTCTTCATCTCACATTCATATCCCCAACACCCACACGGGATTCTACTCTCTTATAAAAAGTTTCTTTGGTTCAATTACACACACTTCATTATCTCTCTTACACACTACAACTACATTTGATAGCTTATTTATATTATTTTCTACTCAAACCAAACATACATTGCATAAAATGAGATTCGAGGGTCCCTCCTTATGATGGGTTGTAAATTTATAAGCCTCTAGAATTGGTATGTATCACACACCTATGGATCAGTTCAATACCACTGCCAATTTGTTCCCATATTTGTTAACAATTGGTTAGTTTAACGATCAAATTATATATCTAGATAGTGAATTCAAATAATATAGAGAAATTCCCAAATCCCCCTTAAAGATTCCCATTAGGCATTAATATGCATGTTGACTACTATCTCTGTCATCCTTTGGAAATATATAAATGCTATTCAGATTACATAAAATAAAGGCTAATAAGATATCCTCCTTGACCATTTCTATCATTATAATTTGTAATTACAATTTCAATATTTTTAGATTTGAAAAGAGGTGATACCATTTCCTCCCCCTTAAAGGGATATTACCCTTAGTATTATACAATTGATGTCTTGGAATATTTTCAATAAATAAAAATGGATATATTTTTCATGGCCTCCTCTAGATTTCACATAGCCTCATCTAATCCAAAGTTGTTCCATTGCACTTTACCTACATGAAGGTTCAATTCTAGATTAGGGTCTCCTTACTGTTAATTATGCCTTCGGGTTCTAGCTAAAACTATGCTTTGGGTTCCATCTAGATCACAACCAAATAAATAACATAATTATAATCATATACATATTTTAAGAAAACATACGTGAAACACATCATGGGCCTTTAGAGTTGGGGGTAAAGAAAATTGGTATGCCACTAGCCCCTCTATTTCTAGAGCAATTTTAAGGACATATTCCCATCATGAAACACATCATGGGCCTCAAAAGTTCCATAGTAACGTGGTTCCAAATTAGGACATATTCCCATTTTAAGGAACTTATCCTAAGTCAAATTTAGATCTATACATTTTCTCATGCTTAGAATTACTTGTGATTTTATGATATACATAACTCTTCTACTAGTCTTGTGCCACGTTCATATTTTGCTTAATCCTCATCACTTACTTCTCTATCTCCTTTAAAATTTCTAGTCTAATTGTAATCCAATTCATTGGGATATCCCAATTTATTGGAATATTGCATTTTCAATAATACAATTCTTATGATGGAATAATATTTATTTCATCTCAATATCAATTGTTATAAGCAAATTTTATGAGTTGTAGGTAATCTTTTCACTTCTTGGGCTAATGCATAACATACAATTTGAGCTTATCTTCTGGTATTTTTTCACCCTCTTTTTGTCTCCAGTATTTTGAGGATGATGGGTTTTATTGAATTTTAATTATGTTCCAAAGTATGTAAATCAAGGCTTCCAAAATTTTGAAGCAGATTTGACATCTTGATCATATTTAATTACTTTAGGAATGGCATGCACCCTGAAATTTTCTTTCACAAAAACATTTACAATGTCAATTTCTTTATTGGTTTACTTGATACAAATAAAGTGGGTTTCCTTGTACACCAATATCATAAATGCATCATTTTACATTTTCTTCCTTGGTAGTTGAATGATAAAATCCACAAAATGACTTCCTCGTTCCAATTTGGAATTTGTATTGTCTATGGTACACCTGCTCAATGCCTATGTTCCACTATTAATTTTTAATATTCCAAATGACTTACAATATATCCCAAAATATCCTCCTTTATCCAAAGAGGAAAATAATATTTCTTGATGGATATAATCATCTTTTGTATCATAGGTGTCTTGTGTAAGGAATCTTATGTAGCTCATGCATTATGAACTTCCTTAAATATGATGAATTTTGTACATATAATCTACATTTGAGAAACAATAAGTTTTCCCTTCTTAGCCAATGTCCTTGATAGTTGGTCCTTTAGACTCTTTCTCTAAAATCCATCCATAGTTTTAAAATATTCTTCATCCCATAATTCATTTTTTTCATGCATTTGATGTCATAGTCATATGTACTGACTATATCCATATGAATAATATGCACACTCCTATCAAGTGCATTATCACAGGGTTATCCTTCCATTTCATATATTTGATCTCAAAGCCAAATTCACTAGTAACTGTTACTTGCCTAAGTTTCCTAGAATTCCGCAAGGGATGCTCAAACAAATAATTCGCTCTACTATGATTTTTCATTAGTACAAATTCCCTCTCGAATAAATAGTTCTTTCACATCTTCACAGTATACACTTTGATCTAAACTCTAAATCATTAGTTACAATGTCCTCATGAGGATAACCCAGGCCCATCCTAAACACGCTTTGCCTTACCATATGAATGATCAACACTTTCTGTCAATATCATGACTTCTTGACTATACTTGAATTATTGGATTATACCTCTAATTACTAGTTTTTTAATTTAAGGGTTATCTCAACATCACAAAGTAGGGTCCCTCCATAAATTCTACCATTATATTTCTCTATCATCTCAATATCCAACTATAACCCAAAATGACATATGATAGCTACCAATTATTACATATCAACTCTAGATAATGTTTTGCATGGCAATTAAATTTTCTAGATTGATATATAATTACATGGCCTTGTTACATGAGCATTCCACCATGCCCTTCCTTACAATAAATCTATACACACCAAAAATTCCTCATTTGAATTTTTCCTCTTCAATATATGAGCATTATTCAAAATATGCTCCAATTTTTGGAAAATTTCTTCACATTTAGTTAAACACACAAAATTCACCCCCTTTATTTATAGGGAGGTGATTGGGTGACCAATCTTGGAAAATCCTTGGGTAAATATTACGAAATATCCGAGTAATACAATAAAGGATTTCAATTTTGTTACATTTTTAAGCATATGCTAATTTATGATTACCTAGGTATTCTTGATGTGTACTGCAACCAATTATTCTAAGTTTGCATGCCCTAGACAATGCAATTTTCTTTGGAAGAATTCACACTTACATAGTTTTCCATACTCCTAATGTTTTCCTACACTTGCAATATTATCTTGAGATTTTCTTTGAACTCCTCTTTCGTATTTGAATATACATTGTATTTGTGAGATGCCAACTATATGTTAAGCATAAAAGGAATTACACATTTTGAGAATCAAATTATTAAAATGTTTTATTCAAGATCTATTTGAAATCCTAAATTATCTTGCATCAAGAGGGATCAATGTTTCCTTTGCAATATAGATTTGGAGTTAAGATGTATCTATATTGGTTCTTTATTTATCCATCTATCTACATTCAATTTAACTCTCGACTACCTTATTCCACTTTTGTTATTCGTGCAAACTACTTTATTAAATTTAGAAGAAATTTTGATATGGTACTCAACGCTAACCTTTGGAATATAATAGAATATCTAAAAATTCCTTCTAATCTAAGCTACTATTTGTTAAGAATTGGAGAGAGAGAGAAAAGTGAAGAAAGATGGCAAAAATTCCTCAAGCCCATGTTTGATATTGTATTGACCTCAAAATCTTAATTGATAATATATCAATGACCATTTTATATCTTTTGTCTCTATCACATTGACAACTCATTAGTGGATCATGATCACACCTCAAGAATTACAAATCATGATATCATACTTTTTTATTGTCTAAGGACCCACATTCTAACACTATTATAAGGTTGTACAAGAACATTATTTCTAGTTTTAAAAAACTCATGGTTGGTGAAAAGAAGTTAATTGTAATAAAGAGCTAAGCAATTGTTTCCACTATCCCTATGCATTTTGGAACTAAAGAATTGTTTCAAATAAATACGTTGTATCTGTAGTGGTATAGTCATATTCCTTCTTCTATACACTTACAATATTGCATTTATGACATGGTGTTCTTATGATATTGATAAGCAACTAAAATTTCAAAAATATTTCTACTATAATATGTGCATGACTATTATAATTAATGTTATGATAATGAAACCAAAAAATATTAGTTTCTCTAATTTCATCAATCAAAACAACAACTTGGAGAAAGTGACTTTAGGAAAATACCTCAGAGTCAATTTGATTGTAAACTTAATTGGAATTATATGATTAAGGAAAAGATATAAGTATGATGGAAATATTTTATAGACTTGGAAACAATTTTAAATAAACCGACCTCTTCTTATGCAATAAGAAGAAATTTCTCTTTGATATTGTAATCACTTCTATTGCCTTACATGGTTGCAAAGTTTGGGGTTGCCCTCTCATTTAAAATTTGTGGAAAAAGAGAGAGGAAATCCAAAAGTGTTTTATTAACTTATTATTTAAAGCTTTTTATCAACAAGCCATGCTCTATCCTCCTCCTTTCCCTTATGGATATTATTACTATGAAAAGGTACCTAATATATAGGAATTAGAAAAAAATGGAATACAAGTGACTTAGTAAAATTTCTTCAAAACCTAGTGAAAACTAGTGTGGATTGCATAAAGATGTAAAATCATGGCTAAATCATCAAGGAATAAAAGAAGAGGTCACTCTATAAAATAATTTTGTTATTACAAATATTAGTGGATCTAAATATAAGAACAAATTACCCTGCAATAAAATATGATGTTATAAGGAGGTGATCAAATCTAGTGAAGAAATCAAAATTATTTCTCTATTTTGACTAGCATAAATAACAAGATTGATGTTTTGAAAATTAGAATATACTCTAACAAGCTTCATAGTGATGTAAGGTGCTTAACAACACACAAATTGTCATAGGCCAAAATAATTAGTCATCTTTGTTACACTAGTGAAAGCTAGTGTTGATTGCATAAAGATTTCAAATCTTAGCTAAATCATTACAGAATGAAGGAAGATGCTATTATATAAAATAATTGTGTTATTAAAAATATCAGTAGATATGAATCAATCAAATAGGGGATAGCTCAATTTTCAATCGTAGTGTTATCTCTTAAATATTATGTATGTTGTGAGATTCTAGGATCAAATTCTTCCATGGGTGTTTACCCCACGAGAGAAAAAAATAGTACACCTAAATCTAAGAACAAATAACCTTGACTTAATAATTATACTATAAAAATTATTTTTATCATTGATATATAGAAGTGACTAACCCTAGCGCAGAAGATCAAAATTATTTCACTTTTTTGAGTAGCCTAAAGAATATGATATGTTTAAAATAAAAATATACTCTCATGAGCTCCATTATGAAATGTTGAACAACTCCCAAAAGGTCATACGACAAAATAATTAGCCATCTTTGTTACACTAATTAGATTACAAATAAAAAGAATCTTCAATAATTTAGATCACACATTCAAAATAATTGTAAAGATGCCAACTTTCCACTTTTAAATGTATGGAAAGCATAAATATTTTGGAATATTTATCTTAATAGCTTTGAAGCACATGGAAAAAAATTTTGAACTAATATAAGCATTTTCTACGTGGTAACATGAACAACGAAAATTAAAACTATTTTATCACAATAATGGAAAAAGTTAATTATTTTCTTTAAACATTTTTCTGGTGTATAATATAAATCATAAATATATAATCATAATTCTAAAATATTCACTAAAAGTCAAATTAAATAAAAGTTAGCTTTCTTTTATCTAGTAAGAAATACATTTTCACTAAGAAATCGATATAATATTTTAAAGTATTCCACTTAGAAGAGAATCTAAAAATAGCCTTGATGAAAATACATTTTATTTTGTTACGTTGTAAGGTGTTCCCTTTGAGAAGAACTCCCCCAATTGCTACTCTGCACCTCATGGCACCATCGATCTTGTGTTAGAAGACAGAAATATTATCACTCGTCGGATGTAAGTTTTGGCTGATTAGGTCTGTTAGTTGCCCCATTTCCGAGTAAGTTCATGATGAAGAAGCAAGTCGCTCACTTTTCTTCATGGTCTACTAAAATAATGTTGTAAATCAATTGATACTTGTGAGATCTTGGAGCAATGAAAGTTGCTTGGCTCTTTTGTCTTCATGTTGAACCTAAAGAATTGTGCCCATCAGGATATTTATGAGTTCTTGGAGCAACAAAATTTTATTGGTAGTTGTGTCAGATGCGAGCAAGAAGACAGACCAGGCCCTTGAAAAGATGGGACATTTTACTGAAGATGAGAAACCAGAAAATCAAGGGTAAAGGTTAAGGTACTTTGTAGAAGATGGTCGAGCACCACTGAGTTTGAGTAAACATAATGTCCAAATCGATGAACCATGCCAACCTTTACCCTCTCACATTACCACTTGATTTGGATAAAAGTGTGTCTTCCACACATGATTCTTTAGGTATTTCTTTCGTGCAAGAAATTTTATTCAATCTATAAGCAGGAGGTCACTCACTTGTCTTTTGTGATGTACCCAGAGCATGACGACAATCAATTAATAGCCACAAGTCCTTGGAGTAATGAAATATACTTGGTTTCTTTGTTAGATGTGAGTAACCAGAACAATCAGGCTCTTGAAAACCTAGAACATTTTACTGGAGATAAGAAGCCATACGATTGAGGGAAAGGATTAAGGTACTATGTAGAATATGGTCGACCACCACTAAGTTTGAGTAAACATAGTTTCAAAATGGATGAACCATGCCAACCTTTACCATGTCAATTGCACACATTACCACTTTATTTGGATAAAAGTGTTTCTTCACAGAGTGTGTGTTACCATTCCAGTGTTTTCACAGAGTTTTTCTAGTGATCCATATGCATGAAACAAGATATGTGGGCCTCCTATTGCCCCTTGTACGAGAACTCACATTCAAAGCCATTCTAGACTGGGCCTTGGTGAAGTTGGAGGGATTGTTATTGGATTGATGAAAAACGTTGTTGTTTGTGTGTCCTTGTTGAGAGGCATTGGAGGTTCCCATAATATGAAAGTGTCGGTAGGAGGAGGGGACCCCTCTTTGAATGAATTGGAAGATGAAGAAATAGGGGAGGAAAAATTGCTCGTTTTTAAAGGTGGGGAGAATCTCATGGTGGAGGATCTGTTGAATGCAACATTTCAAGTACTTGGTAAGACCATCTATGGCACTATCTACAAAGCCAAGCTTAGCCAAGAAGGAATTGTTTCTTGACGCTTCTCAAGGAAGGGACTTTCAAGGACTGAAAATAACTCCTACATGTAATTAAAGATTTGGGTTTCCTTCATCATGAAAATATACTCCCTCTCTGATCATTTTATGAAGGAACAAGAGAGAAGATTCTTGTATATGATTATTAGAACAAAGGAAGCTTGGCTGACCTTCTTGATGGTAAGTTGTCATTTTGAAACCCGAGTCTAAGGAAGAATTTATATGTTGTCTTTAGTTTCTTCTCCAAAAATAGGAAAATTGATTAGATTGCATCCTCAATTCATAGGATATCAATTGTACATGGATTAAAAAGATTCAAAAAAGTATGTCATTGAAAGTTGGTTATATCCTCTATGAAAATATAAAAACATTCGCAGGGTACTGTGAAATAGGCTATTGCACTGATATAACTCATGGAATTTTTGGCCTTTTCATTTTATAATTTTTCTATTGTTGACAAAACATGAATTTCACTTCCAAAACAAATGTAGTTCTCCAAAAGATATAAAAAAAGTAGCAAATACTAGAAATTTACCCGGAAAGTGTTCATAGTTTTCTTCTACTTGAAAATTGAGGTTCAGATTGCAATAATAATATTGAAGAGGCCACGGTCCATCCAGATATTAAAAAAAAATGAAGAATGAACTTGAGTTCTCAATCTCAAATACACTTAAGTTATTCTCTAGATTCAATATGAAGTATTGCAATTCTCTCTTCTTCATTCAAGGAAATCCTCATCTTGTAGGTCTGTGGGTTGGGTCCTTACTTTGTCTTACTGATGCAAAAAGATCATTTATTCTGCACATGCTCGAGGTGGGAAACCCTCTTTGATTTGGGCTCACATCCACAAGATTGTTCTTCAAGCAGTAAGAGGACTTTCCCACCTTCACGCTGGACTTGAAACACCCATTAAAGGAAATTTAAGCCTAAGAGTGGCCCGAGAGAAAAAAATCAAGAAATTAATAAAAAAATGCCATGTAGACAAATTTTTAAGATTACATTATTTTTATCTATGTTCCACAATATTTAATAGCACAACATTTAATAAAAAAATTAATATACTAGCTAATTTTTTACTTTTATCGAATTCACTCAATATATGGCACTTTTATTAAAATAATTGTCTATATATTTTTTATATTTAACTATATTTTAGTTTTTTAGCGTTGTTGTCTGCTGAGGTCACAATTTCGACTAGAATATATTTTTCGGCTAGAATATGGTAATTTGTCCTTTATGGAATACATTGTTTAACTATTTAACTATTTTATATTTAAATATATTTAACTATTTAACTATTTTATATTTAAATATATTTAACTATTTAACTATTTTATATTTAACTATATATTTAATAGTTTTGTTTGGAATCCAGTAATTTGTCCTTTCTGGAATGCATTTTTAATTATGTAACTATTTTTTAACTATTTTATATTTACTATATATTTTAGCCATAGTCTAACTTATAGACAAAATAGACTTCTTCACTGGAATTCAGCAAAACAATTTCAAGAAAAATGTGATTTTTTGTTGTTTAAAATGCATTTTTGAATCCATAAATGGATTCAACACCCTGAGAAACCCCCTGACCACTTGAATTGTACAGATTAAACAACTTAACAACTTAAACTCAAGAATTTGAAAATATCTACAGGATTTCAGTTAAAATTAACCAGAAAATGTCCTAAAAAAGGCCATTTCGTCTATAAGTTACACTACACCTATATTTTATATTTTTGTCAGAATTCAGTCATTTGTCATTTCTGGAATATATATTTTTTAAGTATTCAACTATTTTTAACTATTTAATTATTGTATATTTAGCTATAACTATATTTTATTTTAAACTATTTTATATTTAATTATTTTTTTGGTATCTTTGGGGCATGGCTAGTAATGTCAAATGGAACTTCATTTTTAATTTATATTTTTTCACTAATATCAATATTTACATTTCATTAACAAATTTTTCGATATTCTAATTAATATGAGTAAGGTATTTAAATAATATTAATAAAATATTTCACGGATACCCAAATTAAACAATTTAAAATTATTTAATACATGTACCTCTTTTTAGATTTAAAAGATTTTGATTGGTTTACGTATTATGACATGAAAATTATGTGAAAATTTGAGGGGTAATTTTAGGCTGAAATTTCCTTTAATGCATCACTCATGGGAACCTCAAATCCAAGAATGTTTTAGTGGATGTTTTTGACCAATTAATGAAGCCATCATCTACTGCTCATATGATGAATGGAGCTACAGTTTAGGGCTACAAGGAATTCTCCTATTACAAATACTCGTTGGCAAGAAACCAGGAAAGAATGAGAGCTCTTACAGATTCGTTGATTTTCATTCTATTGTGAACACTACTGTGTTGGAGGAGGGTTTTTTGGAGCTATTTGATGTTGATATCTTTAGGGGATTGAAAATTATGGTAGATGATGGATTACATTGAGCACTTCAACTTGCCATGGGTTGTTGGGCACCTTCTCCATCAATGAGATTGAATATTAAGGTTGTCATCCAACAATTGCAGGAGATAAGGCCTAAGAATCATTCTACTTTATATACTCCCACTGATACTAGGAGTGAACTAGAGCTTGCATTTTATCTTTAGGTAGTTCTTTGCCTCTCCATTTGCATTTTTTATTTTCATTTTGTATTGCTTTGATGGCATGTTTAATGTAGAAGACATATTTCAAAACCATGGGACTAAGCGCCTTAGGAAGGAACAATGGAAAAATCCACAATTTTCATGGTTACACCATATAAGTAGCAATGAATTTAATTTATTCTCCATAGAGTTAATGTATTGGAAGGTATTTCCGATTTCTTTCCATTGTGAGGACCTATGCTTCTCTTTAGTGTGTGGGGTTTTTAGTGAATTTCCCAAGTCATTTAGATTTGTATGGCAGGTGAAGAATTTCATCTCAAATGTTAGATTAAATGGCAACACAAAGTCCGCCCAGAATAGCAAGAGGAGTGGTGATCATAATCTCCATTTTTTTTGCTTGTGTTATGGACGTGCACATGAATATCAAAGAGAAATCCCTAACATTTGGTGTTCTCCACTTCGACCGAAGCGTAGGAATTGTTCATTCCATGACATGGCTTAAGTAGGATCTCATGAACGGATAATGAAACCAACTTTGGTGTGTGGACCAGAGAGTGAGATAATTTTGTGTAACTCAATCCATAGTCAAATGGGTACATTTACTTCCTTGTGTAAAATATGTAAGTTCATCTTGCATAACCAATTGCAGGATCAGGACACATGGTCATGTTTTTCATGGGTACTTTTATTGCAAACTCTTCATGATACCATGTTATAGGAAATCTCCGACATGTGTAAAATTCAAGAAGGAATTTGACTATTTCATCATGCTAGAAGTTATGATAGTGATTATAAGCTTCTTGAAGAATTGGTTGTAAAAACATTGAAATTAATATCTGTGTAAATTTGATAGTTCTAGGGACTCAATAAATTTGAGGTTAAGATGAATCTATGGATTTTAGGTTAAGATTAATCTGTGCTAGTTTAGAAAGGTCAAGATAGGCATGTCAATATACCTTGATTATGCTAACAAAAACTTATGTCAATCAATGCATCTCCTCTAGCTTGGACCAAATATCCCACCCACAAAATGTTGCATATCTTCAGATTAAATCTAGAAAATGAAATGTCCATTGGTCCCCTTGACATTACTACTAATATCATTTTCCCTCTTACTGCAACTATTGTGTCTAATACCAGTTTTTCTTGTTGTCTAGGAAATAACAAGCTCACTCTCTTAAGCCCCTCTACTTCTAATGTTTGATATTCTCCTATGGTTATCATTGTATCATCTTCTTGAGGTGATGGCTCAGAAGCTTCACACATCTATCTTCCTTCATTCCCAAGAAATGGAATCAACAAAACATGTAATAAACTGGACGAAGAGAATCTGTCATTTTTGAAGTTATTACCTCTACATTTTTCTTCTTATAGTGAGGAAAGAGGTCTCAGCATATGGAGAAGAGTGAGGAAATAAATTAATTTGATACTGCTACTACAATTGGTGATTTGTAGATATTTGGTTCATGTAACATGATGTAAAACATGTCTCTTTATTTTTTGAAAGTATGTTAGTGTCTATGTGTATTATGTGTGGCTGCTAGCATAAATGGGGCAACTATATGAGCGAATAAGAGAGAGGAAACAAAAAGGAAGACCAACCACTTATATGGGACCATAAGTTTTAAATATATGCATAAAACATGCCTAACATATTCACCTCCATTTATAATGACTTCACTGTGCTTTACTTGATGCATGTACCTTGCTCCTCTTCTTGTAGATTTTGAGGCTTAGCAGTCCCCTCTTTGTAAAACTCAGAAGACAATTCTCGTTTATTAAAGATAGATAAAATTAAGATGACAATATCCAACATTCAACGTAATGTTAAATGATACACTAATAAATAATTTCATTCATTGTTATTTTAATTAAAATGATTGAAAAAAATCATAGAAAAAGGATGCATCCAATATTATGAAACTCCAGAGATAAGGGTACTGCTTAATACAGCCAGAACTAAAACTCCAACATATTTCCACTTAGAGCCAATGCTACAAATTTTTTGTCATTTAGAGTGATGTAAAAACTCCTTTCATACTTCCAAGTAGCGGCAACAATGAAGCTCCACCAACTTCCACTTGCCCAACCTTGCACAAGCTTTCAAACTATTAAACTACACCACAAAAATCACACCCAATTTTTGTAGAAATTTTAAATAATATGACACATATTCAATGGAGATTATCCTGATCATGTACTATTGTGGAATACATACATAATACATAAACTCCTCTACGTTGATCATCAATTTACAGAAGCAGAAACATTCACAGGCGCACATAGAAGCATCAATCAAACTCATTAACACAGTATGTATCCCGGGGAAAGCATCTCGCTAAAAACCCCAACTATCTGTATATTATATTGATTGAATAATGTAACATTACAAAATACAATGCTTATCACAAGCAATCTAGTACCAGGTCCACCTGTTACACACAATACAGCTAAGATCTGATCTCCAAATCTATTCCACTACTTGCCTGCCTCTCCAGCTCAATACCTGCTCAAGAACTGATGAGAATGGTTTACCAAACTCATATTTGACCTGAAAATAATCACTCACACTATGTTGGACATGAGCAGAGGCTAAAATTCTTGGTATTGGAGAATTCATTGGCATACTCAATCCCTTTGATTGTGCAAATCATCATGCACAACTATAGTCACAAGTGATAGCAATCTGATCCTCTAACACCTGTCCCTGCTGAACTGAACATGCACTGACATGCACCTAAGTCAACTGATGTATTCTATAGTTGCATTATGAGTTAATAACTTGTGAATTAATTAATAACTAATTCACCCAACTCATCTCTAGTCTATTGATCAGTTAGACTAAATACAATTAGTTTAACAAATTTAAATTGAACACAACTCCATCAACTGCACCTCCAGTCCACTAAACTCAACTCACTTGAGTTCTAACTGAAGTCCTGCATGCAAATATTAGTCATCCCATAGGTAACCACGTATTTCCTTCTGGGATCTGCATGTACCACATTCGTAGCTCATCCTGAAGTGCTGCAAGAGAATAAGAAAAAGTTTATAGTCCAAATATTATCATGAGACAATAATATTTCACTTTTCTATTTTTGATAGCTAGTCTAAAAATAGACTCTGATCACTCATAATGTGATCACTCATACTGTGATCACCCATACTGTGATCACCCATACTGTGATCATCCACACTGTGATCATCCACACTGTGATAAAAAATAGAACTTGCGCCATAATTTGCCTGCGGGCCCACTTAGTGAAGGCGACTCTTTTCACTAAGCTCCATCATCTTGTTGCATTCTCAACAAGCATTTCTTGTTGCACACTTTTAAAAACTCCATCTCAACAAGAAAGGCTTCCTCTCAAACTTGATCCTGTAACTCTGGAATTTTCTCCATGCAACACATCTGGCCGGTCCACTTGCTTAGTCATCAAAGTCTATGACTGCTATTGCCTCTGTCGACTGAAAACTCTGCATCTCTGTGCTCTTCAGTATCTGACTGCTCTAGCCTCTGTTACTTTGATCTCTGACTGCATCTGTGCTACTGCTGGTTCTATGTCCCAGCATTGCATCTGCACTGCACCTCCCAACTGATCTCCCTGTTGAGCTAGAAACACCCTCTGATGCTGAAGCTCTACCTGCTGCTGAAAAGTGCTCCCTCTCTGACATCTGCGCTACTGCAACATCACCATTCATCTCACACCATTGCACACCTCTCTGTGCCACCTAGCACTGTGCAAAACACTTGTGCCTCTCACATTGCTGCAGCTTGCTAACTATGCGCTGTCTTGGGATTCCCTGTACTGTCGCTCTCTATGCCACTCCATCCGCATCTGTCTCTACCCAATCAGTCAGTTCCTGCTACTACACAACTGGGGCTCCCGTAGCAAGGTCTCATCCAAGAGGTTGGGTACCTCAAGGATCCTGCCCCTCCTCCTTGGGATGATCAATCCACATCACCCCACCTCCTACCTGGAGGTATGGCTGCATGCGATCCCTCAGCCCACCTAGCTCGAAGTTTCCCCCTACTGGAGGTCTCTGGATGAGTATATGTCTCTACTCGATCTCCTCTCAGATTCCCCTACTGTGGCTCCTCCACAACCTCCTGAAGCTGCTACCCCAATTGTGGCTCATCCACAATCGTTTGAGACTTCTTCTGGCTCTGCATGTTGAGAGGTAATATACGCTCCCTCTCAACCACCAAGTCTCCATCAATTGCCTCGCTGCTCAAGGCTTTGCATGCATCTTGAACCTCAAGAGCATACAGGTTCTTGACCCGTGCACCCTCCTCATGACAACAAAAGCATCTCGCCTTCGACTTGTCAACCTTCTTCCCATCACTGGAAGAATTAGATTCACAAAGAGAAACCTTCCCCTTCCCCTTCTTCGCCTTACTCGCTAAGGCACAATTTTCCTCATCATGCATAGATGAAGAACTGTCTCTGGTGCACCGTCTAATCTCCTCCTGCATCAAATCTGACCATAGTCGTTCCCAACTTGGCAGTTTCTCCCTTCCATTCACCGAGTCCTGGTAGCTCTGCCAACTCTTAGGAAGGTCAAGGAGTGCTAGACTCACCATCCTCATCCGACAGTCACCCCCACACTTCCTAGCTCATCCCGGCATTGGGTGAACTTCGTGAGATACTGGGGCATACTATCTCCATTCTCACACTAAATGTTTCTGAGTTTTATCTCTTGCTTTGGAATCAAATTCGAATTCCACCAGCTCAAAACTCAACCGCTTCCAATCTAGAATTCGTGAGAACAAAGTATTTCTTGTATAAAGATCGACTGTATGGGCATTCACCGGATATCTCACCTTCCAAAATAAGGATGAATCCAGAGGCTACCTGGCCCGATTACAGACTCTGCATGAAGAAATAAAATGTAAACACTTTCTGAATAATAGATCTGATGATCAATCCTCGCTTGATATCCTGTAAAAATCTCTTCTACAAATCAAGCAGCTCCGATACCATGTAGAAATTTTGAATAATATGACACATATTCAATGGAGATTATCCTGATCATGTACTATTGCAGAATACATACATAATACGTAAACTCCTCTACGTTGATCATCAATTTACAGAAGCAGAAACATTCACAGGCGCACATAGAAGCATCAATCAAACTCATTAACACAATATGTATCTCGGGGAAAGCATCTCGCTAAAAACCCCAACTATCAGTATATTATATTGATTGAATCATGTAACATTACAAAGTACAATGCTTATCACAAGCAATCCAGTACCAGCTCCACCTGTTACACACAATACAGCTAAGATCTGATCTCCAAATATATTCCACTGCTTGCCTGCCTCTCCAGCTCAATACCTGCTCAAGAACTGATTAGAATGGTTTACCAAACTCATATTTGACATGCAAATAATCACTCACACTGTGTTGGACGTGAGCAGAGGCTAAAATTCTTGGTATTGGCCAATTCATTGGCATACTCAATCCCTTTGATTGTGCAAATCATCATGCACAGCTATAGTCACAACTGATAGCAATCTGATCATCTAACACCTATCCCGGCTGAACTGAACATGCAATGACATGCAACTAAGTTAAGTGATGTATTCTATAGTTTCATTATGAGTTAATAACCTGTGAATTAATTAATAACTAATTCACCCAGCTCATCTCTAGTCTATTGATCAGTTAGACTAAATACAACTAGTTTAACAAAGTTAAACTGAACACAACTCCATCAACTGCACCTCCAGTCCACTAAACTCAACTCACTTGAGTTCTAACTGAAGTCCTGCATGCAAATATTAGTCATCCCATAGGTAACCACATATTTCCTTCTGGGATCTGGATGTACCACATTGGTAGCTCATCCTGAAGTGCTCCAAGCGAATAAGACAAAGTTTATAGTCCAAATATTATCATGAGACAACAATATTTGACTTTTCTTTTTTTGACAGTTAGTCTAAAAATAGACTCCGATCACTCATACTGTGATCACCCATACTGTGATCACCCATACTGTGATCATCCACAATGTGATAAAAAATAGAACTTGCGCCATAATTTGCCTGCGGGCCCACTTAGTGAAGGCAACTCTTTTCATTAAGCTCCATCATCTCGTTGCATTCTCAACAAGCATTTCTTGTTGCACACTTTTCAACAATTTTTAGAAGTCATTGCTCAATAATTTCACTGAGATCTCTAATATTAGATAATCCACTTAGGATATTACACATTTTGAAATATATATTCATTTAATTTCAACATGAAGGGCATGCTTGGTATCACCAACATGAAGAAGGTTATAACCCAAAATCAATTTATTCACACTACTCCCATCCACAATACTCAGATATTTTCACACATCAATGCTAAAATGCACACTTTTTGTGCCTCCTGCACCAACATGGACCTTTCTGAAGCTCATCATGCACTTTTATGAAGTTCCCTTAATAGAAATAGGACACGCAAATAGGAGCACAACATTATCCCCATATTTGTTGCCTATATTATGCATGTTTGCATGGAGGTCAAAGAGAAATCCTTGCCACTTGGTGTTCTCCACATTGACCAAAATGGAGGAGTTGTTCATTCCATGGCATGGCTTAAGTCGTATTTCATGAAGGGACAATGAAACCAATTTTGGTGCGTATACAAAAGAATGAGAGGATTTTGTATAACTCAATCCATAGTGAAATGGTTACACTCATTTCCCTATCTAAATATGTAAGTTTGGCATAGGTAACCAGTTGCAGGATTATGACCCATGTTCATGTTTTCCATGGATACTTTTATCGTAAATTCTTCAAGATACCATGTTACAGGAAATCTCCCACCTGTGTAAAATTCAAGAAAGAATTTGACCTTTTCATCATGCTAAAATTTATGACATTGATTATAACTTTTTCATAGAATTCATTGTAAGAAAATTGAAATTGAAATATCTTGGAATTTGATAGTTCTAGGGAAAAAATATATTTGAGGTTAAGATGAATATATGGATTTGATGTTAAGATGAATCTGTTCTAGTATATAAACATGAATATAGACATGTCAATATTCCTGGATTGTGCTGACCAAAAATTATGTCAGCCGATTCATCCTTGGGATTGGCCCAAATATCCCACCCAGAAAATGTTGCATATATTCAGATTATCTCTGGAAAATGAAATCTCCATTGGTCTCCCTGAAATTACTACTAATATCATTGTTCCTCTTGCTACATCTGATTTTTCTAATACTAATTGTTATTTTTGTCCAGGAAATAATAAACTCACATTAGTAAGCCCCTCTTCTTCTACTGTTTTGTCTTATCCAATGATAAAACCTAGATAAGTAAATGGATAATATTTCCTAAAATACCATCCGTATCCTATAAATTTTTAGCCATGTAAAACATAATGGTGGTCTTTTGGAGACTAATCATCCCCTCGTGTTGTTACTTTGAATCTAAGAGATTCATCCTCTTCATGCATTAGGGTTACTTTGAGGTTTGCTTTGCGACAAGGAATGACAAGTCAACTTGGGGAGATCTCTACAAGATCATCTAGTATTCTTGGTTGAAAACTCTCATATTCACATTAATAGAATAATATACTATTTTCCTATATGTGTTATGTTACTTTTACATTCATGTACTTCAAAGCCTTGTTGATCCATTGAATAGAGTAATTGAATAATGCTACATAGATGTTGTAGATCTTTGGCTTGTGTTGATTTTATGTGTAGGTTCTAATTATAGCAATCAGAGCTACAATTGGAACTTACAACCCGAGAGGAAAATAAAACGTGTGATAGATTCCAAGTAAGCCTCTTTCCATTCTTCAATTTCTCTAAGAGAAACTTTATATTATTTGATTTTTGTTGTTTTAGACCATTCCACTAGGTCTAGGGAAGATACTTCTGTTTGTAGTCATAAATTCTACATAACACATGGTAATGGCCAAAATTCTCCTAATTGTCTCAATTATTGTTGTAGCACCCCTATGAATCTACTTTTTAAGCACTTACTATTTTTATACATTGAACTATTATTATATTTAATGGCAAGGGAAGCCATGATGACACTTATGTGATTATGTAATTATTTTATTTGTGTTAATAAATAAATTGCTTGGAAATATTCAGGAAAGACAACTACAATTTAGAAGACTTATTTTCGACTTAGAAAAAGTGGTTAGTGGTCAAGTCCACATGATGGACATTCACTAAAGGTCTCCTAAAAATCCCTAGGAGAAAATATTGAAATGAAATAAAATTAACATAATGGGAGAAATATTATGTTAATCATTTATTTGGAGATAAATACTAAGTGGGGTGGAATAAAAAATAGCGGGAGAGAAAGACGTGCTTTAAAGAAAAAGAAAATAATATTTTTCAAAAAATCTAAAATAATAAGGCCCAATCTTTATTCAATTTAATTTTCTTAAATTGTAAGCATAAATTGTTGACTAGGGCAGGAAAACCGATGAAGTGCAAGTGCATTGTATGTGCTAGAAGTCTTTTATGTTGTTAAGATGATTATGTTATCGTTATCTAAGTTAATGTCAGCTCTAGAATTAGTGTTGAAATGATGTTATTATCTATACTAGGATGTTATTTCTAATATTTTATTGTTAAGTGATTATCCGAAATTTTATCTCTAGAATTAGTTCTTATTGAATTGAGTTTTTAGAATGATTGGATAATGATTTTAACTCTTTTCAATGAATATGTTCTTGATCTTATTTTAAACTTATCAATTGTTTTTGGAATTTTATGTTGCAACTAAACAAATCTAATTATGAAAGCATGAAATGACATAAAGAAAATCCTAATTTATCAACTTGAAAATGAAATGTGCTTGAATTCAGAAGCTGAGAAAGATTGCCACTCTTATCTACTACACCTTTATTTCAATGAAAAAATAAAAAAAGAAATGTAATTACTGAGTTTTTGCTAGGTATTAAGCAAATGAGATTACTGAGTTTATGCTAGATATTAAACAAATGAAATGAATGATACATAAATCAATCAAGTGAACCTAGTCGTGAACCTCATTGAATTGCATCTTAAAACCAAGAAAATAGGGCATCCATGAATTAAATCTATGAAAAAAATAAAATCTAATTACTATGAATCAATGACCTGATCTGCATGCAGGGGCCCTCCATGAGGCATTCAGTCACCTTAAATCAACAACACATCAAATGTATGAAACAACAGCTTTTCATTAAGCAAAAAAGAGTTCTACAGGATGCTCAAATTACATATGGTGGCGCACATGTTACACAAAGATGCCAATGTTTTTATAGAGTTATTTGTTAACAATACGCAAAATTAAAACCCATAGGACTTCACTATAGTCCTTATCAAAACTAAATCATATCACTTATTTGTTGATTTTCTATTGAAAAATAAAATTGATGAAATCTCTTAAGATTCAGACTTTGTTTCAACGTGGTGTCTTTTTGTTGACTATCATGGTTGACCTTGTTGTAATGAGGATCTTCTAATGAATTAGATCAAGTAAATAGGAAGAAAACCATGAGAGGGTCATGCCCTATCTACCCATATACTCTTTTGCTGATCATAGATTTCTTGTTATAGAGGATCAATACTTGGGCTTTGTACTGGACTCTTTGGAGGTGAAATAAAGGGAGGTGGTGATACCCTTTGTGATAGTCTCAGTGATTCTCTTGGAGAGTCCTCGAGATATTTGGATTTCTCTTTTGACTCAAGATCGATATGTTCTACAACTTCCGAGGTTGCTTCTTTCACTATGTTTAATCTGGTGCTTCTTCTCAAACATGCAGTCGATATTCTTTTCCTTAGTTTTTGAAATTTGTTTCTGAGGCAGGGCTTTTACTTTTGATAAAACCTATGTTTTCTTGCAGGATTTGTTTCTTCTAAGACTTTCTATATTCACTTTCTACAAAATTTCTACAATTGGTAGATCATCCTCTGACAAATCTTGTTGATGTTGTGGTTCATATTCTATTGTTGTCTAATTTTTTCTCTTTCTTCCCTTTAGGGTTCTACTACCACTTGGTTGTTCAGGGGTTTTCTCTTCAAAGTGATTTCTTACTAGAAAATCTTCCCAATTCTCACCTATCCTTTGAAGAGGAAACTCAATCAAAAGTTTTACTAACCCATGATGGTACATTGTGTTGTCTATAAGATGGATTTTCTTCTGAACATTTACTGACATTTTCTTAAGGCTATGCAACAAAAAGTATTGAAGATTCATTTGATGTTCTTCAAGGAAATTCAGCAATAGCCTAATGTGATAGAAAAACATACACCAAAATCAGTCTTCACAAGTAACAAATTTCTGAAGTATAATGCACAAATTTCTCCACTTACTTTTGAGGGCAGAGCTAGGAATTCCTTTTCTGAAGGTAGTAGTATCCATGCTTGGGTTTTTTAAGAATATTTTCTAGTCTTCCCCTTCGACTTCTCTGTTCTTGAACAACTTTTCTCCATCTCTAGGCAGTCTGGTAGCTTTTGCAATCAGGGACTCTGTCACTGTGAACTTGACATCGCCTATTTCAACTTTTGTTCCATCAAAATATCGTGCAAAGTTTTTTGTCACCTCCCTGTGGAAACCATCAAACTTTTCTATGAAATCTAACCATTAAGCTTTCTATAAAACTTCTTTGCTCAGGGGGTATCCTTAAAAAAAAATTATCCCTGTTGGTTTTGTTCCAACAATAACACCCATGGTGAGAGACATTTTGTGTCAATAACTTTTTTACTTTATAGGGAAAATAGTCTTAGTAGGGATTCACTTTAGGATACATAGATTGTATGAATTGAAATATTGAGAGAATGGGTAAATATAATGAAGGTTCGCGGGAATGAGTTAGCCATTTGAGTGCATTTAATTCAATGATTCGGCAATCAAATCAATGGATCCGAAATGAGTCCGGGATAGGAGTTAAAATGGTGATGAATTATAATGGATTGGACAAGAGAATATCATCCATGAACTACAATGATTTAGATTTTTTTATAATGTTATGTCCCCGTAATTCATATATGCAATATGTTAACCCCTATTGTAAAATTAAAGTGTTACATACCTTAGATTTATTTTTTAACCATTATTTGTCCTTTGATGTCATTTTCAGATACTTTTCACTTTGAAAGGAGTCAATCATTTCCTCAATTTGAGCCACCAAGTGTCCCTGTTAGATTGGTTGCAGAAACCTTATCAGAGTTGCAGAAACTTGCCAGAGCTGCAAAAAGTCACTAATTTTGTAGTTAATTATTTTTCAAGAAAGGGATGTTTAGAAAAAGGGATTTTTAGAAAAATGATTAAGAGAAAATTTAAGGTGCCAACAAGAGTTTGTTTTCACTTTAAATTTTTTGTATAAGCATGCGAGAAACTTGTTGGTTTTCATGTTCATGCATTATTATTATTTTTTTTGTCTTTTAATTTTTTTTATGAAAAAAGAAAAATAAAATTTCTAAGGTGGAAAAGAAGAAGAATTCCTCTCAACCATTTTCAATTCTGAGTTATCTTGGAAAATTTTCACAAATTCTTCTTTTGTCAATGGCTTTTGATAAATTCTAAGTCGATGTCCATTCACTAAAAGAGGAATTTTCTCTTCATCAATAGTCCTGATTCTTACTTCACCATTGACAAAGACATGTTCAACTTCATAAGGTCCAAGCGAGTGAGTTTGGAATTTTCCTTGGAAGTTCTTGAACTTTGAATCAGAAAGTAATTCCCAATCTCCTGGATGAAATTTTTTTTCTTTAATGTATTTTTCATGCCATCTAGATCACTGTTGTTGAACTAGGCTAGTCTTCTGAAAGGAATTTTGTCGTATTTCATCAAGCTTGTTGAGATGTCCCATCCTTTGCTTTTGTGCTTCTGATAAGTCGAGATCCAACTGGGCTTCTCTTTTATAGGTCTGGATCTAGAACTCTATTAGAAGTAAGACTTGCTTCCCATAAACAAGTTCATATAGAGCATGTCCTGTAGTGCTTCTCCATGTAGTTCTATAAGCCCACAAAGCTTTTAGAAGTTTTTCTTCCTAGTCCTTCCTATTTAAGTGTACAGTATTGGCGAGAATTGCTTCAATCACATTGTTTGTAGTCTCAACTTGTCCATTGGCTTGTGGATGGTATGGAGTAGATTTTCGAAGCTTGATTTTGTATTGTTCAATGACCTTTCGCACTAATCTAGATGTAAACTATGTTCCTTGATATGTTATAATTTATCTTGGAACACCAAAACGAGTGAAAATATCCTCAAAAATAAATGAAACTACAACATTTTCAGTAGCAAAAAGAAGTGCTTTATCTTCTACCAAATTAGTGACATAATCAGTACATACCAGAATATAGCTTTTTCATTTTGAAGGTGGATTGGTTGGACCAACAAAATCCAGCACCCATTTCTCAAAAGGTTCAATGAGTACCTGAGGTTGTAATGGAATTTCATTTGAAAGAGTGGGTTTCCCCATCCTTTGACAACTGTCACATCTCTTAACATATTCCTTGGTATCCTTGAAAATGGAACACCAATAATATCCTAAGAGAAGGATCTTATAAGCAGTTTTTCTATTAGAGAAATTTCCTCGACATGGTTCACCATGGCATGCTTTAAGTATTTCCGATATCTCATCTTCTCGAACACGTCCTTTGATGATGAGATCTGGTCTTGTTTTGTACAATTCTTCATTTATCGATGGTGATTTAGTAGATCCTGCAAAAAGATATTCATTACAAATTTATCCTCTATACGTTTATCATTGTTATCATTTTGAATTCTAGATAAAAAGTCAGCAATTTTATTATGTTTTCTCGATCAATATAGAATGGGGATGTTGAGTTCTTGCAATAGTAAGAGCCATCTAGTTATTTTGCCATTAGTGATTGGTTTATTCATTAGATATCAAATTGCAGAATGGTCTGTATGAATGAAATTTTCATAACCAGTTATATAATATCTCAATTTATTAATGGCATGAACTACAACTAAAAACTCCTTCTCAGTTACAATATAATTTAGCTCTATTGGAGTTAAAGTTTTACTTCTATAATAGATTTCATTAGGAGTATGGTATTTTTGCCCTAACACAGCTCCTAAGGTTGTGTTTGAAGCATCGGTTGATATATGCAAAGGAAATTTCCAATTAGGTCCTTTTAAAATAGGTTCTTCAGATATTTTCTTTTTTCAAAGTTCCAAAGGCACTTTGACAATCATAATACCAATTGAATTCATAGTCTTTGGTAAGTAGTTTAAAGAGTGGAGATGCAATTTTTTTGAATTTTCTATGAACCTTCTATAGTATCCACTAAAACAAATAAAACACCTAACATCTCATTGAAAATTTGGCACTAATAATTTAGAAATGACCTCTACTTTAGATGAGTCTACCTTAATTACGTCTCCTAAAATATGGTGGCCTAAAATAATTCCTTCATTAAACATCATAAAACATTTCTCATGAATTAATGAAAGATTTGTTTCTTTACATATTATAGAATTTTTTCTAAATTTTCAAGTGCTTCTTCAAAAGAATATCCATAAACTATGAAATCATCCATATATACTTGCACACAATCATGAATAAGATCAAAGAAAATTTTGAGGACTACTCTTTGGAATGTTGCCAGAGCATTGCATAATCCAAAAGGAAGTACACGGTAAGCATAATTTCCCAAAGGACAGGTAAATGTGGTTTTATCTTGATCCTAAGGTGCTACCTGAATCTTCTGTATCCACTAAAACCGTCCAAAAATGAAAAATACTTTTTCCCTGCTAATGTGTCTAACACTTGATCTATGAAAGGAAGTGGAAAGTGGTCTTTTAATGTTTCTTTATTGAATTCCCTGTAATCGATACATACTCTCCATTTCCCATTTTTATTAGGAGTGATTAATAGGGGTGAAACCTAAAGACTGTATGATATTGGATAGATGAAGTTTACATTTTGCAGTTTTTGTAATTCTTACTTAACAATTTTTTTCAGAATTGGATTCATTCTTCTTTGTGGATGTCTAAATGGTCTTGCACTCTGTTCAATGTAGATATTATGAATGCAAGTTTTAGGATTAAGTCCTCTCATATTAGTGTATTCCCATGCATAAGAAGAAGAGTGTTTTTTGTAAAATTTCTACCAGTTGGTTTTTCTATAATTCTCCCAGGTTTTCATTAATGTTCAAAGTTTGGCATAGAAAGATTTCTATTGAATAATTTCCAAATTTTTCCATAGAGTGTAAAGACACTTGCCTAGATGATATATATTCGATTTGACTATGGTCATAATGTGAGGAGGGTTCATTATTTTCCATTAGATTTAAAATTTGGTCCTCCTCACTTACTTGTTTAGTAGTGAAAATAGGTTTTATATCAACTTCATCATCTATCCATTGCTCACTTCTATTTTTATTGTTGTTTTTGCAGGTGGATACAATGTAAATTTCTTTGTATAACTTCCATTTGGGATAAACATGTCATCTAATCTACAACAGATGAAAGCATCATTCGTAGCTAACCAAGGTCTTCCTAAGATTAATGGATGTCCTCCTAAATTATTCTTGGGTGTTAAAACAATGAAGGCAATAGGATATTCCCAAGAATCCAAGGATATGAAAACATCTTCTAACACACCATCAGGTTTAATTACAGAGGTATCTGCTAATTGCGACAATTTTGGTGGGTATTGAAGGTTATGAAGCCTTAGAGAATCCATGATTTGTTTACTCATTATTTTTTTGGTTGTTCCTAGATCAATTAGTGTGTTTGGTATTTCAATTCCATTGATGTGAATTTTCACAATGGGGCTCCCTAGATCTAGATATTATTGTATTGTTTCTTTCCCCATCATGATATCTACAATTTTCCCAACTAATTGAATTATTTTTATGTCTTTTCTTTTTCCTCTTGATATTTGAGTACTCAATTCCTTGATTGTTTTTGCAAAAATTAGTATTTATTTTATAGATTGCAATAAAGGAATTTTTATACAAACATTTCTTAATTCATCGAGCATATTATAATCAAGCAATGTGATTTGTTTTTCTACTCCTCCATCAATTTTCAACCATTCAGGAAAAGGTGGTTTAATGGATACTGAGGGTTGTTATATAATAGGAGTATCATCTTAATTTATAGGAACATTCTCTGTTTGGTTATTTTCTTTCTCAGGAAGAGAGATTTCTCCTTCTTCATATTGATTTTTATCTTTTTGAAGATTTGTCCTTGCTTCTTGAATAACAATAGGGGCTTTTCTTTTTAATACTCTAACAGATCTTAATTGAACATTATTTAGATCTATTGGAGTTATTACATAGGTTTGAGGATTTTTCCCTTCCATATTGTAAACAGGTTGTGACATTTTATTATTTGGACTCGGAAGTGTTTGACCAGGTAATTGATTTGGTTTTTATGTAAATGGTAGGGACAGTTGTGGATTTTGATTTTGGATTTGAACTTGAGGTAATTTATTACCATGAGGAATTTGATTAGACTGAGGAATTTGATTAGTTTGAGGTAAGAATTATGATGGGAAATTAGGATACTATGGTGAATATTTTTTATATTGAGCATAAGCCCCTTAAGGATTTTTCCATCCCCGATTCCAAGATTCTGATTGTGGCTCAGCCTAAGGTTACCAAAATGGATTCCAATTATTTTGTGAAGACTGATCAAATTGTTGTGATTTAAAGCCTTGTGGTTGATTTTCTTGAGAGTTTTTCCATGGTATTTTGGCAATAAAATAAAGGCAGTCTACTTTTTCTGGTATTCCTTCATCATTAAATACAACCTTAAGATTTGGTAGAGAAGGAAATTATTTAGTATCATGGTTATATGGACATATGCCACAATTTTCTACGGTTTTTAAGTCTAAAGGACATTCTCTTAGAGCATGCTCCTTTCTACACCTGGGACAAAATATATATAATGCAACATTTTCGGACTTTTGCTTGTTTTTTATTTTAAGGATGTCTATTTCTTCACTCAGACTCCCTAAAATATGTCTTAAAACTATAAAGAAAACTTCCTAATTTTTCCCTACTGACTGTCCCCGCTGTAGATTTATTGATTCTTGATAAGAGAGAATCCCTAGGAATTTTTCCAACTCGTGCTTTACCCCTTGAGATATGTACACATAGATCACAAATATCTGCAAATGGTAATTTAGAAATATCTCATTTTCCTGTCAAGTTAAATACATCAATCCACTCATTTATGATAGATTTGAGTAGGAGGGCTTTCAAAGTTTCCTCATCTATACTATCCATTTTTTCCCTTTTAATATTATAAACAAATCTCTCGACTAAGTCTTCAAAATTCCCATCTTCTTTCTGTGTCATTTTGAAGACTTCATCCCATATTTTGTGAGGCATACAATAGTCCCTATATTTCTTTAAGAATTCTTATCTCATTTGTGCCCATGTCTTTATAGAATTCGTTCCTAGACTCATCAACCATTTAAATGCCGAATACTTTAAGGCAGCAGGGAACAATTTTAATTTTTTACCATCATGTAGGTAATCATATGATCTGCATAATACTTCAAATTCAAAGAGAAATGTCTTTGGTTCTTCACTTCTTTTTCCATGGAAATTAGGAAGAATAGAAGGTGAAATATTCTTCATTGTGAGGGTTGTATCTTTGTCAAATATAGGAAATCCAAAAAGGTCTTGATCTCCTCTACCTGTACCTCCTCCTCTGCCTCTATCTCCACCCCCTCCCCTACCTATACCTCTTCCTCCAATCCTGTGTTGTTCACCATTGACATTGTGTACCTTTCCTTTTCCTTCTTCAACCATGATAAATTCTTCAAAACTGATGTAAGGATATTCTAATTCTTCTAGTTCCTCTATCAATGGATAATCAAGATGAGTTTCATGTTCCTCTCCTTCACTAGGAATTTCTAATTATTCTCCAAGAATTTGTTTACCAATGGAAGATAGAAAAATTGCTTTTGTAGTTGGGTATGTAGGATCTTCTTCGATTATAGCCTCATTAGATGAAGTAGGTGAAGTTCTGGATTGGATTTCGGATCTTAAGACTTCAGGAAGTCTTTGTTAGCCTACGAATAGAATTTGAGTTTGAGTGGGTGGTGTGAAAATTCGAAGTCGTGGTGGAGTGAGAGGATTTGTGGGAATTAAACTTCTTCCTCGTCCTACAAATCTACCTCTAGAGTCTCTTTCCCTATTCATATCATGTTCTTATTTGATTTTTTTTTTAAACTTTACTTGCACTTCCCCAGCAACGACGCAAAAATGTTCAGTCAATTTAATGTTATTAAATTGTAAGCATAAATTATCGACCAAGGTAGGTGAACTAATGAAGTGCAAGTGCACTATATTTTCTAGAAGTATTTTATGTCCTTAAGGTGATTATTTTATCATTATCTAAGTTAATGTCAAACTCTAGAATTAATGTTGAGATGATGTTATTATCTATACTAGTATGCTATTGCTAAGATTTTATTGTTAATTAATTAACCTAAATGTTATCTCTAGAATTAGTTCTGATTGAATTGTGTTTTTAGAATGGTAGAATAATGGTTTTAACTATTTTCAATGAATATGTTATGTTAATCTTCTTTTCAACTTAACAAATGTTTTTGTATTTTTATGCTGCAGCTAAACAAAGCTAATTATGAAAGCATGAAATGACATAAAGAAAATCCTAATTTATAAACTCGGAAATGAAATGTGATTTAATTCAGAAGCTCAGAAAGGCTACCACTATTATCTACTGCAACTTTATTTCAATGAAAAAGGAAAAACATAAACGAAATTACTGAGTTTATTCTAGGTATTAATAAAACAAGATTACTGATTTTATTCTAGATATTAAGCAAACGAAATGAACGATACATAAGTAAATCAAGTGAACCTATTTGCGAACTTCATTGAACTGCATCTTAAAAACATGGAAATAGGGCATCGATGAATTAAATCTATGAGAAAAAAGAAAATATAATTATTGCGAATCAAAGACCTGATTTGTGTGCAGCGGCCCTCCACGAGGCAGTCAGTCGCCTTAAATCAACAACACATAAAATGTATGAAACAAAAACTTTGCATTAATTGAAATAGAGTTCTACGGGATGCTCCAATTACATACGGTGGTGCACATGTTACACATATATGCTAGTGTTTTTATATATTTATTTGTTAACAATACGAGAAATTTAAGCCTAAAGAACTTCACTATAATCCTTATCAAAACTAAATCATATCACTTATTTGTTGATTTTCTATTAAAAAACCAAATCAATGAAATCTCTTAAAATTCGGACTCTGTTCTAGTGCGTTGTCCTACTGTTGACTGTGTTACAGTGCAGATCTACTAATGAATTAGCTCGAGTAAATAGGAATAAATCCATGAGAGGATCATTCCTTATCTACCCATATACTCCTTTGCTGAGCTGACACACTCGAACCTTGTCTATAATGGAACTAGTTGCAGATCTATGGATTAGCTACAGAACCAGGTCAATTTTGTAGTTGCATGTAAACTTTAACAGAACAATAAGGCATATTGAAAAATATGAAAAAGAGGACATATGAATGTTTACTTTGTCAAAACCTTATGCGTACTGCATTTATTTGGATGATAGCGGTAGGAAAAAGGAGGCAAATATGGAAAAAAAGGATGTCAAGGTAGAACAATTCTTGGACTCTCCACTTATATTGGAGAATGGGATATATTGATCGTGTTATGAAACCAGCTCACAAAAAGATAGAAAAGATAGATCAACACCTTAGAAATAAGCCTCTTTGAGGGGCCAACCTCCTTTACATTAGAAAAATGAACAGTTCTTAGATGATATAAATGACAAGACCTCCTTTCTATATATAGGAGTCTAAGGGGTCATAATATAATCATAGTCGAGATAACAATAATAATTTAAGGGCACAAAATTAACAATACTAGGCTTCTATGGGGCACAATAATAACAATATGGGGACTACATGGGCACAACATAATAATAAAGGGGTTGTACTAATAACAATAAGGGGTTACACTAGTAGTATAGGTACCTAACATGCCCCTCTCCTTCAAAAAGTGTTGTCCTCAACACTTGAGTAGTTATTAATGCTTCTATGTAAAATTCTTGTCCTTCCATGTGGAATCTTAAGCGAGTAAGTTCTTCCACTTTATGAGATACTCTAAAATTGATTGATCTCATAGCTGTCAAGTTCTTTTTTCTGTGACTGCTCCAGGTTCCAATATGATCTTTCACTCCTCGTCAAGTTCTGGCAATATTGTTTGAACTGGGATCTTCTGCAACTTTTGAATGAGTGGCCACACTTCTTCATCCTTCTTCCATTCATCCCTTGCTTCCTTTATCAAATTTGGTTGGATAATAGAAATAGCATAAAACAATGCTTCCACATAGTCATCCTTTCTTGAGAGTGCATCTACAACAACATTTTGCTTCCCTTTTTTGTAGATGATTTCAAAGTGATAACCCAACATATTTGTGACCCATTTTTCTATTCTTCTAAATAAAATTTTTGTCTAAAACATATTTAAGACTATCATGATCCATTTTTACCTTGAAGTGTCTTCCCATTTCTTAAGTTCATGTAGTATTGCCAACATTTCCTTCTCATAAATAGCTTGCATGAGATGTAGCCATAAAAATAACCAATCACCTACATCAAAACTTCTTTCACTACGATGTTGATATACCTGTTGTTTCATTCGATTTTGCACCAAAGTGGCATTATCCTTTAAAATTAGGAGAACTTGTTGTTGATGCTCGATGTGATCTTTCACCTCTTGAATCATTTTCTTCTTGATATGTCCTATATTGAGAGTTTGAGTGGTAATTTTTTCCAATGCATTACAAGATATGGCTGGATTCATTTCTTGATTTTCGATGTGATGTTTCACTTCTTGAACATTTTTCTTCATATGTCCTTCTGTATTGAGAGTTTGAAGAGTGGTAATTTCTTCCAATGCATTACAAGATATGGTCGGATTGATTTCTTGATGCTCGATGTGATCTTTCACTTCTTGAACATTTTTCTTCTTGATATGTCCTTCTATCTTGATAGTTTGAGGAGGGGTAATTCCAGCCAATGCATTACAAGATATGGTCGGATTCATTTCTTCTTTCTCGATGTGGTCTTTCACTTCTTGAACCTTTTTCTTCTTGATATTTACTTCTATCTTCAGCGCTTGAGGAGTTTTAATTCTTTGCAATGCTATACAAGATATGTTCAGATTCATTTCTTCTTTCTCTGGGGTTGTTTCCTAGTGTATATCCTCTTCTTTTGATGTTTCTTGATCCTTTTCTTCCTCCTCTTCACAATATATGTAAAGTAATTACTTCTCAGCACACTTATGACCTTTAGTGTATTTGCTATCACAAATGTAATAAAGTCATTTTTTCTCTTTTTTCTTCCAATTGTTGTCGTGTAAACTTATCATGTTCTTATTTGATTTTTCTTTAAACTTTACTTGCACTTCCCCGGAAACGACGCAAAAATGTTTAGTCAATTTAATGTTCTTAAATTGTAATCATAAATTATCGACCAAGGCAGGTGAACTAATGAAGTGCAAGTGCACTATATTTTCTAGAAGTATTTTATGTCCTTAAGGTGATTCTGTTATCATTATCTAAGTTAATGTCAAACTCTAGAATTAATGTTGAGATGATGTTATTATCTATACTAGGATGTTATTTCTAATATTTTATTGTTAATTGATTAGCCTAAATGTTATCTCTAGAATTAGTTCTGATTGAATTGTGTTTTTAGAATGGTTGAATAATGGTTTTCACTATTTTCAATGAATATGTTATGTTAATATTCTTTTCAACTTAACAAATGTTCTTGTATTTTTATGCTGCTGTTAGGACTCCAATATGTACCATTTTTGCTATATATTTTGACATCACTTTACTCTTAAAACCATGAACCTCAATGTCTTTTTCATTCACTTTATCCCAAGGTATATGGAAACCTCTTCTTTATTATATGGTTAATCTGTCTTACATTTAATTCCATAATACTCTTATATTTTATCATTTATTGAAGTGCATTGTTGCTAACACAAGTCAAAGATCGCAGATAAGTTATATGCCTTGTTGGGAACGAACGGCCGTTGCTGAAACAGCCGACTCCGTTGCTGAAACAGCCGACTCCGTTGCTGAAACAGCTGGTCCCGTTGCTGAAACAGCTAACTCAGCTGCTGAAACAGCCGTCAAGCACGCAAATCCCGTTATGCATAATTTGCGATTCTGGAACAACTTTTTGTGGATAATAGCAGCAGCCCAAAGATACGGTTACCTGGATTATCTTGAAGATAGCACTTCTGTTGTCTCGGTTGTAACAATATCTCTTTTTATAAAAGAACAAAATAGTCTTGTTTTGAACAGAATCAAGATATTCGCTCTTGTGTAAATTGTAAATGATGTCTCCTCTTTAAAAAGAGGAGACATCATCATTAGAGGGGATCGAACTGTAATTCACAGAACAGCATTATGTGAGACAGGAGCTAGTCTCCTTTTTGTAATGTATCAGTTTCTTGATAGATGAATAAAGACTTGTTTTGAGCGTTCCAGTTTAATTCTTTCTCCTGGGGAATCTTGTGAGAAGGAAAGGGCCCGCCTTCCTCACAAGATTCACCCCTTTTGTTCCTGTAGTTGTTTATTTCTTTATGTGTTTGCACTTTCTTTAATTCTGTTGCTGAAACACTAGTTACATGGTTTGCAATACTCTGTTTCTTAGCGCTACATGTATTGAATGCACGAGTGGATGATGTTGAGAGCATGTGCTGAAGATCCCTGCATAAAGGGATAGGGTCTTGCTCCCATTGATTGCTTTCTTTTACCTGCAGTGTGGTTAGAAACAAGAGGACAAGTGCTGAAGGTTCCTGTTCCTGGGAATAGGGTCTTGACCTCTTGAGGCTACTTCTTTTACAGTGTGATTAGTGCCAGGCAGCAGGTGCTGAAGTTCCCACCAGGGAATAGGGTCCTGTTCCTGCTATGGCTGAATGATTTCTTTCTTTATAGATTGATTTTCCTTTGCTGTAACAAAGAAATCGTTTCTGCTATAATTTAATTGACTTCGGCTTTAATTAAGTAGAGTGTGAATTGATAAATTGATGAGTTTAACAGATGTGTGTCTTTCTTTTACTACAACATTAATCTTGCTTATGAAATTGAGCATATCCAATGCGCCATTACCTTTGGAATAAAAAGACCTTCTCGGGTTGACAATTTATGTGGAGCTCGAATTGTGAAAACAATTAAAGCGACCAACATTTTGGCGCCGTTGCCGTGGAAGGTAATTATAGATTTCAAAATGCATTCATTTATTTCTTTTAATGTGCAGATTGCATGAGAGGACGAGGAAACCAGAAGAAAAATAACCGCGCAGGTGGCAAAGGCTGGGGAGGACGAAAAACGTTTATAGACGAGATTGTATCAAAGGCTGAATCATCACAAAGATTAAGTTCTCGGAAATCAAAATTTCAGCACTCCCCTCAGTCAGATTACAGAACAGAAGAAGTTGTGGGTCCTGAAAATACAGAAGAACCAGCAGTCAGCGCTGAAGAGTCAGAGGAAAGTAGCAGATCAGTAGAACATATTGAGGAGATAGTAGAGAGCGTCGGACGACCGGTAGAAAACATTGAAGAACCAATAGAGGAGTCTGACGATCGAGAAAGTGCAGTAGGAGGACTAACAATGGAAGATAACAATGATGCATTCATCTTTGGAGGAGGACGTGCAAGTCCTGAAGAAGAAAGAAGGGATGACAATTCCCTTTCTACCTTGGGATTTCCCATCAGCGATCTTCCTGCAGGAACAATGAAAAATATCCCATTGTCTGCCCTACCTAACTTTCATGGTTTATCTACTGAGGATCCTGACGAGTTTCTTTTTGAATTTGATATTTTATGCAGAAGTTATGATTATGTTACTAATGCTCAAAAGTTGAAACTGTTTCCAGCCACCTTAAAGGGGAATGCCTTGAGATGGTTTATGAGTCTTGGAAGTCAGGTAATCACAACATGGGAGCAAATGAAACAAAAATTTCTGCTTAAATATCAAGACTACTGCCGGACGAGAGAGAAGAAGGATGAATTATTCAATATGGCACAAAAATCGGATGAAAGTCTGGAGGACTACATCGAAAGATTGCAATACAACATACAGAGATCCGATCATCCAGATATAAGTAAGGAAATTCGTAAAACAATATTACTTAGAGGTTTAAGGGATGATTGTTTAAATATGTTAAATATGCTTGCTAAGGGAGATATATCTAAGGAATCATATGATGAGATTTGTGAACTTGCTAAAAGGTGTTCTAGGGGAGCTGCAAGAAATAGAATAAGAGATTCCACCTATTCAAGGGTACAGAAATCAGCCAATGGAGGAGTAACAAGAGCAGAAATAGGTAATTTACTTGAAGAATTTAAAACCGAAATGCTAAGTTCTTTTGCTTCGCAGATTGACACTTTGCAGGTTAAGAAGAAGCAGGCCGAAGCAGAAGCAACTCTGGCTGTCTATTGCCCGAAATGTAGAGACAAACATCCACTAAGGGAGTGTCCAAGAGATAAAGTACCAGTTTGCACCCTTTGTGAGAAAGATCATGAGACAGAACAGTGTCCATCTCTACCTGGAATAAAAGCAGCGTTGCAGCCAACGGAGGAAGAAGCTGAAGCAGTCTACCTGCTAACTCAAAGAAGACAATGGCAACCTAAAGGACAAGGTACGAACTCTGGTATGCCATTTAATCGTTGGAACAATTATTCTGCTTTTGGCCAAACAAGCTACCCCCCCTTCAACCAAATGCAATATCCACTTTTCAATCAAATGAATTTCCCACCCATGCAAATGCAAAACCCTCCCTTTGTTGACCCTTCAATGTGGACTCCTTGGCCTCCACAGCAACCACCTCCTTTCAATCCTTAGAACCCAAGTTGGAATAGTCAATCACTCCCATACCCAAATCAAATGCCTCAATTCCAACAATCACTCTCTCTGCCATCAAATGCCCCACCAAATAACCAAATGAGACCCCAACTACCTGCGCAACCAAATCCTAACCCCAATAATAAAGCTGTGCAAGTCATTGATATTCAGAATCAGTCTATATTTCCTACTATGCAATGTAATGATATTCATTTGAGATCTGGAAGAATAGTAGAACCTATTATTGATGATATAACTGATTCAGATAAAAATGAAACCGAAAAGAAAAAAGAAGCTCAACCACCTCCTAACAAAAATGTTGAATTAACAGAACCACCATTCCCCGAGCGTTTGGTTTTAACCAAAACAGTTGAAACACCTGCTTTTAATTTTATGGGGGAATTGCAAAATTTGTATATTAAAATTCCACTTTTACAAGCATTAAGGGATGTACCAATTTATGCCAAAACATTAAGGGATATTTGTGTTAAGAAACCTGGTAGGAAAACCAAGGATCCCGTTACAGTACATGTGATGGGAGACTTGTCTGCATTAATGTCTGGAAAAGCCCCTCCTGTAAAATATGGTGATCCTGGCCATCCTACTGTCACAGTTCGGATTGGTAAAGCAATAATTCCCCGGGTTTTGGTAGACTTAGGTGCAGCAATTAATATAATGACTCTGGAAACTTCACAACTGTTACAGCTGAATAACACAATCAGAGACACACCCACTATCTTAGAGTTAGCTGACCGTTCCACAATTAAGCCAGAAGGGATTGTTGAAGACCTGCTTATTTCAGTTGAATCCTGGAAATATCCAGCTGATTTTGTTGTATTGCAAACTAAAACAAAGCTGGGGGGACATCCCTTAATTCTAGGAAGGCCATGGTTGGCCACAGCTGATGCATTTATTAGTTGTAGATCTGGTTGAATGACAATTTCTAATGGTTATGAAACAAAACAATTAACTCTTTATCCTCACGCTACGCCAGTAGTTAATAATGAAGATTCTATATGGATGGATTATGATGATAATGTTGTTCAGCCGATTCTAACTATAGGACAAGCTTTAACGCTTAAAGACAATACAGAGGATGAGATAATCAATAATTTTATTTGTGAACCTTCTTCTGTTATTGCTGAAACACACAATCAATTAACTGCAATCTTTGAAACTGATGTACAAGAAAAGATTGAACCTGAAGATTCATCTCAAACTTTAACCACAGTCCCATCTAAGAGCATAACAGTTGAAATTGAACCCGGTAAGACATTAAACATAAATCCTGATCTAACAGATGCTGAAACACAGCAACTAATGAAGTTATTACACGAATATAAGGAGGCATTTGCCTGGGATTACACGGACATGAAAGGTATTTCTTCTGAATTATGTACTCACAGAATTTATATTAAAGAAGGATGCCGACCTGTTTGTCAACCCCAAAGACGAATGAATCCTAATTTACGAGAAATTGTTAAAGAAGAACTTCAAAAATTGCTTAACGCAGGATTTATATACCCCATATCTGACAGTGAATGGGTTTCCCCGTTAGTAATTGTTCCTAAGAAAAACAGGAAATGGAGGGTATGTGTTGACTATAGAGCTTTAAACAAAGCTACCCAAAAGGATCACTTTCCATTACCTTTCATTGATCAGGTGTTGGACAGTCTTGCAGGAAAGAAATTCTTTTCTTTTCTAGATGGATTCAGTGGGTATAATCAGATAAAAATTGCACCCCAGGATCAAGACAAGACCACTTTCACCAGCCCTTGGGAAACTTTCGCCTATAGAGTTCTCCCATTTGGATTATGCAATGCACCAGCAACCTTTCAAAGAGCTGTTATAGGAATTTTTTCCGATATGCTGAATGATTGTATGGAAATATTTATGGATGATTTTACCCCCTATGGTGTGTCTTTCGAAGAGGCATTGCAAAACCTTGAGAAAGTACTTAAAAGATGCATTCAAGCTCACCTCTCCTTAAGTACCGAAAAATGCCACATGATGATGAGTGAGGGAATAATGCTTGGACATTTTATTTCATCTCAAGGTATTCAGGTAGATCCATCTAAAATATTAGTCCTTCAGAATCTTTCTGTTCCTAAAACTCAAACCAATGTGAGAAGTTTTCTAGGACATGCTGGTTATTATAGGAGATTTATTAAAGATTTCTCTAAAATAGCTTCTCCATTATTTGTATTGCTTATGAAAAATGATGAATTCAAGTGGACTAATTCTTGTCAGAAAGCTTTTGAAGAGCTGAAGCATCAGCTGTCTACTGCTCCTATTTTGAGGGGGCCTGACTGGAATCTTCCGTTTCACATATCTTCTGATGCTTCAGACATTGCTATTGGAGCAGTCTTGGGACAAGAGGAAAATCATCTTCCTTATGCTATATACTTTATCAGTAAGAATATGACCTCTGCCGAGCTTAACTATACAGTTACTGAGAAAGAGTTCCTTGCAGTAATCTATGCCATTAATAAATTCAGACACTATATTACTGGTTATCCTACTCTCGTGCACACTGATCATTCAGCTATTAAATACTTAATGAACAAATCTGTCACAAATGCTAGAGTTACCAGATGGCTATTACTATTGCAGGAATTTGATATTACAATTGTAGATCGTCCTGGTAAGGAAAATGTGGTGGCTGATTTTCTTTCACGGTTAAAAACTGACAATGACATTCCAGTAGATGATAGTTTTCCTGACGAATATTTGTTTGCATTTTCTGCTCATTCTCCATGGTATGCAGATATTGCTAATTACTTGGTTGCAGGAAAACTACCAGCGCACCTGTCATATAGAGAAAAGAGAAGAATTGTTCAACAAAGTGCCAGGTACAGCTGGATAAGCGGATGTCTCTTCTATACTGGGCTTGATCAGGAGATCCGAAGATGCATTAGAGAAGATGAAGTGTATGATATATTGAAAGCTTGTCATGATGGCCCTTATGGAGGCCATTTTGCTGATAAAAGAACAGCACATAAAATTCTGAGGATGGGTTACTATTGGCCCTCATTATTTAAGGATGCAAAGAAGTATGTAAGGGCTTGTGACAGCTGCCAGAGAATGGGTCAACCCAATCATAGAGACCAAATGCCATTAAACCCCCAGGTAGTTTCTGAACCATTTGAAAGATGGGCCTTGGACTTCATAGGACCCATTAACCCTCCATCCAATCAAAGAACCTATATATTAGTCTACACAGACTATATGACTAAGTGGGTGGAGGTCAAAGCACTTATTAGAGCCAATGAAGAGGCTGTTCTGGCCTTCTTGTTTGAAGACATTTTCACTAGATTTGGAATTCCCAAAGAGCTAGTTACTGATGGAGGACCTCCATTCAATTCTCATGGTTTTAAATCTACCCTTCACAAATATCATATTCAACATAGAATGACTACACCATACCACCCCCAGGCCAATGGGCAGGTGGAAAGCACAAACAAAGTTTTGGAGGCCATTCTAACTAAAACAGTGAAGGACAACCGAAAGGATTGGTCCCAAAGGCTCCCTGAGGCATTATGGGCTTACAGGACTACTTGGAGAAACACTACAGGTTTTTCTCCCTATGAATTGGTTTATGGTAAAAATGTTATTTTTCCTATGGAATTTGAAATTAAAACTTTAAAGACTGCCTTAGCTGTTAATCTTGATTTGAATGATGTGCAGACAGCTAGATTGCAGCAGCTTTTGGAGTTGGATGAAAAGAGATTGGATGCCATTCACCAAACAAACATGATTCAGCAACAAAGGATGAAGTGGCATGACAAAATTATCAAACACAAGCAGTTCCAAAAAGGTAATTGGGCCTTGCTGTATGACTCTCGGTTTGAAAATTTTCAGGGAAAGCTACGTACACGTTGGCTTGGACCATATGAAGTAGATGATGTCTTTCCAAACGGAACGGTAAGACTTGTAACAATTGATGATGCTAAAACACCTCTACTAGTCAATGGCCATAGGCTCCGTTTATATGAGCACCCTGTTTCTAAAGAGGATTTCAAGACTGCTTGCATGACTGATATTCATTATCTTTTTCTAGGGGAGTCTTCTGCTCCTCACAGCACTTAATTTTCTGCACTATATTTTTAGTATTAGATTAGATTTAGCACTAATAATCCCTGTCAAGGATTGGCATATTACAAGTGAATTTTGCAGATTCTAGAAAAGCAATAAGGAGGACAAATTCATCATGAGAAGATCCGAAGCTTTAAATCAAGAAGCTTCTTCCCATCATTTTACCCTCTTCCCTAAAGCAATATCCCTCCATACCCACATTATTTCTATCATTCCCACCACTCCCGAAATATCCTCCTTCAGTCAGTATTTCCCACCCCTTACTGCTGAAATAATCCCTTACCATTCACAGACCTAAGTCAGTTATCCCAATTCTCTGATTTTTTTTTCCGTTGCTGAAACACCTGTTTCAGCAACGTAACACCAGCTTTTTCCGATTGCTGAAACACCTGTTTCAACAACATATCATTGATTCCACCCGTTGCTGAAACACCTGTTTCAGCAATACATTATCGATTTCCCTCGATGGCTGAAACACCTGTTTCAGCAAGGTATCGTTCATTCTTCAGTTGCTTAAACAACAGTCTCAGCAATTGGTTATCATCAAAGCAGTATCCCCCCTTTCTCTCATAAAATCTTTCTGGTTCTTCACGATTATACTTCAGATCCTTTTGGTGAAATTATTTGGCATATACCAGACTCAATTACACCTTCGTTCTAAAATCCACAGACCCTTCTATGATCATTAAAGCTATTGCAACCGACACTTCGAATTTTTAAATCAAAGGTAAAGTATAAGGTATAAGGTTTTAATGTAATTCGGTTAAATCATATTAAAGAGAGGATTTCATTTCATAATGATTGCATATCCTTACACGTCCAATCATTATTACACCATACGTAGGGGGGGGAATTCCGAAAATGGAATAATTATTTCGCATGAACCAACCTGTCGCCTGTTATCATATCCATTCCTGCCGTCATTTAGACTACGCAGCCTTTGTTGCAACAACTAGTCCGATCAGGGTCTGAGAATACTGTATTGGTGCCTCTGCGGAAAACTCAAAGCTTCAGCCATGGGAGGGACGGCCATTAGAAATGAGCCCGGCTCCATAAGTCTTCTTCAGTTCTTTCCTGAGGTGTATCAGATCTTCCAACAAGCGGGGTGGACAGCATATTTTGAAAGGTTGGGAGAATTTAACGCAGAAGAAGTATTGGAGTTTGCACAAAACCTTGAAGACAATTTCTCAGTGGTCCGAGGGGTTCGAATTTCAGTGACAGAGGATGACATAGTTCAGGTATCAGGGTTGCCAGCTGAGGGCATTCGCTGGTTTAGCAGGAAGCAGGTCGTTCTTAATGCGCAGCAAGAATTCCTGCGCCCGGACGAGCAAGTGGAACCCAGAGGCCGCGGGGTCAGTCTGCACTCACTTCCTCAACCATGGCCATCAGTGGCAGAATTCATCAAACACTACCTAACATGTGAGGGGCGTTATCAGGTAGTGTACAATCATGATTTTGTTTTACTAAATCATTTGAGGAATGGACGACTGATTAATATCCCTTATTATCTGCTTGGTTGTATTAAAAACATGTCTTATTATTGTAAACGAGCCAAATCTCCAATGTCATCCCTTACCCATCACCGTTTATGCCAGCTGCTAATACAGAGGGGTTTTGCTCAGCAAAATCCCCTTCTGCAGGCCCCACCTGAAGTACCCCAACTACCCGACGTCCCTCTGCAAGCCCCACCCGAAATTCCCCAGCCGGCCGAAATTCCTCAGCAGGACCAGACGTCTCAACCGTCTGAAAATCCTCATGACATTCCAGAGATTCCTCATGAAGAACAACAGGAGGAAACCCCGCATTCCCCAGACAACCCAACCCCGAGCTCGCCTCGGTTAGCAAAGCCAACGGCCTCTACTATTCATGTCCCTAGTGACGATTCTCTAACACCCCCTTCTTCACCCGTTAAGAAAAAGAGGAAAACCCCAGCAGTCACAAGCTCCAGACCACGGACAAGGTCCACATCCCGAATTCTTACCCCTCCGGAAAACCCTATCCCTAGGAAAAAGCCCTCCCTTTCAAAGAAAAAGAAAGGCAGCGATTTTGTTGCCTTCCTACCAAAAAGAAAGAGGACAAAGGCTGTTGAGACAGAATCCACTTCCATTTTCTCTAACCCTGCCACTATTCTATTAAAACCCTTATCCCCATCCCAAACTTCCCAACCGGTCTCGTCCGAAGACACTGTCACACAAAAACCAGTGCCTCGGGATAATATGACATTGTTTATGGATCAAGAAGTGACTGCTCCACAAGAACCAGTCACTTGCCCAGTGACTGAAACACAAGAACCAGTCACTGAAGCAAAAGAATACACCAAGCAGAACAATAGTGGGAAATTCTCAGTGACTGCTCCACAAGAACCAGTCACTGAGGCACAAGAATTTACCAAGCAGAACAATAGTGGGAAATGCCCAGTGACTGCTCCACAAGAACCAGTCACTGAGGCACAGGAATTTACCAAGCAGGACGATAGTGAGAAATGCCCAGTGACTGTTCCACAAGAACCAGTCACTGAGGCACAGGAATACAACAAGCAGGATGATAGTGGGAAATGCCCAGTGACTGAAATACCAGAACCGGAGACTGAGGCACAGGATTCCATTTCTAACCCGGTGGATGAAACACAAGAACCACCCACTGTGGTACCAGAACTGGAGACTGAAACAAAGGAATCCATTCCTAACACGGTGGATGAAACACAAGAACCACCCACTGTGGTACCAGAACCGGAGACTGAGACACAGGAGTCCATTCCTAACCCGGTGGATGAAACACAAGAACCACCCACCGTGGTACCAGAACTAGTCACTGAGGCACAAGAGTCCATTCCTGGCACGGTGGATGAAACACGAGAACCACCCACTGTGGTATCATAACTAGTTACTGAGGAACAAGAACTTATTCCTGATGGAACACAAGGACCACTCACTGTGGTATCCGAGCTAGTCATTGAAGAACAAGAATCCATTCCTGGCACGGTGGATGAAACACAAGAGCCACCCATTGTGGTGTAACAACCAGCTACCACTGTGCATCAACAAAATATTCCAACAGAAACAATCAGCATACAAGGCCCTCATACGATGACATCTCTACTGTAGGAAAATGAGTTCCTGAAGTCTGAATTAGAAGCTTACAAAGTTGAGTTAGCCATGGCTCGAGAGGCTTTTGAAAAAGAACTCAATCTCCATACATTAGCACATGTAGCCTCAATGCAAAATAGGGAGCCATGTATGGAATATATGTGCAAGGAGTGTGGCACCATTTATCAGAATGCAGGATATAAAGTAGTTGAAATTCCACTCCCTGAAACAATTATGACAGATGGAATACAAGAGGAATGCCCTACTGCTCCACAAGAACCAGTAGGACCCCCTATGATGCAAGAAGAAGAAGAAATCAAACCAGATATATCTCATCCTTTGTGGACTGATGCAGCTATTCCGACAGAAGAAACACTGCCCCAGCACACTACTACTGATGCAGCTATTCCGACAGAAGAAAGACTGCCCCAGCACACTACTACTGATGCAGCTATCCTGACAGAAGAAACACTGCCCCAGCATACTACTACTGATGCAGCTATCCTGACAGAAGAAACACTGCCCCAGCACACTACTACTGATGCAGCTATTCCGACAAAAGAAACAATGCCCCAACGCATTACCTCTGAGGTAGCCATACAGACAGAGGAAATAGTGTCCCAACCTACTACTGATGTTAAACAGACACAGACTCGGCCATGGGACCCATTGGAACAACTGAACAGATGGAAGAAGAAACATGCTGAAGAACAGGATATAGTATTACAACAGCATAAGTTGCAATGGCAGAGCTATGTATATACTAACTGGGATAGCTGGGAACAAATACTGCAAGAGCACAGGGAATATAAGAAGGAAGCCAAACAGTCTAAGGAACGGATAGCCTTGATGTTTTCATTGGTGCGGAAGTTGATGGTTACACGTAAACCCTCTGTAAATTATTCTCTCTTTCTTACTGAACGACTAGTTTATTTTCAAATAAAATCAATAGCACATGGCAGACCACATGAATTACTGACTTCAGAGAAATTTGTTGAGACCTTTAAGGAGGCCCCTGAAAGTGATCAACATCTGCTGTGCGAACTCTACCTTCATAATGAGGCCATTCCTGAAGAAAGGAGAGTTAATCTTATTCCAATTGCAGGCAATATACAAATTAGGGCATTTGCTTCATTTTTGTCTAATCAGCTCACTTGGCAGACTGCGTTCAATGCAAGCAGTCATAATGAGGATAATAAACTCATGTGGATTAGACCAGAGCCTGTAGGCCCAGCCATGTTTATATCACAGTATTATGAATTCTTGCAGAAGCCGGGAATGAATGAGCACATAGAACAATTACAGGCTTCAATCCTTTTTAAGTGTCAAGAGCACATTAGAATGAAGGGTCCTGCTGCATTGAAGGCCAATGATCTATTTTGGCAGCAGTTAAGTAAGGAAAGACAGGATTATCATCCTTTTAACCCTCTCAATCTTCAAGCTGCATTGTCTAGGGTCCCTAAGTATATTGATTGCATTCAACATTGTGGAGTCAACTGGATTGGGTATCATCTCCGTTTTCCAATTTTATGGCTGCCTTCAGAAAAATATCAAAGTCATTATCAGTTGACTGACAGAGAGGAAGCCTCGGCATGGCAACAGTTGTAGACCAACAGCGGATTCCGAGCTCCTACAGACACCACCTTCTCCAGCTACTGCTTGAGTAATTTTCATTGCCAGTCCCAGTACTCAGACTCTGATTCAGACGAGGGGTTGCCTGAGGACATGCAACATTTTTAGCTGGGGGGGATGTTAGGACTCCAATATGTACCATTTTTGCTATATATTTTGACATCACTTTACTCTTAAAACCATGAACCTCAATGTCTTTTTCATTCACTTTATCCCAAGGTATATGGAAACCTCTTCTTTATTATATGGTTAATCTGTCTTACATTTAATTCCATAATACTCTTATATTTTATCATTTATTGAAGTGCATTGTTGCTAACACAAGTCAAAGATCGCAGATAAGTTATATGCCTTGTTGGGAACGAATGGTCGTTGCTGAAACAGCTGACTCCATTGCTGAAACAGCTGACTCCGTTGCTGAAACAGCTGGTCCCATTGCTGAAACAGCTAACTCAGTTGCTGAAACAGCCGTCAAGCACGCAAATCCCGTTATGCGTAATTTGCGATTCTGGAAGAACTTTTTGTGGATAATAGCAGCAGCCCGAAGATACGGTTACCTGGATTATCTTGAAGATAGCACTTTTGTTGTCTCGGTTGTAACAATATCTCTTTTTAAAAAAGAACAGAATAGTCTTGTTTTGAACAGAATCGAGATATTCGCTCTTGTGTAAATTGTAAATGATGTCTCCTCTTTAAAAAGAGGAGACATCATCATTAGAGGGGATCGAACTGTAATTCACAGAACAACATTGTGTGAGACAGGAGCTAGTCTCCTTTTTGTAATGTATCAATTTCTTGACAGATGAATAAAGACTTGTTTTGAGCGTTCCATTTTAATTCTTTCTCCTGGGGAATCTTGTGAGAAGGAAAGGGCCCGCCTTCCTCACAAGATTCACCCCTTATGTTCCTGTAGTTGTTTATTTCTGTATGTGTTTGCACTTTCTTTAATTCCGTTGCTGAAACACTAGTTACATGGTTTGCAATACTCTGTTTCTTAGCGCTACATGTATTGAATGCACGAGTGGATGATGTTGAGAGCATGTGCTGAAGATCCCTGCATAAAGGGATAGGGTCTTGCTCCCATTGATTGCTTTCTTTTACCTGCAGTGTGGTTAGGAACAAGAGGACAAGTGCTGAAGGTTCCTGTTCCTGGGAATAGGGTCTTGACCTCTTGAGGCTACTTCTTTTACTGTGTGATTAGTGCCAGGTAGCAGGTGCTAAAGTTCCCACCAGGGAATAGGGTCCTGTTCCTACTATGGCTGAATGATTTCTTCCTTTATAGATTTATTTTCCTTTGCTATAACAGAGAAATCGTTTCTGCTATAATTTAATTGACTTCGGCTTTAATTAAGTAGAGTGTGAATTGATAAATTGATGATTTAACAGATGTGTGTCTTTCTTTTACTACAACATTAATCTTGCTTATGAAATTGAGCATATCCAGTGCGCCATTACCTTTGGAATAAAAAGACCTTCTCGGGTTGACAATTTATGTGGAGCTCGAATTGTGAAAACAATTAAAGCGACCAACAGCTGCAACTAAACAAAGCTAATTATGAAAGCATGAAATGACATAAAGAAAATCCTAATAAAGCTCAGAAAGACTACCACTCTTATCTACTGCAACTTTATTTCAATCAAAAAGGAAAAACATAAACGAAATTACTGAGTTTATTCTAGGTATTAAGAAAACGAGATTACTGAGTTTATTCTAGATACTAAGCAAATGAAATGAACGATACAGAAGTAAATCAAGTGAACCTATTTGCGAACTTCATTGAACTGCATCTTAAAAACATGGAAACATGGCATATATGAATTAAATATATGAGAAAAAAAGAAAATCTAATTATTGCGAATAAAAGACTTGATCTGCGTGCAGGGGCCCTCCACGAGGCAGTCAGTCGTCTTAAATCAACAACACATAAAATGTATGAAAAAAAAACTTTGCATTAATTGAAATAGAGTTCTACGGGATGCTCCAATTACATACGGTGGTGCACATGTTACACATATATGCTAGTGTTCTTATATAGTTCTTTGTTAACAATATAAGAAATTTAAGCCTAAAGGACTTCACTATAATCCTTATCAAAACTAAATCATATCACTTATTTGTTGATTTTCTATTGAAAAACCAAACCAATGAAATCTCTTAAAATTCGGACTCTGTTCTAGTGCGTTGTCCTACTGTTGACTGTGTTACAGTGCAGATCTATTGATGAATTAGCTCGAGTAAATAGGAATAAATCCATGAGAGGATCATTCCCTATCTACCCATATACTCCTTTGCTGAGCTTGCGCACTCAAACACTGTCAATAATGGAAGTAGTTGCAGATTTGTGGATTAGCTACAGAACTAGGTCAATTTTGTAGTTTCATGTAAACTTTAATAGAACAATAAGGCATATTGAAAAATATGAAAAAGAGGACATATGAATGTTTAACTTGTCAAAACCTTATGCGTACTGCATTTATTTGGATGATAGCGGTAGGAAAAAGGAGGTAAATATGGACAAAAAGGATGTCAAGGTAAAACAATTCTCGGACTCTCCACTTATATTGGAGAATGGGATATATTGATTGTGTTATGAAACCAGCTCACAAAAAGATAGAAAAGATAGATCAACGCCTTAGAAATAAGCCTCTTTAAGGGGCCAACCTCCTTTACGTTACACAACTGAACAATTCTTAGATGATATAAATGACAAGACCTCCTTTCTATATATAGGAGTCTAAGGGGTCATAATATAATCAGAGCCGAGATAACAATAATAATGTAAGGGCACAAAATTAACAATACTAGGCTTCTATGGGGGACAATAATCACAATATGGGGACTACATGGGAACAACAATATAATAAAGGGGTTGTACTAATAACAATAAGGGGTTACACTAGTAGTATAGGTACCTAACATGCCCCTCTCCTTCAAAAAGTGTTGCCCTCAACAATTGAGTAGTTCTTGATGCTTCTGTGTAGAATTATTGTTCTCCCATGTGGAATCTTAAGCTTGTAAGTTCTTCCACTTGATGAGATACCCTAAAATTGATTGATATGATAGCTGTCAAGTTCATGTTTCTGTGATTTCTCCAGGTTCCAATATGATCTTTCCTTCCTTGTCAAGTTCTGGAAATATTTTTTGAACTGGGATATTCTGCAACTTTTGAATGAGTGGCCACACTTCTTTATCCTTCTTCCATTTTTCCCTTGCTTCATTTATCCAATTTGGTTGGATAATAGAAATAGCATAAAACAATGCTTCCACATAGTCATCCTTTCTTGAGAGTGCATCTACAACAACATTTTGCTTCCCTTTTTTGTAGATGATTTCAAAACGATAACCCAACATATTTGTGACCCATTTTTTCTGTTCTTCTAAAGAAAATATTTGTCTAAAAAGTATTTAAGACTATCATGATCCATTTTTACCTTGAAGTGTCTTCCCATTAGGTAAGGTCGCCATTTCTTATGTTCATGTAGTATTGCCAACTTTTCCTTCTCATAAATAGCTTGCATGAGATGTAGCCGTAAAAATAACCAATCACCTACATCAAAACTTCTTTCACTGTGATGTTGATATACCTATTGTTTCATTCAATTTTGCACCAAAGTGGAATTATCCTTTAAAATTAGGAGAACTTGTTGTTGATGCTCGATGTGATCTTTCACTCCTTGAATCATTTTCTTCTTGATATGTCCTATATTGAGAGTTTGAGGAGTGGTAATTTTTTCCAATGCATTACAAGATATGGCTGGATTCATTTCGTGATGCTCGATGTGATGTTTCACTTCTTGAACATTTTTCTTCATATGTCCTTCTATATTGAGAGTTTGAAGAGTGGTAATTTCTTCCAATGCATTACAAGATATGGTCGGATTGATTTCTTGATGCTCGATGTGATCTTTCACTTCTTGAACATTTTTCTTCTTGATATGTCCTTCTATCTTGATAGTTTGAGGAGGGGTAATTCTGGCCAATGCATTACAAGATATGGTCAGATTCATTTCTTCTTTCTCGATGGGGTCTTTCACTTCTTGAACCATTTTCTTCTTGATATGTCCTTCTATCTTCAACGTTTGAGGAGTTTTAATTCTTTGCAATGTTATACAAGATATGTTCGGATTAATTTCCTCTTTCTCTGGGGTTGTTTCCTAGTGTATATCCTCTTATTTTGATGTTTCTTGATCCTTTTCTCCCTCCTCTTCACAATATATGTAAAATAATTACTTCTCAGCACACATATGACCTTTAGTGTATTTTCTATCACGAATGTAACAAAGTCATTTTTCTCTTTTTTTTTTCCAATTGTTGTTGTGTAAACCTTGTAGGTTGTGGAAGGCTAGAAGAAAAAACACTTCCAAATTTATAGTTGTGAGTGGTAGGATTTCTTATTTCCATAATTCCGCTTTCAATTTTTCTTGCCAACCTAAATGCCTTCTCCAATGAATCAGGTTCCCAAAGACAAACCTCATGTTGAATGTTATCCTTTAAAGTCCCTATGAAGACATCAATCATTTTATTCTCCAAAATATCATTTACCCTTATATTCAATTTTTTGAAATCCTCAATGTGCTCTGCCATTGAACTTTTGTGTTTGAGATTTATGAATTGGCTAAAGAAGGTGTTACTCTTTGTATTGTCATAGTGTTCCATCATTTCTTCTGTGAATATTGACCAAGTAACAAGTGTTTTACGAGAACACAACCCTTTATACCATAAAGATTGATCCGGTTCTAAATATGAAGATGCAATACGTACCTTTTGTAACAGTTGCACCTCATGTAGATCAAAATATTGCTCCATCTGTAGTATCCAATTTATCGGATCCTTGCCATCAAACTTCCTCATATTGGCTTTTCTTGATTTTAGGAGCTCGATCTTGAAACAACTGTAACTCTGTAACTTTGGATTTTCCACTTCTGAAATGTCGACCTGTAGTAGCCCTCTACGTCCTCTTTCTAGTGCCACCAGTTTGATCAAAATTGGATTTTGCAAGTTATGCACAATATCCCATGATAACCTGAGTATAGACTTGTTCAGTAGAGCGAACTTGTACGATGGGCCGTGTGTTACTATTTCAACCATAGGTTCTGAAAATGGTACCCAAAAAACTACAGTCCGTTCTCTTTCTGCAACTTCTCGTGATAATTCAATCTAATGCTCAAAGAGAAAGTTATGACACTTTTCCCAAGGTGACTTGTTTGGAATGTAATTCAGGGGTCTGCAAAAACCCTACCCTCCTCAGATTATATCTCTGAAAATATAGAGATACACGATGTGAAATTCAAAGATGAGGTTCATATCAATTTCTTCTCAAATGGGCTTTTGTTTTAGCTTTTGAAACTTTGTAGAGAAAGCGTTATAGTGAACATTCCACGCAGACCTATTTTAAATGAAATTCTGGAGCTTGGAAAAACCCTAACTTCCTTAGATCATATCTCCAAAACTATATTGGGACAAGATATGAAATTCAAATATGAGGTTCAACAAGATTTCATTTCAAATTGGTTTTTTTCTCTCTTTTGAAACATCGCATAAAAAGAGCTATAGCGAAAATGGCACGATGGCATGTTTGGAGCAGCAAAACCCTAGAATCCAAAACTCTGATACCAAATGTTATGAAGCCAGCTCCTAAAAAGATAGAAAATATAGATCAATGCCTTAGAAACAAGCCTCTTCGAGGGGGAAACCTCCTTTAGATTACAAAAATGAACAATTCTTAGATGATACAAATGACAAGACCTCCTTTCTATGTATAGGAGTCTAAGGGGTCATAATATAATCAGAGCTGACATAACAATAATAATGTAAGGGCACAATAATAACAATAGTGGGCTTCTATGGGGCATAATACTAACAATATGGGAACTACATGGGCACAAAAATATAATAAAGGGGTTGTACTAATAACAATAAAGGGTTACACTAGTAGTATCCTAACAGATCGTACATAGCTAAAAGATCTCATGTTAAACAAAATTAAGTTAGTCAGTACAAACTCTACCTGGAGAAAGGGAAAAATTATTAAATGAATTATGTTAGAAGTATTACTCCACCAAAGAAAAAAACATATAATTGCATGATAGGTTTTATAGCTGACTATAAAATACAATTTGTGGAATTAGTGCCAAGAATTTATTACACTAAGTCAAGAACCGAGTTGTGGGATTTATGTCTAAAAAAAATAAACACAATTAATTCTATAGTTATACCTGTGTACTTTTACTAGAGTATAGGTAGGGAAACACAAGTGAAATAGAATTACAGTATAGGGAAACAAATAAAATAAATTCCTAGAAAGTTATACCAAAGCCTATATAACATGCTGGAAATGCTAGGAAAGAATGTTTTGCATAAAGAAAGTTTATTTATCTTCTAAAGTGAAGAAACTTGGGATATTAAATGTCCCTTATGAACCTGTAAAATTCTTATTGGTTTATGACTTTAGCAAAGTAGATGAATTTGTTATGAGAAGGATTGTATGTTTGCACTTAGCCTTTTTAATTGAGGATAACTATTCAATTTTTGGTCAAGCATGTAGAATAATGAGAAAAACTTTAGATATTTCATAGGACTAGTAATTTATTTTCGTGGTTATAATAGGCTAATTAAAGGGTTAATAAGTTAGTATTCCTGGAAGTTCTATTAAATGTTAAAAAAAACACTTAGAAATAAAATCATAGAAGAAGTTCATAACTCAATTCAAGTTATACTTCAATACACAATGGCTAATAAGTTCACTCTTTCGAACATAGTGGAATGTTAATTCCAATATTGAGTACAAAATACTATGTCATAATGAAAATCAATAAAAATTATAAATTCTTGTATTCCACAATAACCCTTTTGAAGTGGGTGGTTTATAGTCATTTGGAAGAGAAGTACCAATTTTAATAAATAAACCCCATATAGGAAAATAAAGTCAAGCTTAGAGCTTACAAAATTATAACTACCTCCATTACTATATAATCCATGTAGGGTTTTGTAGGAAACATCATAGTTTAACACAGAAATTGGTTTTAAATTTACACATCCAACCATAGTTGCATGCTATAATAACTTATGGTAGAGGATGAGTAAATTAAAAGAATCCAACCTGTAGACCAATGAAATTCTAGGTCAATAAACCAAATTGACAAAAAAAATGCTTGAAAAGGAAGAAACATTTCCATAAATAATACCTGCAAATCACTGCAAAAATATAAGAATAAATAGCATGAAGAAGAATAAATTAAAGTGAAAATGGGTATTCTTGAATTCCAAACTTGAAATTTTGTGTTGCCATAGTTAAAATATACCTTTAGGCATAATGGAATGGTGTCTCTCGAGAACTACCAATGGTAGAGTTAAGTGATTTAGTGGGGGAAGAAACAAAATCCTTAAAGAATTTAAGGTATTTTCTTTCCATTATAAAATACCAACTTATTCTCGACATCAATGCTGGAGGCATGAATGACTATATAAGAAAAATTTTACTCTTACAAATTGGAATGAATATGTAAAAAATTTCACTGTCAGACAAGAATGATCAAATTAGATAACGATAGTTCACATATTTTGTTCCTAATCCAGAGAAAGAATGACCCAACTCAATATAAAAGTAAACTGATCAAATCTTATCCAATCATCTTGACCAAGTAAAAATGAGGGTTAAAAAAGTAACCTTATCAAAATTTCCAGATGTTGTGTAAGAAAGGAAGAACATCAGCCTTAATCATTTTTCTCTGTAGCCAAGAACATGAGATTGAGTTAATGTATTTCCAAATAAAGAAAAAATTTAAAGATTCAAGGAAAAATTTAAGGTAACAAGAGGGTCACCTCATGTCGGCACCTCCAAGGATGATACCCTAGAACGATTTGAGACTAAGTTGCATAAATGAAAAAATAATGAGAGTTGTGTAATTTGAAAATTAAGGATTGACATCGGAAGAGGAACCATTTTTCTCTACGAAAAAATCATGAATTCAACACCTGCGAGATAAAAAGGTGGCTTCAGATACAAATCTTGCAAGCCTTTCAGAAAGGAGTGACACTTGGCTGCCAACACAAAAGACAAAGGCTCGAATGAAACATTGTATAGGGTTTTTCTCATCTTTTTAAAATCTTGACTCAGTATAACAAATCATAATCGACCATAGTGCACAATGCTGAGGAACCATGTGAACTCAAATGGGAGTGGATGATGTGTCTGATGTTAAATGGGGTTATATATATATATATATATATATATATTCCTTTATAGATTATAGAGATAGTACAATTATATTCTGAGAACTTTAAAAGAAAAAGAAAAATTATATACCACGACTTATTATTTCTTCATGATCGTTTAGATGTCTTACCTTCCTAATATCAAAGGAAAAGAACGAAACTATATCAGGTGCATCTTTTATTAAGTCCCTTTAATGTTAAACCATGTAAATGAAATTAGAGGTATGGACTTGCAAAATAGGAATATCAACTTCCCTCAACTGAATGTAGGCTGATAATTCATATAATTATAATCCAATGTTTATTAGTGGGCTGATAATTCATATAATCAACTTTCTTACTATGGTATTCTGACTATTATAGTGCCCATTAAGGATTATGGCATAAGAAACTCATCGCAACTTAAAACATGCTTGCAATAAAAAAGGAAACTTATATTCTGCATGAAGAACATTCATTGGTACTAATAGAAAAACCATAAATCAAAATTGAACTACTATTATGAGAAACAAAGACCAATTATAATTTGATTCAACTATATGAGTAACCTCGATGTTATATACATCTACTATACATGCACAAATGAAATTAGGGAACAAATAGTGATTTCAAGTAAGGATAAATACACATCAAGGGATATTCATTGATTAAGTAATAAAATGGAGACTTCAACAGTGGAGTGGAAAACCACAAAATAAGAAGTGGTTGTATGTGAAACAAGAAAGGTATTGTTATGAAGGAACATGTTAAATTAATAATTGCAGAGCCAAAAAAAAAGAATGGTATGAATTGAGGTATGTTACATACGGTATGACAGTTGTAGGTTCAATGTTGAGGCCTTTGGTCCAACCTATATATGGAAGATATGAGTGAGCACCAACTAGATCAAAATTTAGGTGTGAATAGAAGATGAAGTGTCACCTTCAATAACACAATTGTTGGAAGGAGGAAAAGACTGGAAAACTTGAACTAACTAATACTAAACCAATTCATGAAAAGGTTGAGGAAGGGAGATTTCAATAATGTAATACTTGCTAGTTCTACAACAAGGATGTGAGAGTTGTATTAAGTCCCAACAATTAAAATAAGAAAATTATATTAAGAGTTCAAGTCTATATTAAAAACTACCCTTAGTGGGGCGAGATGTAGTAAACAAAAGTAAATTGACAAAAGTAGTTATACCAAATAAAAATAAAATAAAATAAAAAAACAAATTACTGGTATATATGAACCTAATCAGATCTAAAAGTACCAATATACATTAGATGAGGTATGTAATGAGTGTACTGATATTTTCCAAATATTATGTGTAAACATTGTGTCGTTAGTGTCAAGTACTACAAATTCAATAATGTTTCTCCCTACACTAACTTGTTATACAAGAGAGACAACCTCTTTTTGACCATTTAGAGCTTGCAACTGAGGTGAATAAAGTATAATAATAGAGGTATTTATTTCATTCATTGTTTTAAATGTAAATATATTTAAAATAACAATAAAATAATATTGTTATATGAAGTTGAGGGAAGGTAATATAAGTTCATGATAATATATTACTAATTGAATTAAAAACTGGACTCCAAACAAGGTGGATACAAGAAACTATTATAAAGAAAATTTTAATGATGCCTCCCCTCATATCTACCCACTTTCACTGGCTTACCCGGGGTAAACATAAGATGAGGGGCTAATATGAAAAGACTCAGCCTCCTAAGTCACCTTAAGGGAGTGGAATCAACGGAAACACACCACACAGACTTTCCACATCAGCAACAGAATTCTCAGGAGCCATCCCAACCAATCAAGTAATCAACCCCTGAGACCAACTAAATTTTTAGTGAATAAAACCCTTGGATGCTCCCTTGATATGGACAAGGGTGTGTCTGCGAAGCTCTAGAAGCTCCCACAACAAGTGCAAGGGAGCTTGTGGGGACTTCCCCCCAATGTTGTGCGTGCGACTCTAGGATTTATGCCACATTTCAAGCCTAGAATCCAGGTCACTACCTAGAAACCCATGTAGCTTTCAGAATCCATAATTTACATGACAACAAGAGTTTCAAGCAAAAAACTGGCTCCAGGACAAGGCTTGACCATCCCTAACCAAGGTTGACATACTTTCAAACACTTGGCATCAATGAAATCTACAATACATGAATACAGATAGAGCATAAATGATTGATAACTCATATGATACTTAACAAGAAGGATCACCACCCTCTTCCCTTAATTTTTTTGACATCAATTAGGTCTGACATCCATTATCCTTTCAGTTACAAGTAAATACACGAAATATCAATGACCGTAACCAATCATATAATGATGCTTATAACCAACATTAAACTATGTAAATAACAATGAGATAACAACTATTAAAGCCACATAATAATAAGTACAAAATCAAGAGAACTTATATTTTATTAAACATAGGCAAGAGCCAACCAGGTTCACAACTTCCACGTACCACACAATCATAGACATGGCTGAACCAAATCTTTCTTTCAGTGAGTCACCCCCATGTCATAATCCAAGCATGAATTTTGGATTAAAAAACCAAGGGAATCGATACGTTAAACCACCTCCACCCTCACCCAAATCATGGTCTCACCAAAACCAGCACTAAGATCACAAAACCAAACCAAGCTTGGACTGCCTTCGGACTCCATAACTATCCTTGAGGAATTTTGCATCTTCTTGTCTCTCACGCTTTACCAAAATCCACATCGGATCACTAGGCCCTAAACCGAGACTCCAAACTTGGGCTTTATTGTATGCCACCAAAACCGATCAAAGGATTCCTAGGCCTTAGGGAATTTTCCTCAGACCACCTCTGCCCCAGATTCTAAAATCATCAAGCAATTCCAAAGCTCAAAAATCAAGAAACAATCCCATCACACCATGGATATATAGAAAAAGGCAAGGCAAGGATGAAAACCACTATCATAACCTAGCAAGAACATGCCACCGACATCCAGAGAACTAAATACCAACATGAAAAGAAATGCATGTCAAAACCATCTCAAAAATCACACATGCAATATTTGACCGAGAAGTATTATTTTTTAGGTTGCTTGATCTTACTCTTCCTTTCTCGCTCTTTGCTTTCCTTTCTTTTCCTTGTCCTTCCTTTGCTAGCTTTTCCCTTCCTTGCTCAAAAGCTATAATGCTCCAAGAAAACTCTAAGTGTCCAAGAGTGTGTGAGAGAGAGAATAATGAGAGAGCTCCAAAACTGAATTGAAAAAAGGTTACAAACTGGTCCTCGTAATACTTTTTATTAATGAGGCCTCTATTTTCTTCGTTTTCCGTTATTTTCCTTCAATTTACTCCTCACATGAAACCTGTGACCATTCACCTTCCTTTTCTCCTAGATTCCATTATTTTTATAAATAAATGTGCCAAAATACCTTTTTTCTTTTTTAATTCCTTAACCATTACCTTTGCCAAGTCCCCTTAGCCGTAAACACATATATTGATGCCCACTAGGATATCTTTTCCCAACATTCAACCTGGAATAAGTGTCCCTTAGTTGTGGTCGTATTTTTTCTTTATTAGCTTTTATTACACGAACTTTTAACTAGGGGTTATTATATACCCCTCCCCCTTGGGCGAACAAATCATCAATGTTAAACCACACCAAGACCTTAGCAAAACCACTGAAACAAAACATATTTCCTAGGGAGCTTTATTACTTAGCTCACTGCAATATTTACAATGAATGACCTGCTCAAAAGCAAAACATCATGACAATATGATAGGATAACAACCATACTTATTATTGGAGCTTTATAACTTAGCTCATGGCGATATCTGCATCCATATACATATGTACATATACCAAAACATCAACAAAACATATGCCAAACATATATGAAACATCATACATAAACTAATTTACCTCCATTGAAAAGCAAATAAGGATACATGGCCTACATCTAATCCACCATCTGCCATGTAGCTTCTTCAGGCCCAAAGTGCTTCCACTTCACTTTAACTTTCTTTATGACACTATTCCTAAGCATGAGTTGCTTCTGCTGCAATATGCACTGAGGCTTTGGCTCAAATTCTCCTTCTTGCTCCACGTATAGTACAGACTAATAAATAACATGATCAACATCCTTTGTTTGCCTCTTAAGGAATGAAACATGGGAAACATAATGGAATTTCAATGTTGGAGGTAGTGCAAGTTGATAGGTCACTGGTCCATTCCTCTCATGGATCTCAAGAGACACACAATAGGGTGGCGCCAACTTGGCACATGATCCAATCCTCAAATAGCTCTTCTTGGGCTTGATGCGTAAATACACGTGCTCCCCAACCTGAAACTCCTTGAATTCCCTATGTTGGTCTGCATAACTATTTTATCTATATTGTGTTGCCTTTAGATTCCTCTTTATAACTTGCATTTCCTATTCCATATCTTCCAACATATCTGATCCAATAAGTACCCTATTTGCTGGATCACTCTAGTTGATGGGAGTACTACAACTCTTCTCATATAGTGCCTCTAAAGGACTCATCCTCAATGACTCCTGATAACCATTATTGTATGCAAACTCAACCAATGGAAGATACTCGTCACATCTTCTCTACGGGTGCATCACATACATCCTCAACATTTCTTCCAAGATTTTGTTGACCCTCTCTGTCTATCCATCTATCAGTGGATGATAGGTTTTACTGAAGTCAAACTCTATACCAAAACATGCAAATACCTCCTTCCAAAAATTGGAAGTGAACTTCGCATCCCCGTTCGACACAATATTCGTTGGAACACCATGTAATCTCATAGTCTCCCTAGTGAAAACCTGTGCCACCTCACTAGAGGAATATGTAGTCTTCACTAGAATGTAGTTAGTTACCCTGATCAACCTATCGACCATGACCATAATATAATCATGTTGTCTCACTTTCCTCGGAAGAACTGTAATGAAATCAATGGAAATGACCTTCCATTTCCATTCGAGACTCATAATAGGTTGTAGTAGACTACCTGGATTATTACATTCTACCTTTACCTGCTGACAATCCAAACATCTAGCCACAAACTTTGCCACTTCCTTCTTCAGATTTGGCCAATTTTAGAACTTCTTCACCACATCAATGTCTTCTGATAATCTTGGTGACCCGTGTATGGCTTGAAGTGAAACTCCCTCAAGATAAGATTCTTGAGATCATTGCAATCTGGGACATAGATCCTGTCCCTGAATCTCACCAAACCATCTGCCTTGAGACAATAGTATGGATCTTGATCACCTGCACCTGTACTCTATTGTAACCTGTGTGGAATCTCTATATACCTGTCATCTCTCTATCCTTCCTGGAAGATCGTATCATGTAAATATGTCCCATAAGATCTCATAGCTCCGATATGATTCACGTGTACCTTCCTCCTAAGAGCATCTGTAACCAGGTTCTCCTTTCCCTTATTGTATCTGATCTCGAAGTCAAACTCACTAATGGTAGTCAAACATCTAGCTTACCTGACATTTATATTTGGCTGGTCAAATAAGTATCTCAACCCACTGTGATCACTCATCAATACAAATATCTTGCCAATAAGATAATGCTTCCACGTCTTCAAGGCGTGAATAAGCACTACCAACTCAAGATCATGAGTCACATAGGTTTTCTTGTGCTCATTCAACTTCCTAGACTCATATCACACCACCTATCCCTCCTACATAAGGACTCCACCAAGTACTCTTTTACATCCATCTGTACACACTACAAAATCTTTATCTGGATCTGCAACCTTAAGGACTAGAGCATTGGTCAAAAACTCCTTCATCTTCTCAATACTAGCTGCACATTCTTCTGTCCATTCAAATTTATTACCTTTCCTCTGCAAGGATGTCATAGGATATGAAATGCATGATAACTTCCTGATGAACCTTCCAACCCCATGAATGATCTCACCTCATCCACATTCTTAGGATTTATCCACTCCATGATGACCCTTGTCTTTTTTGGATCTACTACTATGTCTTCCTGGGAAACAACATGTCCCAAGTAATGAAAATTTCTCTGAAAGAAGATGCACTTGCTAAGCTTGGCATACAATTCATGCTCTCTTAGCAATCTCAAAACTGATGCTAAATTCTCGACATTCTCTTCTTCATTATTTTAAATATTATATTGGTAGATTGTATCTGAGGGTTTTCATTTTAACTCAATTTCTTTTCCCTTTTATGCATATGGGTCATCCACAACCGTGCTTCAAAAATTCTCACCAGGTAAGGGTCTTAGTTTCTTCGGCTTGCACATCTTTTGTATGGCAATTTTCTGTAAGCCATTCCCTCTTCTTACTACACTAATGTTCGCCTTGTATCTTTGCAGGTATAACAGGTACTCCTGCTTCACTTGGAGGTTTTCAAAGCACGATTTGGGAAGTGTTAGCACTAATTCACACTTGGGTGTTTTCAGGTTGGTCTCATTTTGGTTCCACCCTCCAAACCTTACTATAGCCCATTTTTCCAAATTCTAAACATTACTGTTGTTGTTCTATTGGGTTTCGCTTTGCATGGGGTGGTTTGGGGGTTCCCTGTACCGATGCTTTATAGCACTAAATTCTATTCCATTGTTCATAGAAGGTCTCAGGGAGCCTTCCATAACCTCAGCTTAGATGCTTGATGGTTTTCTTGTTGATGCATTTTTTTTCCAATAGACTCACTCGTCTACTACTCGGGTTTTGCATGCCTAAGGCTATTCAGGACCTACACATAGATGGCTATAAATCCATACCCATATATAAATTTTTTAAACTCTCGTTGGAATATTTCATGTGATTGTAGCGTTATTCTAGTCGTATATGGATGCCATAACGAATTTCCCATATTTTCTAGTTATTCAGTAATTTTTCCTTCAGTGGGCTTAATGACAATTCTTAATGTATTTCCATAGTTATGTTCATCTCATAGCTTGAAATTCACAAGGTTTAATGACATAGTAATGTTTTTGTATATTATCTCTTATTTGAAAATTCATAGATGGGTACCATTTAATTTCAGTTATGCTAAATGTATTTGGGGAACTGAGGGAATATCGATGTAATTGAGATTCCCAGAAGAATCTCCTATATCTTCTGCTAACTTATATATACAGGACTGCATCAAATTCTTGTTTCCCTATGTATACATCATTTAAGCTAGAATGTTGTTCTTGTTCTTTTTTTTCTACTTGCCAACTATGAGTCATGTAGAACTCTAAAATTTCTTTATGATCACAAGCCACTAACTGGGTAACCTGCAACTCACTCCTAACTAACCCTCCTAGGCCAGTGTATACATTAGCCTACAGTTTGGTGCAGGGGTCAACCGTAGGCTTATACTTACTCACAGGGAAATGTATATCAAAGTCTCTTAGCCCAACAGAGAGGTCAGTTGGGAGTTTTTTTGTTTCTAGAGTTGCTGGAGTGTCCACACTTGGAAGAAGTGTTGCATGTAGAACATTCCAAAGGTTCAGGATCGGTTTTGAGTTGAAGCCTTTCTGGTTGGGAGGGAGTGTTGAAAATGGAAAAAAGAAATGCTAAAAATAGAAGTGCTAAATATAGAACTGCTATAAATAGCAGTTCAGGTACCAGTGCTAGACTAAGAAACAAGGAATGAAAAATGGAAATGCTAAAAATAACATTGCTATTTTTAGCATTTTGAGATAGATTCCTATTTTAGTTAGTCCCTGAACTAAAATAGTGAAGTAAAATTCGAATTTGATCTTAGCAGTTGTTTGTAAAATAATTAATTAATTCATCTTGAGTTAATTAGTTGTAGAAAATCAAACATGAAATCTATGTGAAGACATGCAACAATTTCTCCATTGATTGAGGAATTTATCCCTTAGTTTAAGAGATAAGGATGAGTTATAATTTGAGTTGTAATTAGTTAGCAGAGTTAACTGAGTCAAGTCGAGTTTTATTAATTCAAGCAATTTGTTGAATTAATTGCGAGTTAAGTTAGTTAATGCCTGCATGCATGTAACTGTTGCACTTCAGATAACTAAATATTCTCTCATAAATAACTCATGCATGTCAGTCTAGTCAGAGACCCAGTTGAGATCAGAGGAGGGACAGTGTACTATCAGTTGGATGCATTTTTCCTATGAAGGAAACTCATCCATGCAGAAGGATTTATCTCCTTCAGGATGCGCAGTTAGATCAGAGGTTAGTGAGTGTGTGAAGAGGCCTATTCAAACAGGTGGCAGCACTGGACCCCAAGAAAAACTGCGCAAGGAAATAGGAGGCCTGGAGGGCAGAGGAGAAGGTTTGTGAGAAGCCTTTGACTGTCTATGAGCAGCGATTGGATTGTACAAAGAGCAGTATAGCTTGTGAGCTGATTCTTTTTGTAATCTGAACAATATTTCCACTTGTATGATAATACAGAGATTAGGGTTTTAGGCTGAGACTTTCCTCGGGTTATTTCTTTTGTCTTATGTGTGATTTATTTCTCATTCTCAGTTATATGTGTTCTCTTGATCTTGCTCAATTTGATTAAGATTCTGCAAATTGTTGTAGAAGTAGATCTTGTATTGTGTTTTAGTATATTGCATAATCTGTTGATCTACAATGGGAATTTCGACATCTTGGTTGCTCCTACTCGCAATTTTCTTCTTTGGAAATGTTCTTTAAGGCATTCCCTCTTCTTACTAAGCTAATGTTCGCTTTATATCTTTGCAGCTATAACAGGTACTGTTGCTTCACTTGGAGGTTTTTATAGCACTATTTGGGAATTCTTAGCACTAATTCGTACTTGGATGTTTTCAGGTTGGTCTCATTTCAATTCCTCCCTCCATACCTTACTGGAGTCCATTTTTTCGATGTCTAGAAGTTATTGTTGATGTGTTGCTGGGTTTCTCTTTGCATGGGGTGGTTCCAAGGTTCACTGTACTGACACTTTACAGTCCCTAGAGTTTGTTCCATTGTTGACAGAAGGTCTGAGGGAACCTTCCGTCACCTCGGCTTAGATGCTTGATGGTTTTCTTGTTGATTCATTTCTTTTTACAATAGACCCACTAGTCTACTACTTGGGTTTTGCATTCCTAGGGAAATTCAGGACATACGCACTGATGGTTATAAATCCATACCCATATATAAAGTTATAAAACTCTTGCTATAATATTTCATGTGATTGTAGCGTTATTCAAGTTGTATATGGATTCTAGAATGCATTTCCCTTACTTTATACTTATTCAGTAAATTTTTTCCTGCAGTCGGCTTAATGACAATTCTTAATATATTTCCACAATTATGTTCGTCTCATAGTTTGTAGTTCTCAAGGTTTAATGGCATAGTAATGTTTTTGTAGATTATATCTTATTTGAAAATTCATATACAGGTACCATGTAATTTAAGTTATGATAAATGTATTTGGGGAACTAAGGTAATATCATTGTAATTGAGATTCTCAGGAGAATCTCTTTGTAGCTTCAACTAACTTATATATACAGGCCTGCATCAAAGTCTTATTTCCCTATGTATACATCATTAAGTTAGAATGTTGCTCTTGTTTTTTCTTCTACATTATCAGCTCTGAATAATGTAGAACTCTAAAATTTATTTATGATCACAGACCACTAACTGGGTAACCTACAGCTCACTCCTAACTGACCCTCCTAGGCCAGTGTATACAATAGCCTATGGTTTTTTGCAAGGGTCAACTATAGGCTTATACTTACTTACATGGAAATGTATATTGAAGTCTTAGTTTTCATTTCTCACACACTGGTGCTACTTTGCCTAGCCTGCCTCTTCGTTTCCTTGCCTATCTCACTAGAAGTGCACTTATCTATATGCATTCTATTTGTGATAACAATAAATACATTGTATACCTACACAATTTTTATTCCTGTTATATCATAATTGATCGATCCTACATCAAAATGATCCATTTAATTCATTGTAATTAACATTGTCTACATGAAGTTTCTTGAATATGTAAAATGAATTTACCTCATTTTCCATATGTATTGTTAAAGATATTCAAATATGAAATATCCTCTCTATATGAATACTCAAAGATATTCAACTACGATATATAAGTTATACATGCATATTGTAAAGATATTCGTTGCATCTTAAAAAGGTGTTCAATTATGATGTACAAGTTCTAGATGCATATTTTATTAGATATTTGAATATGTTATATCATTCCTACATGTACATATGAAAGGTATTCGACTAAAATTAAATTCTCTTCTACTTCCATTCAACCGTGATTAATATGTCATGCACCTAATTTAATTTTCTACCTTACTGAAACTCATAGCAGATGCATGTCTTTAATTAGAATTTCCAATATATGAGTACACATATATCCTAATCTATGCAATACAACCAGTTACCATGCATTATGCATGGTATGAACATAATATAAACTCTTATAATTTAAAGCATTAGTACGTGCACTACAATTTTCTTTGACATTCCGCATATAATAATGCTATTTCCATAAGCACAATAACCAGATTAACAAGTTTTGAAACTTTCACCCTAACAACCTATGTACAGGCAGTGACTAAATTCACTGTGAGTACAAGAACTCTAACTAGTATTCTAATGCTAGGAAATCTATGACCTGTGACACCTTTCCACCCAACCTTAAATCACCTCTGATTTCCTCCAAGCTATGATAACCTTCCAGAACTCAGTAACCCCTACTAAGCCTTGATAATGCCTATTTAGCATTATCTTTTCCACATATTTTTCCTTGGGAGCATCCTGCCTTCTTGGAATCTATATCCCCTTAGCCTAGGCTTTCTCAGTTCTTTTTTCCTAAAAGAAAAAGGCTTATTTTATCCTTGTAGTAATTTTATCCTTAGTCTTTGTCTCCCATCAAGGTGTAATATATATCCACACATTTTAATTTAGGAAAATAAATTTGAATCTGATTCTTCTCAGATTTTGGTAAGTATCATCTACTCCGGTGTCAGTCATTATTATTTTCTAGCAATGGAACAAAATCTTTATTTATTAATTAAAAAATTGTTTTCCAGCGATGGTCAATTGTCTCAATCCTAGTTAAACCACTAGTAATAACCAACAAACAACTGATTGTTTTAGTTACAATGAGGTTGTTACAATGACATAATGGTTAGCTGAGATGAACTGAGCAGCATGTCCCTTGCATACCCCACACAGAGCTTCCAGGTTCCATTGTGAAGGACCCTGCTTTGATGGGTTCAATTGAAGATGAGTAGTGACAATGCATCCTTTTTTTTTGCATTTTGAATGTTCCAGGCCAAAATTTTTAGACTTATTAATAGTTATGGTTATCGTTATTTAGAAAATAGGAAGTATAAAGACTCTCAGGTTTACATAGCATGGCTAGATAGACTTATTAGTTTTTTCTTATGGATGGCATATTTTGCGGTTAGGTAGCGAACAGACTTGGTTTGTTTCTGGGTAGGGTGAGGCCACCTAAGTCATAGAAATATGGATGTAACCTATGTTATTTTCGAAAATTAATGGAAAGGTACCACCAAGCTTACAATCAAAACATAATAACAATAAAATTAAGATTAATAATAATTATTATTGTACATGTATTACATACATATATTATGATATATTAATGTACAAAATGATACATCATTGATGCATACAATTAATGATACATTAATGATGTTAATAAATCACGATGTTCCATAATCACAATCATAAATGCATTCAATGTGAGCATCATGTTCAACCTTACTCAACATGGTCATCATAGTTAACCATATTCAACATGGGTTCCATGGTTAACATAAACACTATGGGCATCATGTTTTCCATAGTTAACCATAGTAAATATTTAATTCATTCAACATTTAACTTTAACTATAACTTTTATAATTATATTGTAGTATCGTGAACATTGAAATATTAATATTTGTAGTATAACATAGAAATATAACTTTATTATTGGTTTAAATGTATATTATAACAATATCATGAACAAAAAATGATGTTTCAATCTGATGAGAAACAAACAATATCACAATTAGTAAAAAATAATGATCTCACATAGTTAACATGCTCAACCATGCTCAACATGGTCAACCATAGTTAACATGGGCATCATGTTCAACCATAGTCATTATGGGAATCATAGTTAGCCATAATCAACATGGATGCCATAGTGGAGCTTAGACAACATGGACATCATGGTCAACCATGGTTGACCACAATCATCTATAGGTAAGCATTAAAAAACAAATTCAATGTTGCGGTATGAAAAATACAAATTGTTGCTCTAATTTGGAAAAAAAAATATGTTGTGTGATAAAATAAATTTATCGTGTAGTGATAAACCAGAAAAATATGTCATATTTCCATGTCATAGTGCGAAAAACAAGAAATAATGCAATGTGACGAACAATGATGGATGTTGCAATTAGACCAAAAAATGATGTGGCAATGCCATAAACAAGAAACAATATTATACTTTGATGATCAAGAAATGACATCATAGTGTGATTAACAATAAGCACTAGAATAATGTGATGAATAAGAAACAACATCCCAATGTGATGAAAAACTAACAATAGCATATTGTGACAATCAAGAAACAACACTAGAATGTAATGAAATTAAAAATGTCGAACAACAAAATACATTACAAGGTGACAATTGACAAATAAAATCACAATGTGTCAAGGAACAATCACGATCAGAATGCGATAATTAACAAATTTTGTCAATAATGGAGAACATGGTCAACCATGCTCCAACCACATCCAACATGGTGTAACCATGGACAACCATGCTCAACATGAAGAACCATATTCACCATGGTCAACCAACGCCAAACACAGTTATAACAAGGAGATTATGGTATGTTGGGTTAACATGCTCAAACTTGGAAAAATACGATCAACCATAATCAATCATAATTAATAAAATTCAACAATATTTAAATGTCATCAAGTATTGTCATCAAAATTCAAATATATGTTGACCACAATAAACCCTCTGCGACCATTACTTTAACATATTTAGTCATTGCAACCATATTGAACCAGGGTCAATCCATAGTAACCATGGTTAAAATTGGTTGACTATGGTTACCATGATTATCGTTGTTAACTGAGGTTTAAGAGGATTGATTATGTTTGACCTTGATTTACCATAGTTGACCATGGTTGCCCATGATTACCATGATTGACTAGGGAGGAAGGGAATAAACCATGGTGAACTAAGAATGACATGGATGACAATGTTGACCATGGTTGGCCATGACCAACCACTACCAATGTCAACCAGGGCCATCCAAGTTCAACAATTTTGACCATGGTTGGCCACGATTAGTCATGGTTGATCTCGCTTAACTATGTTTAACCATCATTAAGCTTTTTCAACTATGGCTGACTATGGTTAAAAACGGTTAAGCATGGTAAAAGTAAAAAATGTTCAACCATGTTGAATATGGTTGAGCTTATTCAACCATGGTTGATTATGGTAAAAAATAGGTTACCATATCCAACCATGGTTCGTTACAGTTAGCTTTGGCTTGACCATGTTCATCCATTATTAACTATAGGTGGCCATAGCCATGTAAGTTCATTGTGGGTGTACATATTGACCATGATTGTCCATTTTTTTACCATGTTAATCATGGCTATGCATGGATGACCATGGACAACAATGGTCCACCAAAATTTACCATGTTGTCCATGGAAAACTATGGTAGAGTATTATTGACCACTAACGAACAAGCTAGAACATGATTAAGATTGTTTAGCCATATGTGAAAAAGGTTACCATCATTAAACTTTGTGACACTGTTTAAACTAGCTTAACCATGATTCACCCTAGTTAAACTTGTTCAACCATGGTTGTTTATGGTTAAAAATGGTAAAGTTATGATTGATTGTGGTTATAATTTTTAAATTATATTTGACTGTGATTGGTTATGCTTGATTTTGGTTTAATCTGATTGACCACATTGACCATGATTGGTGATGTTTGACCATGTAAACCATGTTTTTCATTAGTTCGACCATGGTGGACATGGTAATCCATGTAGACCATGTTGTCCATTTTTAATCCTGACTGGCTAAATAATGGTCAACCATAGTAAACCAAGGACAACATGATCAATCCATACCCATACATGGCCAACCATGGTCATAGTTAGTACACCACAATCTATCCTTTTCATCCCTAGTCAATCATAGTAGTCATTATCACTTATAGTTAACCATGGTAAATCAAGGTCACATATAAGAAGCCATACTCAAGTAAGGCCAACCAAAATATATTATCTTAATCATTAGTTAGCCATGCCCAACCTCACTAACACTCTTTGACCATTAATGTAACCATTATTGTAACAATAATGTAACATTAACTGCGTTCAAAATTAATGTAACATAAATATGTTGTTATAATAGTGGTTAAGCATGGTCAACCTTAACCAACCATCAACAACCCTCATCAACTATGGTAAACCCTCATCAACTGTTTTGAACCATAGTCAACCTACGTTAACTATAATCAACCATGTTCTACAAATTTGCCCACACTTCAACCATTAATTAAAAATAAAACATTAGCAAATGTAGTTGACATATGATGATTGACAACATTCTATACCTTTTATATGTTAATTGATGTATCCAAATGACATCAACCGACATATGTTGACCACATTTACTAGTATAATTATGTTGATATATTTTATCTTATCTTCTATATAGAAATGAATATTTTTGTTATTGAAAATTGATTTTAATTAAAATTTAACATGCAAATATAACGTAAGTCATGTGGAAGATAAAATACTTCCTAAAATTAAGTTAAATTGGTGTAAATATACTATATCTTTGCATCAAGAGCCACATTCTACATCCCAATATGAGGGAAATGTGTGATTTCATCCATGATCAACACGGAGTTGACATGTGTCCCTCTCAAAATAAAAATTAAAATAAAATTAGAATTTAAATTTTAAATAATTATAATCAAATAATTTTTTAAAATAAATTATAATTAAAAAATTAAATAAAAAATATAAATTAAATTTTAGTTAAAAGAAATTTTAAATTTGAAAAGATTTAAAAAAAATTAATTAATTAAAAGAAATCTTAAATTTGAACTAGACTTAATTAAAAAAAAGAAGGAAAAAAGAGAAAAAAAGAAAAGAAAAAGGAAAAATATTCTCTAAATATAAAAGCAATGCAAGTTATAACAAAAAAATGAATATGCATGTTTCAATAGTTTTAATTAAAACCATTATAAAACATCAATAATATCAACCTCACTATTGTCACTCAATTTGTTAGTAATAATTACAACCCAATTCCGTAAAAATATTTGACTCACTCTCAGTCACAAATAAAATATTTCAGTGTCCACATGATATAAAATAATTTCATATCAACTTAAAACAAACACAGTAATTAAACGTAAAACAAAAATTAAAAAATTTGAGTAAAGATATTTAAACCTTATAATTTTCAAAAATATCTCAAGTCATGATTTAAATAAACTATTTGAGGATCTATATTTACTAATTTATGTTGATATCAATTTCATATATATCTATATTAGCAAGAAAAATTTTAAAACAAATATTTTAGTGTTGTATATAATAAAATTTTCAATGTCCAAAAAAAAGAAGTAAAAAGACAAATAAGGAATATTTAGTACATCATAATAAGAGGGAGATATGTAATTCATTCAATTCTCAAAATAAAAATAATATGTAAAATTTAAATATTTATAGTAATATTTTTTTTTATTATGGATCATCAATAAAATATTTTAATATGAAAGATTAAGTAATATTCACATATACTTAAAAATAAATTAATAACAAAAAAATCGTTTTGATGTGGACAATATAGTCCATGGATAAAATGTCTCGTTGCACATGTTATGTAAATGAATTTAGTGTCAACTATGTATATATTATATATTGTTTTAAAATAAATTGTATATATCATATAAAGCAGTTGAAAAATAAATATATGGTTAAAATGTTTGAACTAATGTCGTTATTTTAACAATTGTCCATTTTATAAGTATATTTTGTTGTCAATTTTCCTTGAAATCCAACAAAGATTTTTTAGACTTACAAAGTCATGTAATCTATATAACATTCAAAAATACAATATATGTATATGTATATGTATATGTATATGTATATCTATATGTATATGTATATGTATATGTATATGTATATGTATATATATATATATATATATATATATATATATATATATATATATATATATATATATATATATATATGCATTTTTTTCTTAAATTTTTCATTGTAAATTCCACAATGAAACATGACATTCTAATATATCTCGTTAAATCAAACTTATTTTTAAGGTAAACATTTATTCAAAACCCAACTATACGAAGATTAAATCAAGCTTATTTTAATGCAAACGTTTATTCAAACTCAATTATGTGAATATCTTAGGAAAGTTTCCAATCCATCGTATTTGTCATTAAGATTTTCATGTGAAAACTAGGAAGAGAGCAAATAAAACTAGCAATTGCAACGAGAGGTGCAAAGGAACACCAATATGAGGAATAGTGAAATGTGGAAGGAGATAACTAAGTGACATATATCGACAATTAATTACAATCAAAATTTGAGCTTCTATAGTAGGAGGGGATTAAATTTAAAAAAGCAATTTGCATTAACATAAATGTCCTCGAACAATGGCATAGTAATGTTGGTATCCTTCCCCTACTTGCTCCTTCCACATCCTACGCTTTACCATATGACATTTGAGAAATGGAGGAAGTACCAAGGTGGGATAGGAATCCACCAATGGAAAGTATGAAGAGAGTAAATGAAGGAAAGAAAACTATTTTCCCTCAAGAAGCATAGAAAATGCATCCATGAACTCCCTCATACACTAGATCAAATAAAAAAGGCATCGAGCTCCTTGCTAATAATGAGAAAGAAAAGAAAATTGGAAAAAAAGGAAACTCGATAAAGAGATGCTCATTTGAATATAACACTGGGCTCACAAGCATCTCTAGCCAAATTTGGCTACTATGTGAAGTTCCTTTAAAATTTAGGTTTTTTTTCCTTGTATAAATACAATTTACCAAGCAATTCTAAAGTCATTTCATAGGTTAAAATGAATCTCATAAAAGTAATATTCTTTGAGCAGCCAATGATATTTTTATTTTCCATTTCAAACCATGATTATATCTATAAGCGGGGTCACTTTAATATTTACAGAGTAATGACAAGGCAAAAAAAGTAGATTGCAGATAGTTTAAGTGTTTGTAAGAAATGACCATGATTAAATTTGTACATAATATCAAGTTAGCCAATCATCCAACTAGCTGCTCAGCAATCCAAAAATTCATATACGAGATTTGACCCTATTTTATGATCAGTAGGTTGAATTGAAAGTGAGTACTTGGAAAATATAGGAACTGAGTTTAAAACATCTATAGAATGAGTACTAAATAATAATGAAGGCTATTTTGTGTACAAGTTGTGCGATTCAAAGTTGTAGGGGAGTATAGTGGGAACAAAATCCCATATCAATATAATGTCATCATAAGGACATAATTTGCAAATTTCGATTACAAAATGTCAATACAGAGGCACAAAGTTGCTATCAATTCACTAAGAAAAAGAATATACAAACAATAACATCAACCTATCCTTGTTACTTTGCCTCGGTATTCCTTCCACTGCAATGTAAAATCCAAGCTTACAAATTTTCCAATTGTTGTCAATAAGTGTCATTAAAGTTTGTGGAAGAAATCTCAAGTTTCTAATAAAAAATAGAGTTAAGATTTGTAGTGCCATCATGTTAGTTATAATAAGAAAAATATTTACTTTAATAATAATGAAAAATGAAATGTGATTATAAAACATATGCATTAGAGTAAAAAAATTCGCATTTCTACTCTACAATAGTTGAAAATTGAATTATAAATAAATAAATGCTCTTAAAAGACTATTTTAATAAAAATAAGGACTAAAATGCACCCTGAATTTAACATTGAATGGTCTCCACAGGAAACAAAAGGTTTCTTCCTATAGATACAGGAATAAAGTAGATGCAGAGAAAGTCAAGCATGTCATGGATTATACACTTGAATATGACTCTCAATAGAATAATAAGTTAAAAGTTGGGAGCAATAACTACCATAAAATATGAACAAGTTGTATAGCTTGGTAACCTTCTCAATTTTGTGATGTAGCTTAGTTGCGTCAAGAGAATCAAATATATTCTTCATCCTGGGTCGCAAATCACGATTTGCTTCTACACATGCATGTGCAATATAGAATATATCAAGCACTTATCTTGGCATGGAGTGATGGATCCACAATTTTTTATAGTGTTTTTGATGAAACGAAAATGAACTTAGCACCAACTACCCATTCTTTGCACCATTAACATGTGTGAATTCACTTTCGCATTTCAATTCATTCCTCAATGATTCACAACACTTATGATCATCTTGATAAAAAGAACTCACCCAAGAAAATATAATTTAATGCATGGGAAGCACTCGCTATCTCACCACTCATTCTCACTCCTTCCACTAATCATCTCCTCTTCCATAAGATCATCTACTTATGTTTCAATTCAACATAAAATAATGCTACTTTCTTTCTTAGAAAATAAACACTCCGATTTCTTTGATAAACCCCTTTTCGCATAAAAATTTCCTTTTCTTATTAAATGATGTCTCCCCTAATTTCCATTCTTAATGTATTTTTGTCTAATGAAATTTCCCATATTACACTAATGGTCTGCCATACACTAGAGAAAAGATCCACGGTGTGTTCAAAGATTACAGGGTCAAGTTTGCCTAGTTCAACTTAATGCGGGTTCAATTCAAACTATAATAATAAAACCTAAATCTCACGATTTACCATATGAAAGATGTTTATTAGTGGTTGGGTGAATTTACATATAGTCTTGATCTCCAAGACACAATTATTAAGGAATTAAATCCCAATTCATGTTGTTCACACCTCTTTTGAAGTTCAATAAACGCTGAATTTCATATCTGCACCACCATACTGAAAATAAAATCTACAATCATTTGACGAAGAGATAAATAATCTATTGAAGGCCTAAATGCTAATTTGAATGATAATTCTAACTGGAATCAATTCACACCGACTTCACGACTCGGGTGCTCAATTTCATCTCTTCAATGAAAATTTCCCCCACTTTCCAACACAAAGAGCCAATTAAATCTTGTATGCATCTAAGAGGAGCATCGTCCATGGCACCCTATCAATTATCAAACATAGCTTCAAACCTTCCTATGATTTGCAATATATAAGGAATATAAAATGACAATCATGCAACTATGCACAGATTCAAAAGATAGTTTTAACGGGAAATACACATCACAGAATAAACATATAATACCAACCATCTATTCTCACATACGCAAATATAACTCTTCATATGAGAAAATATAGTGAAAATAGTTAGAGGAAAATTACCGAGAGTTCGAAGAATTGGCTCAAACAATTGTTATATGAAATATTGAGAGTGCCTGAAAATGAAGTAAGGTTCTTGACATCTCAAAAATTGATTTGGGTTTTGTTTGGAATGCACTCCTTATGTAGGCCTTGCATCACCCTCTAGCTTAGAAAATTGTTTTTAGGGTTCTGTCTCGGTGCATCCGTTGCACTATTATACCACCACACCTACTTCAAAGTCAATGGTGTCCCATTTGGAGAAGAAAGTTTCTAAGGGTGAGATTGCAAGTTGAGGTCTTCACTTCGAGACTCTTCCTTATGAGTTGGAATTCTCCATAGGATGCATCAGCAACGAAGGAGACCAATATCCTCGGTAACTCCAGTGAGGTACTGGACACGGTAGGATTTCATTTTTTAGTTCTTCAGATAGCACCACCAGCCCTGGGTGCTTGAAGCAAAGTTCAATTTATAAGTGGAGGGAGCGATGAAAATAGATGCTTTCGATTGGCCAAGGTGAACGATGTTTTCTCACCCAAATTCCGCAAATAAAAGACGTAAATATAAAGTTTAAAATTATGAATTGTATTTAGTTATAAAATATATATATATATATATATATATATATATATATATATATATATTTTATTACTTTTTCTATGTGAATTTAAATATTTAAAAGAGTATATCTACAATTTTTAAACCAATTTCATGCCTCATAATTTTATTTTCTTGAATATTTTGTTTCCAACAAATTTTTCAACACAACACCAATAGTTGAAGTTGTTATGGCCTAAATCTACGTCACACTCAGAAAGGAAGCTCTAGGGTAACATCAAACCATGCTTAACCTAGTATCTAGCCCTATTAGGTAGGGAGAGGGCTCTCTCCTTGTAGAAAATGAGGCTTGAGATGACTAATGTAAAAACTAATTTTATGCTAGGTATATGCTCAAAGGAGTTTGATTGAATTTAATGGTTGATTGCTGGATCAAATCTGAAAGGTAGTTTTGGGTCCAGAGAATGAACTCAGTCTTGCAAAGGCTTCTGTGGGGCGAGGTAGTCAAGTGCTTTAGTATTTTGAATTAAGTGAAATGGAGCGTCTTAAGATTGGTGAGGAGTTAGAGAGGGCATGGAAGTTTCAGGAGTCCTCTTCAAACAGTAGAAAACATGTAAAGCTAAATAAAACTAAGGCAGAGCACTGAAACATCAATGAATTCCACCTTTACACTTGAATTATTTAGTGATGCAAAAAAAGAGAGACAATGGAGCACAAAAACATATGATAACTTGAATCACAGAAGAAAAACAATACTAAGTCACGTTAACACAAGAATCCCACAAAATGCTGCAAGCCCTGGTCTATTTCCTTGCCAAACTAAAAAAATGATGTACAATAGTGCTCAAAGAATCCACAAGAATCCAACCCTGACAAATGACTAAGAAAAAACATGATATAGACCTCCAAACCACCTGTGCTATCCATCATGGGTCAAATCCATGAGAAAAGGAGTGGTTTCAACCATATCTAAACTAGAAACACAAAAGTAGGCAGTGGAACAACTTGCCTCTAAAACTTAGGAAACTGATTCATTCAACTCAAAACCACCTACAAATGATGTATCTACCTCCATCTGTCAATTTTTATTATGTATAACAACTTCCACCAATTGACTGTGTTCTTATAGGCACACAAGTTTGTATGCATTAGCTTAAGAGGTTACTTTTCTTTGTATGCAACTCCCTTTGGGAAACTTTCACGGTGTTGCTTTCCCAAGATGCAACACTCACAAGTACTAGCAGGTTCTTTGATGGGAGGTAATCCTCTAACCATCTGTTTCTGCTGCAACAATCTTAAACCAGAAAAGCGCAAGTGTCCAAATCGAAGTGTCATAACCAATAATCATCAGAACATGCAACTGTAAAAGAACTCACCTGACCACTGTAATTCAAAACTAGAGGAAAGAGTTTGTTCCTCGTCATTTGCACCTTTGCTATCAGTTGCTTTATTGGGGGCTTGTCATACATAACAACTTCTTGACCTTGAGAGATGACTATGTATCCTTTCTGCGTCAATTGACCAATACTAAACAAATTATGTTTGAGACTAGGAACATAATATACCTCTGAGATTGTCTTCGACTCCCCTTGCTTGGTCAAAATGTTGACACTCATTTGCCATCTAGTTCCATAGTCTTGTCAGTCCCCAACTTTACCTCTGTTTTCACAGATTGATCAAAATTTGCAACCAAATGCTTGTTTCATGTCATGTAGTTACTGCGACCACTGTCTAACAGCCACACACTAGTAAAAGGTTCATGCATGGTATGGCAAGCTAGGAACATGGAGTTAGTACCCTCTGTAGTGACATTAGCTCTCTGGTTCCCTTGATCAAATATATTCTTCCTGCAATCACGAGCATAGTGACCAAATTTATTGCAATAATAACATCTCACTTTTGATTTGTCAACTCATTAATTATTGTTAAAGCTTTTGTAGTTACTTCTACTTGCATGTTCATGCACTTTTCGGCAATCTTTCATAAAACACTAAATTTATTATTAAAAAAAAACCATTTTTTAAAAAAATCTCTTAATTATTTTTTTTTTATATAAAATAAATCGTTTTAAACAAATATTTATATATATAAAAGAAAAACAATAAAACTTTTATATAACACGCCCTTCACGAATTAAAAAACACATTTTATTGTGAAGCCCTTTATAAAATCAATCACGGGAATAACCTTTTAAATGTTTCGTGCACCAAACAAAAAGGAAGATCCACGATCAAAATGATTCCTTTGACTTCGCAATCGTATGCTCTTTGGTTGATTAACGCACCGGTTGTAGTGATAACATACGTGCTATCGCCTTACACGGTGACGGACTCCCACGTTATTCTTATAAGGCGCTAAAGAAATCTGCGTGCATTTAAATCGCGTTAAGACGCGATTTTCCACTGCGTTTGAACGCGTTATAGCGCCTTGTAAGATATGTAGGATGCTCAAACCACGAGAAAAAAAAATATGTTTTTCTTTTCACACGGATTGCTTCTAATCCGTTCTCTCACACGCTCTGTGTAACCTCGCTCTGGTACCAATTGTACAAAATTCTTGCACATTCTGAATTTAACTTTTGAAATCTTTATTTTCTACCAGTCGGGCATTCCTTCATTTCTCATTCTCAAATTCCCCTACAAGGTTTCTTCGGTTTTTTTTGTTTTTTTTTTTTCCGATTTCGAACACTACCGGATTATCAATTGTATATATTTCAGCCCTAGGGACTTAATGAACAATAAAAAACTTCTTAATTGATTTGGCTACCTTCATTAACTATTGTGTGGATTATAGCTTTCATTTCTTGGTTCATGACCAATGGCTTCTGTTGTTTTCAACCTTGTAAGTGTTTGAATACCTTGTGTGGCCCAAGTTTATTGAATCCAGTAATGGCTTACTGGTTTAGTTTCACTTTAATGTTTGGATTGGCCTCTGCGTTTAAAGAACTATTCACTCCATAGAGTAAGTATAATAATTTATACCAGGGCGATATTGTTCAAACTAGGTTCCTTTTTCCATTTTCCATGTAACGAAATGGGTTGCGGCTTTTCTGTCATTATCCTTTATATTTCACATTTCTTTTGTAATATACATGGATATATCAACCAATTCGTTTTAATTGTCTTTCATGTTTTCATCATTATTATAATCTTAGCTTTCGGTGGTTGCAATAACATCCGCCTTAATGTATTTTCAAGTACAATATTCAGATATTTATCTTACTCCTTCTGAATAATATTTAGATCTTAAAATTTATTATTAATCTTGCAATTATAATAAAATGTTCTAAACTATTAAGCATAATAACTCTCTTAAGTTATACTCGAGGTTGATATTAATTCTTCATCCTTACGTGAATTGGTTCCTATTATTTTGGTTCCTTTTATTAGTCCCTGCCCAAAGGGCCAGCAGTGACTATAGTAATCGGTTTTTTGGATATGCATTAGTACGACACTGAAACCAATGACTTTTTTTCCCTTTTAACCAAAGTTTGTGTATATTAATGAAATTATTTTTCCTTCTGGCCAATTACTGTACTTAAATCTTTTATTTTAACCAATCAAAGGATCATAGTCTTATTTGGCCTCAAATCGAGGCATTCCTCATTTTAAAACCTAGAGTAATAAGTAAACGCGTCATATAAATGTTCATATAAATGAACGTTGGTTTAATGCTAGCATTAATTTATAGACATTAAATGTCTATGGTAATATGATATATCATGTATGTCTGTTACTATATATCATGTATGAGAAACAAGCTAGAATGTTTGACATGTCATTGCAGCTTCCGTGTCAAATTTGCAGCTTGCATGACAACCCAATGGTGCATGCTTGACAATTGTTGTTCGCTTGAGAATCTGATCTGGCCGTGGTCTTCCTTGTTTTAAACCTGACCTTTATTTCGTCCCCATTTTTCTTATCTTCACATATGGCCATTCCAGGATCGTACTGTTCCTCCTCTACAGACAAAGACAACAAACACACGGATTTGTACCTCTACGCGCAAGCAATACTATTCTTGGAGCAATTACATACTTTCTAGTCAGCATCTGGGCGCAGATTTCAGGTGTGGTGTTGGTCTGACATCTGAACTGTTAGCAGTGGTTACATTTTATTTACTACCTGCACAGGTGATGATTTCATGTTTAGTAAGAAAAACTACTGCATCCTTTGTGATGATTTCATGCATTCTTTGTTATGATAATCAATTTTGATATTTATAAGTTTGCAATAAACCTAAAATTCAGAAGCTTTGCAGTAAATCTAACAGTAGCGGTAATTGCATAACCAGGTCTCGAATATAAAAAGGGTCCTGCATTTTCTTATTGCGCCGAAGTGGTTTTACCATAATCAGCTTGTTTTCCTCTGACCTTGCCTGCAGATGAGGCATTCAATCTCTTTTCATGGCAAGTCTCAGTCTCTCTTGCCTTGCATGTAAAGTCAGGGGTACTAATATGTTCTCCGGCATGGCGTCCCCAAGAATCTGATTCAATGCCACTGCAAACACATGAAAACAAAGTTGAATTCCCGTGTTCATGAAGCTTAATAGGTAAAGCCATTAGAATTCTGTAAAAAAATTGGTCAAAGTTTAAAATTCAGCTCATTCAAAAATTGGTCAAAGTTTAAAATTCAGCTCATTCAAAATTATTGGCACACTCACATTATTAAAAAATCACAATTCAAACTTGTAAGTTGAACAAATTCTTACTGGAATTTTGAACACATTCGACAAAAAAATATAGAGTAGAAAAAACCTCAAAACTTATAACATGAAGAATATAGCTTTAGGAAATTAAGTTTTATGTTCAACAATTCAATGTATGAAATATCATTTTTGCTATCATGAAAAACCAATTATAACAGGAGAGGATACTTGCAGCAAATTTCAAAATTGGTCACCTATTTTTACTGCCCCCTTCTTTGCCATTAAATGAAATACTTAGTAGCAGCCTATAAAAAGTGGCCCTAGTTGTTTGTTATGGACACCCAAACATGCAAAGTTATAGGAATTTAGCAGAAACTAAGCGATGTACCTGGTATCATGATTGATGCTCCATAGGCTGAGTCCCTCCAAAGAGCGCCAAATGATAGCAGAAACAGGAACAGACATGAGATTGGCCTCTATATCAGTCCCAGCGACACATTCGGCAACATGGAGAAGAATATCCAACATACTGACCATTCCTATATATTGTTTCCTGACTGAGCCGGTGAGTTTGTCAGACTCCAATATCATGGAACCCCCTGCTCCTATTCATTGCCCAGGAGGGGCTGCCAATGGCACCACCAATATGTTGTTTGCAAGCAATGCATTGAGAGTGTCGGCTACACTCACCATGTGTGGCACCTCCACCAGCCTACGCTTGTTTTGGATGATCTACCTCACTTTCGCGCTCTTCAATACCATGTTGTCATTCATCTCTTCCTTCTCTGGCTGATTATGCATCATTCTGTCTCATCATCCACCAGCTTCACTGGAAAAATACAAGAAAAGAGAAGCCTTCGTTATCTACATGGGCACTGTGCCTCTCCTTCCAACACCTGTCGTTGGAAACAGACAGAGAAATTTATAATCTGTACGTTTATTAAATTTCACCATTGTTTTGATTGCATCAGACTACCTTTGGGGGATCGGTTATGAACCTTCATTACACATATAACCTACTTGAATTATACCACTCAAAATACTCATTAAACTGGGAAAATAATTTACTATAACATTCAAAATAGGTTAATGAACTTAGTCAATGGCTCTTTTGTATCCTTATTTCAATTATTACTTTCATTTCCTTTCCAAAAGCGGGACAAAGAGTAAAACAAAAACTATAGTAAGATGTTTTCGGTCTATTTTATGTGGTATCGTCTAATCTAAAGGTTTGATAAACTCTTTTCCACATGTTTTTCTGTGTCAATTTCATACTCTACTGCGAAGTCTGCATAGTGGCAACGTAGCTTGCATGCAAGCACCGCGTGGACCCACAAGTCTGTTGTGTTGTTTTTATCAATTTATAGATTTTTTAATATTAACACATGGGCTGCATGCCTTTACAGATCTTCCTCACGACACTGTAATAGTGTTGCTGGTTTTTGTTTTCGTATCATCCTTTGCCTGGTCATGGGGACCACTGGGATGGATGATTCCCAGCGAAACCTTTCCCCTGGAAACAAGGTATTGGGTATGACAATGTCTCTTTGTGTCTGTTGTTTTCTGAATGTATTTGCGTACTGTTCCATGGAGCATTTGCTTGATTAAAGGAAAATTGGGCTTATGAATTCTCTAATAGAATTTTGACAATAGTCATGAGTTATATTGTTGTAGGGCTTTAAATATGCTGAGTTTGATGTTTTCTGTGTGTGCTGGAATTGGAATTTGCATTCTGCATGTTTGTGGGATTCAAGTGGTTTCATGCCCATATAGTGTAGGTGAGGTGAAAAATTGACCTGGTCTATGGTGGGGGGAGCGTGGGGCTCATGGGATTGATCTCTTGGACTGTTCATGATAGTGGCTGCCATGTTCTTCTGATCTTTCTGTCCTTTCATAAGAAGGGACCTATGGCTATCCAGATCATTACAGTGTTATCTGTTTCAATTCTGGTTCCTAGAAGTAAAATTAATTTTTACAATAGCATTGATGTTGGTGAACTGACAAAAATTGACATCTCCTGTAATGACGAGATAATGTGGTTATCTGTGTTTACTTTGTTTTCAATAATTAATTTATTCCATTAACCCTAAACATATCGCCGTTTTTTTCTGGCAGGGTTATTCCAACCGCACTAATGCCTCACGAGGTACCATTGACTTCTATGTTGTATTTACAGTACAACATAATGATTCTTTTTACTTGCCTGTTTTTCTCTTCCCCATTTATTTCACTTTTTTGCAAAATTTGGGGTAGTTTAACCGTACACGTAACAACTCAGTGTTCTTTACAAGGATCTTGAATACTTTTAATATAATTAGTACACAATGGGAGAATGTTCAAATGCAATTCTAATATCATATTGCAGTATCTTCTTCCCAATTTATATGTTTACATTTCCTTGTAGTCTTTTTGCCCTTAGGAATGCTATGTTCTTAGGATTGCAAAAGGCCGAGAGTCTAACAATCTGGAGGCTATACTTTTTACATTTGTCTGGGTTATGGTTTAATTAAAAGTGAAAACAAAGGAAATGCGGGTTGGTCAGGGGTTTCAGAAACTTGGTGGCACATTATGGTTTTTGAGGAATAGAAAGTCAATGCAACTTCCACGTTGAAGTCCAGTGTAGATGCAGTAATAACAAAGATAACAAAGAGCCTCTTAGGACCTCTCAATTCTTTTTAACACCGAACATGGAGCACCACACATGTATTACATGTGGATCGAGCATGGCACATGCATTGAAAGTGTCAATTTAAAGGAAACGTGTATTATTGACTGATGTTTTGTTTTTCTCATTGCCAGCAAATTCAATTGTTATAACAGATGTATCTTATGTAGACCATGAAATATCTGGACATGGAATTGGTCATTTGATTGCTCGTGTTGAATATTTCTGGCAAGAAACGAGGATGTTTGACTTGTGTCTATGGAAGCCAACGAAAGAAACTGGTGATATTTGTGGCAGTTTGACATTACATGAATAGTATACTATAGCAGCAATCATATTTCTCAACAATCAAACACTTGCTGTTATTTTTTATCATGTTGTTTCTTCTCTACGCTAAGGTGGTTTTTCCAAAGTTCAACTAAGGTGGTTTTTCCAAAGTTCAAACTAGATTAGACAGAAACTGGAAGTGGATTTCCTCACTATTTTAGACTTTGAAAGACAGAAACTGGAAGTGGATTTCCTCAGTATTTTAGACTTTGAAAGTTATTAGTTAAATTGAAAATTGATATGCTATATTAGCCCCAAAGAGAGTTAAGGGTAGGCAGCTAAGCCATTATTAGTCATGCAGTTCAAAAAAATTTTACAGTGGCATTATTATTATTTATACTTCTACCTTTTTTCATATGTGGGTTTAACTGAACAGACCAAAGTAGCAGTGAGACTCAAGGGTCAGTTAAGGAGTGAAATTTCACTAAGGGTCTGTTAAGGATGGTTGTGTATAACGCTTAAAACACCTTGCATCACTTACTTTCTGTTTTTTTCTATTTTTCCTCGACTTTTCATTATACTGAAAAATGTTGTAATATATATCTCTTTCCTGAGTTAAGGAGGAAGAGGGAAATTTATTTTAAAAAATAAATTGTAAATAAATTTCAAGATGAAATATGAGAAGTTATAGGTGAATAGAAGAAACATTCAGATATGGGAAAATGAACTAAATACAAGTTATGCCAAGTTTGGAGGTTTGTGTTTTTTTTTTTTTTTCCATTTCATTCCGGAGTAAAGAGATCATTTTTTCTATTATAGAAAACATGCACAGTCACTGAAATAAAAGCTGATATCTTCCAGAACTATTTGGGTTCTGTAAAAATAACATGAACAAACACTTAGCGCAGAAAAGACAGAGAAAGAACCCAAAACTAAATACCAACTATACCATCATTTAAGGAGTACAGGGGCTTCAAATACTGAGGAAAGAACCAAATAAACTTCTATACATTACAGAGACAGCCGACTGAAGGCAAAATTTGCACTGACAAAAAGTAAACTCAAAAAGAGACTAGTTCACTATGATTTGTGCACATAAACATGATTATGACAAAGATAACTAGAGAGGCAAAAGCCTGTGATTAGAGGGACCAGAAAAGCGCCCTCTCCACAGAAGCTGGTTGTCCTGAATTTTTTCCACTGCGATTGAACCTTTGACTTCCTGGAGACCTCTCTTGGATAATGCATCCATTCTGCAATTCAGCTCTCTATGAACATGCGGGAAGGGATGCTGGAATTGTTCTTTCAAAAATTTAATTCTCTCCTTCCAGCAAAGAAGATCAGTAGCTTTAAGCTGACCGTTTTCTTTAAGCCATCCAACAACACATTGAGATTCTCCTTGAACATGCATTGAAACCACCTTAATAACACCCAAACTAGTTTGTGGGTATTTCCTGACAAATCAAGGTCGAGTCGAGTCGTAAACCAAAAACAATCGATCGAGCAGAGAGTTTTCCATGCAATGATTCACAGGAGTACAAAGTTAGTGATTGCAATCATTCACGGGAGTACAAAGTTAGTGATTGCAGGCGGTTCAGAGAAGTAGCCTTCCAATTTATAGCTTTGCTCATGTTGGTGGGTCAACAGTGATCTAGATCTGGCTTTGGCTCACTGCCTTGCTTTGACAATGATGATCTAGATCTGGCTTTGCCTCACTACCTTGCTTTGACTGACTTTGGCTTCGGCTCATTATACAGCTCCGTTGTCCGACACTTAAGGCCTTTCCCAGCAAAAAGTAGTGTTTGGCTTTGGCTCACTGCCTTGCTTTGACTGACTTTGGCTTTGGCTTTGACAACGATGATCTAGATCTGGCTTTGCTCACTGCCTTGCTTTGACTGACCTTGGCTTTGGCTTTGACAACGATGATCTAGATCTGGCTTTACTGCCTTGCTTTGACTGACTTTGGCTTTGGCTTTGACAAAGATGATCTAGATCTGGCTTTGCCTCACTGCCTTGCTTTGACTGACTGACTTTGGCTTTGGCTCACTGACGGACTTTGGCATGCTTTGGCTCACTGACGGACTTTGGTGTTTATTATACAGCTATGCTATTCGACACTTAAGGCCTTTTCCTGGCTTTGGCTCACTGACTGACTTTGGTGTTTACTTAAGGCCTTTCCCTGGCTTTGGCTCACTGAGTGACTTTGGGCGTTTACTATACAGTTGCGTTGTCCGACGCTTAAGGCCTTTCCCAACAAAAGGCAAGGACTAGCTGCGATGCAGCCTCCCTTGTTTTGATTATGATTAATGATGAAACTCGGATATGGATTAATAAAATTGCTGGCTATGCTATCAAGTACCTACCCTTTTGATTAATTTATTTTCTTTCCCATAGTTTATTAGAATAACTGCTCATGTCTTAGTACTTGAACTTCAAATATCATATATATATATATATATAACCTAATCTTAGAACTTCAAATATCATATATATATATATATATATATATAACCTAATCTCAGAACGAGAAAGAAATATTTAATTAATTTATTGGAATACATAATGTATTCCATATTTCCTTACTTGTAGAGGAAATCTCCTTCCAACCATTTATTCACATCTTTTCCGTAAAAATATATAAGAGCCGAGTTCATGTTTTAAGAATTAGTTTTAATTTCCTTTACATCCATAGAGTATACTTACGAAATTATAGTACTATGTAACAGTTAGTAACATGACCCAAACCTGACCCAAGAAGAGAAATGTAACCTAACAAAATAATCTTCTTCGCTTAATAGGTCTACCTCATTTGTCATGCCCTCCAATAACATATCAAGTCTTCCTACTTTTTCAACTTTGCCTATCCATTCAATACATGCATTCATTCTTCTTCACTAGAGATAGCGTTTATGTTTGCATTCATTTCTTCCACTACATAATCCAAGCATAGGAATTTACAATAATCACGAATGCCATTTGCATTAAGTCTGAAAGTAATTCACTCACTATAATTTATACATGCATGCAAAGTTGTAATAGGCATTAAATATATAATTTGATTTATTATTGGAAGAAAATCTTTCATTAATTCAACCTGTTTGTAAAGAATCCATATATGCATGCAATTGATATTTATGCAATTAGTCTTATCGATTCCATCTTCAATATATATTTATTATTATAACTAGTCTAACATAATTTATAAAATAAAATGAGAGATATATTTAAGTGTAATTGGATGGTTGGGAAACATTCAGGACAGAGCAGATTTCTCTCAACCATAATTATTCTCCAATAGTTCTCTCTGAGCTAACACGTTGTTGCATTCAAATCAACAACTTATTTTTTCTTTTATAGCATGCTTCCCAACATATTTTTAGCAACATCCTACTTTAAGGTTTGTGAGCCTTTTGCCTTTGTTTTAGTTGTTGTTTTCTAGAGAATTTTCTTTTTCTTTAAAGAACATATTGCACATATTTCTCTCCTGCTTTTCTTTATTCCACCCTACGTATTATTTATCATTAACTTAATGATTAACACAATATTTCTCTCCGAGTATGTTAATTTTATTTTTTTAATTAATTTCTTATAGGGATTTGTAGGAAAGGTTTAGGGAAGGTCTATCAGGTAGACTTGAACACCAAAAACTTTTTATAACATGGAAAGAAGTCTTCTAAACTCTATCATCTTTTCTAAATATTTCCAAACAATTTATTTATGAACTCAAATAATAGTTAAATAATTACATCATCACATACGTCTCATCATGAATTCTATTGCCATTAAATATAATAATAGCTTAATGTCTAAAAATATTAAATGCTTGAAAAGAGGAGCCATAGGGGTGTTACACATGTCCCCTTTTAATAATCATCATCCTCAAAGTTTCCTGAATTCTATTTTTTCTTAGGATGAAAAGGAAATTTCTTCTGCATTTCTTGTTTCATTCCTACAAGAGTCTCTTCAATACTAAAGTGTCTCCACTTCATTTTATATTGAGCGATGAGTCTTTCTCAAATTAAAACACACTCTTATCTTCATTTCACGCTCATTACTTAGCATGTTTCTATACATGCTAAATAGATGCTTCTTGTTTTCATTCGTACATTACACCAAAGCATCATCCGCCTGCACACAAACAAATCTATCCACATGCACCCGAAAAAGTCAATAACATTAGTATAACATCACAAAATAACAACAGGTCATCGTTTTGCACCCTTAACCACTAGGCGTGCCAAGTAATATGGATCCTAGCCAATGTTTCTTCAATGAAATCTAGAGATAGTGAAATTTTTAAGTTCCTTTAAGGTAATTTATGTGACAATTATGAAAGTAAAGATCTAGTGACTTAATTTTCTACTCCTTATTTGTCGCAACTAGTGACCTATCATATCAGGTAACATTCTATAATGTTTTATCATAATTTCAAATATGTATTAGTGATGCATAACTAGACTATAGTACAACCTCTTGCCTTTACCACTTTTTCATGGTTGTTATATTGATGTAAATCCTACTCCAAAGTGGACTTAGGCATCCATCATATTGTTTAACACTACTTTTTATACATTTCCATACGTGCACAAAAGTATGAGGAAAAAAAACTAAGGAATTTATAATAGCAACATAGATAATTAAGGTCTATATATATATTCTCAAGTTTTATGGTCAAACAATAAACTTTAATTTCCCAGATCTATAATACTCCTTTTCTTTATTACAACCTATCCACTATTTTATTTTAACTCACTCCTTTGATTTTTCTAGGTTGGCCTGTAATGCAGGGTATTTATGAATATTGTGTGCATCTTACCTCCAATCTATAACCATATAATCTCTGCCTTTTGTATTTCTATGTGCATTGGTTAAGTTAACACATATCATATTAGTATAATTGTTTCCACAATTTCCACGTATCTTCACACTTATGTGTGTATATATATTAAAACAATAATGAAATCTAATCTCATACTATTTTTGAGACCATTTGATTCCTAAGCCAATCAAGCATTTTTTTCCCTTGTTAGGGTCTATTGCAATTATGCTTGAGGGATTACATGCTTTCACTCTTGATTTTAGCTTTGGTCTATTTCACTTTTATCCATTTCTGTGTAAGACCGATGGTTTCTGCATCTTTTCTGAACTATTTATGAGTATCTTCATGATTTTCTAGTTTCTTGGGGTAGTTAAAATGCCACTGTTTCTATTCTTTTTAGTTTGATAGTATGCAATTATTCTATCTACTTTGTTATTTTCATGATTGATTTTTTTCCCTTCAATCAATATATATATATATATATATATATCACACATTTAGCAAGTCTTTTACATATGTGATTGTCCATATTTTCCTAAGGTATCCTTTTTTCAACAAACCTCTTACAATTTCTTTACCTTAGATTCTATATATAACCGAGAACCTTTTCATAATTGAAGTTTTCCAATCAATAATTTATTTTACCTTTTAGGGCCATTTTGATTCCCTCTTAAGGATTTCCTATATCTATAATTTTTTTTCTTTTTTGCTTGGAATTTTTTCATTGATCACGATCTTTGCTGCAACTATTGAAGGTATTCATGTATCTAAACTTCAATTTTTTTAGTCAACAAGGGAATTAGTTCTCTAGTTTCCTCAATTGAGGAGGTCACAAAATTATTTAGCTATTTCTTTGGTCACATATTATAATATCCTCCATAAATATTATTATTCCTACAAAAACAAACCATTTTAGGACATCCATGTAGATTTCATTTCACAACCATAAGGGTATAATATTTAACATACTTTTGTTTTTTATATGTTGTCAGCATCCATTTTTATTGATAGAAAAGATTCAACTATTTTTCTTGATAGAAATGTTCTAGTTGTGCTAAAATACTCCATTTTGAGTACTTGTGTTTTTCTACATTGTATTTGGATTTCTATTGGTATTTATATACTTGATAGTGTATTGTATTTTATGTAAGCACGGCATGCCCTTAGTTCCTAGGCCAAAACATTTCTTAGATGGTTCCATATATATATATATATATATATATATATATATATATATATATATATATATATATATATATATATGATCCATTTGAATCCCAATAGTATACATGCACAAATCAGTTTCAAATAATTTGTACACAAGAACACTCTATATTCTTGATTAATAATTTATGTTTTTTGCATTCTTACTGCATTCTCTATTCATAATGTAAGTTATTTTTCCACTTTGCATGAATTCCTAGCTTATAATACCTACCCAATCCTTTTGTAATGAGATCATTTGCCAAGTATCCCTTCCATTGCACCTCTCTCTCGAATAGAACCATGACAAACATCATGATTACCTACAATTATGCATCTTACTTCCATACAACTATATATGTGTACTTGGTTATTAAATTTCGTTTTGACATTCCTTTGTCATTATGTGTTTGATTTTATCCTTAAATAACTAAGAAAATTTTAAGTTTGGTTTTATTATCAGAGTACTACATTTCTCATTTATGTACTATATATTTAACAATTCCCCGCCAAGTAAGGAATTCAAAAGTTGATCTTTACACTTACCCTATGATATTTAATAGGTATTTTTTCTACATAGGTTATGTTCGACATAGATTTTAAATCTTGTACAATATTCTTTATTACCATACGGATGTCACCACTTGGTTAACTACATAGCATTATGTAGGAAACCCACTGGTGTAACATCCCTGTATGATTTTTTTTTCCTAACACATGCACATAAAAATTCTTTATAACAATTTGATGTTATAAAAATATACACAACTTTATTTTTATTCACGTAAATTTATACCTCACATCATTTTTATGGACTATTTATTGTCAATCACTCCTTTGTTTCTTCCCACATGCCTCTCCATCTCAACAAATATATGGTTAACATCATTTCATTGTATATCTATTGGATTTAACATATAAAATATCAGCTTTAGTGGTTGAATTCCTTGGCTATAAGGCATACGAGTCTTATATGACAATAATAATTTGTCAAATCCCATAGAAGTAGTCAAAAGATAAAAATTCTTTATAACAATTTGATGTTATAAAAATATACACAACTTTATTTTTATTCACGTAAATTTATACCTCACATCATTTTCTATGGACTATTTATTGTCAATCACTCCTTTGTTTCTTCCCACATGCCTCTCCATCTCAACAAATATATGGTTAACATCATTTCATTGTATAGCTATTGGATTTAACATATAAAATATCATCTTTAGTGGTTGAATTCCTTGGCTATAAGGCATACGAGTCTTATGTGACAATAATAATTTGTCAAATCCCATAGAAGTAGTCAAAAGATAAATTCTCATTGTATACATTTCTTCCATTTTCAACAATCTACTACAATGACAATTTGTATATAATACTTTTCCTTAACACATTTCGAATTTACTTAAGTTTATAACAACTAATTTTATTCACATTATTTGTAACATATTTATTTTATCATTCTTTGTACTCTCGTTACATTTAGCACTAGGAATGGAATCACCTATTTTATTATTATACTCTACTCACTTTGGCTGCAAGGTCAGGATGACCTAAAGATATTTTCTCTCTTTTATAGCAAACTTGTGTATGGAGTAACATTTTTATTGCATTATTGAGTTGACACTAAGGTCAAGTGCATAATATTTGGACAAGCTTACTACACTCATTACATCTCTCATCTACAACATATATATATATATATATATATATATATATATATATATATATATATAGTTTTTCCATTTTATTGGTATAATTGTTGTATTAGGAAAAGATACCTTACTCATTTTGTCATAGCTATCACCAACACATGCCTTACCCACTAACTTCATCCCGTTTCCCTAAATCTATTTAATTGAGCAGTGTATTTGTTATTGCGTCTTGGATCAATTTACTTTCTTTTTTTTCCTTTTTTAGTGTCTTAACCTATTAAGGTTAATTTACAACATATACTTGAATTCCTAACGAAATTTGTTTTATTACTAGTTAATACCATTTTTTTTATATATTTTACTCACTTCAACAATTATCTTGTAAAAAATGACTAATCACCCTCTCTTCACACCTTGTAGGATCTAGTTGATCAACATTTCTATCTTACCGCTATGGGTTGGCGTATAGCCCTCAATATTGAACCTAAAGTTGTGATATCATTTGTAATATGCCTCAATCTCACGTAATAAAAAAACCATTCTTACTATAGTTATCCAGCTAGTAACATCATGATTACTCCCTTAGTGTAACTAATCTAGTCCATTATGGATTCTTTAATTTACATCACGTGTCAATACCTCCTTTCAACATAATTCAATTTAAGTAAGGAATAATAAACTCTCTCATCTTATTCATAATATTCTTAGTATTAGTTTTAAATTACAATTCTCAAGAACGTCTTATTTTTATTTACCGACCCCATTGGTTTGTTAGAATATGGTTGACACATATTGCTTAACGATTTATACTCCACTCATGAAATATTTATATTTATTCATATATATATATAGACTAAGATTATACTTAAAAAAAAACTCTTTAAAGGTATCACAACCATGGCTTTTATCGGCCACCATACGATATTCAATTTAACATACTTTGCAATTATCGATCATACCCTTGAACAAATCTAATTCTTGTAAACTTATCCACAACTATATAGTGTAACGCCATATATCTACATAAAGGTATCACAACCATGGCTTTTATCGGCCACCATACGATATTCAATTTAACATACTTTGCAATTATCGATCATACCCTTGAACAAATCTAATTCTTGTAAACTTATCCACAACTATATAGTGTAACGCCATATATCTACATATCATCATATTCATGATACAAAAGTCGTTGAGTTCCTTTAAACTTTAGTATTATTTTTAATTCTTATGAACGGGGGATGATCTCAACCTCACGTAGGCTTTATTTCACAATTGGAAATCTGAGACCATGCCACATTGGAGTGACCACATGGATTTCAATTGGCACAATTGTCACACACATTCAGCGACTTTAATTAAACATTGAAATCCAATGGTTGCAAGTGGTCAGGGTTGCCAAAATATTAACCCTAACCTTTTATTACACAGTTCTATACTTAAGCCATTGGCGTTTCATCACTTGTTTTCGAGTATTGAAACCCCCGTTTTATTTATCTTTTATTTTTTTAAAGGGCATGGATCTGGTCCTTCTTTTGGTGCTACAAAATTAAAGAATAGTGGTATGTTACCTTTGTCTTCTCGGTTTTCCTGTAACATGTCCTTCGTATTCAATTTTTATCCTTGAATGTCTGACATCCTGGCTTCTAATTTTTGTAGGTTGTGTATAAAATAGACTCGTGTAGCCTAAAAGATGGAGCTCAATGATTTCAAGCCACGCCATATGGAATTTTCCTTTTTCCTTCATAGGTAATATCAATTTTCTTTCCGTTGTCTTGTATATTTATTTTTATTATCTTGCCATCAAGTGTTTCATTGCCTAATTAAGCCACCACAATCAAGGATAAAAACAAATTGCATCATTAAAAGATTTATTCATTTTATTTTGAATTCTCCCAAACCCTTGTAGCGATTATGTCATTTGATAATTTCAGTTATGGGGAGATATGTATTGTTTCTTTCATTCACAGGTATGGATTTGCTTCCTTTATTTTCCTCTTGTCAAACAATTTTTTAGATTTTATTTTTTTCTATAGTCTATATACTATGATTCGAAGTTCTAATCCTTTCCTACACTAATTTCTGGCTACAAGTATATTGTTCTAGTGTAGAGATGATATGGATATTTCACACAAAAGTGTCTTGAATATTCTGAAATTAACTCTTAGAATCCTTATTTTCTACAGGTCGACATTCCTTCATTTCTCAAATCCTTGAAGATTTATGGTTCCCGCTATGAATTTAAAATGTTGTTCACAAACCTAACCAATGTTTCTTTTCTGTTTTTTTCTTTTGACGCTTTCGTACCCTACCAGGTTATCAATTGTATATATTTCGGGCTGGGGCCTTAATAAACTATAAACTCCTCAATTAATTTGGATACCTTAATTAACTATTTTATGGGTTATAACATACCTTTCATGGTTTTCTATCGAGTGTTTCTATTTTTTTAAACCCTGTGAGGGTTTGAATATCTTGTGTGGACCAAGTATATTGAAGCCAATAATGACTTACTTGTTTAGTTTCTGTTCAATGTTTGTATTGGCCTCTTCGTTAAAATAACTATTAACTCTATAGAGTCATTGTAATTTATACCAAGGGGATATATTTCAAACTAAGTTCCTTTTTTATTTTCCATGTAATGAAACAGGTTATAGTTTTTATGTCATTATACTTTATATTTCACATTTATTTTGTAATATGCAAGGATATATCAATAAGTTGTCATCACGATTATAATATTATGTTTCAGTAGTTGCAATGACATCCGTCTTAAAGTATTTGCATGGACAATATCATGATATATATCCTACTCCCTCTGAATAACATGTATATCTTAAAATTTGCTATTAAGCTCACAATTATAATATTTTCTGTTTACATTGTTTAAAATTTTAAGTTATAGTGGAGTTCGATATCCTTCATTATTACGGGAATTGGTTCCTTTTATTTTTATTATGATTATGGATGAAACTTGGACAAGGATTTAGAAAATTCATGGTTATACTATCATGTACTCATCTTTTCAACTAACTTATTTGTTTTCAATTACGGTAAGGTTTATTGTAATAACTGCTCAGGTATTAGTACTTGAGCTTTGAATATCATCCATGTATATATATAATCCAATCTCACAACTAGAAGTAAATAGTTAATTAATATATTGGAATACCGAATCTATTTCATATTTCCTTGCCTACGAGGGAAATGTTGTTACAATCATTTAGTCACACATTTTATATAAAAATATATAGGTTAGAGGAGTCTAGTTCCTATTTTTAAGAATTATTTTTAATTTCATTTCCATGTATAGAGTATATTTACAAATTTATAGTACTCTGTAACATTTAGTAATGTGACCCAAGAGAAATGTAATGTAACAAAATAATATTCTTCACTTAATATGTCTACCCCATTCGTAACGCCTTCCAATAACATATGAAGCCTTCTTAATTATTTAACTTCATCTAACCATTTGACACATGCATTCATTTTTCTTTAGTACAGATAGTTTGTATGCATGCATTCATTCCTTCCACTACATATAGCTTATTTCTTACATAGCCATCTACTCGTTCAAATTTATAAAAATCACGTATGACATTTTCATTAAGTCTAAAACTAATTCACAAGACTATAATTTATACATTCATGCAAAGTCGTAATTTATATACACATACATATATATACATGTAACTGACACTTATGCAATTAACTCTATTCATTTCATTCTCAGTATATATTTATCACTATAACTAATACAACATAATTTATGAAATAGAACTAGAGATACATCTAATCACAATTGGATGCGAACATTTGAGAATAAAACATGTTCCTCCCAACCATGAACTGTCTCTAACAATCCCCCCCGAGCTAAGACATTATTACATCCAAAACCAACAACCTATTTGGTTCATGGGTGATTTTCTTTTTTAACTTTATTCCCAACATTTTTTTAGCAGCATTTTGCTTTAAGGTCTATGAGCCTTTTGCCTAGTCCTTTTTGTTTTAGTAACTTTTTTTCGAAATATATTTCTTTGGTTTTCTTTAACACAACAATTTCTCTCCCACTGTGATTTATTCCACCCCACTTAGTATTTATATCCAACTAAGTGATTAACATAACATCTCTCCCATTATGATAATTTTATTTATTTTAATTAATTTCTCCTAAGCATTTTTAGGAGACTTTTAGGGAAGGTAACTCATGTGGACTTGACCACCAACTTTTTCTAAGCTAGTAAGAAGTCTTCAAACTCTAGTGCTCTTTCCTGAATATTTCCAAACAATTTATTTATTAACTCAAATAATAATAAAATAATTACATCATCACATAAGTCTCACCACGGATTCGGTTGTCATTAAATTCAATAATAGTTCAATATTTAAAAATACTAAATTCTTAAAAAACAGAGCCATAGTAGTGTTACATAGGAAGTAAGTTAATTTTTCATAGAGTTATGTAGTTGAAGCATGTCCAAAAAATGTGAAGATGATACTATCATTCATAAAAAAGTGTGCCACGTTTCTTATATTTTTCATGGATGAATGCCACAAGAGATAGAGGTAGGCTATGCACAGAGAGCATGAAGAATTTTTGGCTACTGGAAAAGCCAATAATCAATGCAAAAGCTTTTGCAGTTCGTTGATAGAAACCATTGATCCATTAGAGACAGGAGCATGAACAATATATTGCTCATAAATGTAACGGCTAGGATCTCAAATGTAAGAATATTCATTGCTTGTTATTTTTCTTGTAGTGATGTTATGGCGGTGGGTATGCTAGTGCATGAAAAACTTTGTTGGCAGGAATGACGCTAAGGTGCGTACACCATTGCATGATATTGTTATTCAATGAATATTTGGATCATGTTCCTAGTGCATATCCCTGCTTTTGATGTAGTCGTGAGAATCCAGATCTAGATATGTATATATTCCTTTTTGTATTAGTTGCAAAGGGGTATTCTCAAGAAGAACCTTTAGACAAATGGGCAACTGCCAAGCATAAAGCATTCATAACTTAACAAGCATGCAATGTGTTGTAACTTTGTATATAGTTCTAGGTTGGGGAACTGCGCTAAAGAACCTAAGTAAGATTTTGATTTAGCTGGATGACCATTGTATTAAACCATTAAACAATTGTAAATTCTAAGTATTTATGAGAAGATTAAAGGGTTTATTTTCATTCATAACAGGATGAATCGTTAAACTGATTTGAAAAAGAAAAAATTAAGAAGGTATATAATTCTTTATACATTCATAATGAATATATAATTACTCATATACACTTGACGCATGCATAAAATTTCTACAACCAAACAATACATGTTCAAGAGATGACGCGAGGCAATAATTAAATGATATAGAGGAAATAATTAAATGATATAGAGGAATTAGCTAAGGCAAATTTTTAAATTAATTAAACTCTTTTAATAATTATAACTTTGTAGGGGGTGTCACCCAGATTAATATTCAATATAGCCTTGCCCAAATTCCTATATTACCTTGAACATGTGCAGAAAAAATATGAAAGAACTTAATAGAATAATAGGACAAACACACATGAATACACAAGCTACTAAGAATGAAGCCAAAATCCTTCAATTATCTTCAGAAATAGCTGATGTTACAACCATGTCTAGGATAGTTACAAGGTTTCAAACCTAATCTCTTCGAACTATAAGAATGAAGCCAAAATCCTTCAATTATCTTCAGAAATAGCTGATGTTACAACCATGTCTAGGATAGTTACAAGGTTTCAAACCTAATCTCTTCGAACTACAAAATGCTTATAGTCTAATTTCAAAATATCCAGATCTGAAAATAAAATTTATTGAAAAATGAAATTTATCTAAAACTTTTTTGGATTTAGAAAAGTAGAACAGAAATGTAGTTATTCTAAACTAATTTTAATAATCAACACACCTTTCAAGGTTTTTGTTTGATGATTGCTACTAGAAATTTAATTTGTTGTTTGTTGCCCTTGTTATCTTGTTTCTTGCTCCTATTTTTCTCCCTTCTGATCAATGAGATTATGCATTATGTTCAATTAGATGAGTTCAAATAACATATCCCAGTTTTTATCATCTGTGATAGAAAATTTTGTTGCCTTCCTATATGCCTCATCAAATTCTATGTACTTTTCAAAAGATGGCCAGGTTAAAAATAAATTTTTAACTTCATGTTGAATAAACGCATCCTACTCTAGGCCTTCCATGAAAGATTTACTAGTGATTATTCCTCTGACTTTAGAAAAATGTCTCTTATCTACCACTATTTCATGTAGCTTGTGATAATAACTCTCTAGTGGAATCAATTGGCTATGAGTGTCGCAGATTGGGGAGTCTTTTTTGGCGCAAAGAATTGAACTTTTCATGAAATTTTATGATTTGTACTTCTAAGTTTTGGCACTCATTTTCTAAATGTAACATCATATTTATCTTTGTCAAAGCTTTCCTTATTTCTAGGACTGCATCAATCTTGTCTTCAATTCCAAGTTCTTTAAGTTCTTCTTTTATTTTGTAATTCAAAACGTCCATTATTCTGGTAGCTTTGCGTGACACGTGATCTAAATCTTCTTTAATCTCTCCCATTGCCGCCTTTGACTTCTGTAATAATTCCTCCTGCTAAAAAATTGTTTCAATTTATGTCCATATTTGAGTTAAATATGTATTAATATAAATCCAATTTTTCTCTTTGGCTTAGGATAATTCCTGTGAAATTAAGGATTCATTCTCATATATCTCTAATTGTTTAGTCAATTGGTAATTTTTTGGTATTTCAGCCCAATATGCATTATCAGTTTTTATCTTGTTATTTTTTATCTTTTCTAGCTAAACTTTGAGTTTTTCAATTTCCTTATCTTTTAGAGATAAATCTCCCATGGCTCTAGATAATCTTTCTACTGAATTTTGACCAGTAGACTCTGTTTCTACTGTGGACGCTACAGCTGTAGATGTTCCTATTGTATATGTTACTAGTCCACTGCTGATTTGGAGATCTCTTTTATTAATCAATTTTTCGATTTCTATCTCCATTTTTTGTATCTATATATTGTTCTCAACAGTCATTTGAAGCAAGTTCTCCCTCAATTTTTCTAGTTGAATCACTTCTTGTGTCTGTGGATGTTCAATTGCTGGAATTTTTAACTATTTTCTCAAATATTGGACATATAAATTACTACTTTTGATTATTTCTTCTATCTACTTTATACCTTTACGATCCAATCCTAAATTTAAATGAGGTCTTCGAGACCCTTAATCTGGATATCTTTAGCTAGAGAATACATCTTTTCTAGCTTCAATTGAGAATGCATATTATTCAATGATGCTTGCATGTTAGAAGCTGCCATGGAAAACATTGTCAAAGATGTATAAATCATATTCCCTGCTTTCTTGTGAAGATCAATGTGATCTATGGGATGAATCTTTTTACTATCAAAAGAAAACAAATAAGTTTTATAATCTTCAGCAGTTTTAGGCACAGGGACCTTTGGTTCAAAAAATGCTAATTGGAATTGTCCCTTTTCACTATCTAATGTAGAAAGTCATCTAGTCTACGTTGTAGAAGCTTGTTTAAGAAATTATGCATATGTTAATGCTTTTATTGCTTCATTCTTCTTTTTAATCTCTAAAAATCTTGAAAATATACCTTGTTGCCTAGAAGAAGGAGAAGAAGGAGAAGGATAATCTATTCCAATATTTTCAATCTGTTGTAATGTAAATGGAGATTCTCCTGCAAGAATAATTGTAGAATGTCCTTTAGAAGTTTGAGCTTCTGAGGATTCTTCTTCATCTTTATTAGTTGTATTTCTTCTCTTCATCCCTTTGAATTTTTCTTGTTGCAGATCTGATTCTGATGGAGACTGAATTTCTCTTAGCTTTTTAATTCTATTTTTGTTTTTCTTGGAGTCTCTAATATTGTCTGACTCGATATTATTTCTTAAAGTTATTGCAAAGTATTTTCCTACCGTTCATATTATTGGCATATTGATCAACTTACGGTTTTTCTATATGAACATAGGGTGTTGACTTTTGTGCAACTGTAATTGATGATAGAATTTCCAGTGAATCATAAGACTAACTAAAACTAAATATGAACTTCACCTCTTTCAATAAATTATTTACCTCTCTCTCTGTAGCTCTTGTGTTGGCTATAAATGGGCCAAACTGTGCCTTTAGTTTGAACTGGGATTTTTTTTTTTCTATAAACAAAATGAACATCATCTATACTCATCATTTTCGTGATATATTCAAGTGAAAAAACTCTAATAGGAAATCACATTTATAACTTGTTAATAAATGAATCATTTTAATGAATGTTTTTTTTTTTCTTTGCACTGCTATAGAATTCTCACATAGGGATTTTTACTTTCCTAATTATTGTATGAGATAAATTTATAGTATTATGACATTTTCGTTATATTTAAGTAACTCAGAATTATGATTACCTATATTCTATTTGTATCTATTGTCGAGTGCTTCTCGCTCACATTCATGTTTCAGTTAACAACTTAAATGTATTTTGCTTTTCATACAGTTATCGTAGTAAACAATCTTGTAAGCTAGTTTTTGTTCTCCACTCTTTTTTGTTATTCCCTTTGAGAAACTATATTGATTACAATGAAAACCTATTGTAAATAAAATATTTATGTTATTGTGAGGGAAGTATTTGAGTAATTTTTTAATAGATAGTTAACTAGTTGAGTAGTAATTCTTAATTTAGTGTAGAGTAAATGTTTTAGTGTTTATATTTGCAATGAACATTTCCACTGAATATTTTCCAATTCTGGTTGTTTTTAGTAGCTTTGAGATATATGTTTAAATTGAACATTCAAAAACTTTGAGCGTTTTCTAGTAATCTTGCAACGAACGTTTTGCAGTAATTTTAACACAAACTTTGAGCGTTTTCTAGTAATCTTGCAACGAACGTTTTGCAGTAATTGAAACTGTGAGCGTTTTCTAGTAGTTACAAGGTTTCAAACCTAATTTATTCGAACTACAAAATTCTTATAGTCTAATTTCAAAATATCCAGATCTGAAAATAAAATTTATCTAAAACTTTTTTGGATTTAGAAAAGTAGAACAGAAATGTAGTTATTCTAAACTAATTTTAATAATGAACACACCTTTCAAGGTTTTTGTTTGATGATTGCTACTAGAAATTTAATTTGTTGTTTGTTTCCCTTGTTATCTTGCTTCTTGCTCCTAATTTTCTCCCTTCTGATCAATGAGATTATGAATTATGTTGAATTAGATGAGTTCAAATAACATATCCCACTTTTTATCAGCTGCGATAGAAAATTTTGTTGCCTTCCTATATGCCTCATCAAATTCTATGTACTTTTCAAAAGATGGCCAAGTTAAAAATAAATTTTTAACTTCATGTTGAATAAACGCATCCTACTCTAGTCCTTCCATGAAAGATTTACTAGTGATTATTCCTCTGACTTTAGAAAAATGTCTCTTATCTACCGCTATTTCATGTAGCTTGTGATAATAACTCTCTAGTGGAATCAATTGGCTATGAGTGTCGCAGATTGGGGACTCCTTTTTGGCGCAAAGAATTGAACTTTTTATGAAATTTTATGATTTGTACTTCTAAGTTTTGGCACTCATTTTCTAAATGTAACATTATATTTATCTTTGTCAAAGCTTTCCTTATTTCTAGGATTGCATCAATCTTGTCTTCAATTCCAAGTTCTTTATGTTCTTCTTTTATTTTGTAATTCAAAACTTCGATTATTCTGGTAGCTTCGCGTGACACGTGATCTAAATCTTCTTTAATCTCTCCCATTGCCACCTTTGACTTCTGTAATAATTCCTCCTGCTAAAAAATTGTTTCAATTTATGTCCATATTTGAGTTGAATATGTATTAATATAAATCCAATTTTTCTCTTTGGCTTAGGATAATTCCTGTGAAATTAAGGATTCATTCTCATATATCTCTAATTGTTTAGTCAATTGGTAATTTTTTGGTATTCCAGCCCAATATGCATTATCGGTTTTTATCTTGTTATTTTTTATCTTTTCTAGCTAAACTTTGAGTTTTTCAATTTCCTTATCTTTTAGAGATAAATCTCCCATGGCTCTAGATAATCTTTCTACTGAATTTTGACCAGTAGACTCTGTTTCTACTGTGGACGCTACAGCTGTAGATGTTCCTATTATAGATATTCCTATTGTATATGTTACTAGTCCACTGCTGATTTGGAGATCTCTTTTATTAATCAATTTTTCGATTTCTATCTCCATTTTTTGAATCTATATATTGTGCTCAACAGTCATTTGAAGCAAGTTCTCCCTCAATTTTTCTAGTTGAATCACTTCTTGTGTCTGTGGATGTTCAATTGTTGTAATTTTTAACTATTTTCTCAAATATTGGACATATACATTACTACTTTTGATTATTTCTTCTATCTAATTTACACCTTTACGATCCAATCCTAAATTTAAATGAGGTCTTGGAGACCATTAATCTGGATATCTTTAGCTAGAGAATACATCTTTTCTAGCTTCAATTGAGAATGCATATTATTCAATGATGCTTGCATCTTAGAAGCTGCCATGGAAAACATTGTCAAAGATGTATAAATCATATTCCCTTCTTTCTTGTGAAGATCAATGTGATCTATGGGATGAATCTTTTTACTATCAAAAGAAAACAAATAAGTTTTATAATCTTCAGCAGTTTTAGGCACAGGGACCTTTGGTTCAAAAATGCTAATTGGAATGGTCCCTTTTAGCTATCTAATGTAGAAAGTCATCTAGTCTACGTTGTAGGAGCTTGTTTAAGAAATTATGCATATGTTAATGCTTTTATTGCTTAATTCTTCTTTTTAATCTCTAAAAATCTTGGAAATATACCTTGTTGCCTAGAAGAAGGAGAAGGATAATCTATTCCAATATTTTCAATATGTTGTAACAAAAATGGAGATTCTCCTGCAAGAATAATTGTAGAAGGTCCTTTAGAAGTTTGAGCTTCTGAGGATTCTTCTTCATCATTATTAGTTGTATTTCTTCTCTCCATCACTTTGAATTTTTCTTGTTGCAGATCTGATTCTGATGGAGACAGAATTTCTGTTAGGTTTTTAATTCTATTTTTGTGTTTCTTGGAGTCTCTAATATTGTCTGACTCGATATTATTTCTTAAAGTTATTGCAAAGTATTTTCCTACCGTTCATATTATTGGCATATTGATCAACTTACGGTTTTTCTATATGAACATAGGGTGTTGACTTTTGTGCAACTGTAATTGATGATACAATTTCCAGTGGATCATAAGACTAACTAAAACTAAATATGAACTTAACCTCTTTCAATAAATTATTTACCTCTCTCTCTGTAGCTCTTGTGTTGGCTATAAATGGGCCAACCTTTGCCTTTAGTTTGAACTGGGCCTTTTTTTTTCTATAAACAAAATGAACATCATCTATACTCATCATTTTCGTGATATATTCAAGTGAAAAAACTCGAATAGGAAATCACATTTATAACTTGTTAATAAATGAATCATTTTAATGAATGTTTTTTTTTTTTCTTTGCACTGTTATAGAATTCTCACATAGGGATTTTTACTTTCCTAATTATTGTATGAGAGAAATTTATAGTATTATTACATTGTCGTTATATTTAAGTAACTCAGAATTATGATTACCTATATTCTATTTGTATCTACTGTCGAGTGCTTCTGGCTCACATTCATGTTTCAGTTAACAACTTAAATGTATTTTGCTTTTCATACAGTTATCATAGTAAACAATCTTGTAAGCTAGTTTTTGTTCTCCACTCTTATTTTTTATTCCCTTTGAGAAACTATATTGATTAAAATGCAAACCTATTGTAAATAAAATATTTTGTCTTACTGTGAGGGAAGTATTTGAGTAATTTTTTAATAGATAATTAACTAGTTGAGTAGTAATTCTTAATTTAGTGTAGAGTAAATGTTTTGGTGTTTATATTTGCAATGAACATTTCCACTGAATATTTTCCAATTCTGGTTGTTTTTAGTAGCTTTGAGATATATGTTTAAATTGAACATTCAAAAACTTTGAGCGTTTTCTAGTAATCTTGCAACGAACGTTTTGCAGTAATTTTATAGCACTTTTGGGTGTTTTATTTTGTTTTGTATTTCCTATCTTTGTTTGACTGGTATGAGGAAAATCATTTCTCTTGAGTTGGATTGAATTTCATCCTTCACGAAATATGGATCATTTTCTGAATTAGAGTCGCAGCTCTAGCTTAATGTTTAACTTAATCCCCTCCTATGCAGTGTCGCTTTACACTAAATATTCATACCACAGGGTTTGGGCTCTCACTACCCTTATGCATGCTATAATGGTTTATTTTTAAAATATTATATCTAAGAGTCTATAGATATCAATGTGTCTCGTTTTATGGAATTTCTTCCAAAAATTGTATGAGTCTAGCCACAAAGTGCCTGCGTAAACAATTTTTTTGTTTAAAGTCTCATCATTAATTCCTTTTCCCTTAACTAGATCTGAATGCTCTATATTTCATGCCATCTTAGAGGCTTTACCATCAGTAGCCTAGAATTATTTACAGTAACTAACCCCTTTAATTTCCAAGTTGTCCTATAGTTGATGAACTGAGATGATCTAATGAACTTAGGTTATTCACAGACTAATCAATGATTCATAGCTGAGGGTTTTGGAATTTTCCACTGTATAACTTTTCCTACCTCATATCGTAGAAGAATATCTTCTCACATGCATTAGCAGTAAAGGATGTTTCTCATTACTAGTATATTTCCCTTTTTTTAGCTTGATACATTCAACTACGCATGTAATTGTATCTCCTATAATTCTCTAAATTGTAATTAGTACAATCATGCTTAACATAAACTCTACAATATTCATAACTTTTATAGTAAACATATAACAAAACCAATTCTACACCCAGGTCATAAAGCAGGAGTTTCTAAGATAAAAGTGAGATCTCATAACATTTTTACATCAATTATAGTGATAGATTCACAGATATCATTTCCACCTTGGAAAACTAGCCTTATATCAAATTACATAACAAATTACATAACATATATAATTTACTCACATCCATTATTTGTATAATAATGGAAATAAAAAAATAACAAAATAACCCAATCTCTAACTAGTAATCTGATCTGGAGATTGTGTCTGAAATCACACTGATCCACCACACCATCGACCAACCTTTGATCCCCGCCGAGCTAAGATACCCTTGCCAGCCATCAATAACCCCTACTGTTTACTCATAATGTCTTTTTCAAATTATTCTTCCTACAGATTTTTCCTTGGCAACATCCTGCATTTCAGGGATGTGTTAACCCCTTTAGGCTAGAATTTTCTTTAGCTTTTTCTCAAAAAGCATGCTTTTATCTCCTGTAGTGCTTTCCTCATTGTTTATCTCCCACATAGTATATTTTTTTTTTTGGTTTTTTTGAGGAACCTGAAATAAAATCGGATTTACTTCATATTTGGGCAAGCATCTTTTTACTCCAGTGTTTCTTTCCCCACAATTTCCGGTTTTATTCCAAAAAATATTTAATTACATCAATGGTTTCATATAATCATTTCATCATAGTTTATTTTCCAATCATACTAATAATCTATACACACAAAAATATTTTTTTTTTATAATAACGGGGGGTTACATCTTCCCCTACTTGAAAATAACGTCATCGTCAGTGTTTATGGTTCTTTTCCTTTCACTAGAAAAATGTTGGGTATGGTTCCTTCATAAGATCTTCTCGTTCCCAAGTTGCCTCCTCAGGAGAAAAGTGCCTCCACTACACGTTAACCTCAGTGACAACTTGATTTTAGAGCAAGGATTCCTTCCATTCCAGCATGAAAAGGGGCTCAGGTAGGAAATATCCTTCAGGTTACACTTGTAACAGATTTCAATCAATCAGATGAGAACTTCCATGCACATATTTTTTTAATAATGACACATGAAATACATTAAGAACTCTAATATGGCTAGGTAAGGCTAGCTCATAAACCACTGGCTCAACTCTATCCAAAATTTCAAATGACCCACAAAACCTCGATGCCAGTTTCGCAAATTTCCCTGTGCTTAGAGTACTCTTCCTGGGCTTTACCTACAAATTTACATGGTCTCCTATGTTGAACTCTTTATGCATTATTTTCTTGTCTGCATAAATTTTATGTCACTCTTATTTCGTCTTGATCTTCTGTCTAATTTTCTTCACAACCTATTCTATTTCCTACATGTCATCTCACCTCAATATCAATTTATCCTCTACTTGACTCTAGCTTAAGGGTGTATCACATTGTTTTCCATACAAAGCCTCAAAGGGTTCCTTCTAATAGATGTGTGGTAGCTATTATTATATACAAATTCTCCTAACTGCAGAAAATCCTCCCACTTGGTAGGTTGATTCATAACATACATTCATTTCATCTCCTCTAAAATATGATTGATCTTTTTCATTTTCCCATCCGTCTATGGGTGATATGTTGTACTAATGTTCAATTGGTTTCCCATACCTCCAAATAATTCCATCCAAAACTTGGAGGTGAACTTAGAATCTCTATCAATTATTATCACCTTGGATATTCCATATGGGTGAAATATGTATCTCATAAAAACATTAGCTATCTGAGTAGTTCCAGATGTAGATTTCAGTGGTATAAAATGGATTTCCTTTTTCATCACATACACTACCACCATAATCGAGTCATGTTGTCGTTTTTTCCTTGGTAATCCGATGATAAAGTCCATTAAAATGTTCTCCCACTTGGATTTAGGTATGGGTAGGGGGTTCAACAATCCTACTGGATGTTGATGCTCCACCTTTTCTTGTTGACATTCTATGCACCTTGCTAAATATTAGGCCACATCCTTCTTCATACCGAGCCAAAACATATTTTTCCTTAATGAAGTAATCATTTTTTGGTAACGACGATGGCTTTCATATGGTCTATGATGATACTCATCCAATATCATTTCTTTCGGTGCACCCACATTAGAAATATACAACAGATTATAGTATGTGAGTAAATTTTCATAATTTTCTCCGTATGTTGAATCTCATGTTCGCTATAATTTTTATTTTATTTCTACATATTGGGTTCTTTTTGTATGGAGTTCTTCACTTGATCAAGGAAGTCAGTGCTTACACTACTAGCATATGGCCCTAGCACTGCATGGGCATGTCATCTTAGAGCGCCTACTAATTTGTTTTTCTTCTCTTTTATGTTCCATATTTCAAAGTCCAAATTGCTAAGGAATGGATATCATATTTTTTTCCCAGCATTTAAGTTCGACTTCCTAAAAAAATACTTTAGAATGATGTGATCAATTACTAGTATAAACTTATTCCTAAGTATGTAATGTATCCATATTTTAAGCACATGTATCACCGCTACCAATTCCAAGTCATATACTGCATAATCTTGCTCATGTGCCTTCAATTTCTTTGAACCATAAGCTTTTACAAAATTATTCTAAATTAATACTCCTCTAAGGCCTTCTAGACAAGAATCAACACAAACAATGACCTCTTTATTCGGATCTGCGATTTTTAGTATAGGATCGATGGTCAACAATTGTTTCAGCTTATCAAAACTTTCCTGGGATTTGATTGTCCATTCAAACTTCACCCCCTTTTTCTCCAAAGTGGTGATGGGATGAGCTAATCTCGAGAAGGCTTTTCTGAATCCCTAATAGTATTGAGAAATTCCAATAAAGGAGAAAACTACGTATACTTCGTTCTATATAGGCCACTTCATGATAACCTCATTTTTTTGGGATCCAATGATAATCCTCCTTTGGAAATAGCATGCCTTAGGTACTTGATTATGTCTTTAGAAAGCTCACATTTGCTAAGTTTTTCATAAAGTTTATGCTCTCTTAGTGATCGTAATACCAACTTCAGATGCTCTTTATGCTCTTCCTCATTCCTTGGATACACTAAAATGTCATCAATGAATACTAGTACAAATTTGCTGAGGTAATGATGAAGTATGTTGTTCATCAAGCACATGAAAGTTGTCGATGTGTTTGAGAGTCTAAAAGGTAACACCACGAACTCATAATGATTGTATCTAGTTCTGAAAGTTGTTTTCTGGATATCCTCATTTTTTATTCGTAGTTGATGGTAACCAGTTCTTAGATCAACCTTTGAGAAAATTGTTGCCTCCCTTACTTGATCAAATAAATCATCAATATAAGGAAATGGATACTTCTTTTAATGGTTAATTTATTCAATTGATGATAATCAATGCACATTCTAGATGTGCCATCCTTGTTTTTAATCAATAGTACAGGTGCCCCCCATGGTGAAAGACTCAGCCTGATATAAACCTTATTCAGATGTTCCTATAACTGAATTTTGAATTCTAGCAGTTCAGGTGTGCTCATATGATATGGAGCTCTAGAAATAGCGACAACAACTGACATTAAGTGAATGGTAAAATCTATGTCTCAATGTGGTGGTAATCCTGGAATCTCTTCTAGAAGCACATCTAGAAATTCTTTAATATCTGCTAGGATATCTAAACTTATTTTTTCTGTTGGCTGATCATTGGTCTTCACCTGTACCAGATACAGTTGGCACTTCTCTTCACTACAATGCTGAAATTTGCCTGATTGACACTAGTTTTTGCTTTCCCTTAATTATCTCGGTATGTGCATTCTCATTAACACATGAAACCATCTTCTCTAGATAGTTTATAACAACTGCTTGTTTTTCTAGCCAATCGATGCCTATTAATAGATTGTAAGATCCTAAAGGGAGAATATTTAAATATGCTAATATAGGATATGCATTTAAATTCAGCAAACATTGTTTGACTTGACTGGTTACCTTGTTTTTCGTCTTGGTTGCTAACTCGACCAACCAAGCGTTTATGAATTTATCTATTTTTAGTTTACACATTTCCGCAATTTGGGGGCTAATTTAAATTAAACTAGCCTGTGGATCAATTAGAAAAAGGCAATTTATTTTATTGTAGTACCTTCAATTTCAAGGATAGACTCTTGCTCAGATTGTCTATCTTCCAATGTTGCGCTAATTCTAGGAATATTCCAAGCAATATCATTCACGGTGGTTACCTCATGAACAACCTGACTGTTATGGACTGCTCTGGGATTATGCAGGTAGTCCCTTAGCAAATGTGGCTCATCGCAGCCCCAACATTTCAACAATTCACTTTCCTTTAGGTTGTTTCTTTTGTTGTTGTTCAATTATGTGACTTTTGAGCCAGTATAAGACTATCAAAGTTGGGGTGCGGCTCCGTTTGTAAATTTCTTGCTTGGATGATCCTTACCAGAATTCTTAAAGTAGTAAGGTTTGTTTCTTGTTACACCCCCTCCTACCTTCACACCTTCTTTATTCTTCCATGATTTACCACTTTCACTTTTAATCCTAAGTTGTTGATAACATAATCTAGCCTTCCACACCACTTCATCCATAGTCTTTTGATTATTAAACTAAATTATCTCCTTATACAAAGATGGAAAACAATTTAAGAACCATTAAATTTTAGCCTTCTCCTACTTAAGGTATGGAACATACCACATCAGGTTTGCAAACTTTGCCACAAATTCGTCCATGGTCAGTTGTCTTAGCTTTAATTCATGAAATTCTTTGTCCCGACCGTCATAATAGCAGGGAATCTTGCCCCAATCTCAGTTTATACTCTTGTTGACTCTAGATTAAGGGTGTATGGCATTTTATTCCATACAAATCCTCAAAGGGGTTCCTTCTAATAGATGGCATTGTAGTTATTATTATATGGAAATTCTTCAAAATGCATAAAATCCCCCTACTTGGTAGGTTGATTCATAGCATACATCCATAGCATGTCCTATAAAATTTGATTGATTTTTTTTCGTTTCCCATCTATCTGCGGGTGATATTTTGTACTAAAGTTCAACTGGGTTCCCATACCCCCAAATAATGCCCTCCAGAACTTGGAGGTAAACATAGCAGCTTTGTCAGATATTATCACCTTGGGTATTCCATATAGGTGAAAGATGCATCTCATAAAAAAATTAGCTATATAAGTAGTTCCATATGTAGATTTCACTACTATAAAATGGGATGATTTAGTCAACATGTCCACTACCACCATAGTCGAGTCATGTTCTCATTTTTTCCTTGGTACTCTGGTGATCAAGTCCATTGAAATGGTCTCCCACTTCCATTCAAGTATGGGTAGGGGGTTTAACTATTTTATCGGATGTTGATGCTCCACCTTTACCTGTTGAAATTCTATGCACCTTGCTAAATATTCGACCGCATCCTTCTTCATACTAGGCAAAGATAGATTTTTCCTTAATGAATTAGTCATTTTTTTGTAACTGAGATGGCCTGCATATGGTCTATGATGATACTCAAAGAATATCATTTGTTTCAGTGCACCAACATTAGGAATATACAACTAATTCCAATATGTGACTAAATTTTTGGAATTTTCTACATATGTTGAATCTCCTGTTTGCTATAATTTTTGTTGTATTTTTACATATTGGGTATCTTGTTGTATTGAGCTCTTCACTTGGTCTAGGAATTCAGTGCTTACAGTACTATAAGATGTACCTAGCACCGCATGGGCCAAATTAGAGTGTCTACTAATTTGTTTTCCTTCCCTTTTATGTTCTATATTTCAAAGTTGAAATCGCTAAGGAATAACAACCATATTTATTTCATAGCATTTCAGTCCGACTAGCTGAGAAAATACTTCAGATTGATGTGATGAGTTACTAATATAAACATCTTCCCGAGTATATAATTTCTCCACATTTAAAGAGCATGAATCGAAGTTTCCAATTCCAAGTCATATACTGCATAATTCTTCCAATGCACCTTCAGTTTCCTAGACCAATAAGCTATTACGACATTATCTTTCATTAATACTACTCCAAGGCCTTCTAGACAGGCATCGGTGCAAACAATGAACTCTTTATTTGGATCTGTGATTTTTAGTATAGGAGTGGTGGTCAACAATTGTTTCATCTTATCAAAACATTCCTAGCATTTGACCATCCATTCAAACTTCACCCTCTTTTTATGGCCAAGAGGTGAGAGGATGAGCTAGTCTTGAGAAGGCTTCTATGAATCTTCGATAGTATCCATAAATTCCCATAAAAGAGAAAATTGCAGATACGTCCTGCAATATAGGCGACTTCATGATAGCCTCGATCCTTTCGGGATCCATCGATAATCCTTCCTTGGAAATAACATGCCCCGGGTACTAGATTTTGTCTTCAAAAAACTCATAATTTCCTAGTTTTGCATACAGTTTATGCTCTCTTAGCATTTGTAATACCAAATTCAAATGCCCTTTGTGCTCGTCCTAATTCTTTGAAAGTATTAAAATGTCATCAATGAACACTAGTAAAAAATTGTTACACAAAGGATGAAGTATGTTGTGCATCAAGCACATGAAAGTTTTCAGTGCGTTCATGAGTCCAAATGGCAACACCACAAACTCATAATGGCTGCAGTTGGTTCTGAAAGTTGTCTTTTCTGGATATTCTCAATTCTGATTCGTAGTTGATGGTAACCAGTTCTTAGATAAATCTTTGAGAAAAAAATTTCCCCCCTTACTTGATCAAATAAATCATCAATTTGAGGCAATTGATACTTTTTTCTAATGGTTAAAATATTCAAGTAGCGATAATCAATGCACATTGTGAATGTGTCATCCTTGTTTTTAACAAACAGTACAGGTCCCCCACATGGTGGAACACTGGTCCTGATATAACCCTTATTCAGAAGTTCCTGTAACTGCATTTTCAATTCTAGCAGTTTCAGTGTGCTCATTCGATACGAATCTCAAGACATAGGGACAAGACCCGCCAGTAAGTCGATGGTAAAATCTATGTCCCGATGTGGGGGTAATCATGGAATCTCTTCTAGAAACACATCTGGAAATTATTTAATAACCGGTATGGTATCTAAACTTATTTTTTTTTTCTGTTGGATGATCATTGGTCTCCACTTGTACCAGCTACAATTAGCACCTCTTTCTAGCACTTCTCTTCAGTTGCAAGGTTGAAATTTGTTGGATCAACATTGGTTTTGGCTTTCCCTTAAGTATCCTGGTATTTCCATTCTGATTAACACATTAAATCATCTTCTATAGACAGTTTATAACAACTGCTTTGTTTTTTAGCCAATCGATGCTTATTAATAAATCATAAGATCCTAAAGGAAGAATATTTAAATATTCTACTATAGGATACCATTTAAATTCAGCAGACATTGTTTGAATTGACTAATTACCTTCCTTTTGGCCATGGTTGCTAATGTAGAATAATAAATAAAATTAACACACATAAAATTTACCAAAAATATTGAAATGGCGGAAAAGGCCTCAGCCTTACTGTATTATATTCCTCACATTCCAATTATTAAAAAAATGTTTATGATACATATAAATACATGAGGAAGTTTTTCTCAAGATAGTACATCTATCTTGGAAAATATGGTTGAGAAAATCTCTCAACCAAAACCTAATCTAGGAGAACTAGTTGGAGAGAATCTCTCATCCTAACTAAACTCCCTAGTTTGACGAACTAACTCCTAGTTTTCAAGATTTGATTTATTTAATTGTAATTTTGGATTTATAATTGTCTTATTATGAGAGTTAGGCTATGTTAATTCCAAAATAAGAAAAAGGAACCCTCTTCCACGTTCTCAAGTTGATCCTCAAAAAACATTTGCCTGAAAAACCACCAAAGATGGATGCTAAAAAGACTCCAATGAGAAGAGAACATGAGTCAGCTTAAAGTCTAAGTCATCTCTGAAATTTATCTTGACAACTCCATCACGTGCCAAGATAAAAAAGGATCCATCTGTCATTTTCTTTCAATCAACATCCTTTGTCCACTAACAAAATGTTGATGACGACCACTGGCGAATTTGTTGATGATGATCACCCACTGGATGATGAAGTTGAAAAACAACTCACTGTTTCTTTTGATGTGTTTTAAAAATGATCACGAATGACTTTGTTGTTGGTCACCCACTGGGAAATTTGTTTATGCTCACTCACTAATTAAAAATGCCCACTAGTTGCTTCGTTGATGTTTTCGAGACTTTCAATTTGACAACCACTGCCAATTTCATTGACATTTCCCCCCTTTTGTTAGATGAAAGGAGAGACAATTATTTTCGCTTGATTTCTAAACTCGCCCCCTTCAGGTGTAGGAGAGCTTCATTGGTGCACTCCCCCGTTCAACTGCACGAGATTACCATTTTTATTTTTACTATTGGTTGCAATATGTGTGAGTGAATGCGATTGTAAAACTTATACAATCTTTTGGTCGTGGATGACCATTCCCAAGGATCAATCCATGAATAATTTATCTTCAATATGGTTGATTTTTGTTGTTTGCTACATTGTGTTGATGAATGATTTGACTTGCCACAATGGTGACAAGAATGGAGATCAAAACCCTAATCTTTTAGATGACCAGTTCTTTGACAATGAAAGCATTTTGGTTTGACTGCAACTTCATTTTGCGTGCATTTCTGTTTGTCTTCAACTTTCTCATGGCTTGTTGATGTGATTTGATCAAGAAATCTTGCACTGACAATGTTAATGGGCCTTGAATAATCTGGGATATGCAATTTGATGTTATCTTTGACATATCCTAAGCCTCGTCGATTTCTGTTACTTTGGATTTCTTCCATGGCTTGATGATTAGTTTGGAAGAAAGTTGAACTTGATTAGGGACCACTTTCACAATTGAAGTTGTTTGGATCAATGAATTGGAATCATCAGCTATATTTGTATTGTTCAAAGACTTGGAAGCATCACTATTCTCTAGAAACTTAGTTCTTTGTAGTTGTGACTCTAGTTGAAGGAACTCAGTCATTTCATGTGCATGTTGAAGATGCACTTGAATATCAGCAAGAGTTGTTTTGTTGATGTTCACATGTCGCCAGTTGATGATAAAATCAAATCGTTAAGAATTTTGGACAGTTGAATGTGTGTCGCCATGTTAGGTTACTCACTTTGGATTCAAGGTCGCTTGTACTGTTGCTTATTGTTGATTCTTTAAACACTTTGCTAGAGTTTTATAACTTGTCTGCTTGAATTCTTGATTTCATGCTCGCTTGATGACGATCGCTTTGCTTGAATGCTTCACTAACACTTTGTGAATGCTTCAATCAACCTCACATTGGCTCATTTGTTGTAGATGTCACACTTTGAACTTTCACACTTGATTTCGACACACTCGCTTCCTTTATTATTTGAATGACATGCTCCCCTGATTTATTGCACTTGCATTAAAAACTGGATTGATTTGATGCTCACTTGAAGAATAGAATACTATAATTCACACTCGTTTGATGATGATTGTTTGCTAGATTGATTGCTTGAACTTGCTTGATTGATTACTGACACTTTGTGATTTTTTGAATGTACTCACTGAATTTGCTGATTTTAAAAAAGGAAGGGTGTCGAACACTATCGAAAATGCACCCAAGAGACAAATGAAAAGTTCAATCTTGATGACTCAGTTGAAGACGTACTTGAATTAATGTATTCACCTTAACAATTCAAATTAGGGTGTGGTTACAACCTAGAATGCACCCGTACAATTCAATTAAAAATGTTTACCTGCAAGTGATACAAAAAGTGTTATTGATGTTGATGTCATCTTGGCTTGAGATGCTTTATTTTGTAGTGTCCTTAACTTTATTACTTTGATTACATGATGTGAAATGTGCTTTCTTGGAAGATCATATTATCAAGTTGATGATGTGACGCTTTGTGCTTGCATACTTAAGCTTGATTACATGAGCTTGATTAAGCGTTCTTATACATAAGCTTGTTTATGTTCATGTAGTTGTTTAAGCATAATAAAAAGAGAGCGTTTTGATAATTTCAACACAAGTCATGCACACACATTCATTAGACATGGTGTACCTAATATCCCCTTATTCAATTTCGGGCGATCTAGGACACAAGAACCACAAAAATTATGATTTTATTAATTACTGGAGTACATCATTCTTCAATGTCACAACTTTGTCATGGAAACTTCTCCATGAGAATGTCACACTTGCAAACTTTGGAAGCAAATTGTCTTAAAAAACTGAATGTTCAATCACCCAATCTCTCAAAGTAAACCATTACTTTGAATTACTACAATGACTTTCTCTCAAACAAATTCACTTATCGCTCCAAATACAAAACGCTTATCACTCCAAATACAAAATATGCCCTCACTATTACATACCACTCTTATCTCTCCATAAACAAAATATGATCACTCTTTAAAAAACCTTTATGATCATGCTTTTAAGGGTTTTCTAAAATCACTTTATAAAAAAGTGACTTATTTCAAATGTGCATGTAAAAACTATAAAGCATGCACCATCATATGCTTATGCATGTACTTGGTTGAGAAATCAATTACGCACCATAAAATATAATTCTTTGGAGAGACTTTGTAATCCAACTCAACGAAACAGTAAACATATTGCTCGAACACCGAGTAGTTCATATTTTGAATGAAAATGATGTGATCAGCAAAATAAAATCTCCTTACGAGGATTCTTGTGGATTTTTTTGGGATAATGACAGTCTGGCTGCTCTCTTGGCTCTTTCTATTCCTTTACTTTCATTACCTGAAAGTGATCCCTGGATGAGACACTGTTGTAGTTACCATGAAACTTTCAAAAAAGCTTCTGCAGGACTATAAGAAACCCTAGGAGCTTCGAATCCTCACTTAGCACCTTTATCCTTTATACAAACATTATTTTGCTTGAGGATACTTCAAAGCGCACCGAAAATAATTTACCATGTCCTTATTTGAAGCTGGATTTAGCAAAAAAACCATCAGCTTCTCCTGACCTCAAATCTATTTCCTCCTTGGAATCCAAAGCTACCTTGCGAAAATCTGATTTCTATAAGATTCTACAGGCTGTCTAAATGTAACAGAAGATTGTAGCATTATCTGTTTGTAGCTGATTTCATGAAAAAACCTGCGAACTTCCTCATCTGTACCTGACTTCCGTAATCAACCATTGGCATGGCTCATTACGCTTGAATTCATCTAAAAAGGAAAAAGGAAACTGGCTAAGAATAACAAGAACATAAGCTGATTCTTTTCAAAGTCATTTTAGGGTTTTCTTGCTAGGAGTTAATTGCTATTTTGAATTATAGAACCCAATTTTTCCTAAATATTTCCCTCGAACAGGTTTCAATGAAATTGTAGATCATAATTGTCAGAAGTTTTTTTCTTCCCATAATTTTTACATTCCATGGAACAAAACTGCTTCCATTTAAAATAATTTAAAAACTATTTCCCGTGAGACTAAAATCTACACAAATCATTGAAAACTTCATGAGCCTGAAGCCACTTTCTGATGAAAATGATAAAGGCGATATTTATTTATTCTCATTTCCATCCAAATTTAAATAATTCCAAGGACAGAACCCTTTATCTGTCCCAGCTCGGCTCCACACGCTATTGGCTCAATGCATAGGTCAGTTCTACAATGCAACAACAGGCACCATGCAGCAATTTTCCATACAGGGGACCACGTAGTTGAAGGAGTCTATGCTTTGAGTTTTGTCATGGTTAGTCACTGAAGTTTGGGGACGTGTTGATTAATGGTGGCTTTTGGCGGCCATATTTGTTCTATTTGGAAATGATTTTCACCCCTCTATTAGAGACGTGATCCACAAAGACTTTACCAAATGTGAACTCTTAATCGATGATCATTGCAGGTTTTCCCTCAGTTCCTTAGCCACAGACTTGAGAGCCTCAGCAGATACAGAGTATCTGAATGTATCTTCTACAGTCGTAGCCTTACCACCTGAGCTTCCATCTTGCTCCATTTTGCATTGAGACCCTCCACCACCAAGGCTATCACGATAGTCACGTAGCCCCCGATTCTTATACAAACTGCCACTAAAAATGGTTGAAAGAATGGCAAAATGCCAACTAGCACCACGTCTCCACCATAAAATACACAACAATTTCGATTTCTAAGAAGATTATTCTTCAGAAAGAAAAGGAAACGTAAGACATACCGATTAAGAAGATTATTCTTCAGAAAGAAAAGGAAACGTCAGACATACCGATGAGAAAAAAATTAATGGATAAAAGGGATCAATGCTTCATCATATTTTATCTTGATTTTACATTGGCCACGGGGTCCATATTGTACTTGTGGAACCGAATGGAGAGCATGTGCTCCATGGCAAGCACCGAGGATTTCACAGACAATGGGACTCCATTGTCGATCATCATGCCGAGCTCGAGCCGAGCCTCAGCACTCAAAGCTTCTTATGCAAGTGACTCTCAACATTGATGGTGAGCCTCAACCAGCTAACCAGGGCACTGATTTTAGCCAGTTGTCGCTTTTAACTGACATTTTGACTTCAGCGGGGAGAACCACACATTCTTCAACTCCACACGACGCCTAAACATGCTCAGTCATCTCCAGACTCTTCACATTTGCAATGGATGGTCCTCAAATACAACGGCTGGACAAATGCATGCTCACTGCAGCCAAACCGCAGTATGAAACTATCACCGGCTTCAGACGTCCTCGACTTTTCTCACACCGGTTCCAAACGTCCTCAAATTTCCTTCGCACTTCACGGCTAAGAGTTCACATCGCCACAGGGAGGCAACAACCTACTCCTCACGCATATCCAGTGTTGACAACACCTCCACACATACTCATATGCGGCAACGACTCAATGAAGGGTATTCAATTTATTCTTATAACATTCATGAATCTACTAGCTCTAATACCACATCTAGAATAATAAATAAAATTAACACACATAAAAATTACCAGAAATATAGAAATGGCGGAAAAGGCCTCAGCCTTACTGTATTATATTCCTCACATTCACATTATTAAAAAAATGTTTCTGATACAAATAAATACATGAGGAAGTTTGTCTCAAGATAATAAGTCTATCTTGGACACTGTGGTTGAGAAAATCTCTCAAGAAAACACTAATATAGGAGAACTAGTTGGAGAGAATCTCTCATCCTAACTAAACTCCCTGGATTGAGGAACCAACTCCTAATTCTCAAGATTTGATTTATTTAATTATAATTTTAGATTTATAATTGTTTTATTATGAGAGTGAGGCTAACGCCTAACTGGAAAAACCATGCATTTATGAATTTATCTATTTTAAATTTACACTTTTCCATGATTTTGGGCTGATGTAACTTAAACCAGCCCCCGAATCAATTAAAAGAGACATACTTTAGTTTAGTATAGTGCCTTCAATTTCAAGCAGAGTAGACTTGTGCTCATATCCTCCAATGATGTGATAATTCTAGGAATATTTTCAAGAAATATCATTCACGGTGGTTTCCTGATGAACAACCTGAATTTTTTGGATTGATATGGGATTATGCGAGTAATACCTCAACAAATGTGGCTTTCCGCAACCCCAACATTTCAACACTTCGCTAACCTTTTCATTGTTATTTTTCTTATTGTTCAATTATCTAGATTTTGGGACAATATAAGATTGTGCAGGTGGGGGCATAGTTCATTTCGTAAATTTCTTCTTTGATGATCCTTACCAAAATTCTTGAGTTAGTAACGTTTTTGTCTTTTTTCACCCCCCCTAACTTGGCACCTTCTTTATTCCTCCGTGATTTACTACTTTCACTTTTAATCCTAAATTTTTGATAACATAATCCAACGTTCCTCACCACTTCATCCATAGTATTCAAATTATCAAATTCAATTCTCTCCTTATACAAACATGGACAATAGTTTAAGGACCATTTTATTTTAGCATTCTCTTTCTTAAGGTATGGCACATACATTAACATGTTTGTAAACTTTTCCACAAGTTCGTCCATGGTTAGTTCTCCGTGCCTTAATTCATGAAATTATTTGGCCTGATCATCGTAGTAGCACTGACTAAGATACTATGACCTGAATTATTTCTTAAACTCCTCCCAAGAAACTATATTTTCTTCTACTAGTTGCACAATTTTCACCTCCTCCCACCAGAGGTTAGATTTACCCTACGGTTGATAAATTACCCGGTATGCCTTTAGATTAGTTTCTTACTCCTACACTTGGAAGTACGTAATCATGTTTATAAACCATGCCTCTTCATCTTCCTCCCTTTCCCCATCAAAATTACGGGGTTTGATCTTCCTAGACTCTCATTGTAACTCAATTTTCCGTTTTCCCTTACATGCTTTTGGAGAGTTGTGACCCGACTCTTCTCCACTTTCATAGTTTACATATTTGTCCCACTCTTCTTCCTCTTCAATCCTTTCGACTCTAAACTGTTGTGGTTGGATTTCTCAGTCCAGTCTCTAATAAGCTTTTCCTACTCCTCACTCGCTTTTAGTAGTCACTCATTGCTACTCTGAAGCTTCATTAGTACTAGCCCTGCAGATCTAGTAACTATGGTGGTGCGTTTTCCTTAAGCCCAATGTAGTAACTGGGCTCTGATACCCTTTGTCAAATACTAACCTGCACCTCTAAAAACAATTTTTCTTTGTTAATACATCTATGGTACTTCTTAACTGCGGCACTATTGAAGATCATTACCTATTTTATTCCATTGATATTTTCTTTTATATATTTCAATGTTTCATTAATCATATCATGATGTATTTATATTCACATTCTCCTTAGCATTAGTATTTGGTTGTAAACACGGCACAATTATATTTAAAGACTAGCCTTGAAATTAGTGATTTTCTTTGTGTCTATAACCTCTTGTTGAATTAAAATCACAACCTATATAATATTTACTTTGTGCCTATTTACATCAAAAGGTTATTGGTGTCACTATTTATTGGAATGTAGCCCTACACTTCCTCGCTCAATTTCCTACTTGGTTACATCGATCATTGAACCCTTCTCATTACATTACTATTTTATGTACCCATAGGCGGTTGCATTAATACACAATGTTATATTGGATATTGACATGCCTATCGCATGGCTTGGATTTAATGATGTTTGGTCCACTATTACCCCTCCATTCCTTACTTATTCCTCACTCCTCATTACAGATTTTCTCCATTACACCCCTCCTCCTACCATCTTTTTCCACATGCCTTAGCCCTGTTGGATCAGGTGCACAGTAAAATTAAATAAACACAGAATTAACACAGCAGAAGATCAAACACATAGAACACAGCTTTTTACGTGGTTCACCCAACCAATCTGGGCTACGTCCACCAAACAGGCATCGGCAATTCTCATTAATCAAATTTGGAGATTACATCAATGAAACTCTCACACTCACACCAGCTATCCGTATGACAACCTATTTTATAGCAGAGAGAACCTAACTGCTCTCACATCAAATTTAGGATGCATTAATTTTCTCCCAACAACCTGGAGATAATCCAACAACAGATTTTCTATTGTTGTCACACACTGGGATTTTGTCTACTTTATCTAAAACAGAAAAATCTCAACAATCTCCACCTTGACAACAATTCGCCTGATGCCCTGTTATTATTATTTTATCTTTTCTGCAAGCCAAGAGAAGCCAAACACCAGCGTAGCTTCTCCAACAAAACTGGTTTCGTGAACATGTCTGCACAGTTCTCCTTTGTATGCACCTTTTCAAGAGAAACTCCCTTTTCAGTGATTACCTGTCTTACAAAATGATATTTGATTGGAATATGCTTTGACTTACTATGATAGGCTGGATTCTTAGCCAAATGTATTGCACTTTGAATGTCACAAAGTAACCTGATGTTATCCTGCAACCTACCAAACTCACCAAGCAAACCTTTCAACCAAACCGCCTCTTTGCAAGCATGAGAAGCAGCAATGTATTCTGCTTCAGTAGTAGACAAAGCAACAATGTTATGTAGCTTTGACATCCAGCTTATAGCTCCACCTGCAAGAGTAAAGACGTACCCTGAAGTTGACCTTCTCTTATCCAAGTCACCTGCAAAATCGGAATCAACATATCCGCAAACATATTCACTACTCTTATTGTAAGAAATACAATAACTACTTGTGCCTCTCAAGTACCGAAGCACCCATTTCACTGCTGACCAGTGCTCTTTACCCGGATTTGCCATGTACCTGCTGACAACCCCAACTGAATGAGAAATATTTGGTCGCGTACACACCATCGCATACATCAAACATCCTACTACATTGGCATAAGGAATTCGAGACATATAATCCTTTTCTTCATCTGTATTAGGACATAAACTCGAAGAAAGCTTAAAATGGGAAGCTAAAGGGACTGACACAGGCTTCACATTGTTCATACCAAACCTCAAAAGTATTTTCTCAACATACTTCTGTTGTGATAGCCACAGCTTACCATTGCCCCTGTCTCTGAAAATCTCCATGCCCAAAATCTGTCTTGCGGCTCCTAGATCTTTCATATCAAACGTCCTTGCCATCTGAGTCTTCAACCTGTTGATTTCTTCAATGCTTTTGCTTGCTAAAAGCATATCATCAACATATAACACTAAGATAATGAACATGCCATTATTCAATTGCTTGAAATAAACACAATGATCATATTCACTTCTAACATATTTATGGCTCAACATGAAAGAATCAAACTTCTTATACCACTGCCGAGGCGACTGCTTCAGGCCATATAATGACTTCTTGAGCCTGCAGACAAATTTCTCATTGCGATGCTGAACAAACCCTTCCGGTTGTTCCATATATATTTCCTCATCTAAATCACCATGTAGAAATGCAGTCTTAACATCTAACTGCTGCAACTCCAAATCAAACAAAGCCACTAATGCTAACACAATTCTAATTGAAACAATTTTAACCACTGGTGAAAATATCTCATGAAAGTCTATGCCAACTTTCTGAGAAAACCCTTTTGCAACCAGCCGAGCTTTGTACCTGCCTTCCGTATCATTCACACCTCGTTTCAGCTTGAAAACCCATTTACACCCCACAGTTTTCCTGCCTTTGGGAAGTTCAACCAAATCCCACGTGCCATTCTTACCTAAGGCCATCATTTCTTCCTTCATGGCTGCTTTCCATTTGTCACTATCTGATCCTTCTACAGCGTCCTGATAACACAAAGGTTCATCATCATTAGTGATCAAAGCAACTGAATCATCATACCTTCTCGGACGGCGTTTGATCCTTGTAGATCTCCTTAAGAATGTTTCTGGTGCTTCCACAACTGGCTGTCTATCAAATGTAGGAATTTCTTCATGATCGCCATCTGAGACCTGTTCATGTCCTCCATCTGAACCCTGTTCATAATCTGATTCTGAAACCTGTTCATGACTAGAATCTGAACTATGGTCGTTATGACTATCATTAGAAATGCTGTCAAACTGAATATGCTGGAAATCAGATACATCATCCTGTTTCAATCTTCTATCTACATCTAACTGTATAAGAGAGGATTCATTAAACCTTACATCTCTGTTGATGATGATTTTGCGGGTAGTAAGATCCCACAATCTAAATCCCTTTGTTCCATCACCATACCCAACAAAGATATACCTTTTAGACTTTGGATCTAATTTAGTTCGCTGATGTTTAGGCACTAGAGCATATGCATCACAACCAAACACTCTGAGTTTAGAATAGTCACAAGGGTGTCCTGTCCATACCTCTTGCGGAATCTTGCAGTCTATTGCCGTTGATGGAGATCGGTTTATCACATAACAAGCAGTTGCCACTGCTTCCGTCCACAACTCCTTCGGCAACCCGGCGTTACTCAGCATACACCTTGCTCTCTCTAGAAGAGTCCTGTTCATGCGTTCAGCAACTCCATTCTGTTGAGGAGTATAAACCGTGGTCTTATGTCTCTCGATCCCTGCATCCTTGCAATAGCTGTCAAACTCCTTGTAGGAAAACTCACCACCATTGTCTGTTCTTAAACATTTTATAGTTCTACCAGTGTTGTTTTCTACCAATGCTCTAAACTGCTTGAAAACTGTAAAAACATCAGACTTCTTTTTCAACATGAAGACCCAAACTTTCTGAGAAAAGTCATCAATGAATGATACAAAATAAGATGAGCCACCATATGACGCTGTAGGGGCTGGACCCCAAACATCTGAATGGATATAATCAAGTATACCTTTACTAGTATGTTTGCCTGTTTTAAACTTTTGTTTACTTTGTTTACCAAACAGACAATGTTTACAGAAATCCAATTTTCCAGATCTTAGATTAGGAAGTAACTTTCGGTCAGCCAAAATTTTCAATCCTCTTTCACTCATATGCCCCAATCTTTGATGCCATAAGTGAATGGAACTACTGTCATGTTCAGACACAGACACATGATCTGACCCAGTTCTACCTTCTAACTGAAATAGATTTCCTACTTTCTTAGCTTTCATCACTAGTAAGATACCTTTGTAGATTTTCATAACTCCACCTTGAATTACAGTTTTATATCCATTTGAATCAAGTGCTCCTAATGAAATCAAACTTTTCCTTAAATCTGGTACATGCCTCACATCAGTTAATATTTTGGTTGTGCCATCAAACATTTGTAGTTGTATGCTTCCAATCCCAACAATATTACATGTTACATCATTACCCATGTACACTACACCATCATCAATTGATTTATATGTTTTAAACCAATCTTTATGAATACACATGTGGTTAGATGCCCCGGAATCTAACAACCAATGTTGATCATGTTTTGAAGCATTAACAGACAATACCTCATCACTCATACCTGAAACTGAACCTGTATCTGTGGTATTGGCTTCCTTCTTTTCTGTCGAAGAGCCCTCTTTATCAGCCTGCTTTCGCTTCCAACAATCCTTTTTCAGATGTCCAGCCTTGCCACAATGCCAGCACTTCATCTTTGGCTTCTTTCCTTTGGATTTTGAACGAGAGTCACTATGCTTTCCCCCGGAGTGTCTCTCTCGTGAGCGACCTCTGGCCATCATTACCTCTGATGTAGAGGTGTCTGCATTTGACCTCTTCCTCGTCTCCTCAGCCAACAAGGCTCCAACAACATCATCAAACTCAAGAATTTCTGATGTACTAAAACTTATGGAAGTAACAAAATGATCCCAGGATTCAGGCAAAGAACATAATAAGGTTATCGCCTTATCCTCTGAATCAAATTTCACATCTAGACTGTTTAATTGCACCAACAAGGTATTAAAAACATTCAGGTGATCAGCAATTGAGGTACCTTCTTTCATCCGCAAACTGTAAAGCTGCCGTTTCAGGAGAATTCGATTTGTCAAAGATTTCGTCATATAGAGCTTCTCAAGCTTCGTCCACAGGCCTGCAGCGGTTTTCTCTGACACAATGTTAAACAGAACATCGTCCGCCAGACATAACCGAATTCCGCTCAGAGCTCTATCGTCCATCTCATCCCATTCATCCTCTGTCATGGAAGCAGGTCTTTTGTTTTTTCCCAACAATGCTTTCGCCACACCTTGTTGAACCAGCAGATCGTGCATCTTCACCTTCTAGATCTCAAAATTATTCTTGCCATTAAATTTTTCAATTTCAAAACGGGCACTTTGTGTTTTGGCCATCTTATCAAAGAATCTCCAATTTCAATGTGAAATACCAGCAATTTAAAAATTTTCCTTCTGCCTTTAAAGCAAAAAATATCTTCCTTTCACAAAAAATTTCTGCCTATGCCTTTGTTTTAAAAAAAAAAACTGCCTTAAAAAACACTGCCCTTTTCCAATCACTTTACACACAAAAAAAATATATATTTCTTTGCACTTGTGCCCTTATTTAAAAAACTGCCCTTTGCCACTCTGCCATATGCACTTCTTAAAAAAAAAAACAATATCCGTCCTTTTCAAAAAAGGCTTCAATATCCCTTTTGGATTTAATGGCATAAAAAACAAAAAAAATAGTTACTCCACCACATGCGTTCACCACTTTAACATTTGAAACATATTAATCCAACATATTAAAATGCCGTGAGTGTTTTTTGTTCAAACAACATATATTGGATCAATACATATCTACCGTTTACCTCCGCGCAACATAAGACCTCCGGTTTTCAAAAAATACAATGACATGATACCTCCTTAAATCTCTTTCCATTCCGATCAATATCGTTGGTATTCACATGGAGTTCATTTATACCATGGGATATTCTTAAACAATGGGAAGGTTCACCAGCAGATCGTGCATCTTCACCTTCCAGATCTCAAAATTATTCTTGCCATTAAATTTTTCAATTTCAAAACGGGCACTTTGTGTTTTGGCCATCTTATCAAAGAATCTCCAATTTCAATGTGAAATACCAGCAATTTAAAAATTTGCCTTCTGCCTTTAAAGCAAAAAATATCTTCCTTTCACAAAAAATTTCTGCCTATGCCTTTGTTTTTTAAAAAAAAAAGTGCCTTAAAAAACACTGCCCTTTTCCAATCACTTTACACACAAAAAAATATATATTTCTTTGCACTTGTGCCCTTATTTAAAAAACTGCCCTTTGCCACTTTGCCATATGCACTTCTTAAAAAAAAAAACAATATCCGTCCTTTTCAAAAAAGGCTTCAATATCCCTTTTGGATTTAATGGCATAAAAAACAAAAAAAATAGTTACTCCACCACATGCGTTCACCACTTTAACATTTGAAACATATTAATCCAACATATTAAAATGTCGTGACTGTTTTTTGTTCAAACAACATATATTGGATCAATACATATCTACCGTTTACCTCCGCGCAACATAAGACCTCCGGTTTTCAAAAAATACAATGACATGATACCTCCTTAAATCTCTTTCCATTCCGATCAATCTCGTTGGTATTCACATGGAGTTCATTTATACCATGGGATATTCTTAAACAATGGGAAGGTTCACATAGTTAACAGAAGTGGTGGCCATAAAGAAACAAGACAGCGCTCCAATCTGCGCCTTTATTTATTTTAACAATGCGCACCCAGAAGAAAACGAAGTTTGATATTTTAACGTTTTGTGCAGCACGCAGGTTTAACAAAGCCGTCTTTTAAAAAAAATACCTCTATAACACCAGCGCTCATTCACTGCAAAACCGGCGACCTCCTGAAATCCAATTCAGCGCTCCCAACAGCAACGCTCAGGCATCCTTTTGTAGTAGTGAATTCTCCAGCACGCAGCAACAGCTCCGGCTGCCTCCAGCACGCAGCAACAGTCACGCAGCAACAGCTCCGGCTGCCTCCAGCACGCAATCTCAGCACCTCCCGCCTTCCAACACTGCTCTGATACCAATTGTTGGATCAGGTGCACAGTAAAATTAAATAAACACAGAATTAACACAGCAGAAGATCAAACACATAGAACACAGCTTTTTACGTGGTTCACCCAACCAATCTGGGCTACGTCCACCAAACAGGCATCGGCAATTCTCATTAATCAAATTTGGAGATTACATCAATGAAACTCTCACACTCACACCAGCTATCTGTATGACAACCTATTTTATAGCAGAGAGAACCTAACTGCTCTCACATCAAATTTAGGATGCATTAATTTGCTCCCAACAACCTGGAGATAATCCAGCAACAGATTTTCTATTGTTGTCACACACTGGGATTTTGTCTATTTTATCTAAAACAGAAAAATCTCAACAAGCCCATGTAAACCAGTACTAGGGAACAGGCCGAAACCCTTGCTGAGGCGATGGGAATTCAATGGCATAGATCTGCATTCTCACATCTATGGTGTACATTGCATTGTCTAAACCCTATCCTTTCGCACCATTCGATATTCCCTCATTTGTCTTATCTCTTTGTCCCTGGAGCTAAGAGCTCTACTACCTATTTTGTGTTGACGATCTCATTCTCAGTCACCCACCTTCTGCTATTGGCACCACCTACAACTGATTATCACAACTTAATCCATACCCAACCATGATGGGGGTTTTTTCTTGGGAACTCAGTGCCCCACCTAGACTATCATCTATGCCTTTTATTACTTACCAGAGTGAGGTTAGTAGAGAAAGAAACGGGAATATACAGTTCCTTCTCTCTCCTCCAAGTAAACCCTTACTTGAATTTATGGTTCTTTTTTTCGTGTTATTCTCTATACGACTCTAAATCACTCTTTGTTTGCATAGAGGTTTGGTGTACGAGTCACTTAAAGAAAAACATGGGGATTCAAGATTCCCATTCACAATTACTCTCGTTACCTGGAAACCATGGTAAGGTCACCTCTCACCTTCCACGGCTTGCTCAATAATTAATTCGTAAACATACCCACAAGTTTGTTGTTCACATTGGCAATTTCCTTGTTCCCTCTATTGCATAGATTCAACTATCCCTAGAAGATCTCCATCACGTGCCCATTATAAAAGTGTTGATGTGCTTCCTAAACTTTTGTTTTTGTGACTAAGGGTTTACTACTTATTAATTATATTTGTTCATGCTTATTACTTACTAACTCCTTTGTCCTTGTGTTTGGACTGGTGCAGGTACTCCACCATCATTTCACCAAATTAATGTGAAGTTTACCATATTTAGGCTCATACTGATATGGATTTTGTCTCCCTCCATGTTGGTTCCTTTGTACAAACCCCCTCCTCATCATAATGCCTTACTACCAATTGGAAATTCAAATTTATGCTTTTATTACTGTTAATGGTTTCCTTACGGTTTTGAAAATTTCAATGTCAGGCATTCTCTTGGATATTGAATTCTTCTACTGCTCAGATATTGGCAATATTATACCCCATTTAGAGGGTCTTAGGCTTATCTTAGTTCTCAATTGCATTTTACATTTAAGCATGCCTCCTATAATAAGGTTGCAGTTGTAAGGAACTTGTTAATGAATGTTTCTGTTTTGTTTTTTCTCGGCACTGCTATAGAGCCTTCACATATGGATTTGTTATTTTCCTAATTCTTGTATGAGAGAAATTGGCAGTATTATAATGTTATGGTTATATTTAAATTACTCAGAACGATGTTTACCTCTATTATGTATGTATCTATATTTGAGTACTTCTCGCTCACATTCATGTTTAAGTTAATAGCATAAATGTATTTTTCTTATTATACAATTATCAAAGTAAACACTTGTGCAAGCCGGTTTTCATTCTCCACTCTCATTTGTGATTCCCTTTGAGCAATTATATTGATTAAAATGCACACCTGTTGTAAAGAAAGTATTTGTCTTATTATGAGTGAAATATTTGAGTATTGTTTAATAGATAGTTAACTAGTTGAGAAATAATACTTAATTTAATGTACAATAAATGTTTCAATGTTTTTCTTTGCAATGAATAATTTCACTAAATATGTCCCAATTCTGGGAATTTTTAGTAGCTTTGCGAAGTATGTTTAAAATCAACATTGCAACAGTTTTGGGGGTTTTCTAGTAATCTTGTAATGAATGTTTCAAAGTAATTTTTCAACACTTTTGTGTGTTTTCATTTGTTTTTTTTTCTTATCTCTGTTTGACTGGTATGAGTAACAATTCTACTCTTGAATTGGACTAAATTTAATCCTTCACATAAATTGGATCATTGTTTGAATTAGAGTGGTGGCACCATATTAATGTTGAGTTTAATCCTCTCCTTTGCAGTGTTGTTGTACACTATCGATTCATACCACATGGTATAAGGTCTCACTACCCTCACGCACAACATAATCATTTATTTTTAAATGATTGTATCTCAGAGTCTGTAGATATCAATGCATCTCTTTTTATGGAATTTCTTCCAAAAATCGCATGTCTTTAGCCACAAACTGTCTGTAAAAACATATATTTTCCTTTTTAAGTCTCATCGTTCTTTTTCCTTAATTGGATCTCAATTTTCTAGATTCCACACCATGTTAGAGGTTTTAGCATCAGTAGCCAAGAATTATTTACAGTAACTAACCCGTTTAATTTCCAACCTATCCCATAGTTGATGAATTGAGATGATCCCCTAAACTTAGGGTATTCAGGGACTAATCAACGATTCATAGTTGAGGTTTTTGGAATTTTCCACTGTATAAATTTTGCTACCTCCTCTCGTAGAAGAATCTCTTTTTGCATGCATTAGCAGTAAATGATGTTTCTCATAATTACTTTGTTCACCTTTCTTCAAATTGACACATGTAGCTACACATGTAATCTTAGCTCCTATAATTCTCTCATTTGTGATTATTGTAATCATGCTTAACATAAATTCCACAAGCTTCCTAACTTTTATAGTAAACATAATAACAGAACGAATTCTACACCTAATTCGTAAACCAAGACTTTCTATGATAAAAGTAAGATACCATAACAATTTCACATCAATTATATTGATAGATTCCTGGAGATCATTTCCACCATGGAAAACTAGCCTGACATAAAATTACATAACAAATTACATAACATATACAATTTACTCACATCCATGATATGTACAATAATGGAAATAATAAAATAACAGAATTACCAAATCTCTAACTAGCAATCTGGTCTCGAAATCGTGTTTGAAATTACACTCATCCACCCAACCATGGACCAAGCTCTCATCCCCCTGACCTAAGATGACCTTTCCAGCAATCAGTAACCCCCTACTAATTACTCATAGTCTCTTTTTAACATTATTCTTCCTACATACTTTTCCTTGGCAACGTCCTGCCTTTCAAGGAGTTGTTAACCCCTTTAGCCTAGGATTTTCCAGCAACCAGTAACCCCCTACTAATTACTCATAGTCTCTTTTTAACATTATTCTTCCTACATACTTTTCCTTGGCAACGTCCTGCCTTTCAAGGAGCTGTTAACCCCTTTAGCCTAGGATTTTCTTTAGTTTTTCCTCAAAAAAACTGCTTTTATCTCCTGCAATACTTTCCTTAGTGTTTATCTCTCACCGAATATATATTTTTTTTCATTTTTATTTTTTTAGAGGAACTTAAAATCAAATCTAATTTAATTCATATTTGGGCAAGTATCTTTTTACTCATGTGTTTCTTTCCCCACAATTTCTAGTTTTATTCCAAAAATTTATTTAATTATATTAATTGTTTCTAATAATCATTTAATCATAGCTTGTTTTCCAATCATACTAATAATAGTTACACACGAAAACCAATTGTTTCTATAATAACATCGGGTCTTACATAGATGCAGAATTGTTTTATCTTAGTTGAAATTGTAGAAACTACATCACTATTTAACAAACAATTTTCCATATGTAAGAATTGATTGACAAGATAACCAGAGGAGAATTATTCAGAAATTTTCCTCATTAATGAGGTCTAGTGAATAAGTGATTGTGGCATTCTTATAATATCCAACTTCTGTAAAGGAAATTTAAATCTCTTTGATTGATGATATAAGAACAAATATACCAAAATTGAATCGTGCTTGAAAGAGCCTTCAACACTGAACTTTAAAAACTGATCATAAATTATGTCTGAGAGGAACTGGTTGTAATTGAACATAATTGAAGGTCTTTTATGAGAAGAAAAGACTGATAAAACTCCTAAAATAGCTTAATCGACCCATTGATCACTGGGATATCCTAACAGACAAGAAACTAGGGAAATGACCTGTCTAGACATCTCAGGGAACATTGTAGCAGAATAGGGAGGGTTGGTCCTTGGAAATTCAAAGTTATTTGGTATAAAAGATTCAAAAATATGGGCTCTTTCTGAAAAGGAAATTGTTTGGTAAATCTCTATTAATACATCAGTGGAAAAAGGGTGTAGGGATTCTTGAGAATTCAACTCAAGGGCTTTTCAAATTGACTCAGGAGTTATATAAAACAATGTTTCATTGTTCTAAGCATTGAAAACTCTCTGGGTTGCGAGATAACTAGCTTCACACCAACTAACAAAATATGGAAAATAATAGGTCTGAGGGAAAATAAACAGAGGTAGTAGGGATTCTCATAATGAAAACTCATCGCTAGTGTCCTAATATTTTTGGAAAGACAAATTGTGAAGTTCGTATAGGTTGAACTCACAATTGGTCTCTACAACTTTGAAATGGGTGTCAACCAAAAGTAATTATTCCAAATTAATTACAGAGTGTAATACAAGATTGTCTACGACTATCGTTTATTTTAATTTATGGGAAGCCATTAAGGAAAAAAATAGAATTGATGAGGATAACAGAACAATTGCCTGAAAATGAGATGATCATGCACTGAAAATCACTGGCGTTTACTTAGAGGTTTGAGCTGAAACCTTTGGTTATAGGCAAAGAACAACAAATAATAAATTTTGGATAAGGGGTAGTTTTTTTAAAAAAATGCTAATAACATGAAGACAAATTGTGAAGTTCGTACAGGTTGAACTCACAATTGGTCTCTACAACTTGAAATGGGTATCAACCGAAGGTAATTAAGTCCAAATTAATTACAGATTGTAATACAATATTTTCTACGAATATCCTTTATTTTGCTTTATGGGAAGCCATTATGGAAAAAACAGAATTGATGAGGATAATAGAACAATTACCTGAAAATGAGATGATTGTGCACTGAAAATCTCTGGCGTTTACTTAGAGGTTTGAGTTGAAACCTTTGGTTATAGGCAAAGAGAAACAAATAATACATTTTGGATAAGGGGTAGGTTTGTTTAGAAAAATGCTAATAATGAGAAGAGAAATTGTGAAGTTCGTACAGGTTGAACTCACAATTTGTCTCTTCAACTTTGAAATGGGTATCAACCAAAGGTAATTCGTCCAAATTAATTACAGAGTGTAATACAATATTGTCTATGACTATCCTTTATTTTACTTTATGGGAAGCCATTAGGGAAAAAACAGAATTGATGATGATAATAGAACAATTACCTGAAAATGAGATGATCGTGCACTGAAAATCATTGGCATTTACTTAGAGGTTTGAGCTAAAACCTTTGTTATAGGCAAATAACAACAAATAATACATTTTGGATAAGGGGTAGGTTTTTTTAGAAAAATGCTAATAACGGGAAGACAAATTGTGAAGTTTGTATATGTTGAACTCACTATTGGTCTCTACAACCTTGAAATGGGTGTCAACCGAAGGTAATTCATCCAAATTAATTACAGTGTGTAATACAAGATTGTTTACGACTATTGTTTATTTTACTTTATGGGAATCCATTAGGGAAAAGAAAGAATTGATGAGGATGATAGAACAATTACCTGAAAATGAGACGATCGTGCACTGAAAATCATTGGCATTTACTTACAGGTTTAAGCTGAAACCTTTGGTTATAGGCAAAGAACAAAAAATAATACATTTTGGATAAGGGGTTGGTTTTTCTAGAAAAACACTAATAATGGTAAAACTTAAGGTAAAGATTAATGGTGTCAGAGAGAATTAAGGTAGTGGCTAAGTATAGGGTAAACTTAACAGTGAATGAAATTGGCAGAGAAAATTCAAGAGGGGTTAGCAGAGGAAGGAGCAGTTTGTGGCGGGCTATGGAGGTGGTTTGTAGTTTTAAGGAGAGGGGTACGTAAATGTTTGTGGGGTTTCGACGTATCAAAAAGCAGGATTAGGCAATCTGCTTTGTGGACCCCCCTCCATTAGCTCTTGACAAAGCGGGGGTGTCCTACAATTCATATGGGGTCGTTGATCTCGGTGGACCCGATGTCATCCGTTGAAAACTAAACCAAATTCCTTTATTACAATAAAATTTCTATTTGACTATGTTGGGGATGATAAAAAAGAAATAAAAACAATACCAGTGATGTTTCATTTTTTATTCTTTTATCTCTTTTTATTTCATTCTTGTTTTTTATTCTTTCTTTATTTCTCTTTTCTATTTATTTTATTTATTTTATTTCTATTTTTTTTAATTTTTAAAATACAGAAAAAATATGCAAAATATTACAGCGTAAAAATAAGTTACAACATAACGCATGTAACTAACTAATATTTTCTAAGCCTCTTCTTAATATCAATCTATCCATTCTAGTGTTATACCCATCATTATAAAGAACATGTAACTAACTAATTTATTCCTAGCCTCTCCTTAATATCAATCTATCCATTCTAGTGTTAAACCCATCATTATAAAGAACATGTAACTAACTAATTTGATGCAGGAGCATCTAGCTGACGGCTCATCATGACGAAAGGTTGTTTGGTCTCTAAGAGGACTGAAGAGGAATTTTCTATGTGAACACTGTACTTGTTTTTGTTTATGTTGTTTTAATTTAATAAAGAACAGTATGTAGGAAGGTAGAGGATTAATGAGGTAAATTGTAAGTAATTAATTTTATTTTCATGTCAACTTTTACAAGATTGTAACGTAGGACAATATATAGTTTTTGGAACTAAAAAATGTGTAACCAACAGCAGTTAGGAGAAAACAGTTCCATACAATCATTGAAAAAGAAAAAAAACGCAATTATAAGAGGTTCAACTTTTTGGAGAGAGAGTGAATTCTAATAAAATATCTCTGAGCACACAGACTATTTTCCAATATCCTGTAACTTTCTATCTATCTGTCATTCTGTTAAATTTCCAGAAACAGTGAAAGTCTATTCTATGTTTTGTTCCACAAGCATGTACACACATATGTGTTCCTATTCGTATTGATTCAAGCAGGCCTACAAATCAAAACAAGTTTGAAGACATAATTAAAGAATGCGTTGCAGAAATGAGGGCATATAGTCCCTAAATTTATCAATCAAACAAGCGTAGAGGAATCCTGGATGTCGATACTTAATTCGAGCATCAAAGGTAGAGACAAGATGCAAGCATTTCTAAACAGCAAGTCAAACAAATCAAACAAGTATTCCTGAAGAGTAAACCCTCTTGTTTCATTTACAAAATAAGCACAAGAATCTTTGTTCGAATACATACATTCACAAAAATCTCTTTTTAATTATATACATAGTCCATACAGTAACATTGTACAAGGCTCGATGGAGTACCCTAACATATGGGTTTAGAAACCTATCCATAAATCAAACCCTCCAGCAACTACCCACCAGAGGAACCATGCAATTCTAACGGCCTACGACTACATACAATCGGCGGTCTCAAATCATTACAACAAAATTACTGTAACCCTAGCCTATGACGAACAGAACACAAGCGACAAGAAAAATAGGGAACGACCCTACCTGGGTCTAGCCAGAGCATCGAGGAGCCGAAGTCCAAAACCCTCTAGGACGAGCATACCTGCAACGACAGACAACAACCGAATTTTGTGAGCATACCGTGATAGATAAAGAGGAGACCGAAAGGAAATAACATGATAGAGGTTCGAGTTTACCTTGTAGAGACAGGACGCTGACATTGCAGTCACCTAGGGTCACTCTGCTCATGAAGGATCAAGTATGTTAGTTTAACAACGTGAAAAGAAGAAAAGACTAATAGCATAGAACAAAAATCTTACCTTGGCATTGTGGAAGAAGTTGAAGCCGAGACCCTGCGACCGTAACCTGTTCACAAAACCGGGGAATACAACCAGAGCACTCAACAACAGTTGCATAGAAGGATTCAAGACCAAAAGGAGTTACACAATCCAAATAAATAACCAACATTGACTTGTACACAGAGAAATCTTAGTTTCCAACAAGCACACTAAATCCATGATTCGACAGAAAGATTAAGTGCAGATAGAGAAACAATGACAGACTAACTAGGTTCACACAAGAGTTCATTACTAGATGGAGAAACCGATGAGTTCCCAGGTCAAGAGCCGAGCCAGAGGACTAGAGGCAGCATAAATTTACAAAGAGAAAACCGTGCAGAATAACCACATTACAGAGCTCTCAACCCTCAACAGTTCGCATGAAAAATGACCGGGAGATAGGGTTTGAGACCCTCTTACCAAAGTGGGGGTGACAATTCCAAGGAGTGGACACTTGTCCATTATTCATGAGCACAGGTACAAATCATAAGTGTGGACCCCAAATCAATTTTAAAATCATTACAATCAACCGTCAAATAAACCAACGTCACGTGTAATCTAATTTCCCATCATTAAATTCATTCATAATCGTATTATTGAAGTTGTTTAGTGTGACAAGGGTGGGCTGGACCCATCAAGTGGTATCAGAGCAGGAAGTTGAAAGAGTCAGGATATGGAAGTTGGAAGACGAGGACGTGGGAGAGGTGTTCGTAGAGCAACAGATAAAGGACTGAGGGAAGAAATCAAGATTCTTACTGCTTGTTTAGAGGGACTAATGCAGGAAGGATAAGTGATCTAGAAATAGGAGATGACAACGAGGAAGAAGCCATAGTTTCAACAGACGGATTGGATGAGGAAGGACCAGAGGTGAGGTTGTTGAGGTCGGTTCTGTTGGCCCGCAGCAAGCCCAAACTAGAGATTCCTAACTACGATGGCAACCTGTCCACAAAAGTTCTGTTGGACTAAGTAAGCGAGTTGGACAAGCATTTTTAAAGTGAAGAGATCAGTGAGGACTAGAGAGTCAAGCTCACTGTAACCAAATTGAAGGGACACGCAACCCTGTGGTGGGATAGTGTCCATGCAGAGAGAAGGAGGATGAAGAAGTTACCGATAAAGAAGTGGTCAAGGATTGTAGCCAAGTTGAAAGGCTGATTTTTGCCTAAGGATTACCAGGTTTCACTTTCCCAACAAGTGCAAAATTTACGACAAAAAGAGATGACAGTAAGGGAATATACAGAAGAACTCTACCGGGTGAACTTGAGAGCTGGTTATACCGATGACACTCCGGAGAAGACAACAAGATACGTAAATGGTTTGAGATCGGAAATATTGGATGAAATCAACATTCTTTCCCCGAGAAATATAGAAGAATCCTATCAGAGTGTTGTGAAGGCTAAAGAAAATATTACTAAAAAACAAAATGCTAGGAGAGGATAGGGAACTAGCAGAGGATGAGGAAAGTCCTATGGCAGAGGACGAACTGCCAGTAACAGTGAAGAGGGTAGCAACTCCAAGGCTTTAGGAACAGCAGTAAAAAGATACAACACTAGAGGTGGCAGGCCATAACAGTGAGAAAGAGGGAATGGCTGAGGTAGAGGAGCTAATTTCCAATGCTACAGGTGCCACAAGTGGGGGCACAGATCTTTTGAATGCCCTGAAGCAGAGCAAGTTGGCTAGAGGGGAACTTTTGTTGCATAACTTGAGGAAGCTGAGGCACTGCCCCAAGAAGCAGAAAATGTAGTGGAAACAGGGGAGGCCTTAGTTCTAAACAAAGTATTGCTAAAACCAGCCAAAGAAAGAGCGAAACAAACCCAATGGAAAGAACTATTAGGGACAATTCTCAAATCACACGGGAAGTGTTGCAAATTTATCATTGACAGTGGGAGTGAAGATAATTTGGTCGCATCGAGACGGTGGAGAACTTAGGTTTGAAGCAGCTTAAGCACCCCACCCCTTACAAGGTGTCATGGCTACAGAAACGTCACCAGCTGTTGGTTGATGAACAGTGTGAGGTTGAATTTCACATTGGCAGGTACAAAGACAAGGTTATCTGTGATATTATGCTAATGGACATGTGTCACATACTGCTTGGAAGACCATGGCAATATGATCGGAAGGTAGTAAACGATGGAAAAACGAACTGCTACAAGTTTGTTAAAGATGGAATCAAGCATACGCTTGTAACCATCAAGGAAGAGGAGACAACAGAAGCAAGCGGGACAAAGCATTGTTAATAGGTGGAAAATAGTTTGCGAAACAGATTGATGAGAATGAAGTGAACTATGCTATTATGGGGAGCGCAAAGACAGTGTTGTTGCACACAGAAATGTCTGATTTGCCTACAGAAATTCAAGAGATGTTGCAGGAATTCAGAGACATTGTAGTTGATGATTTGCCGAAGAAGTTCCCTCCCAAAAGAAGCATCAGTCATCATATCGACATCATACCCGGAGGAAGCTTACAAAATAAGGCAGCATATCGGATGAGCCCTAAAGATAATGAGGAGATCAGGAAACAGGCGCATGAGTTGCTAGATAAAGGGCTGATAAGGGAAAGCTTGAGCCCTTGTGCAGTACCAACAGTTCTCACTCCCAAGAAAGGAGGAGAATGGCAGATGTGCATGGATTCATGGGCCATCAACAAAATCACCATTAGGTACAGGTTTCCCCTACCATGGATGGATGATATGATGGACTGCCTAAGTGGGGTAGCATACTTCACGAATATTGACCTCAAGAGTGGCTATCATTAGATCTGGATCAGGGAAGGAGGTGAGTGGAAGACAACCTTTAGGACTAATGAAGGGTTGTACGAGTGGTTGGTCATGCCGTTCGGTTTGAGTAACGCCCCTAGCACTTTTATGAGATTGATGAAAGAAATGTTGAAAGAGTTCATTGGCAAGTTTGTGATAGTGTACCTTGATGACATATTAATTTTCAACAGAACTAAAGAGGAGCACCTTCAACATGTTCGAATAGTGCTAGAGAAATTGCAGCAGAATAAATTACTCATAAATTTGAAAAAATGTACCTTCCTACAAAGAGAATTGATTTATTTGGGCTTTGTAATTGCAGAAAATGAGTTAAATATGGACCCATAAAAGATTGCAGCAATCATTAACTGGCCATCTCCGAAAAGCTAATTTGAGGTACGTAGTTTCATGGGCTGGCGAGTTTTTATCGCAAATTTATAAGAAATTTTAGTGAAATTTGTGCACCTATGTTGGACACTATCGAAAAGGCCAGTCAGCCTTTTTGTTGGACCAAGGCAGCAGAGGACAACTTTTAGCTCCTGAAGAGGAAAATTACAAAAAGGCCAATTTTAAGGTTACCAGATTTTAATAAGCTTTTCCAGGTTCGATGCGATGCAAGTGGTACAGCTATTGGCGCTGCACTCAACCAAGAAGACAAACCTGTTGCATTTTTCAGCGAGAAGTTGAACGAAAGAAGGCAGAAGTATTCCTCATATGACAAGGAATTTTATGCTGTCGTCCAAGCTTTAAAGCATTGGAGACACTACCTGTTGGGGAGTGAATTTGTGTTATTTTATGATAATTCAGCACTGCAATATGTAATGCAACAACATAAATTGAACCACAAGCATGCCAAATGGGTGGAATATTTGCAGAGTTTCACCTTTGTGTTGAAGCAAATCAGTGGGCAGGCCAACAAGGTGGCAGATGCATTGAGCAAAAGAGCCTTGCTCTTACAGGAAAGTACAATACAGGTGTTGGGTTTCGAGCATATGAAAGATTTGTACCAGAACAACAAAGATTTCAAAGAGGCCTATGAAGACTGTCAAAATCCCGTGCTGAGGAACAAAAGTCCATGGTTGGAATACAACTTACAAGAGGAACTACTACTTAGAGGGGGACAACTATGTATTCCTAATTGTTCGATGACAGAAAATATTATATGGGAGAAGCATAGCGGAGGTATAACCGAACATTTCGGCATAGACAAAACTTTGGAACAGCTCAGACACTTCTATTACTGGCCAAGAATGCGAAGGGATGTACAATGATATGTGAGTAGGTGTAAAGTCTACCAACTGGCGAAGGGACATAGTCAAAACAACAGACTTTACACACCACTGCATGTTCCAAGTAGACCATGGGACTCAGTCAGCATTGACTTTGTCTTAGGACTGCTTAGAACATAGTGAGGTTATGACTCGGTGATGGTGGTGGTAGACAGGTTTTCGAAAATGGCGCATTTCATCCCTTGTCAAAAAACTAGTGATGCCACTCACGTAGCTCACATGTTTTTCATGGAGATCGTTAGATTACACAACCTACCCAGATCTATTATTTCTGACAGGGACGTAAAATTCACAAGACACTTTTGGTGCACCCTGTCGAAGAAGTTGGACACGCAGTTGAAATTCAACTCTGCATATCATCCAAAGACTGACGGGCAAATGAAAGTGGTGAACAGGGGTTTAGGAAACTTGTTACAGAGCTTGACTGGGGAAAATTCACGGTTATGGGATCATGTGCTCACTCAGGCAGAATTCACTTATGATGATTCACTAAACTACAGCACTGGACACAGTCCATTTCAAATCCTGTACAGCATGCATCCTCGCAGAATACATGAGTTTCGGGATCTGGGAAAGTTGGAGAAGGGAAGTGCTGATGGGGAAGATTTTGTTGAAGCGATGAATGAACTACATGAACAGGTGAAATCAAAGTTGCAAGACAACATTTAGAAATAGAGACAACAGGAAGATCTAAAGCGACGAGAAGTCCAATTCAATGTAGGTGATGAAGTCTTTTCACACTTACACAAAGAACAGTTTCCTAATGGCATGTATAACAAGCTGAAATTCAAGAAGATTGGTCCCTACAAAATTTTGCGTAAATTCTCAGCCAACGCTTATGAGATATAGCTACCACTAGACATAGGCATATCACCTATTTTCAACGTGGCAGATTTGTTCCCATATACTGCCAACCTGGAGGAAGACAGTGTGGTACGGCCAGAACGGGACACCCAAGTTGGAGACAGTTCTTGGATGAGGCACATGCCTTCGACTCAATCCCATGAGATCAAGAAGATTCTCGACACACAAGTGGCCAAGAGGACTCGTAGGAAGGAGTATCTACGATACCTTGTCAAGTGGAAGAACCGTCGAATCGAGGACAGTTCGTGGCTTGACATGGCGCAAACACATAGGGCAGGTTATTCTGTGGAGGAGCTCATGGAACGGAGCCATGACTTTTTCTTACCCCGGGAGCCTGATGCAGGAGCATCTAGCTGACGGGTCATCATGACGAAAGGCTGTTTGGTCTCTGAGAGGACTGAAGAGGAATTTGCTAAGTGAACACTGTAGTTGTTTTTGTTTATGTTGTTTTAATTTAGTAAATAACAGTATGTAGGAAGGTAGAGGATTAATTAGGTAAATTGTTGCAAGTAATTAATTTTATTTTCATGTCAACTTTTACAAGATTGTAACGTAGGACAATAAACAGTTTTTGGAACTAAAAAATGTGTAACCAACAGCAGTTAGGAGAAAACAGTTCCATACAATCATTGAAAAAGAACAAAACGCAATTGTAAGAGGTTCGACTTTTTGGAGAGAGAGTGAATTCTAATAAAATATCTCTGAGCACACAGACTATTTTCCAATATCCTGTAACTGTCTATCTATCTGTCATTCTGTTAAATTTCCAGAAACAGTGAAATTCTATTCTCTGTTTTGTTCCACAAGCATGTACACACATATGTGTTCCTATTTGTATTGATTCAAGCAGGCCTACAAATCAAAACAAGGTTACAAACATAATTAAAGAATACGTTGCAGAAACGAGGGCATAAAGTCCCTGAATTTATCAATAAAACAAGCACAGAGGAATCCTTGATGTTAATACTTAGTTCGAGCATCAAAGGTAGAGAGAAGATGCAAACATTTCTGAACAGCAAGTCAAACAAATCAGACATGTATTCCTGAAGAGTAAACCTTCTTGTTTCATTTACAAAATAAGCACAAGAATCTCTGTTCGAATACATACATTCACAAAAATATCTGTTTAATTATATATGTAGTCCATACAATAACATTGTACAAGGTTTGATGGAGTACCCTAACATACAGGTTTAGAAACCCTATCCATAAATCAAACCCTACGGCAACTACCCACCAGAGGAACCATGCAAGTCTAATGGCCTACGACTACATACAGCCGGCGGTCTCAAATCATTACAAAAAAATTACTGTAACCCTAGCCTATGACAAACAGAACACAAGTGACAAGAAAAATAGGGAACGACCCTACCCAGGTCTAGCCAGAGCATCGAGGAGCCGAAGTCCAAAACCCTGCAGGACGAGCATACCTGCAACGATAGACAACAACAGAATTTTGTGAGCATAGCGTGACAGATAAAGAGGAGACTGAAATAAAATAATGGGACAGAGGTTCGAGGTTACCATGTAGAGACAGGACACTGACATTGCAGTCACCCAGGGTCACTCTGCTCACGAAGGAGCAAGTGTGTTAGTTTAACAACGTGAAAAGAAGAAAAGACTGATAGCATAGAACAAAAATCTTACCTTGGCATTGCGGAAGAAGCTGAAGACGAGACCCTGCGACTGCAACCTGTTCACAAAATCAAGGAATACAACCAGAGCACTCAACAATAGTCTCATAGAAGGATTCAAGACCGAAAGGAGTCGCACAATCCAACTAAATAACCAACATTGACTTGTACACAGAGAAATCTCAGTTTCCAACAAGCAAATTAAATCCATAATTCGACAGAAAGATGAAGTGCAGACAGAGAAACAATGATGGAATAACCAGGTTCACACAAGAATTCATTACCAGACGGGGAAACTGACGAGTTTCCAAGTCAAGAGCTGAGGTAGAGTACTAGAGGTAGCATAAATTTACACAGAGAAAACCACGCAACATAACCACATTACAGAGCTTTCAACCCTCAAGAGTTCGCATGCAAAATGATCGGGAGATAGGGTTTGAGACCCTCTTACCAAAGCGGGGGTGACAATTCCAAGGAGTGGACACTTGTCCATTATTTGTGAGCGCAGGTACAAATCATAAGTGCAGACCCCAAATCAATTTTAAAATCATTGCAATCAACCGTCAAATGAATCAACATCATATGAAATCCAATTGCCCATCATTAAATTCATTCATAATCGTATTATTAGCATTGGTTAGTGTGACAATGGTGGGCTGGAACCATCATAATTTTTTCATAGCCTCTTCTTAATATCAATCTATCCATTCTAGTTTTAAACCCATGAAAACCCAAACACCGACAAAAATATAGAAATGACTGTTAGAGTGAATCATTTAACCTGTGATTTGGCCTTCAAAAGCCATTGCAATGACCAAATCTCGTATATTCAGTGGGGTTTCTCGGCACATATCAACTCCATGAAGAGACAGCAAAATTAAATTACTGTATGAAATCACTAATGCATGAAATAATTTTAAGATGTCATTTACATCGATTATTTTGGTTACTGAAATTTTATTTTCAAATACCAACGAAATCAGTATGCAGGTCTCTGCAGCAAAGCTTGTGGAAAGCAGGATATGAACATGCGTGGGCAGAGCTTACTTTTTTTAAAACCTTTGGTTGTACTGCGCAACAAATTTGAAATCTACGTATTGGAGGGAAACAATGGAAAGCTACTGCAAACACTAACTCAAGGGCCTTAGAATTACAAGTGGTGGAAGATGTGGGAGATAAGGTGTTGCTGAAGTTGGACCTGCACGAGGCCTCCCAAATGCTATCCACTGGACAACACCTCCTCAGGCGATGCAGCCAATCTTGGTAGTCGCGTGTAATCATGCACGTTACATATCAAGACAACATTCTATATGGTTGTTTTAACTCTTTGCAATAAAGATATAATTTTAACCAAGTAAAAAGCTAGCATGATTATGAAAAAAAATGTTGAAATATGGTCTCTTGTAATACGATTTTCGTAACGTGTTTTTAATAACGTATGTGTCTTTCCGCTTAAAAAAGGGGGTAAATAAGAACTCAACTCTCCATTAGCTAACAAAAACCATTGTCAATATTTAATTGGCTGTAAATGAAACATGCTAAAACATGTGTTAAAACTTTAAGTTTAATGTTTTGAGTTATGTGCTGCGGGTAATACAAACTAGCATGCCTATTATTACAGTCCAAAAGTCATAAGCAAGAAGATATGAACACACTATCCAAAAGTCATGATTGAAAAACTATATGAAAACTCCTCATTAATTCCACAGCGGGTAATACAACCTAGCATGCCCATTATTATAGTCCAAAAGTCATAAGCAAGAAGATATGAACACATATATCCAAAAGTCATGATTGAAAAACTATATGAAAACTCATTATTAATTCCGATAATCTTAAATCAGTCAAACTAGGACTATATGACTTGCACTCCCTGCCCTTTTTGTGGCACATACATTTGAAAGTAAATGAAGAGATAATAGAATGCTGTTATTCTAGGGATTTGAATTAAGTGCAGACTCATCAAAAGTCACATAATCATGGCTGTAAAATCATTCAATCTCAACTGAAATTATTACTGCCAGCTCCCTTTTATTGCATGAAATAGAGGTGGATGTATAAATACATGGTTGGTACTCTTATTGCGAAGATGATACTACGAGGAACTGTATTTATGTATACGGCCGGAATACTATTCTGTGAATATTAAGGGCATAAGGCGATGTTGTAATTAGCACCAGAAGGGCAAGTAAAGGTGCTAGTATTATCGTCTTTGGCATAGCTATAAGCCTGTGGGAACTGCCCCTTGAAGAACATGGAATAGTTGAAAGGAGCGCAGTTGTTGGCGTTGTCTCCCATGCAGTAGTATTGGGGAGTATTAAGAGCAGCACAAGCATTGTCGCGTCCATCAACTACTTTCAATTCTGTGGGGCAGCTAGCAGTTATGTTGCTGCTGCAGACAAGTATTTGGCAGCTAGTATCGAGGGAGATTGAATCCATCAACGACATGTAAAATATAGCTACTAACAGCCAAAGATTATCAATACCAAATATTTCACATTCAGAACTTAATATGTTGTTTAAGATGACATACCTTGACTAACAGCGGAAGATGTAATGGCTGCCATCTTCTGTCTTCTGTCTTCTTCTCAGAATTCGGTTTCTCTCCTCTTGCCCTCACTTCCTTTATGTGTTTCTTGATGAAGAAGAATACAACTCTTGTGTGGGAGAGAGAGGACCCAATCCTTTATATATTATTTAACTCTAATCTGGTACGTTCATCATATACCAATTCAACGCTTAAGATCTAATGCTTTAGATTAGAAACTGCTTTAAGATAAGATCTAAATGCTTTAAGATTAGATCGGGTCACATTAAGATTAGAAACTGCTTTAACGTTAAAAGCATTTGCTGTTTCCAATAGCAGATTTCTAACATTCTCCCACTTGACCCGACTATTCATAATATTAAGTGTTGAACATCATACTATGATAAATTGCTGAGAGTTATGGCGGTTGTGCACTATTAATTCAATGCATTCCCTTCCATATACTACAAATACCAACAATCCATCAATTCGTACTCATAATTTATATAAAACAGCATAATGGTCCACATAATGTCTTATATCATAATGATTAAACATAATATCTTTATAAGACTCTTTCTTGTTTAAAATTACATAAAATACGTACTACTACATTAAAAAAACAGACACATAATTGTATATCAGAAACACATAAAAGAGCTCAGAATGTCACACATCAATTATTATTAATACAACCAAGACCCATTCTTTGAACATGTTCCTTAAATTGTTTTGGTTGTAACCCTTTCGTCAAAGGGTCTGCAATCATAAGTTCTGTCCTGATGTGCATGATTGACACTCTTTGTTTCTGAACCTCATCTTTCACAACAAGATACTTCAGTTCTATATGTTTGGCACCTTTAGAGTACTTGTCGTTCTTTGAGAAAAATACTGCTGCAGAGTTATCACAATAAATTTTCAGCGGCTTGCTAATGGTGTCGACAACCGCAAGTCCCGAAATAAAGTTACGCAACCATAATGCATGAATTGTGGCTTCAAAACATGCCACAAATTCTGCCTCCATAGTGGATGAAGCAACGATAGTCTGTTTCGCACTTTTCCATGATATGGCGCCTTGAGCAAACATAAACATGTAACCAAAAGTCGATTTTCTAGTATCGATGCATCCAGCAAAATCTGAATCGCTATATCCAATCAACTTTGATCCATTGGATCTTCTATACATGAGCATGTAATCTTTTGTGCCTTGTAAGTACCTCAAAACTTTCTTTGCAGCTTGCCAATGTTCCCTTCCTGGATTACTTTGATACCTCCCTAACATACCGACCGCAAAGCTGATATCCGGTCTAGTACAGGTTTGAGCATACATTAGGCTACCAAAAACAGATGCATACGGAATTGATTCCATTTCCTTTCGTTCAACATCATTCTTAGGACATTGCATGAGATTGAATTTATCACCTTTCTGTACAGGAACTATTCCAGGTGAACACTTACTCATTCCAAATCTCTCTAGAATCCTTTCGACATATCCTTTCTGAGACAATCCCAATATTCCTTGTGATCGATCACGGAATATTTCTATTCCAGTCACATAGGATGCCTCTCCCATATCTTTCATTTCAAATTTCGTTGAGAGAAATTCCTTAGTCTCATGCAATATACTTAAATTATTTGCAGCAAGCAAGATGTCATCAACATAAAGGACCAGAAAAATAAACTTGCTCCCACTGATCTTTTGGTATATACAGTGATCAACCGTATTTTCCTTAAAACCAAAAGATGTAATAATGGTATTGAACTTAATATACCATTGTCGGGATGCTTGTTTAAGCCCATATATTGACTTCTTAAGTTTACAAACCAATTGTTCTTTACCTTCTACAGAAAAACCCTCAGGTTGATCCATATAAACATCCTCATCAAGATCTCCATTCAGAAAGGTTGTTTTCACATCCATTTGATGTAACTCCAAATCATAATGAGCTACTAATGCCATTATTATTCTTAGTGAGTCCTTTTTCGAAACAGGAGAAAATGTCTCCTTGTAATCAACACCATCTTTCTGAGTGTAACCCTTAGCAACAAGTCTAGCTTTATACCGTTCGATATTACCACTAGAGTCGTGTTTGGTTTTAAAAACCCATTTGCATCCGACTCTTTTACAGCCATGTGGTAACTCAACGAGATCCCAAACTTCATTATGTTGCATGGATTTCATTTCTTCTTTCATGGCATTAATCCATTCCTTTGACTCTTTACTTTCTACAGCATGTGAAAACGAAACTGGATCCTTATTGATTCCAATATCATAATCTGATTCTTGAATATAAACCACATAATCATCAGAAATAGCTGACCTTCGATTTCTTTGAGGTCTTCTTAATGCTACTTGTTGTGGTTCATGCATATCAGTATTATGTAAGTCATTTCCTTCAGGAAGTACTTCTTCATTTATATGTTGTTCATTATCATCATGTTGTTCTACAACAACTGGAACAACATTTGGAGTAATAGTAGATGGAGGAACTATTCTAGGCAATGTAACATTTACCCTTGTTTCCTTTATTTCTACTATTTCTCTTCTAGTACTCCCACTGACTTCACCATTCTCAATGAATATTGCATTACCAGTTTCTATAATTCTTGGACTATGATTAGGACAGTAAAACACATACCCTTTAGATTTCTCAGGGTAACCTAAAAAATACCCACTGATCGTTCGAGAATCTAATTTATTTTCATGTGGATTATAAATTCTCGCTTCCGCTGGAAAACCCCAAACATGCAGGTGTCTTAAGCTAGGTTTCCTGTTAGTCCATAACTCAAAAGGAGTCTTTTGAACAGCTTTACTAGGAACCCTATTCAATAAATAGTTAGCAGTTTTGAGAGCATACGACCACAAATTCTTAGGTAGTGTAGAATCTGACATCATACTCCTAATCATATCCATTAACGTCCTATTGCGCCTTTCTGCTACACCATTTTGCTGTGGTGTACCTGGCATTGTGTATTGCGCACATATGCCATGACTTTCGAGGAATTTTGCAAATGGACCTGGACACTGGCCTGACTCATTATATTTACCATAATATTCACCACCTCTATCAGACCTTATGATTTTCACCTTTTTATCTAATTGCCTCTCAACTTCCTTTACAAACGTCTCAAGGACATTCACAGATTGAGATTTTTCATGAAGCAAATATACATAACCATAACGGGAAAAATCATCAATGAAAGTGATGAAATACTTTTCTCCATTAAAGGCTGGAGTGTCCATAGGTCCGCAAATATCAGTGTGTATTATTTCAAGAAGCTGGTTGCTTCTAGTGGCTCCTTCCTTATTATGTTTGGTTTGTTTACCTTTAATATAATCCACACATAATTCTAGATCACTAAAGTCCAAATTTGACAAAATTTCATTACTTACTAATCTCATCATTCTTTCTTTGGATATATGACCTAGTCGTTTATGCCACAAGAAAGCAGAATTTTCATTCAACCTGCTACGTTAACATCCAACATTATTTACTACATTCAACAAGGAATTCGCATAAGTGTCATTCAGTTTCAATTTATATAAACCATCAATTAGAATACCAGAACCAACATTATCAGTATTCTTATATAAATCAAAACAGCCAGATCCAATCATACATCTAAAACCAGAAATATCCAATTTACTTGCAGAAATAAGGTTTCTAGATAATGAAGGTACATAAAGGGTACTGTATAAGTCTAATACATATTCACTTTCTAGAATTAGACGATAAGTCCCAATGCCTTCAATTGAAGATTTCATTCTGTTTCCCATAAAGAGAAAACAATCTTCATTTGTATTTATGGTTCAGATCGTAAGAAATCCCTGCATATTGTTGGAAACATGAGTTGTAGCACCAGTATCAAGACACCATGTATTAATAGGACTTCAACTAAATTTGATTCAAAACATACGAAAGATAGATAACCTGCAAATCAAAAATGAAATAACTATAAGCTCATAACTAACGCGATTCAGATGTAAACATAATAGTATAATATAGCACTCCTTTGGGTAGATACTATCTTATACTTAACATAATTAAATACCAAAACATAAGTAGGTAATAAATATATTCAATTAAATAGAACTGACATCTTTGGATGATCAATATTTATTTAATCAAAATATCTATCAAACCTCATCATGTCAACTAGTTATAGAACAAGACTTTCCTTTGGGTAAGTTCTCAGGTTCTATCATTAGTGACGCCAGTTTTTAATTGGTATTATTATAACTGGCAATTTCTATCAATAATCATTATGTCACTTATGCACTAAATGATTATTCTGATTTTGACCACTTTGGTGATTAACAAAATCATAAATATCATGTGCATAAATAATTTATGACACATACCTTAAGCAAAACAACATTCTGATTTTGACCACTTTGGTGATTAACAAAATCATAAATCTCATGTGCATAAATAATTTATAACACATACCTTATGCAAAACAATCAGTCATAGAGCAATTACTTTTATGCCCAAATTTCAAACGTCAATCGAAACTATAACTTTCCTACAGGAGTTCTACTCAACTTTTGCAAGTGAGAAAATTTTAGTAATGAACAGGCCACGCCTCCCAGTCATACGACGTACACAGTTTCCCTATGATCCCCTTTATCAAAATGTTTCTGACCAATCCCATATCTCAGGTCTAATCCCATATTGTAAAGCTTCTAAAAAGCGTGCAAGCGAGTGTCAATTTAGAAGCTTTACCGTATAGGCATCGTATACGATTCGGACGTTTCGTATTTGGGATTTTCGCCCTTTGTCCACGCAAAGATTCAACATTTCAATTTCAATTGGGCGTTACATTTTAAAATTGGAATCGACACGGTTTGTTTGAAAGCCATCACAATAATATTAATCATAAACCAAGAATAGCATCCATGACATGCGTGAATAGTAGCATGTAAAGAAACCCAAAATTATTTTATTTAGGAGGGAAGATCCTAGAAGCTTATGACATAACTTTCGAAACAAGCATATACTGATCAGTCATTGTGGCTTTCGAGCATTCACCAAACAATAATGAAGGAAATGGAGTATGGGGTTTTATGTGCATGCAACTTTAATGGAACCGGACAGGCTATACAGCGAAGTGAACCACAGAAACGGCTAGCCATCGGGATTCATAATTTTGTGGGATTTGGAGTCGTATTTTAATACGCGCCCCTATTGTTCTTATAATAATTATAGCGATGACCTTGATTTGTATAAGTGCCAGTCGTAAGTCTCTTGGTCAAATGAAAAATTCAACACGTTACAACCACTAAATAGCGGCCTAATATCTTCGAGAAGTGAAATGGGTTCATTCGAAAACCTAGAGGTAAGCTCTTAACCCCTTTTGTGAAGCATGCACAGGACTTGGTTAACAACGAAAGAATGCAAACATGGGTCAATAGGCGCATAGTCAAAGGACTCATGAATGCGTGATCATATCATGAAACCCCCACAGTTTCCTGAAGGCTCAATCACATGAGTAAAGCACAGAACAGATCAATTGCAATCATAGGAAATATTCAGTTATTGATTGTGGCTCTGATACCAAATGTAAAATATAGCTACTAACAGCCAAAGATTATCAATACCAAATATTTCACATTCAGAACTTAATATGTTGTTTAAGATGACATACCTTGACTAACAGCGGAAGATGTAATGGCTGCCATCTTCTGTCTTTTGTCTTCTGTCTTCTTCTCAGAATTCGGTTTCTCTCCTCTTGCCCTCACTTCCTTTATGTGTTTCTTGATGAAGAAGAATACAACTATTGTGTGGGAGAGAGAGGACCCAATCCTTTATATATTATTTAACTCTAATCTGGTACGTTCATCATATACCAATTCAACGCTTAAGATCTAATGCTTTAGATTAGAAACTGCCTTAAGATAAGATCTAAATGCTTTAAGATTAGATCGGGTCACATTAAGATTAGAAACTGCTTTAACGTTAAAAGCATTTGCTGTTTCCAATAGCAGATTTCTAACACGACAGATATGTCATACGTGTCTCGACCGTTGTCCCCATTCAGAGTATATTCAGCCAGCGTTACGGGAGGCCGTCCAGCGGCTTGACAGCTGAGCAAGCCTCCGCAGTCGCCAGTGTTGCAGCTGCCTTCACCAGAGGCGTCGAAAGAGCAGCCCGTTCGTCCACAAAATTTGCCTGTGCTTGTTCCTGCGGGCACGTCAACACTCCATGATTGGCCCTGCCCAGCAAGGCCCAGGCGCAGGTGGGCGGGTGGACTGAAGCACCAAGGCAAAAGACAAAACAGAACAACAGAAAAGCATTCCTGGTAACGCAGGCCATGTCAGGTCGAGGCACAGGGCGGGCCTTCCCGCGGGCAGGGATGGAATTTGACGGGCATGTCATTAGGCATTTTGACCGTATTTGACGGTTGGATTTCGTGGATGCCCTTTTTTGTGAAGCGCTGGGAAGGGTAGAACACTTATTTTTGACGTTTAAAAGATTTTAGAAAATGTTCTTACGCCCATTTATTTTAGATCTACTATTGTGTTATTTTGTCAAGTTGACAACTTGACATATCCTCACTGCAAGTTGCAAATGCAAGTGTGCAACCACCATAGATTCGCCACTCGATTAAAAAGGGAAACTTACCTTTATTAGCGTTTAATAATATTAGTTGTTTGAGTATATCAGCAATGGCGGATGATTATTGATCTGAACATCCTTTCCATCTTTCTTTCTGCTCCCTTTTATAGAGTACACCGCCTTTTTTTTACATAAAAGACACCGAAGAAAGAATAGGGCCAAGGTCGTAAAGTACCACTAAAAATGCCAATCAGCGCCATTGTTGCCCCTCCATTTCACAGTTCGGAACGCAATGGAAATTTATGATACAGATTGATGGTGGCGTGGCTTCATCTTCAAACTGCGCAAGCACAAAGAAAGAGCTTTGGGCTGTCTACTTCCCACAATCGCACTCTCAAAGGAATATGCCCATTCAAAGCTACCCCACCTGAAAATGGGATCGGAGGAAACTGCGAATTGTCCCCCTCAGGTTAGGCATTGATTTTTTTTCTTCAGACACTACGAGTCTGAGTCGCTGCCAACTTTTAATTTTTTTATTTCATAACTCTTTGCAAGTGAATTTGAGTTTCATTAAGTATAATTTATTTTCCTTTAATCTGAATATATGAACCAGATATAAATGCCTCTTCTCTGTATAATTAAATTTGGGGTAATTTATTTCTGTGCAAATAAGCTCCAACTTTCCATCTTTGTCATCTTGAATTAAATCAGTCACTCGTTTTACTTCTCTTTTTAGGATAATCAATAAAATAAAAATCTATTTAGAGAAAGAACCAAAATAATAACAAAGGAGGAAATTTCATTATTAATCAAATCTTAATCAAATTAGAGATTCATCGTTATCTAAAATCTCGTATTGCAATCTCTACATGTAATAATAATTTGATTTTTTAGAAATATAATCCATTCGTATCATATTTTCCTTAAAAATCACTGCATTCAATTTTTATATTTATTTAATACTTCTCAATTTTTATATTTATTTAATACTTCTCAATTATGGACAAATTGCAAAAATAATTTGAATTTTATCACAATAAAAACAATATTAGAAACAATATTCACGATATTTTTTTTTTAAATCCTAAAAATCATCAGTTTCAACTTTTCATTTATTTTATACTTTTTCATGAAAGACTAAATATTATAATAATTTGAATTTTATCAAGTAGAAAGTTTAAAAATCATTTGTAATTTAAACTTTTTTTAGTTATTATATGCTTTCCTTTGGAAGACTAAATTTGATAATAATTTAAATTTTAACAAACAAAAACAACTTCCGTTATATTTTCCTAAAATTTCGTCCGTCAAAATTTTTTGATTTTATTTTTGAGTTCTCTCAGAAAAACGATTTCTATATATTCTCTTTTACAACTCCTCGTTCATCCATCTATTATATATACTCTCTTTTGCACTCATCCATCTATTTGAAGACGAATTTTAAATTAGATCGGAAAGGCCAAAAAAAGACTATTTAATAATTATAACACTCATCTATAAATATTATTTTCCTTTGAAATTAATTATCTGAATACTAAATCTAATAGTAATTTGAATTTTATTGAGCATAAACAATTTAATTTGAATTTTATTGAGCATAAACAATTTCCACGATATTTTTCTTGAAAATCGTTAGTCTCAACTTCATATTGATTTTAGACTTTTGAATGGTCGAATTTTATTAAACCTAAACAATTTAGATGATATTTTCTTCATAAGAATTTACATGATATCCAAGGCATATAGGAAGTCTATATTTTAATTGAGTTTTACATTAAAAATTAACTCATAACAGATTTGATTAATCACAAATATTTTAAATTGCAGTGAAACAAATACGGATACATGGTTTGAAACAAATTTTCAAAGCATTATAATACAATACGACAAGGAAAAGACATATATATATATAACCATTCATTTTTTAGAATCTATAATTTATATCTAAAAAATAAATAGATCATTTTCATCAATTCAACATAAACATTTTCATTATCATTAGTGATTATTATAACATTCAACATATTATCATCATCGTTAATAATGTAGTTAGAACTTTGTGCTTTCGAGTCTAACTCTTTCAAAAAACGTGTCATGTATGGCAAATGATATCTATCTTCCTTGCATGACAATTAAAAGGCACATGGGATCATTGCAATATTCCATCAAGACCTATTTGAACATTTCAATCTTCTTAATGTTAGCTTAGTCTCATGACTATATGCAGTCACAAGATTGGCTAGAGAAGATTTGTTATATTGAAGGGATTTATGAAATCAGGGGCAAAATCAATGACAATTAACAAAACCTTAACTAAAATGAAAATTAATCGCTCAAATAAATCTCTTTACGAAGATATTCATCAAACCCTTTTATTTTCATTTTTGAACATCTATCTCTTTCTTAGTAAGAATCCTTGATAAATATATGGAGTGTAGTTGTTTTTAAAGATTTAGAAAATACTCTATGAGACTCTGTTTATAGTGAGTTTATTTGCATATCTGATTTCTTCATTTTTATTATTTATTTATGGCTATATAAATTTTCAAGCTTTTTAACATTTTAAATGTGGATTTTGATCACAATTTTCATGGATCCGTTTCTGTATTTCTAAAAAAAATTAAATCCCTTGAAAATGTATCCAATTCCAAATCTAAAGTTTCTGATTTTTTGAAATGACAAAAAAACATTTTTACAGCATTTTGGACAAGAATCATATTCGTTGATGTATCGCAAACAGGGATCCGCATTTCCGGAAAATTCTTCGGGAGTTTCTAGTAACTTAACAAATATTATGTTACAAATCTGTTAAATAAGAGTGCCAAGACGCAGTGAGCTCTGTGATCATGGATTGGTGAAGGGTTAATCTATTATGATAACATCATTATTGAAGGGTAAACTTTTAAACATAATGTTTTTGACCTAAATCATAAAGATCCAAAACGTCAAAAAAAAAATTGTATGACAGGTAAAGAGAAATCCAAATTCCAACCATGCAGATGTAGTGACCAGGTGGCAGGTTGGGTAGTAAACAAAAGTGCAGGGCGGGTCTGCACGGAGCGTTAGGCGGGCAAGCTGACAAGGCCACCGGGCGTGCGAGTTGACACAGAGTGTAAGGCCCTCATGACTCGGGCAGGTGTGCGACAGATGGGCGCTGCGTGCACGATGGACGGACGATGGAAACGGGCAGGCGCTCTGTGCACGACGAGTGGGCAACCTCACATCCAGCACTCATGCGACTCGGGTGGGCGCCCTTGCACGATGGGCGGGCGCCCCGTGCACGACGAGCGGACGCGGTTCGACGACGAGCGGGCACGGTGTTGGGTTCCTATAATACTAGTGATTACCCCATTACTATTGTAGTTATACCCCTTATTTATATTGTTGAGCCCCTATTACCCACATATTGTTATTTCTATGCCCCATAGAATCCCTCTATTATTATTTTTGTGGCTTTATATTATTATTGTTAAGTCGGCTGGATTATATTGTGACTCCTTAGAATCCTATATATAGAAAGGAGGTTCTGTCATTTGTATCATCCAAGAATTTCTCATTTATGTAATGTAAATGAGGCTGGCCCCTCGAAGAGGCTGAATTCTAAGGCGTGGATCTCTCTTTTCTAACTTTTTGTGAGCTGGTTTCATAACATTTGGTATCAGAGCTTTGGATTCTAGGGTTTCGCTGCTCCAAACAGGTCATCGTGGAATTTTCGCTATAACTTTTTTTCTGTGACGTTTCAGAAGTCGCAAAAAAAACCCATTTGAGAAGGAATTGCGCTTCACCTTGGGTCCGAATTTCAGAGTTTTTCGCGCGATATTTTCGGAGTTTTGATCTGAGGAAGTTGGTCTTTTTGCAGACTCCTGAATTACACTCAAAATAGGTGAACTGGGGAAAATCGTCATAACTTTCTTTCTGCGCATCGGATTGAAATTTCGTAAGAAGGTACAGAAAGAGGACAGACTGTAGTTTTCTTTTATATATTTTTCAGAGTCAAAGGTTGAAACAGTGACACATGTACGTCGTACAAATTCTCTCTACTGAACTAGTCTATAATCAAGTCACTCTGGGAGATTTCGCATAACTCTTCCTTGGAGAATCCAATTTGGGTCAGACTTGTGGCATTGGAAAGAGGACACGGAGGGCTACTACAACTCACAAATTCAGAACTAGATAATCAGAAAGTACAGAGATACATCTATGGCAATATCGAGCTCCTACAAAGTGAAAAAAGGTGTGTAGATTTTCTTTAATTTTTGCTTAAGCTTGGTTTGAAAATTTATTTTGAAGGAATTCAAAGGGAATATTAGAGAATTATTATCGATAACTGATGCCCTGAGGAAAGAAAATGCAAACACCTAGTAAGGAGCCTGAAAGCTCTAGCATGACTCATGAAGAAGAAGAAGAAATGCTATATGATATATCAAAATTACAAGAACAAGTGCAACGAGTGTCGCTTGCACAAAAAGCAACAGAATCTAAAATGGATGGTTTAAGGAAAGATGTAGAAGCTAAGATGGACGGTTTAAAGAAAGGTGTAGAAGCTAAGATGGATGGCATGGAAGCTAAGGTGAATGGCATGGACGCTAAAATTGATGGCATGGATGATAAGATGGATAAGTTGCTACAAGAAATGGTCACTAAGGGTGAAAGAGTACTAAAGGAAACTCATGATGAGAACAAAAGAAATGTTAATCATGATTCCATAGACTCTAATGTTGGATTGAAGACTCACCATGTTCCAAAAATCGATATGAGGAAGTTTGATGGCAAGGATCCCGCCACATGGATATTACAGATGGAGCAATTCTTCGATCTCAATAATGTGCAAAACACACAAAAGGTACGTATGGCAACTTTATATTTGGAACCAAATCAGTTTGTATGGTATCAATGGCTTTGTTCTCGTAAACAGTTTATCACTTGGGCAATTTTTACGGAAGAATTGATAGCACATTATGAGGATACAAAAAGCAACACTTTTTTTAGCCAATTGATAAGTCTCAAACAAAAGGGTTCAATAATGGAGCACATTGAGGAGTTCCAAAAATTGAACATAAGGGTAAAAGATATTCCAGAGGAGCATAGGATTGATGTGTTCATAGGGTCTTTAAAGGATAATATCCAACATGATGTGCACCTTTGGGAACCTGATTCATTAGAGAAGGCATTCAGGTTAGCAAGAAAAATGGAAAGCAAAATTATGGCAACTAGGAAGCATACCATTCACAACTATAAAGACGGAAGTGTTGTTGCCCATAGTCTTCCACAACCTACAAGGTTGACACCAAAACAATTGGAAGAAAAAAGAGCAAAAGGGCTTTGTTACAATTGTGATAGCAAATACACAAAAGGTCATAAGTGTGCTGAGAAGAAATTATTCTACATAGATTGTGAAGAGGAAGAAGAAAAGGAGCAAGAAAGGTCAAAAGAAGAGGATATATTCCAGGAACAAAGCCTAGATGAAGAACAAATAAATCCGACCATATCTTGTAATGCATTGGCAGGAATTACCACTCCTCAAACCATCAAGATAGAAGGACAAATCAAGAAGAAAAAGGTAATAGTGTTGATTGATTCAGGAAGCACCCACAATTTTATTCATTGTAGGGTAGCAAAAGAATTGAATTGCTTCCTATATCCAGCACCAGAGTGTCAAGTGATGATTGCAAATGGAGGAACAATAAATTTTTCTGGAAAGTGCCATAATATCAAGCTATCCATGGGAGAATATGTATTGACTAGCCCAATGCTTTCCATTCCAATGGGAGGTGCTGATGTTGTACTAGGAGTCCAATGGCTACAATCCTTGGGTACAATAGCTTTTAATTTTCAAGAACTTTTCATGAAATTTTTTGTGGAAGGAAAGGAAGTTGAATTAAGGGGTATTGCAGGGAAACCAGGAAAGATAATCAGCTCTAATGGCATGAAAAAGCTTCTAAAAAAGGAGCAAAGAGGTGTAATTGCACAATTATGTTCGCTAGATGTTTCCACATTGGAATCATCTATTTCTCCAGATCTCCAAAAAGTCCTGGACAATCATTCCAAGGTATTTGAGACTCCCAAAGGTCTCCCACCTATGCGTGATCATGATCATGCTATTCATCTGATTCCAGGAAGTGTTCCTCCAAACATCAGGCCGTACAGATATCCATATGTCCAAAAAAGTGAAATTGAACGTATGGTTGCAGAAATGCTAGAGGCTGGTATAATTCAACCGAGTCAAAGTTCTTTCTCAGCTCCAGTAGTATTGGTGCACAAGAAGGATGGATCATGGCGCATGTGTCCAGATTATAGGGAGCTCAACAAGCTCACTATTAAAGATAAGTTCCCCATTCCTGTCATTGATGAATTACTGGATGAATTGCATGGATCAATTTACTTCACCAAGTTGGATCTTCGTTCGGGATATCATCAAATCAGAATGAAGATTGAAGACATTCCGAAAACAGCATTTAGAACTCATGAGGGTCATTATGAATTTTTGGTCATGCCTTTTGGCCTTACCAATGCACCTTCAACATTTCAAGGTTTGATGAATTCAATTTTCAAACCATTCCTTAGAAAATTTGTGTTAGTATTTTTTGATGATATACTAATCTACAACAAGTCTTGGAAGGATCATGTTGAACATGTTGACAAGGTGCTACAACTATTAGGAGAAACAATTATATGCAAAAAGATCCAAATGTTTCTTTGGAGTCCAGGAGGTGGAATATTTGGGTCATATTGTATCTCATGAAGGAGTTAAGGTAGACCCTAGCAAAATTAAAGCCATTAAGGAATGGAAAATCCCCACATCCATAAAGCATCTGCGAGGATTTCTTGGGTTGACAAGGTATTATCGCAAGTTTGTTAAGAATTATGGGAGAATAGCAGCACCTCTAACAACATTATTGAAGAAAGATTCATTTTCATGGACTCCGGAAGCAACAAAGGCCTTTAAACATCTTAAAGAGGCAATGTGCCAAGCACCCGTCTTAGCTACACCGGACTTCACAAAAACCTTTATTGTGGAATGTGATGCTTCAGGAAATGGAATTGGTGCTGTTCTAATGCAAGATGAAAGACCCATTGCTTTTGAAAGTCGTCCAATCAAGGGAAAGTTTTTAAGCAAAGCTATTTATGAGAAGGAAATGTTGGCAATACTCCATGCACTTAAGAAATGGCGACCCTACCTAATGGGAAGACACTTCAAGGTAAAAACGGATCATGATAGCCTTAAATACTTTTTAGAACAAAGATTATCCTCTGAAGAGCAACAAAAGTGGGTCACAAAGATGTTGGGTTATGACTTTGAAATCATCTACAAAAAAGGGAAGCAAAATGTGGTGGCAGATGCACTCTCAAGAAAGGATGAGGATGTGGAAGCATTGTTGTGTGCCATTTCTATTATCCAACCAGATTGGATAAACGAAGCAAAGGAGGAATGGAAGAATGACAAAGAAGTGTGGGCACTTATTCGAAAGCTACAACAAGATTCCAGTACTTCTGATACATTTAGCTGGAAAAATGATTCGTTATGGTACAAAGATCGCTTATACCTCTGTAAGAATTCCCATCTAAAACAAAAGATTCTTATGGAATTGCACACTTCTCCCTTAGGAGGGCACTCAGGATTTTTAAAAACTTACCACAGGGTTAAGAAGGAATTTTTTTGGGATGGCCTTAAATCAGATATTCAAAAGTTTGTAGCGGAATGTTTGGTTTGCCAACAAAATAAAGTTGAAACAATTAAGACACCGAGTCTATTACAACCTTTATCCATTCCAAGCCAACGTTGGGAGGAGGTTTCAATGGATTTTATCACAGGTTTACCCAAGTCTGAGGGAAAGAGTGTCATCATGGTGGTAGTTGACAGACTTACCAAGTATGCACACTTTTGTGCATTATCACATCCATTTAAAGCCAGTACAATTTCTACTGCATTTATGGAAACAGTTCAAAAGCTACATGGAAACCCAAAGATTATTGTAAGTGACAGAGATCCCATTTTCACTGGAAATTTTTGGACAGAATTATTTTCTTGTCTTGGTACTCAGTTAGCTCATAGCTCATCTTATCATCCTCAATCTGATGGGAAAACTGAGATAGTAAACAAATGTTTGGAAGGATATCTTCGTTGTTTTGTATCTGATAAACAGACACAATGGGTCAAATGGTTGCCTCTGGCTGAATGGTGGTATAACACTTCCTTCCATACAAAAACAAAAATGACCCCATTTATGGCACTTTATGGGTACCAACCACCATCAATCACATCATATTTAAGAGAAAATTCTAAGGTTCAGGCAGTGGAACATCACATCGAACATCAACAACAAGTCCTCCAACTCTTAAAGGATAACCTCGTGTTGGCACAAAATAGAATGAAATAACAGGCAGATCAACATCGCAGTGAAAGAAGTTTTGATGTAGGTGATTGGGTATTCCTACGGCTACAACCATATAAGAAAATGTCCCTAAAACAAGCTAAGAAAGATAATAAATTATCACCAAAGTATTATGGTCCCTACAAGGTGTTGGAAAAGATTGGTACTATGGGATACAAATTGGAGCTTCCTGCAGCTTCTTGATTGCACCCAGTTTTCCATGTTTCATGTTTAAAGAAGGTTATAGGCGACAAGCTCCCAGTTCAAACAATATTGCCAGAACTTGACGAGGAAGGAAAAATTATATTGGAACCGGAAGTAGTCACAGAAACAAGAACTCGACAGCTACGAAATGGATCAATTTCAGAGTATCTTATCAAGTGGAAGAACTTATCTGCTGAAGATTCCACATGGGAGGATGAGAATTTTATGCAGAAGTATCTAGAACTGCTCAAGCGTTGAGGACAACACTTTTTTGAAGGAGAGGGGCATGTTGGGTCCCTATAATACTAGTGATTACCCCATTACTATTGTAGTTATACCCCTTATTTATATTGTTGTGCCCCTATTACCAACATATTGTTATTTTTGTGCCCCATAGAATCCCTCTATTATTATTTTTGTGGCTTTATATTATTATTGTTAGGTCGGCTGGATTATATTGTGACTCCTTAGACTCCTATATATAGAAAGGAGGTTTTGTCATTTGTATCATCCAAGAATTGCTCATTTATGTAATGTAAAGGAGGTTGCCCCCTCGAAGAGGCTGAATTCTAAGGCGCGGATCTCTCTTTTCTATCTTTTTGTGAGTTGGTTTCATAACACGTGGTTACCCGGCGAGCGGGCGCGGTTACTCGGCGAGCGGGCGCAGTTCGACGACGAGCGGGCGCGGTCACCCGACGAGCGGGTGTGGGTGTGGTCACCCTGCGAGCGGGCGCGGGTGCGGTGACCCGACGAGCGGGCGCGGTGCGACGAACGATGCGACAGAAAAATGCGACGAATAAAAGACTTAATGAAATAATGCGAAGTCCGAATGGAGTTTATACCCATGCGTTGGAGGATTTGCATGTGGGTGGGCTGGCTTGCAAATGGATCAAAGTGTGGGCATTTTGGACTGTTTTATGGGGTCGGCCTTAAAGGTTGACACCCCTTCACAAATGGGCAACAATGCGTATATATACAAAGGCACAGCGCTCATTTGGAGCATCAACGCACTTCGCATCTCTCTCTAGATCTGCGAAAGAGGTAAAAGGAAGGCGCAGACATAAGTAGAGTGCGCATAACTCATGCGCTCTACAAAGGAGTGCGCAGTCCTTACCAGAGGTCGAGTTTAGGTGCAGAGATACGGTTTGAGTTGGGATTTTGTGCAGAACCGAGAGGAGGAGTTCTTGGTGTCTCGTGTGAGCACCCTCCTACCATGGACGGTTGGCACATGGTTGTAAAAGGCTATCTTTGCCTTGATTATAAATATTTCTAAGTGTTGGTTTGAATTCTGTCAAGCACACTTGTATGATGTATTATTGAAGATTGTCATAATATATTATTATCGGGCATACTTGTTCGGGAGTTTCCGCTCCCTTTATACTTGTGTGCAATTGTTATTGTCTTGGTTAATTGCATATTGGATAATGAATGAGTATGGGCTTCATTAAATATAAAGGTTAATGCATTTTACTTGGTTGCGAAACACAAACTAAGTATGTTAATGTGCAGTAGGCGTAGTCCATGTGCATAAGTATTGTTAAAAAGAAAGTGCACGGTGGTGCCACACCTCGTCGGCTCGGTTGGAAGACTACCGTAGGCCTGGGGGCGTGACAGGTGGTATCGAAGCTCGTGAACAGGTTCAGGCGTTGAAGCATTTGACAAGTGGTCTTAGAGTTGTTGAGCAGGGTTGCTCTTGAAAAGTTCTTGCAGGTGAAGGAAACCGTTTCACATGAGGTGGAACAAGGGTTGGTTCTATTTGCAGGTGACTTGGAAAAAACCATTGAATGGTTGAAACTAGATTACAGAAAGGCAAGAAGTTTTTAGGGATGGCAGCTGATTCTCAGGCTGGGTCTAGTCACACGATGAAGGATACTACTCTTGGGTTCATTGAAAAGGTGATTGAAAAGATGGAGGCTTTGGAGACTTCTTGGGATAAGAAGATGGACTCACTTGCTGAAGAGCGAGAGGCCAACCTGAAGACCAAAGAAGCACTTGAAGAACTTCGAGTACAATATGATGAACTCCGAGCACAATATGAGTACACTGATCTTATGTGTACACAGCTTGAAGTAAGGGTCAGGGAGGTTGAAGAAGCAAAGGATCAGGGTCTTGCAGAGATCATGAACCTGAAGGGATCTCTTGACAAAACAAGCAAATCTCTTGATGAAGCCAAAGATGAGATTGCGGTATTGAAGAAGGCCGTGAGGCATAACTCAGGTGGGGGAGTGCCTCATGTGAAAGTCAAAGAACCAGAATCTTATGATGGCACAAGGAGTGCAAAGACTCTTGGCAACTTTCTATGGGACATGAAGCAGTACTTAGAATGGTTGAGTCTACCTGATGGTGAGACACAAGTCAAGGTGGCCGCTCAGTTCTTGACAAAGGATGCTAAGATGTGGTGGCGAAGAAGGGTGGATCAGATTGTCAATGGCAGTGCTGATGACATCACTTCATGGGATGACATGAAAAATGCTTTGCAGACCCATTTCAGTCCTCAAGATGAAACGTGGGAAGCAAGGACGAAGATTAAGTTCATCAAGCAAACTGGAAGCCTACAAGCATATCAGCGAGAGTTTGCAAGTGCAGCTCTGGAACTTCCTGACATGGCGGAAAGGGACAAGGTATTCAACTTCATCATTGGGTTGAAGCCTTGGGCACGCAATGAGGTGAAGAGGCAGAAGATTAGGACACTTGAGGAGGCTTTTGCTGCGGTTGATAGGTTGGTGGATCATTATGATGAGACTTCTAATGAGAAAAAGAAGTCCGACAAGCCAAAAGAAAAGAAGAAGGATGATGCTTCGAATTCGGATGATGGTTCGAAAACGAAGAAGCCTTTAAAATGTTGGATATGTGTAGGACCACATGTGGTGAAGAACTGTCCCTCTAAACCGAAGGTGGCTGCTTCTGCACAGTCTAATGATGATGATGATGATGCTTCTGTGGGATGATGCAGATACTAGGTTCTTCTGCTACTAAGGAAGTAACTTCTAGAAGAGATCCGGAAAGAAACATGTTGGAGTATGTTCAGATGAAGGTTGGAGGTGCTGATGTACTCACTATGGTAGATAGTGGGGCTTCACACAACTTCATGAGTGAAGATACTGCGAGAAGGATTGGACTGAAATTTGTACCAATGAAGGCACAATTGAAGACATTGGATATGGGAATTCTTGGTATAGCTGAAAAGGTGGACATTACACTTGGTGAATGGACCGGGAAGGTGGACTTCACTATAGTGCGGATTGATGACTATGAAGCTGTATTGGGGATGGAATTCATGAAACAATTTGAGGCTATGGTTGTACCACATTTGAGGAAGCTCTTCATTTATGATGGAAGGGAGGATGTACCCATTGGTGTTCCAACCATTGGTGTGACAAAACCTGATCATAAATTAGGAGGAATGCAAATGGAGGATATGGAGAAGCTAAACAAGCGGTTGTCCATTGTTGAGGCAAAGCTTGTGGAGCAGTCATTGGTCATTAGATCACTTTCAGATAGCATCTTGGACTTATCAAGAAGGCTAGAGTTAGTGGAGGAAGATGATGATGATATTGATGAGGTATATGTGAGGCCAAATATCCAAAAGGAAGATCGGGAGGCATATCTACAAAGGATGGAGGTTGAGGATCCTGATAGATGGATTGAGATGATCAGCATGGGAGAGCCTTCAGGCTCTACTCCCTCTACATCTTCTTAGATGACATAGAAGATGGGGCTCATTGTTAGCTACTCATGACAGTGAGCCCTTAAACATGTTTTAGAAGGCATGATTGATGGTGCAGGGATGGCTTGGCATCAAGCATCATGACATGTTGCAGATGGATGGAGTTTCCATGGACCTGAACATGGATTGTAGATTCTTGATGAGTCAAGGATGTGGCTGATGTTTGAGAAACAGTTGATGAGGACATGAGGATGTTCACTCTCATGGATTGGGCGTGATGGTTGGATTAGCTACCCAACTAGTTCAGACATGGGATCGCGAAGTGTACAGAGATGTGTTGACATTATGCTGGAGTATCATAACAGAAGTGCACATGATGACTTGGTATGGTTGTCTTGGTGACAATTTGGTCACTAAGGTGTTACATGATGGAGATGGAGCTTTATATATGTTGCAGAGATGTTTGCCTTATATGGAGGAGTCTACATCATGGTTGATGATGATCTTGGTGGAGAGCTACCAGGATGGTATGTTGTCGAGGACGGCAACGATTTCAGGTGGAGGAGGATGTAAGGCCCTCATGACTCGGGCAGGCGCGCGACAGATGGGCGCTCTGTGCACGATGGACGAACAGTGAAAATGGGTAGGCGCTCCGTGCACGACGAGCGGGCAACCTCACATCTGGCACTCATGCGACTCGGGCGGGCACCCTTGCACGACGGGCGAGCGCCCTGTGCACGACGTGCGGGCGTGGTTACCTGACGAGCGGACGTGGTTCCGGGCGCAGTTCGACAACGGGCGGGCGCGGGCGCGGTTACTCGGCGAGCGGGCGCAGTTCGACGACGAGCGGGCGCGGTCACCCGGCGAGCGGGTGCGGTCACCCGGCGAGCGGGCGCGGTGCGACGAACAAATGCGACGAACAGTGCGACAGAAAAATGCGACGAACAAAAGACTTAATGAAATAATGCGAAGTCCGAATGGAGTTTATACCCATGCGTTGGAGGATTTGCATATGGGTGGGCCGACTTGCAAATGGATCAAAGTGTGGGCGTTTTGGACTGTTTTATGGGGTCGGCCTTAAAGGTTGACACCCCTTCACAAATGGGCAACAATGCGTATATATACAAAGGCGCAGAGCTCATTTGGAGCATCAACGCACTTCGCATCTCTCTCTAGATTTGCGAAAGAGGTAAAAGGAAGGCGCAGACATAAGTAGGGTGTGCATAACTCATGCGCTCTACAAAGGAGTGCGCAGTCCTTACCGGAGGTCGAATTTAGGTGCAGAGATACGGTTTGTGTTGGGATTTTGTGCAGAACCGAGAGGAGGAGTTCTTGGTGCCTCGGGTGAGCACCCTCCTACCGTGGACGGTTGGCACATCGTTGTAAAAGGCTGTCTTTGCCTTGATTGTAAATATTTCTAAGTGTTGGCTTGAATTCTGTCAATCACACTTGTATGATGTATTATGGAAGATTGTCATAATATATTGTTATCGGGCAGACTTGTTCGGGAGTTGCCCCTCCCTTTATACTTGTGTGCAATTGTTATTGTCTTGGTTAATTGAATATTGGATAATGAATGAGTATGGGCTTCATTAAGTATAAAGGTTAATGCATTTTACTTGGTTGCGAAACACAAACTAAGTATGTTAATGTGAAGTAGGCATAGTCCATGTGCATAAGTATTGTTAAAAAGAATGTGCACAGTGGTGCCGCACCTCGCCGGCTCGGTTGGAAGACTACCGTAGGCCTGGGGGCATGACACAGAGCGTCGGGCAGGCGAGTTGACACCGAGCACCGGGTGGGCGAGCTGACATGGGCATCGGTCGGCTGAGTTGAGGAAGCGTTGGGCACGACGAGTTCGGGAACGACGATCTGGGCACGACGATTCGGTTGTGTGAACGGTGAAGTGCGACGTGGTTGGGGTGAGGCTGCATGGTAGGGTGGGACGACCTAAATGGTGGACTTGGGACTTGGGCAAGGCTGCATATTACCATACTGAAAAATTACTAATTAAACTTGTATTTTTCCGTACTTTCCAACCACACCAATATTGCAAAGATACCATCTAGATACATCTTCATTTACCATGCAAAGATATACTATTTAGAAATTCATATTTGTCTACTATGTAATAATATTGTTATCATTATGAATATGATTATATATTATTTTGATTTAAAATTAAAGTATTAAGACAAAAATTTGAAACCCTTTATTTTTTCAATGCAAAGAAGTCGGAGTATAAATATAATATACCATATTAAATTGTGTAATTTTTTACATACTTTGTCAAATTAATAAATATAATCTATTGTATTAAATTGCTTTATTTTTTTCCTACTTTATCAAATTTATGTGTGCGATTGTTATATACTTATTATTGTAAACATAATATCGTCTTATATAAATGGGATTTTCTTTTAATAAAAAATAATAATAAAAATATGTTAATGATAATTAATTGAAGATAAGAGTCACAATAAGTTATTACTTAAAATTTAATATAAACTATAATAATAATAACAATCTAAAAATATAACATAACATTAATAAAAAAATTTAATTAATTAATCATAGATAAACAGCACGTAATTTATATAATCATTTACTTTAACATTTATAACATCATCCAGAGTTATTTACTTAAACCACATTTATAAAATCATCCATAGTTATTTACTTTAACATTTATAAAAGCATCTTTAATCATTTAATAAATCATTTAAGATCACTTAGAGATATCTAAATTGATGCATATACCCCTTAAGATATCTAAAATAGCATTACTCATTTACAAATTAGAAGTAAAACGCCTTTGGCTTTGGCATTTACAGGAATAGAACTTCTTGCAACCATGCACGCAATTGTATTCTTATTATAAATATGATACTACAATCAACAACCATGCACGCAATGGTATTCTTATTATAAATATGATACTACAATTACAATCAACATGATTGTAATACTCTTATTAAAGGTATGATACTACATAGAAATCGGTTTACTAACGATGGATTTTATGTAATGAACAGAGAATTCAGTATGATAAGCTTCTCATCAAGGGCAGAGTATAATGTTGTAATTACCACCGGAGTTAGTCTATAATGCGACTTTTTGAGATTCCGGTGACGGAATCCGGCGGAAGAAATTGAGATGAAATCATGATTTGTTGCAGTTAAAATGGTTTTTTAACTGCATATTCGGATTCAGCACCCTGAAAAACCCATGGGACGCTTTCATTGTGCAGAAACTAGTTATCAAACTTGGATTTCAATAAATTACTGCCAGATTTTCACGGGAAAAAATCGCCAGAAAAACTTTCAAAAATCGTGTTAAAGACTACACCATTACCACCCGAAGCGCAAGCGTGGGTTTAAGTGTCATCCTTGGGATATAGGCAGGCATCTGGGCACTGGTCCATTTTGCAAGTCAATGCTTTGCAGCTACCGTCGGAGGGAGTTACGGAGAGAGGGACATTGAAACCATCAATTACAGAGAGGTTATAGAAATCTTGATTGTTGCCCCCATTCAGAGTATATTCAACCAGTGTTGTAGGAGGCTGTCCCGAGACTGTACAGCTGAGCACGCCGCCGCAGTCACCAGTGCTGCAGCTTCCTTTACCAGAGGCGTCGAAGGAGCAGCCCGTACGTCCCCAGAATCTGCCTGCGCTTGCTCCTGCGGGCACCTCAACACTCCATGGTGCACCCTTTGCCAACTCTTTGCCACCACCTACGGGAATCCCTGCGGCCCATACCGTGTCTGACCAATGGTTCTGGAACATAAATGTCGCACCTCGGACTCTAGTTGGCAAAACACTCGAATATTTATCTATGATATATCAACACATACGGACCATCTATAGTAGACATGAGGGCTGACGACCTTACCTTGAATATAAACAGTAAACACTAATGCTACTGTTCCTATAATTAAACTATCAACTGCTAATCTTCTTCCTGCCATTGGAACGACCAGCGACAAAGATAAACACTGAAATAATTCAACACAATAAAAATGATTTGCAGTTTTCATGCATGAATACCACAGGTGAGGAGAGGTGAATATGTTACCTGCTATATATAGGCAGGCTAGCAATTGATCGTGGAGCTCCGTAAAGTCATGTTGTTAGGGACTGTTCGCCAAAATAATGGACGAACTCAATGTCAATGAAAACAATTTGGCCATTGCGTACACAGCACGGATGTAGTTAATGTCCAGAAAAACAAATTGAGAATAGCAGCGTATGTAACAGGGAAAAATATTGTGGAGAGTGCTGCGTAAAGCAACCCATGTGATAGCAACCGAACAATGAATAGTATATGACTGGTCATGAATATTGAGTAACGAGTCCATTTATGATCAGAAAGATGTCACGCAGATATCCTGTTTACCTAGTACTACTTTTTCGTATTTGAGTGCAAATTGCCAAATATTTGAAAAAGAACCCAGAGCAATGTCAGATTTGAAAAGAGCTCACAAGAAAGTTAGACAGTTGAGGCAACTTGTTTCCATCAAATCATTAAAATATTTCAAAGCTAAATAAAAATAACCATAAATTTACCGATGTTAGATTTTATTTTTCATAATTTGCAACTTTTTTCATATAATTCATGTCCCAAACTATTCATTTTAAAACTAGAATATTGGTAATGAAGAGATACATCGTATAACATATTTTAGGATAATTATAATATGTGGATGAATATCAATGAAACCATTCATAATTATATCAATCAATATCAATCTAGAAAATTTATCATTAAACTCTCCCCATTACCTTAAATACACTCAATTAACTCAAATCTATTTGCAACTTTTTTACCCTGATTGACCGTGACTATAACACGGGAAACCGTAGGGTCCATGACTTACCAGAGCGGGTGGAGTCGTCACACGCGAATTGCATTCCTATTTATATTACGACTACGTCTGATTATATTCATTTTATCCAGGGCTTGAGCATCATCTGCGTAAATGGGTGATGTATTCTGCCGAAAGTAACAGATATATAGCGATGTCGCTCTCAATCAAAACGATAATTTTAATATAAAGTTTTCTATTCATATTTTATAAACGTTTTTATCAACTTATTAAATATTGACAAGTTTCAGTCGCCAACCATACCCATGGAAGCCTTTGGAATCTCATTGCATGAAAAAAATCACTTTTTCACATAGAGCTAAAATAAAGTTAAAACATAATCAAAGATGAAGCTGACTAATGCTATAGCCAGGGTTAGCATTAGTTCAAAGATGAAGCTGACTAATGCTATAGCCAGGGTTAGCATTAGTTCATAACATTTTATGTTAAATTAATTTGTATGGAAAATTCTTTTATCCAAAGTTGTCTCACGACATTTCTAGGCCACTGTGTCATCCCTTTACCATTCAAGTGTCTTACCATTCAATTGTCATTGTTTGCTGTGCCCTGTAAGGGACTTGCTGCCACGACTTCTTTATCAAAGCGCAGAACTCAGAAGTGAACACAAAACGCTATTGAATATTTGATATTGCCAAAGAGGATACTTATATACAATGAAGAAGCTTCTCAAGTCGGTGACAGTGGCTTTTTCGGGAAGCTACTTGAACTCTCAAAACATCCTCAAGAATTCTCTCGGAGAAACTAGGCTGAACACATTTAATGCAGGTGATTAGAATTAATGTTTTCCAACTCTTCCCCTTAATTCCAACCATAAGATAAACACACAAAATACCCTATAGCACAATCCATAAGACACAAACATACTCTTAATTGACATGCGTGCTAGTCTAACTCTCAACCAGGGTTACAACATAATCTGGATTTTCCACAACACATGATTTGATAACACATCTTTCATTTTTCTTTCTTGCTAAAGGGTCGATGCATGTTCATTTGTTGATGCAACTTCATATGCACTTTTCTTGCCATAAAATAGTGATGGAGCTTCTCCTTTCTTGATTGTGGATTAACATTCTTTGTATTCAATATTTCTAGAGGTTCTTGTGACTTATGCTTGTCCTTAATGCTTGCAATTTCTTCTTTTATTACTTCTTCTTTGCTGTCAATATCTGCACACTTAAAAACAACTTTAGATTCATAAAAAGTACCATACTGATTCTTGTCATTGTGCTCTTTGAAAAGAGCTATGCTTCCTTCGTTTTCCTTTGTTGACATAGCTAGTTGATTCATGTCTTCAACCTCTTTAGTCAATTCTTTTGCTGCAAGCATGTTTTCCTGCATTTGATTTGTGTATGGAGGTACGCAACTCTTCTCACCAAACAACAACTCATAAATAAGATGTTTTTATTGCATGGAATTGAACCACTGTTCATGAGACACATAATTAGCATCAAATTTCACTTCATATGTTTCTACATCACACGGAATTTCCTCACTATCACATGCTACTCTATTGTCAACTAAGTTATACTTTCAGCTTGATCCTAGTTATGATGCTTTCAACACAATCACCATTTTTAACAACACCACTTTCATCATCTTCAACTTTCTCACTCCCCTCCATATTGTACTTCATTTCAAGAACATCCCAAAATATTTTTTCATTATGTATTTCACCAAATTCATGCAAAATACTAGACAAAATGTTTTCATCTAGAGCTGATATAATGAGAAGTAATGTTATTACAATTCTACACTTATCATCAGAATTCATAGAAGTTTCTTGGACAAATTTCCATAAATCTACTAAACCAAGAAATCCTTCCATTTTAATTAACCAAAGCTTAAAATTTTTACCTGATAAAATTGGAAAAACTGGCATTAATCGCTTCAATATTGCATTACTGTTTTCAAATTCTTCATATTAATTCATTTCTTCATTAGGCATAAATTTTGGAAACATTTCTACCATTTCATTCTTTCTCCACAAGTGTTTCAATTTTCTCCGTAATTGGTTGAGCCTATTTTGTTGACCCATCACTCTATCACATAACCAAATCTTTATAAACGTTATCAACAACCACGATAAGAAACTCAAATAGCCCAATCAATCACTCATTAAATCAGGCCTTACGATTCTCACTACCCGATGAGACATTCATATTACACAAACGCATTTTATATATACTTTCCTTTGAAAGCAATAACACAAATATAAACACTTTTATTTTAATAAACCCACTTTAAAAAAATCAAAAGTCCAAAATATTTTGACGGCAAGGTGTTTTTCATAACTTTAATGACATTGTGTAAATGCATTAAAATCTTTCCTTTATTTGAATCAACCCTCCTTTCTTTTCTTTTGTTTCATGCAACGTTGTTAATAAAAGAGCATTTAAAAAGACATTCACTAGATTTAAAGAACATTACACTGGGTTTTGAGAAAATTCAACGTCCACGCTAGGTCAAGCCATATGGATTTTACTCCACACAACGGCTGGCTTTTACTCCATAGTTTACCAAGCCTCAAAAGGTACAAGCTTCGCTATGATCTGCACCACACTTGCCACATACAAGCTCGGTGTTCCAACAATGGCTCTTGCAAACAGAAACCCAACCATGGTCAAGACTCAATGGCTCTCTCCTCCTTTTGTGGGTGGAACAAGGAAATCACATTCGATAGTATCTTCAGATCCTTCACCCGCTGCAAACATTTTTTTTTTTTGCAACACAGGAAGAACATAAAACAATAGCCACGAGTCGAGATTCCACTAGATTCGATCTAAAACAACAGCAGAATAGTTCTACAGCATCAAAAAAGAAAATAGAGCATCACACTCGCTTACTCTCAACAACCACTCACAGTGAACACTCCACGTTCTTTTTGTCTCCACACAAGCTACATATAAGATCAATACAGTGCACTAACAATTGCTACAGGTACAGAAACAACCTCTTAAATGGGCTTCCAACAAACTCGGTTGCACCACACTACACTTCGGTTCACGACTCTCCACTGTTGGGTATTTTTGATGGAAAAAATACCAAAAACCAAGATTCAAACACACAGAGGCAATGCTCTGTTTTACTTTACTCCAGGATCTTTTTGTGCACAGGAAGACTTAAAAAAAATTTCACTGAGAGACAGAGTATTTCACCACCATAAAAACATTCTATTCATTAAAAACTGATACAAACTTCATCCTCTTTTACTGAGAGGGATTTACCACTGTAAAATTTTTTTTATATTCATTGCTGTGAAAAACAACTTACTGCTGTAATAAAAATTTACATATGCATTCAAAAATGCGCTCCACCATTTTCTTTATGCACTGCTGTGCAAAACCACACATGGTTTTTCTTACACCTCTGTTTTACAAAAATGCCACTCAACACATTACAACCCTGTTCTTGTCTTTTTACACACTGCTGTGTGTTTCACCTTTTACTGCACCATCATCATCTTTTACGCTGCTGTAAAACACCTATCTATATTTCCTCCCGTGTGCCATACACATAATAATAAAAAGGTCAACGCCCTAACAAAAACTTATTACATACGATTTTAAACTTTAATGCATGCCGTATATAGAAAATATATAAAAGAACATATAATAAAACGTGCCCATACCCATATTAAAAAGGGCCACCTAAATCTACGTAGCAACATTAAATTCATGACTTTTCTTCCACGGCGGTCAACCCAAAAATCAAACACTCCAAGCAATAGTTTTAATTTGATGCAGGTTCGTATGCAGCTCCCAGGTGATCAACGGCGGAGAACACTCAATAAAATCGGACGGTGGACAACAATATCGGAAGGCATTTTGTCATCTAACTTTATCGCCCGAGAAAACTACGTTGGCTGATGTCAGGTGCGTGACACGCGTCTGCACCAAATCCCATCGGAGCCAAGTATACGGAAACTGCTTTTCGCTGGAAGACGGTCCGAGATAAAAGACGGTTTTGCTGAGCGGTTTGGGGAATGTACGTCTGCGTTGAAATTAGATTTCAACACTCCCCTTTAATTTCAACAGCTGGGCATTCGGTCATACCAAGACACTTTCTCAAAAATTCAAAGCTCTTCTGATCAAGTGGTTTTGTCAAGATGTCTGCAACCTGTTCTTGAGTCCTGCAATGTTCTAGGACAATTTCTCCATTGTTCACCAATTCTCTGATGTAGTGAAACCTTGTATCAATGTGTTTCGTTCTCTTATGAAACACTGAATTCTTTGACAATGCAATAGCTGAGCTATTGTCAGAAAAAATCATTGTCGCTTTTGCCTGCTCTTGGCCTAAGCTTCTCAACATCCTTCTCATCCATACTGCTTGACATGCTGCTGCTGTAGCTGCCACATATTCAGCCTCTGTTGTAGACAATGCTACAATGGACTACTTCTTAGAAGCCCATGAAATGGCTCCCGAACCCATATGAAAAACATAACCGGAAGTGCTCTTCCGATCATCTACACTTCCAGCCCAATCGCTATCAGTGTATCCAACCAAATCTGAATGTTCTGAGGCATGATATAGAATTCCAAACATTTTGGTACCTTTGACATACCTCAAAATTCTCTTTGCTGCCTGCCAATGTACCTCCTTTGGCCTCTCCATGAACATGGAAATTAAACTAACAGCATACATAATATCAGGCCTAGTAGCTGTTAAATACATAAGGCTGCCAACAATACTTTTATACAAGCTAGGATCAAAATCCTTGTTGCTGTCCTCTCTGCTGAGCTTTAATCCCATCACTGTGGGAGTGATTGCTGCCTTGCATTCTTCCATCTTAAATATGCCCAAAACTCGATTTACATATCTTGCTTGAGATATAAAAATTCCTTTTTCATTTTGATCTACTTCTATGCCTAAGAAGTATCTCAACAAACCCATGTCAGTCATTTCAAATTCATCCTTCATGACTGATTTAAAATTCTCAATAAGATAAATATCATTTCCAGTGAAAATAACATCATCTACATACAAAACAACAATTAAAATTTTACCATCCTTTTCCTTGATGTAGACTGTGGGCTCTCCTTCACATTTGTCAAACTCATTATCCAAGAGATATGAATCTATCCGGCTGTACCATGCTCTTGGCGCTTGCTTCAGCCCGTAAAGAGCTTTCTTCAATTTGCACACTTTGTGCTCTTCACCTTTCTTCTCATATCCGAGAGGCTGTTCCACATAGACCTCTTCCATTAACACTCCATTTAGGAATGCTGACTTCACGTCCATTTGGTAGACTTTCCATTTGTTTTGTGCTGCTATGGACAACATTGCTCTCACGGTTTCCATTCTTGCAACCAGGGCGAAAGTCTCCTCATAATCTCTCCCATACTGTTGCTTGTAGCCTTTGACAACCAGCCTTGCTTTATGCCTTTCAATCTTGCCTTCAGCATTGCTCTTGGTCTTGTAGACCCATTTCACACCAATGACTTCTTTGCCTTTTGGTAACTCAACCAAATCCCATGTTTTGTTTCTCTCTATGGCATTCATCTCCTCATCCATAGCTTCTATCCATTTCCTATCTTTGATTGCATCTTCGAAATGAATAGGATCATCAACATGACAAAACAAGGCAAATAAGGAATTCATTCCTTCTTCATAAATTTCACTTAGATTTCTAAACTTCTTACCTCGTTCACTTGGTGTGCAAGTGCTTGATGATGCACTTGAATTTCCTCCTTGTGGTGTGCTTGGAGAAGCACTCTCATTTATCCTCAATGGTGTCCCTTGCTGTCCTTGTGTTGGCGCTGTTGTTTGGGGATGCATTTCAGCCACCTCCTCTTCATCTTCATCATGAGACAATCAGTTCTTGACATTCACTGTTTTCTCTATGCTTCCATCCCAAGCTTCCTCTTCAATGAATTGAACATCCCTGCTTACAAAGAACTTCTTGGTAGATGGGATGTACAGCCTGTAGGCTTTGGATTCATCACTGTATCCAATGAAGATGCATTTCTCCCCTTTGTTGTCCAACTTCCTCCTTAGCTGATCCGGAATGTGTGCATAGGCCACACACCCAAAAACTCTCATGTGGGTGACTCCTTGCTTTCTCCCACTCCATGCCTCTTCTGGCACTTTGTTCAAGACTGATTTTGTAGGACACCTGTTCAATATATAAACTGCACAATGTACAGCTTCAGCCCAATACTCATTTGGCAAATGCTTTGCCTTCAACAGGCTCCTTGCCATCTCCATGATGGTTCTGTTTTTCCTTTCAGCAACTCCATTTTGCTGCGGAGTGTACCGAGTTGTGAACTGTTTATGTATTCCATTTTCTCTACAAAACTTTAGGAATTCATTGGAGATATACTCACCTCCTCTATCAGTTCTCAAAACTTTTATGTGCAGCCCGCTTTGGTTCTCCACAAGTGCTTTGAAATTTTGGAATTTCTCAAAGACTTCACTTTTGTTCTTGAGGAAATATATCCAAGTCTTTCTTGTAAAATCATCAATGAATGTCAAGAAATATAGGCTGCCAGCTAATGATGGAGCTTGCATTGGTCCACACAAATCTGAGTGGATAATCTCTAAGGGTGTCTTTGCCCTTATGCTCTTCCCTGATGGAAAAATTTCTCTGTGTTGTTTTCCCAAAATGCAGCCTTCACATAGGTTGTCCGGTTTCTCTATCAATGGTAATCCCTTTACCATTCCTTTTCTGCTTAATAGATTTAGACCTCCAAAATTTAGATGCGCGAATCTCAAGTGCCATAACCAGTTCTCATCCTTTGGCACGTTTTGGAAGGCCTCTTGGGTAACTGTTGCAATTTCTCCTTTGTTTTTCAAATCTGCCCTGATCCTGAGAGGGAACATCCTGTTCCTTGTCATCTTCACTTCAGCAATGCATCTTTTGCTAGGTGCTATATCCATGATGGTGCATACATAATTTTTAAAGAAAACATTGTACCCCTTATGGACAAGCTGTCCAATACTCAAGAGATTACATCTCATTCCGGGGACATAGTATACATCTGCTATGGTTTTCCTTTCTCCTTGCTTTGAAAATATTTTTACTTCTCCTTTTCCCATAACAGACACTTTACTATCAGTTCCTAGTGTGACTTCTGATTTCACATTTTTATCTAGGGCAAAAAAGAAGGCTATATTTCCGGTCATATGGTTGCTGCAACCTGAGTCTAAAAACCATATGTCCTCACTATGTGTTTCAGCCATGTTACAAGCTAACAGGACATTTTCTTGACTACTATTTTCTCTTGTAACATTTGCATTTTGTCTGCTGTTCATATCATGTTGTTTATTTCTACAATCACTTGCATAATGTCCATACTTTTTGCAATAATAGCATTGAACATTAGATTTATCATACCTTTGTCCTTGAGCCTGATACTGATCTCTTTGTTGGCTGCTGCCTTGACCTTGGTTCTGATTTGGATTGCTGCCTCTTCCTTGTGCATTTGCTGGGCTATTCCTTCCACCTCTGTTCTGGCTTCTGCCTCTTCCTCTTCGGTTTCCTCTTCCTTGACCTCTTCCTCTTCCAAAGGACATCTGGGTCTTGAAGGCTTGCTCAAGAGATGAGTTTTCATTCCTACTCAACCTCTGCTCATGTGTTATCAGTGATGCATGTAGCTCATCAACTGAATAGTTTGAGAGATCCTTTGTCTCTTCAATGGTGGTGACTATGGCATCAAACCTTGAGGGTAAGACCCTCAATATTTTCTCCACTATTCTTCTATCTTCAATTGTTTCTCCATGAGTTCTCATTTGTGTGATTACACCAATCACATGAGTGAAGAATGAGTCAATGTTATCTGACTCCTTCATGCACAGATTCTCAAAATCCTTTCTCAGCAATTGTAGTTTTGCTGTCTTCACTCTCTCCATGCCTTGATAGGCTGTTTTGAGGGTTTGCCATGATTCATTTGATGTTTTAGCTGCTGCTATCCTTGGAAATATACTCTGTTCTACTGCTAGATGCAACAATAAAATGGTCTTTGCATCCTTCTTCCTATTGCTCTTCAGGAGATCTCTCTCTCCCTGAGTTAATGCATTGAACTCAGTTTCATCTGTTGGTTCTTCAAAATGATTTTCAACTATTTCCCATAAATCTTGAGAGGCAAACAGGGCTCTCATAGTTATTGACCAGTAGTCAAAGTTCTTCCCATTAAACTGTGGGAGTTGGGTATTAAACATACCCATACCAGTGCTTGTGCTAGCCATTCCTTGCATTCTAATCTTATGCCTCTAAGTCTTTGACTATATGTTTAAAACAAATCACTGCTTCTTCAGCAACACATAAAAAAACTTTTGAAATACCTGAACATTCTCCTGACTGAGCCTTCACTCTGCTTGAGAAGTTTTGCTGCAGCAATAACCTTCTCCCTTCAGCTTCTTTAACTTCTTTTAAAGAGCCTAAACCTGCTTTGATACCACTGTTGGGTATTTTTGATGGAAAAAATACCAAAAACCAAGATTCAAACACACAGAGGCAATGCTCTGTTTTACTTTACTCCAGGATCTTTTTGTGCACAGGAAGACTTAAAAAAAAATTCACTGAGAGACAGAGTATTTCACCACCATAAAAACATTCTATTCATTAAAAACTGATACAAACTTCATCCTCTTTTACTGAGAGGGATTTACCACTGTAAAATCCTTTTTATATTCATTGTTGTGAAAAACAACTTACTGTTGTAATAAAAGTTTACATATGCATTCAAAAATGCGCTCCACCATTTTCTTTATGCACTGCTGTGCAAAACCACACATGGTTTTTCTTACACCTCTGTTTTACAAAAATGCCACTCAATATATTACAACCTTGTTCTTGTCTTTTTACACACTGTTGTGTGTTTCACCTTTTACTGCACCATCATCTTATTTTACGCTGTTGTAAAACACCTATCTATATTTCCTCCCGTGTGCCATAATAATAAAAAGTTCAACGCCCTAACAAAAACTTATTACATACGATTTTAAACTTTAATGCATGCCGTATATAGAAAATATATAAAAGAACATATAATAAAACGTGCCCATACCCATATTAAAAAGGGCCACCTAAATCTACCTAGCAACATTAAATTCATGACTTTTCTTCCACGGCGGTCAACCCAAAAATCAAACACTCCACGCAATAGTTTTAATTTGATGCAGGTTCGTATGCAGCTCCAGGTGATCAACGGCGGAGAACACTCAATCAAATCGGACGGTGGACAACAATATTGAAAGGCACTTTGTCACCTAACTTTATCGCCCGAGAAAACTACGTTGGCTGGTGTCAGGTGTGTGACACGCGTCTGCACCAAATCCCATCGGAGCCAAGTATACGGAAACTGCTTTTCGCTGGAAGGCGGTCCGAGATAAAAGACGATTTTGCTGAGCGGTTTGGGGAATGTACGTCTGCGTTGAAATTAGATTTCAACATCCAGCACCGACGCTCTCTAACCAACGCCAATAGCAAGGCTCACTACCCACAACTCACCTGAGCTCTGATATGGTATCAGATAACGAAGCAAAATACTAAACAAAAAACATACAGCTTACTCATTCCATTACCAAGCAAGGAGTTTTATACATAGTAAAGAAGTTTCTAGATTTTGGGTGTTGGTGGCTTCTTCAGGATGCTACCTAAAATCTCCAGAAGTCTTGAGTGAACTCTCTAATCTCCAGAAGACTTGACACCTAACACAATTAATGCGAACGGTGGTTGGAATTAATGTTTTTCCAACATTCCCATATTTTTCTTTTAAACTAATATACTCCCTTCACCACTTTAAAAAACAATATATTTAAAAACTTTAGCTCCTTCCTCACATTCACACATTTGTTTTATATGACTTTATCTTTCAACAAAGAAGTTTTTCACATGACCAGAAGCAATATGTTTACCTTAGTCCAAATAATTTCCCAATACCTTACAAAACTTTACTCAAAATCATTAGTCGTTTGAGGCTCTGCTACAAGCTCTTCTTCACGACAAAAATAAAAAAAAAATTATTCGTTGATTTTTGAAAAGGTTCAAGGCACTGTGCTTCTGAATATCCTACTTCGACAATCCTCAAGCGGCTACCAGGTGGCACACAATCCACCACTCTCTTCACACATAGATCTAATGATGCCTCACTACAATGGCACACAACAAAGCCTCTGCTGCCTTTTCCTCAGCTACACAACTTCCAGACATGACATCCCTTGTCGCCCCGAGCCTCGGCCTTGACACTATGCTCGCATGATCATGCGGCCATAACATCTACCACAGTTGTAACGATGGTCTTGGGGAAAATTGTGGATCCACCCATGTACCACTTCTTTACCATGGAAGCTGCATTCTCGTTCTCGTTCTCCACCATAGTCTTGGATAACTTGTTTACCTCCTTCCCCTCTGAAAGGAGGCTTAACCTGGACTTTGGAAGTTCTAGGTCTCACAAAAAATACGCCAACACAATGCTCCTACAATCGCTCCACCGCAGTCTTCACACCAGTCTTCACAACACACAGTCAATCTTCTCCTCCAAGCGCAGACCAGCATTGAGCTGTGAAACTAAGCTGAAACCTTCGGCTCTGATACCATATCGGAGAGCACAAAACTCAGAAGTGAACACAAAATGCTATTGAACATTTGATTTCCAAAGAGGGTATTTATATACATTGAAGAAGCTTATTTAGTTGGTGACAGTGGGGAAGCTACTTGAACTCTTGAAACTTCCTCATGAATTTTCTGGAAGAAACTAGGCTCAATGCATTTAATGCAAGTGATTGGAATTAATGTTTTCCAACACTCTCAACATTTGGTCCCCTGTCACTAAACATAAACTCATCGTCCCAACCATTGTGTATGTGCTTCTGCTTAACCAATTTGCGAAGGTTAATTTTGCGGAGGTTGAGATTTTGATAGATTGTCCATTAACAAAGAGTAGGTGGAAAGAGAAACACTTGGTTTCAATCTGGAAAAAAAAAAAATTAATAATAATAATTGAGTTTGCAAGTGTTGCAATCCCTGGAGTGGGCATTGATGATAGAATTGAATCACCAAACAAGGAGAAGGTAAACTAGTGGGCAATTGAATCAACAAACCAAAAAAAGGTAAACAATTGGGTAGTAGGGCACATGAAACCAGGGAAGCCTCATTGTTTTACCTGGTAATGCAGGGAAGCCTCATTGTTTTACCTGGTAATGTTCTCATTCCTTTTTCCATGTCAGAACATATCCTTCACAGTTTTTCCAGTACTCATTTTTCCCAATCTTAACTTTTTTGTGGTTTTTATGGAATATTTATTTTTATATCTATGCAAGATAATTATATTCTTGCATGCTTGTTTTATAGCTTCACATTGGATTTTCTATTTTTGTTGTTGTGGGTGCTCGAGTTGTCTCCAAAGGGAAGTCATTGGCGTAAGTATTTTAATGCTTGTGTATTTAAAATAAAGTGGCTTTGTTGGTCTTAGAACTATGAGAAAGCCCAACCAAAAGTGGCTTTGTTGGTCTTAGAACTATGAGAAAGCCCAACCCAAAGTTTCTGCTACTACTATACTATCACAATTACCACAGGAAAATCAGTTATACCTTGAAGCTAGAATTCCATGGAGATATAATGCTTAATTAATATATATAAGATGTTTTACCCTCCACTGCTATATGGATCTTGCAATCAGCTCGAGAATATGATATAGCTTCCAAAATGTTTTAGCACCCTTATTATGTTCTCAGTTCAACAAAAAAAATAATGTGTACTATTAACAACTTCAAAAAAACTCAACATTCAATAATAGTAATCATTCTAAAGTTTGATCTTCAATAAATCTTAGGGTAAGATGGATCCATGGATTATCAGGTGAATGTGATTGAGAACTTACATGACCACCAAATATTTTAAATATTTAAAATAAATATATATAAAATTAAAAGTGATCATTATATTATTATAATTAAATAAATTGAAATTATATAATATATCAAATTAGTTTGAAAATGTATCAAAATTAAAATTAACTAAATTATATATATATATATATATATATGATTTAAATTTATGTTATTTAAATATTTCATTTTAATTTTATAAATTTTGTTATTTTAAATAAATATATGTAAAATTAATAAAATCTTATTATGTGAAATAATATTGGAGCAAAATAATTGAAGAAAAAATAAGTATAAAACAATTTTTTTAATTAATAAATAAAAAATAAAAATAAGTTTAGGGAATTTTTTAATAAATAATTTATATTATATTATATTATACATATATATATATAATAAATTTTATTAATTAAAATAATTTTGTGTAGTTGGGTTAAATGGCTATTATCTTTCTATTTAGGTTTAAATCTTGACTTTTGATAAGAGGAGAAATACTATCTTAATAAATATTGTTATAATGGCTTTATGGCTATGAAGATTGTTGTATTGGTTTCAAGCTCTCTATATATATAGTAGTTGGTTGAAATGGCTATTATCTTCCCACTTATGTTCAAATCCTAACTTTTGATAATAGGAGAAATATTGTCTTAATAAATATTTTTATGATGGCTTTATGGCTATGAAGATCGTTGTATTGGTTTCAAGTTCTCTCCGTATATAAACGAGAGTGATTTCCTTCCTAAACAAATGTATAAAATCAATGCTTGATTTTGTGTAGTTGGGTGAAATGGCTATTATCTTCCCACCTAGGTTCAAATCCGAACTTTTGATAAGAGGAGCAATACTATCATAATAGATATTGTTATGATGTCTTTATGGCTATGAAGATTGTTGTATTGGTTTCAAACTATATATATATATATATATATATATATATATATATATATATATATATATAGAGTAGTTGGTTGAAATGGTTATTATCTTCCCACTTAGGTTCAAATCCTAACTTTAGATAAGAGAAGCAATATTGTCTTCATAAATATGGTTATAATGGCTTGATGGCTATGAAGATTGTTGTATTGGTTTTCTAAACTAATGTATAGAATGAATGCTAGATTTCTTTCCTTACAAAGTTATATAGTCAATTTTTAATTATTAGAAGATATTATTTATGTTATAAATTTACTTAATTCTAGTAACAAATGCTATATATTTATAATATTAATATATTAAAATTAAAATATATAATAATAGGAAAAATAATTACTAATAATAATTTAATTTGAAGATTTTTGGAGTTGTATTTTTTGTTATGTAAATTTAAATATGTATATTATATTGTTACTTAAAATTATAATTTAATTAGGGAAAACACATTCTAAATATTAAAATTAGCTAATGATGATAATAATAACAATAATAATAGTTTTTAAATAAATAAAATTTCAATAAATAAAATAATCTTAGTATATTTTCTTAAAAAGGTGAAATATATTCTTATTAAATGTTGAAAATATATTTAGAAGGGCTATATTTAAATTTTATTGTTTTTATTAAAATATTGTCATAATCAATCTAAGAAAATTTATTTAAAGCACATCTACTTTAATTCTAGACTTATCATGTTCCAAGAAGGATAAGATTGTAACATTTTTCTAGATTTTTAATATATAATTTTTTTTACATGATCTCCCGATATGTGACAGATATGATGTTAGGATTATCTATGTGTGTATTTGTCACATGTCAACTATATGTTAAGCATAAAAGTAACTATACATCTTGAGAATCAAAATATTAAAATGTTTTAGCCAAGATCTGTTTCAACTCCTAAGTCATCATGCATCAAGAGGATCAACCTTTCCTTTCTGCAATAGATTTGGAGTTGAGATGGATCTATATTGGTTCTTTATTTATCCATATATCTAAATTCCATTCAAATCTCGACTACCTTATTTCACTTTTGTTATTATTGCAAACTATTTTATTAATTAGAAGAAATTTTAATATGCTACTCAAGACAAACCTTTGGAATAGGCTAGAAGATCAAAAAATTCCTTCTAATTTGAGCAACTATTTGTTATGAATTGGAAAGAGCGAGAAAAGTCAAGAAATATGGTAGAAATAACTCAAGAAAATGTATTGTATCGTATTTACCTTAAATCTTAATTGATAATACAATAATGACCATTATATATCTCCTAGATCTAGACCTTAGGTCACATTGACAACTCATTAGTGGATCATCATGACAACTCATCAAGATAAGAATTAAAATTCATGGTCTTAGAATTTTCGATTGTATAGGGACCCACAGTCTAACAATATTGTAAGGTTGTACAAAAAAGTTATTTCTGGTTTAAAAACACTTATGGTTGGTGAAAAGAAGTTAATTGTAATAAAGAACTAAGCGAGTGCTTCCGCTATCCCTATGCATTTTGGAACCAATGGATTGTTTCAAAGAAGTAAGTTGTGTATGTAGTATATTCATTCTTCTATACACTTATAATACAACATTTATGACAAGATATTCTAATGATATTGACGAGCAACTAAAATTTCTAAAGGATTTCTACTCTCATATGTGTCTGGATGTTACAATGAATGTTATGATAATTAAACCCAAACTTGTAACTTTCGCTAATTTCATCAATCAAAACAACAACATGGAGGAAGTGATTTCAGGGAGATATCTGAGAGTAGATTTTCATCATAAAATTAATTAGAATTATATGATCAAGGAAAAGATAAAAGTACTATGGAAATATTTTTCTATACTTGAAAACAATTTTAAATCAATTGAGCTCTTGATATGCAATAAGAAAACAATCCTCTTTGAGATTCTAATAACTTCTATTGTCGTACATGGTTGTGAAGTTTTGGGTTGCACTCTCTTTTAAAATTTGTGGAAAAAGAGAGAGGAAATCTAAAAGTGTTTTATTAACTTATTATTTAAAAAATAATATCGATTTTCCATGTTCTATCCTCCTCCTTTCCCTTATAGAGAGTATGAATATGAAAAGACACCTAATATATAGGAATAGGAAAAAGAAAATGGAATACAAGTGACTTAGTAAGATTTCTTCAAAACCTAGTGAAAACGATTGTCGATTACCTAAAGATGTAAAATATTAGCTAAATCATGAGGGGATAAAAGAAGAGGCCACCCTAGAAAATAATGTTGTTATTACAAATACTAGTACATCTAATTCTAAGAAAAAAATTACCCTGCAATAAGAACTAAAGTAATAATAATAAAAATATGATATTATAAGGAAGTGATCGACTCTAGTGAAGAAACATAATAATAATAAAAATGTGATGTTGTTAGGAGGTGATCAACTCTAGTGAAGAAAATCAAAAACATTTCTCTATTTTGACTAGCATAAAGAACAAGATTGATATTTTTAAAATTCAAATATACTCTCACAAGCTTCATAGTGAAGTAGGGTGTTTAACAAATCCCAAAATATCATAGGCAAAAGAATTAGTCATCTTTGGTACACTAGTGAAAACTTGTGTTGATTGCATAAATATGTCAAATCGGCTAAATCATTATGGAATAAAGGAAGAAGTCAAATAATGTTGCTATTAAAATATAAGTACATATGAATCAAGCTTATGGGGGGTAGCTATTGTCAATCATAGTGTTATTTCTTAAATATTATATAAGTTGTGAGATTATAGGCTCAAATTCTCCTCTGCGTGTTTACCCCACAAAAGAAAAAAAAAGTATATCTAAATCTAAGAACAAATCTCATTGATTTAAGAACTAGAGTATTAAAAAAAATTATAATGTTGTATGGAAGTGACTAAATCTAGTGGAAAAGATCAAAATCATTTCTGTATTTCAACTGTCACAAAAAAGATGATATGTTTAAAATAAAAATATACTCTCATGAGCTCTATTGTCAAATGTTAAACCACTCCCAAAATATCATATGCCAAAAAATTTATCATTTTTGTTATACTAATTGGATTACAAATAAAAAACATATTCAATATCTTAAATCACAAATTCAAAATAATTATAAAAATACCAACTTTCTACTTTTCAACGTATAGAAAGCATAATAATTTAAAAACAATTTTCTTAATACTTTTAAATCGCATAAAGAATACTTTAATAAACCAAATAATTTCTCAATTCCCTTAAAATTAACCACCATCAATATCATTAAAAATTAAAACTAATATAACCATTTTCTATGCGGTAACATGAAGAACAAAAATTAAACAATATGGTATTACAATAATGGAAAAAAAATTATTTATTTTCCTTAAACATTTTTATGGTTTATAATATAAATAATGAATATATAAATCATAATTTAAAAATATTCACTAACAGTCAAAGTAAATAAAAAGTAGCTCTATTTTATTCGGTAAGATATACATTCTTTTAGTAAGAATACATTCTTCACTAAGAAATCTCTATAATATTTTAAATTCTTTCAGTTAAAAGAAAATTTAAAAATACCCTTGATGAAAATAAATTTTATCTTGTTGACCTCTTCCAATGATATCTTTAAATATGCAGTTTTTTTTCTTCGTACCCTAACTAATTTTTTTATCATTTAAATTTTTCCATCGACTTATATTTTTTTTTTATCTATTAGACTAATCTAAATACCCACGAGATTTGAACCGGTGACCTATCGCAAGGAGTGCCTTAACAACGCACCCATTCACCGTCAATCCAAAGCCCCGTGGGCTTCCATCGACTTATATTAAAAATATAAATGTTTTTATATTAATTATAAAATATTATATTATTGAGATTTTAAATTTTAAAAATTAATTGAAGTTAAACCTACGATAATCACATTAACCGTAGTCCATCAAAAAATCATATAAAAAGGAAAAACATAATAATGAGAGTACTTAATATAAATGTTTTTATATTAGTTATAAAATATTATATAATTGCAATTTTTTAATGGTTTAATTTTATTGAAATTAAACCTACACATATCACAATAACCATATTCCATTACAAAGTCGTAGCGAAAATAATTGGAGTACTCTTCCGAAAATAATACCTAGTGCATTTTCTTAATATTTTAAGTGGTGGCTATAATGTTGAAAATATGTTCGAAATCCTCTTAAATTTTCTTTGTTTCTTTTATGGTTCCCATTCATTTTTTAATAGATTTATTATTTACAAAGGAGATGTGTTAAGGTAACGTTTATCACAATTAATCAAAATTCAAAGAAACCTGAATAATATTTTTTATTAAAAAAATGGTTGTATCAATTTTTTTTATATAATTTTATTTATCTTAAATTATTTTTAAACATATAAATTATATTTAAATAAAAACAAAAAAAAATTAATTCAATGTGAATGAATAACAATTTCAAATTTTAATAATAAACAATTAGTAGGATATCCCATACATTTTTATAATATAAAAAATACTTTTAAAATTTAAATTTTCCTATAATATATGATTAAGATGTAATTATTATAACCTTTAAAATAATAATAAATAATAACGATAATAATAATTTGTTTGAATTTTACATAAGTATATTTTCTTATTAATATAAATTTACATTATTAATTGAATATTTTATTTATATATATTTTTATAGATTAATATTCTTATTCGTTGAGAGGATGGTAAAGGTTTGTTGATCTCTCATTTATATTACTATTTTTGTTGAGATCAAGGTTGAAGATGTTTGGTTGGTACTTTGTAATAATATTAAATCTCTCAAATATTTGTAAAGGAATAGGTTGTCTAGACCTAAAATCCAAGGTTACTTTATGGAGATTGGGTTATCAAAATTCCCTTTTATCCAACAAAATTTAAAATCCTTAATAAGGTTAGTGTCTTCTTTCACTCGTGGACAACTTTCCAAAAATATAAATTTCACCAATAAAAATCCTTAGTTGGAAATTGATGGCCATTTTACAATTTTCCCTCCCAAGTAACACATCAACATCTATACTATTTCCACATGGTAGACAAAGGGTAGAAATTTTCCCTCCATGTCCCCATTTCACAATTCCATGCCAAGTGCATGCGGCGAGCAATTGGAAGTGCCTGCCGACACATCGGCATTGTATTGGGCCATGTCCTCAAAAATACATGCCATCCTAATATTCACATATAGATCTAGTATTCCAAATTTCCCCATTATAAGAAATTTTTATATTTATGTTCTTTCCGATATGATATTCCTCTTTTTCTCCATAGTGGTTGTTCCTTCTTCTTTTAGATTTCTTCTCACTCAAGATTCACATACAAATCTAGGAAAAACTAAAAGTTCCAATTAAAAGGAAAATTATAGATTTCTATATTTCCACTATTTGAACCTTTTCCCATCCACATAACATCACCTTGCCTACCGTTTAGTCTCCACCTCTGTGACACTGTGCCACTTTGATCCATGTCACGATGCCACATCATTATCTAATAGTGTCAATTAAATCCCATTTCATTTGGGTGTTCAAGATTTTAGCTTTTCCAAATTTATCAAGGTCCATCTACATCTAGAAAATCCCAACATAGTTCATTTTACAATACTATCGATTTCTATATTTTCATATTTCACATCACATGCTATGATAGGAGACATGCCAAAATGTCATGTTAGCAACTCATAAGCATGCCATATCACCAAAAACCGTACTTACGTAGCACATTAGGACCTGCCTACTAGTAGGGTCCAAGAGTGCTCAAATGGACTCTACAGTTTCCATATCACTTACTACACTTGCATCTCTATCTAGTTCATTTAATAAATCCATCCTTAATATTTACTTGGAAGGCTATACTTCCACCCAATAAACTAATTTTTCGTCCCCAAAACTTAATAGTATCCAGTTCCAACTTGCAGCTCTTGAAGAATTATGGATCCTTCCTACTGCCAATAACTAGTTTTGTCACATGAAGGTTCCACTATCTAAGATACAGAATTTTGGAAAAATCGAAGTATGAAGTATTTTTGGATGTCAAAACTTTTGGATCATGATAGATCTCGATACCCACTTCCATCACTTGACAAATTTAGGATTTCTCATCTACTACATTTTTCCTTAATCCCCTTTCTGCTAGCCCATGGAAATGGCTCCTTGTAGACCATCTAACAAGGTGTGGAGGCTAAAACTCCAATTCAAAAATTATTTAAGGAATAAAATTTTTCTAAAAGAGATTTTCTTATCCTATCTTGAGGGTTGAAAAATGATCTAAAAGAGTAAGGAGCTATCCAAAGGACTTATGAAGCTACCAAACTCTTTACTAGCCTATAAAATATTTCCCATCATTATTCATATTCCCATAAAAGGAACATAGAGATGGGAAATGAAAAAATACATAACTTCCCCTAACCAAAAATAGATCATTTCACATATTTGGGTTGAAAATCTAAAAATTTAAGCATTTACAATAGAGATGCTAGTAGTGTAACTTGCCTCTTAAGGAAAAAAAGGTCCTAAAGACTCCTTATCAAAAAATATATAAAATATCTTCTAGAAATGCACCAAATAGGTAATTAACGACCCTTTTCAATGTATCCAATGAAATCAATACTACCATCATTCTCATTTTAATTCAGGTATACATCGTATATATTCAATCCCACTATTCGCCTAGCAATAAATAAGTACACAAATAAATTGTAAAGATATATTTGGTCTCAAATCAAATTATGCATCATAATGCACAAACCATACACCACATATCTATTCTAAGAAACACCTTGAAACATACATTTATATACATAGTTCATTCATAATTGAATTAAAAACTAGTAAGCAAGTACAACTAAATGAACCACACTAAACAATATGGTCCTCATGATGAAACACACTTGTTGATTCGAAATGCGTCGAGCAAAAATTTCTCTTATGTGATTTCTACCAAAAGACTTTGCTTAATTGATCCATCTCATCAATGCAACATACTTTATATCCCAACATAACAATAGCTATGAAACATTAAAAAATAATTTAATTTCATTAAAATTGAAATCATTACACGTGTTTTATCACTTTAAATTTTGTTAGAAATTTAAGAATGGAGAGCCACTCTTCACACAACTATACACCTATCTACATTGCAATTTCCATGTATCTAGCCATCCAGAGAAAGATTCACTCAACGTTTAAGAAGATTCAATTATGTTAAAGAAGATGAAGGTAACTCTCCTTCACATAATAGAATTAGTATTCTACATTTCAACTAATAAATTAGCGTTGATCAACATCCACAGTATAGTTTTCATGGGTCTACATAGCACAATTCACTAATCCAATAGTTGCATTGTACTTGTATTTTCTTAGTACTTTATATTATTAGTTAAGCAAAGTTATATAGACAATTCTCCTAACCATTTAGATCAAGTTTAAGTCTTCCATTCTTGCTTTCTTATCCAAATTTAACAAAACCATAATTCCACACAATATTTTCATGACTTTGAAGGATTTTTGTCTTCTTCATCTCACAGTCATATCCCCAACACCCACACGGGATTCTACTCTCTTATAAAAAGATTCTTTGGTTCAATTACACACACTTCATTATCTCTCTTACACACTACAACTACATTTGATAGCTTATTTATATTATTTTCTACTCAAACCAAACATACAATGCATAAAATGAGATTCCAGGGTCCCTCCTTATGTTGGGTTGTAAATTTATAAGCCTCTAGAATTGGTATGTATCACACACCTATGGATCAGTTCAATACCACTCCCAATTTGTTCCCATATTTGTTAACAATTGGTTAGTTAAACGATCAAATTATATATCTAGATAGTGAATTCAAATAATATAGAGAAATTCCCAAATCCCCCTTAAATATTCCTATTAGGCATTAATATCCATGTTGACTACTATCTATGTCATCTTTTGGAAATATATAAATGATATTCAGATTACATAAAATAAAGGCTAATAAGATATCCTCCTTGACCATTTCTATCATTATAATTTGAAATTACAATTCCAATATTTTTAGATTTGAAAAGAGCTAATACCATTTCCTCCCCCTTAAAGGGATATTACCCTTAGTATTCTACAATTGATGTCTAGGAATATTTTCAATAAACAAAAATGGATATATTTTTCATGGCCTCCTCAAGATTTCACATAGCCTCATCTAATCCAAAGTTCTTCCATTGCAATTTACCTACATGAAGGTTCAATTCTAGATTACGGTCTCCTTACTGTTAATTATGCCTTAGGGTTCTAGCTAAAACTATGCTTTGGGTTCCATCTAGATCACAACCAAATAAATAACATAATTATAATCATATACATATTTTTTAAGAAAACATACGTGAAACACATCATGGGCCTTTAGAGTTGGGGGTAAAGAAAATTGGTATGCCACTAGCCCCACTATTTCTAGAGCCATTTGAGGGACATATTCCCGTCATGAAACACATCATGGGCCTCAAAAGTTCCATAGTAATGTGGTTCCAAATTAGGACATATTCCCATTTTAAGGAACTTATCCTAAGTCAAATTTAGATCTATACATTTTCTCATGCTTAGATTTACTTGTGATTTTATGATATACATAACCCTTCTACTAGTCTTGTGCCACGTTTAGATTTTGCTTAATGCTCGTCACTTCCTTCTCTCTCTCCTTTAAAATTTCTAGTCCAATTGTAATCCAATTCATTGGGATATCCCAATTTATTGGAATATTTCATTTTCTATAATACAATTCTTATAATGGAATAATATTTATTTCATCTCAATATCCATTGTTATAAGCAAATTTTATGAGTTGTAGGTAATCTTTTCACTTCTTGGGCTAATGCATAACATACAATTTGAGCTTATCTTCTGGTATTTTTCACCCTCTTTTTTTGTCCATTATTTTGAGGATGATGGGCTTTATTGAATTTTAATTATGTTCCAAAGTATGTAAATCAAGGCTTCCAAAATTTTGAAGCAGATTTGACATCTTGATCATATTTAATTACTTTAGGAATGGCATGCACCTTGAAATTTTCTTTCACAAAAACATTTACAATGTAAATTTCTTTATTGGTTTACTTGATACAAATAAAGTGGGTTTCCTTGTACACCACTATCATAAATGCATCATTTTACATTTTCTTCCTTGGCAGTTGAATGATAAAATCCACAAATTGACTTCTTGGTTCCGATTTGGAATTGGTATTGTCTATGGTACACCTGCTCAATGCCTATGTTCCACTATTAATTTTTAATATTCCAAATGACTTACAATATACCCCAAAATATCCTCCTTTATCTAAAGAGGAAAATAATATTTCTTGATGGATATAATCATATTTTGTATCATAGGTGTCTTGTGTAAGGAATCTTATGTAGCTCATTCATTATGAACTTCCTTAAATATGATGAATTTTGTACATATAATCTACATTTGAGAAACAATAAGTTTTCCCTTCTTAGCCAATATCCTTGATAGTTGGTCCGTTAGACTCTTTCTCTAAAATCCATCCATAGTTTTAAGATATTATTCATCCCATAAGGCATTTTTTTCATGCCTTTGATATCATAGTTATATATACTCACTATATCCATATGAATAATATGCACACTCCTATCAAGTGCATTATCGCAGGGTTATCATTCCATTTTATATATTTGATCTCAAAGCCAAATTCACTAGTAACTGTTACTTGCCTAAGCTTCCTAGAATTCCGCAAGGGATCCTCAAACAAATAATTCACTCTACTCTGATTTTTCATTAATACAAATTCCCTCTCGAATAAATAGTTCTTTCACATCTTCATAGTATACACTTAGATCTAAGCTCTAAGTCATGAGTTACAATGTCCTCATGAGGATAACTCAGGCCCATCCTAAACACGCTTTCCCTTACCATATGAATGATCAACACTTTCTGTCAATATCATGACTTCTTGACTATACTTGAATTATTGGATTATACCTCTAGTTACTAGTTTTTTCATTTAAGGGTTATCTCAACATCACAAAGTAGGGTCCCTCCATAAATTCTACCATTATTTTTCTCTATCATCTCAATATCCAAATATAACCAAAAATGACATATGATAGCTACCAATTATTACATATCAACTCTCGATAATGTTTTTCATGGCAATTAAATTTTCTAGATTGATATATAATTACATGGCCTTGTTACATGAGCATTCCACCAAGCGCTTCCTTCCAATAAATCTATACACACCAAAAATTCCTCATTTGAATTTTTCCTCTTCAATATATGAGCATTATTCAAAATATATGCGCATTATTCAGAATATGCTCCAACTTTTGGAAAATTTCTGCACATTTAGTTGAACACACAAAATTCACCCCCTTTATTTATAGGGAGGTGATTGGGTGACCAATCTTAGAAAATCCTTGGGTAAATATTACGAAATATCCGAGTAATACCATAAAGGATTTCAATTTCGTTACATTTTTAAGCATATGCTAATTTATGATTACCTAGATATTCTTGATGTGTACTGCAACCCATTATTCCAAGATTGCATGCCCTAGGTAATGCAATTTTCTTTGGAAGAATTCACACTTACTTAGTTTTCCATACTCCTAATGTTTTCCTACACTTGCAATATTATCTTGAGATTTTCTTTGAACTCCTCTTTCGTATTTGAATATACATTGCATTTTTCACATGTCAACTATATGTTAAGCATAAATGGAATTACATATTTTTAGAATCAAATTATTAAAATGTTTTATTCAATATCTATTTGAAATCCTAAATTATCTTGCATCAAGAGGGATCAATGTTTCCTTTTCGAGATAGATTTGGAGTTAAGATGTATCTATATTGGTTCTTTACTTATCCATCTATCTAAATTCAATTTAACTCTCGACTACCTTATTCCACTTTTGTTATTCTTGCAAACTATTTTATTAACTTTAGAAGAAATTTTGATATGGTACTCAAGGCTAACCTTTGGAATAGGATAGAATATCTAAAAATTCCTTCTAATCTAAGCTACTATTTGGTAAGAATTGGAGAGACAGAGAAAAGTGAAGAAAGATGGCAAAAATTCCTCAAGCCAATGTATGATATTGTATTGACCTCAAAATCTTAATTGATAATATATCAATGACCATTTTATATCTTTTGTCTATATCACATTGACAACTCTTTAGTGGATCATGATCACACCTCAAGGATTACAAATCATGATTTATACTTTTTTATTGTCTAAGGACCCACATTCTAACACTATTATAAGGTTGTACAAGAACATTATTTCTAGTTTTAAAAAACTCATGGTTGGTGAAAAGAAGTTAATTGTAATAAAGAGCTAAGCAATTGTTTCCACTATCCCTATGCATTTTGGAACTAAAGAATTGTTTCTAATAAATACGTTGTATATGTAGTGGTATAGTCATATTCCTTCTTCTATAAACTTACAATATTGCATTTATGACATGGTGTTCTTATGATATTGATAAGCAACTAAAATTTCGAAAATATTTCTACTATAATATGTGCATGACTATTATAATGAATGTTATGATAATTAAACTGAAAAATATTAGTTTCTCTAATTTCATCAATCAAAACAACAACTTGGAGAAAGTGACTTTAGGAAAATACCTCAGAGTCAATTTGATTGTAAACTTAATTGGAATTATATGATTAAGGAAAAGATATAAGTATGATGGAAATATTTTATAGACTTGGAAACAATTTTAAATCAACCGACCTCTTCTTATGCAATAAGAAGAAATTTCTCTTTGATATTGTAATCACTTCTATTGCCTTACATGGTTGCAAAGTTTGGGGTTCCCCTCTAATTTAAAATTTGTGGAAAAAGAGAGAGGAAATCCAAAAGTGTTTTATTAACTTATTATTTAAAGTTTTTTATCAGCAAGCCATGCTCTATCCTCCTCCTTTCCCTTATGGGTAGTATTAATATGAAAAGGTACCTAATATATAGGAATAAGAAAAAAAATGGAATACAATTGACTTAGTAAGATTTCTTCAAAACCTAGTGAAAATTAGTGTGGATTGCATAAAGATGTCAAATCATGGCTAAATCATCAAGGAATAAAAGAAGAGGTCACTCTATAAAATAATGTTGTTATTACAAATGTTAGTGCATCTAAATATAAGAAAAAATTACCCTGCAATAAGAACTAAAGTAATAATAATAAAAATATGATGTTATAAGGAGGTGACCAACTCTAGTGAAGAAATCAAAATTATTTCTCTATTTTATCTAGCATAAATAACAAGATTGATGTTTTTAAAATTAGAATATACTTTAACAAGCTTCATAGTGAAGTAGGGTGTTTAACAACACAGAAAATGTCATAGGCCAAAAGAATTAGTCATCTTTGTTACACTAGTGAAAGCTAGTGTTTATTTCATAAAGATTTCAAATCTTAGCTAAATCATTATGGAATAAAGGAAGATGCTACTATATAAAATAATTGTGTTATTAAAAATATCAGTAGATATGAATCAATAAAATAGGGGAGAGCTCAATTTTCAATCATAGCGTTATCTCTTAAATATTATGTATGTTGTGAGATTCTAGGATCATATTCTCCCATGGGTGTTTACTCCACAAGAGAAAAAAATAGTACACCTAAATCTAAGAACAAATAACCTTGATTTAATAATTATACTATAAAAATTATTTTTATCATTGATATATAGAAGTGACTAACCCTAGTGGAGAAGATCAAAATTATTTCACTTTTTTTAGTAGCATAAAGAATATGATATGTTTAAAATAAAAATATACTCTCATGAGCTCCATTATGAAATGTTGAACAACTCCCAAAAGGTCATACAACAAAATAATTAGCCATCTTTGTTACACTAATTAGATTACAAATAAAAATAATCTTCAATAATTTAGATCACACATTCAAAATAATTGTAAAGATGCCAACTTTCCACTTTTAAATGTGTAGAAAGCATAAATATTTTGAAATATTTTTCTTAATAGCTTTGAAGCACATGGAATAACTTTTTGAACTAATATAAGCATTTTCTACGTGGTAACATGAACAACAAAAATTAAAACTATTTTATTACAATAATGGAAAAAGTTAATTATTTTCTTTAAACATTTTTCTGGTGTATAATATAAATAATAAATATATAATCATAATTCTAAAATATTCACTAAAAGTCAAAGTAAATAAAAGTTAGCTTCCTTTTATCTAGTAAGAAATACATTTTTCACTAAGAAATCGATATAATATTTTAAAGTATTCCACTTAGAAGAGAATCTAAAAATAGCCTTGATGAAAATACATTTTATTTTGTTAAGTTGTAAGGTGTTCCCTTTGAGAAGAACTCCCCAATTTCCACTCTGCACCTCATGGCACCATCGATCTTGTGTTAGAAGATTGAAATATTATCACTCGTCGGATGTAAGTTTTGGTTGATTAGGTCTGTTATTTGCCCCATTTCCGAGTAAGTTCATGATGAAGAAGGAGTTCGCTCACTTGTCTTCATGTTCTACCCAAAGCATGTTGTAAATCAATTGATAGTTGTGAGTTCCTGGAGCAATGAAAGTTTCTTGGCTCTTCTGCCTTCATGTTGTACCTAAAGCATTGTGCCCATCAATGGATATTTGTGAGTTCTTAGAGCAACAAAAGTTTATTGGTAGTTGTGTTGGATGTGAGCAAGAAGACAGACCAGGCTCTTGAAAAGATGGGACATTTTACTATAGAAGAGAAACTAGATAATTGAGGGTAAAGGTTAAGGTAATTTGTAGAAGATGGTTGACAACCACTGAGTTTGAGTAAAAATAGTGTCCAAATGGATGAACCATGCCAACCTTTACCCTCTCACATTACCACTTGATTTGGATAAAAGTGTGTCTTCCACACATGATTCTTTAGGTATTTCTTTCTTGCAAGAAATTTTATTCAATCTATAAGCAGGAGGTCACTCACTTGTCTTTTGTGATGTACCCAGAGCATGACAGCAATCAATTAATAACCACGAGTCCTTGGATTAATGAAATATACTTGGTTTCTTTGTCAGATGTGAGTAACCATAACAACTAGGCTCTTGAAAAGCTAGAACATTTTACTAGAGATAAGAAGCCATAAGATCGAGGGAAAGGATTAAGGTACTCTGTAGAATATGGTCGACCACCACTAAGTTTGAGTAAACATAGTTTCAAAATGGATGAACCATGCCAACCTTTACCATCTCAATTGCACACATTACCACTTTATTTGGATAAAAGTGTGTCTTCACAGAGTGTTTGTTACCATTCCAGTGTTTTCATAGAGTTTTGCTAGCTAGCCATATGCATGAAACAAGATATGTGGGCCTCCTATTGCCCCTTGTACGGGAACTCACATTCAAAGCCATTCCGGACTGGGCCCTAGTGAAGTTGGAGGGATTGTTATTGGATTGATGAAAAGCATTGTTGTTTGTGTGTCCTTGTTGATAGGCATTGGAGGTTCCCATAATATGAAAGTGTTGGTAGGAGGAGTGGACCCCTCTTTGAACGAATTGGAAGATGAAGAAATAGGGGAGGAAAAATTGGTGGTTTTTGAAGGTGGGGAGAATCTCATGGTGGAGGATGTGTTGAATGCAACATTTCAAGTACTGGGTAAGACCATCTATGGCACTATCTACAAAGCCAAGCTTAGCCAAGAAGGAATTGTTGCTTGAGGCTTCTCAAGGAAGGGACTTGCAAGGAGTGAAAATAACTCCTACATGTAGTTAAAGATTTGGGTTTCCTTCAGCATGAAAATATACTCCCTCTCCGATCATTTTACGAAGGAACAAGAGAGAAGATTCTTGTATATGATTATCAGAACAAAGGAAGCTTGGCTGACCTTCTTGATGGTAAGTTGTTATTTTGAAACCCGATTCGAAGGAAGAATTTCTATGTTGTCTTTAGTTTTTTCTCCAAAAATAGGAAAATTGATTAGATTACATCCTCCATTCATAGGATATCAATTGTACATGTATTAAAAAGATTCAAAAAAAGTATGCCATTGAAAGTTGGTTATATCCTCTATGAAAATAAAAAAACATTCGTAGGGTATTGTGAAATGGGCCATTGCACTGATATAGCTCCTGGAATTTTTGGCCTTTTCATTTTATAATTTTTCTATTGTTGACAAAACATTAATTTCACTTCCAAGACAAATGTAGTTCTCCAAAAGATATAACAAAAGTAGCAAATACTATAACTTTACCTGGAAAGTGTTCATAGTTTTCTTCTACTTGCAAATTGAGGTTCATATTGCAATAATAATATTCAAGAGGCCATGGTCCATCTAGATATTAAAAGAAAATGAAGAATGAACTTGAGTTTTGCATCTCAAATACACTTAAGTTATTCTCTAGATTCAATATGAAGTCTTGCAATTCTCTCTTCTTCATTCAAGGAAATCCTCATCTTGTAGGTCTCTGGGTTGGGTCCTTACTTTGTCTTACTGATGCAAAAAGATCATTTATTTTGCACATGCTCGAGGTGGGAAACCCTCTTTGAGTTGGGCTCACATCCACAAGATTGTTCTTCGAGCGGTAAGAGGACTTTCCCACCTTCACGCTAGACTTGAAACACCCATTAGAGGAAATTTAAGCCTAAAAGTGGCCCGAGAGAAAAAAATCAAGAAATTAATAAAAAAATGCCATGTAGAAAAATTTTTAAGATTACTTTATTTTTATCTATGTTCCACAATATTTAATAGCACAACATTTAATAAAAAAAATTAATATACTAGCTAATTTTTTACTTTTATCGAATTCACTCAATATATGGCACTTTTATTAAAATAATTGTCTATATATTTTTTATATTTAACTATATTTTAGTTTTTTTAGCGTTGTTGTCTGTTGAGGTCACAATTTCGACTAGAATATATTTTTCAGCTAGAATCTGGTAATTTTTCCTTTATGGAATACATTGTTTAACTATTTAACTATTTTATATTTAAATATATTTAATTATTTAACTATTTTATATTTAACTATATATTTAATAGTTTTGTCTGGAATCTGGTAATTTGTCCTTTCTAGAATGCATTTTTTAATTATGTAACTATTTTTTAACTATTTAACTATTTTATATTTACAAAATATATTTTAGCCATAGTCTAACTTATAGACAAAATAGACTTCTTCACTGGAATTCGGCAAAACAATTTCAAGAAAAATGTGATTTTTTGTTGTTTAAAATGCATTTTTGAATCCATAAATGGATTCAACACCCTGAGAAACCCTCCGACCACTCGAATTGTACAGATTAAACAACTTAACAACTTAAACTCAAGAATTTGAAAATCTCTACAAGATTTCAATTAAAATTAACGAGAAAATGTCCTAAAAAAGGCCATTTTGTCTACAAGTTACACTACACCTAGATTTTATATTTTTGTCAGAATTTGGCCATTTGTCATTTTTGGAATATATATTTTTTAACTATTTAACTATTTTTAACTATTTAATTATTGTGTATTTAGCTATAACTATATTTTATTTTAAACTATTTTATATTTAATTATTTTTTTGGTGTCTTTGGGGCATGGCTAGTAATGTCAAATGGAACTTCATTTTTAATTTATATTTTTTTCACTAATATCAATATTTACATTGCATTAACAACTTTTTCGATATTCTAATTCATATGAGTAAGGTATTTAAATAATATTAATAAAATATTTCACGGATACCCAAATTAAACAATTTAAAATTATTTAAGACATGTACCTCTTTTTAGATTTAAAGGATTTTGATTGGTTTATGTATTATGACATCAAAATTATGTGAAAATTTCAGGGGCAATTTTAGGCTGAAATTTCCTTTAATGCATCACTCATGGGAACCTGTGAGTGGATGAAAACTGTGTGGCATATCTAACTCATTGTAGCCTAGACCAATTAATGAACCCATCATCTACTGCTCATATGATGAATGCAACTACACTTGAGGGCTACAAGGGATTCTCCTATTACAAATACTCATTGGCAAGAAACCAGGAAAGAATGAGAGCTCTTACAAATTTGTTGATTTTCCTTCTATTGTGAAGACTACTGTGTTGGAGGAGAGTTTGTTGGAGCTATTTGATGTTGATATCTTTAGGGGATTGAGAATTCTGGTAGATGATGGATTACATTGAGCACTTCAACATGCCATGGGTTGTTGGGCACCTTCTCCATCAATGAGACTGAATATTAAGGTTGTCATCCAACAATTGCAGGAGATAAGGCCTAAGAATCATTCTACTTTATATACTCCCACTAATACCAGGAGTGAACTAGAGCTTGCATTTTATCTTTATGCAGTTCTTTGCCTCTCCATTTGCATTTTTTATTTTCATTTTGTATTTCTTTGATGGCATCTTTAATGTAGAAGACATTTTTCAAAACCATGGGACTAAGTGCCTTAGGAAGGAACAATGGAAGAATCCACAATTTTCATGGTTACACCATATAAGTAGCAATGAATTTAATTTATTCTCCATAGAGTTAAGGTATTGGAAGGTATTTCTGATTTCTTTCCATTGTGAGGACCTATGCTTCTCTTTAGTGTGTGGGGTTTTTAGTGAACTTCCCAAGTCATTTAGATTTGTATGGAAGCTGAAGAAGTTCATCTCAAATGTTAGATTAAATGGCAACACAAAGTCGACCCAGAATAGAAAGAGGACTGGTGATCATAATCTCCATTTTTGTTGCTTGTGTTATGGATGTGCGCATGAAGATCGAAGAGAAATCCCTAACATTTGGTGTTCTCCACTTCGACCGAAGCGTAGGAATTGTTCATTCCATGACATGGCTTAGGTAGGATTTCATGAACAGATAATGAAACCAACTTTGGTGTGTGGACTAGAGAGTGAGAGAATTTTGTGTAACTCAGTTCGTAGTCAAATGGGCACATTTATTTCCTTGTGTAAAATCTATAAGTTCGGCCTGGATAACCAATTGCAGGATCAGGACACATGGTCATGTTTTTCATGGGTACTTTTATTGCAAACTCTTCACGATACCATGTTATAGGAAATCTCCCACATGTGTATAATTCAAGAAGGAATTTGACTATTTCATCGTGCTAGAAGTTATGATAGTGATTATAAGCTTCTTGAAGAATTGGTTGTAAAAACATTGAAATTAATATCTATGTAAATTTGATAGTTCTAGGGACTCAATAGATTTGAGGTTAAGATGAATCTATGGATTTTAGGTTAAGATTAATCTGTGCTAGTTTAGAAAGGTCAAGATAGGCATGTCAATATACCTGGATTATGCTAACAAAAATTTATGTCAATCAATGCATCTCCTCTAGCTTGGCCCAAATATCCCACCCACAGAATGTTGCATATCTTCAGATTAAATCTGCAAAATGAAGTGTCCATTGGTCCCCTTGACATTACTACTAATATAATTTTCCCTCTTACTGCAACTATTGTGTCTAATACCAGTTTGTCTTCTTGTCTAGGAAATAACAAGCTCACTCTCTTAATCCCCTCTGCTTCTAATGTTTGATATTCTCCTACGGTTATCATTGTATCATCTGCTTGAGGTGATGGCTCAGAAGCTTCACACATCTATCTTCCTTCATTCCCAGGAAATGGAATAAAAAAAACAGGCAATAAACTGGACGAAGAGAATCTGTCATTTTAGAAGTTATTACCTCTACTTTTTTCTTCTTATAGTGAGGAAAGAGGTCTCACCATGTGGAGAAGAGTGAGGAAATAAATTAATTTGATACTGCTACTGCAATTGGTGATTTGTAGATATTTTGTTCATGTAACATGATGTAAAACATGTCTCTTTAGTTTTTGAAAGTATGTTAGTGTCTATGTGTATTATGTGTGGCTGCTAGCATAAATGGGGCAATTATATGAGAGAATAAAGGAGAGGAAACAAAAAGGAAGGCCAACCAGTTATATGGGATCATAAGTTTTAAATATATGCATAAAACATGCCGAACATATTCACCTCCATTTATAATGACTTCACTGTGCTTTACTTGATGCATGTACCTTGCTCCTCTTCTTGTAGATTTTGAGGCTTAGCAGTTCTCTCTTTGTAAAACTCAAAAGACAATTCTCGTTTATTAAAGACAGATAAAATTAAGATGACAAAATCCAACATTAAATGATACACTAATAAATAATTTCATTCATTGTCATTTTAATTAAAATGGTTGAAAAACATCATAGAAAAAAGGATGGATCCAATATTATGAAATTCCAGAGATAAAGGTACTTCTTAATACAACCAGGAACTAAAACTCCTACATATTTCCACTTAGAGCCAATGCTACAAATTTTTTGTCATTTAGAGTGATGTAAAAACTCCTTTCATACTTCCAAGTAGCGGCAACAATGAAGCTCCACCAACTTCCACTAGCCCAACCTTGCACAAGCTTTCAAACTATTAAACTACACCACAAAAATCACACCCAATTTTAAGAAGTCATTGCTCAATAATTTCACTGAGATATCTAATATTAGATAATCCACTTAGGATATTACTCTTTTTGAAATATATATTCATTGAATTTCAACATGAAGGGCATGCTTGGTATCACCAACATGAAGAAGGTTATAACCCAAAAGCAATTTATTCACACTACTCCCATCCACAATACTCAAATATTTTCACACATCAATGCTAAAATGCACACTTTTTGTGCCTCCTGCACCAACGTGGACCTTTTTGAAGCTCATCATGCACTTTTATGAAGTTCCCTGAATAGAAATAGGACACGCAAATAGGAGCACAACATTATCCCCATCTTTGTTGCCAGTATTATGCATGTTTGCATGGAGGTCAAAGAGCAATCCTTGCCACTTGGTGTTCTCCACGTTGACCAAAATGGAGGAGTTGTTTATTCGATGGCATGGCTTAAGTAGTATTTCATGAAGGGACAATGAAACCAATTTTGGTGCGTATACAAAAGAATGAGAGAATTTTGTATAACTCAATCCATAGTGAAATGGTTACACTCATTTCCCTATGTAAAATATGTAAGTTCGACATAGGTAACCAGTTGCAGGATTATGACCCATGTTCATGTTTGCCATGGATACTTTTATCGTAAATTCTTCAAGATACCATGTTACAGGAGATCTCCCACCTGTGTAAAATTCAAGAAAGAATTTGACCGTTTAGTCATGCTAACATTTATGACATTGATTACAATTTTTTCATAGAATTCGTTGTAAGAAAATTGAAATTGAAATATCTTCGAATTTGATAGTTCCAGGGAAAAAATATATTTGAGGTTAAGATGAATATATGGATTTGATGTTAAGATGAATATGTTCTAGTATATAAACATGAATATAGGCATGTCAATATACTTGGGTTGTGCTGACCAAAAATTATGTCAGCCAATTCATCCTTGGGATTGGCCCAAATATCCCACCTAGAAAATGTTGCATATATTCAGATTATCTCGGAAAACGAAATCTCTATTGGTCTCCCTGAAATTACTACTAATATCATTGTTCCTCTTTCTACATCTGATTTGTCTAATACCAGTTGTTCTTTTTGTCCAGGAAATAATAAACTCACATTAGTAAGCCCCTCTTCTTCTACTGTTTTGTCTGATCCAACAATAATACCTAGATAAGTAAATGGATAATAATTCCTAAAATACCATCCCTATCCTATAAATTTTCATCCATGTACAACATAAGGGTGGTCTTTTGGAGACTAATCATCCCCTCATGTTGTTACTTTGAATCTAAGAGATTCATCCTCTTCATGCATTAGGGTGACATTGAGGTTTGCTTTGCGACAAGGAATGACAAGTCAACTTGGGGAGATCTCTACAAGATCATCTAGTATTCTTGGTTGAAAACTCTCATATTCACATTAATAGAAATAGTATACTATTTTCCTATATGTGTTATGTTACTTTTAGATTCATGTATTTCAAAGCCTTGTTGATCCATTGAATAGAGTAATTGAATAATGCTACATAGATGTTGTAGATCTTTGGCTTGTGTTGATTTTATGTGCAGGTTCTAATTATAGCAATTAGAGCTACAATTGGAACTTACAAGCCAAGAGGAAAATAAAGCGTGCGATAGATTCCAAGTAAGCCTCTTTCCATTCTTCAATTTCTCTAAGAGAAACTTTATATTATTTGATTTCTGTTGTTCTAGACCAGTCCACTAGGTCTAGGGAAGATACTTCTGTTTGTAGTCATAAATTCTACATAACACATGGTAATGGCCAAAATTCTCCTAATTGTCTCACAGTGATGGACAAATATAAAAAATGGATTGGAAAACTAATCTCTTTATTTCTCTATGCCCAGGAAGGGCCAGAGGCCCTTACGGGCTCTGAAGCTCTGATACCAAGATAAAATAGCACACAGCAATATATTCTATATTATGAATGAGGAAATTGCACACATATTTATACAAGTAATAGTCTCAAGATAGGAATTATATCTTAGACGTACAGTAGTGTGGTCGAGAGATTCTCTCAACCACACACTAAACTAGGAGAAACTAAATTCATATTATGTAGGAACAAACTCCTCAAATGGAGAATTACAACCATAGACAAGTAGGAATTAATTATTTCTAACTTATATTTCAGCCCTAGGGACCTAATGAACAATAAAAAACTTCTTAATTGATTTGGCTACCTTCATTAACTATTGTGTGGATTATAGCTTTCATTTCTTGGTTCATGACCAATGGTTTCTGTTGTTTTCAACCTTGTAAGTGTTTGAATACCTTGTGTGGCCCAAGTTTATTGAAGCCAGTAATGGCTTACTGGTTTATTTTCACTTCAATGTTTGGATTGACCTCTGCATTTAAAGAACTATTCACTCCATAGAGTAACTATAATAATTTATACTAGGGCGATATTGTTCAAACTAGCTTCCTTATTCCATTTTCCATGCAACGAAATGGGTTGCGGCTTTTCTGTCATTATCCTTTATATTTCACATTTCTTTTGTAATATACATGGATATATAAACCAATTCGTTTTAATTGTCTTTCGTGTTTTCATCATTATTATAATCTTAGCTTTCGGTGGTTGCAATAACCTCCGCATTAATGTATTTTCAAGTACAATATTCAGATATTTATCTTACTCCTTTTGAATAATATTTAGATCTTAAAATTTATTATTAATCTTGCAATTATAACAAAAAGTTCTAAACTATTAAGCATAATAACTCTCTTAAGTTATAGTGGAGGTTGATATTCACTACTACATGTAGGGGGGTTTTAAGACAATATTTGAGTCAATTGTCTTAACTTGAGACAAAAAGAAACTTAAATATTGTCTTAAATATTGTCTCTAAGCGGGTGTCTCAAAATATAATGTCTCAAAAATTTGTCTCTATAAAGACAATATAGAACACATATTATTATTGTCTCTATAAAGACAATTTGATTTGTCTCTCTAGAGACAATTTCATTTGTGTCTCTTTAGAGACAATTAAATTTTTGTCCTTTTAGAGACAATTCCATAATTCAAACTATTGTCTCTCTAGAGTCAATATAAAAAATTATTTAAAAAAAAATAAATGTCCATAATTCGAACTATTGTCTCTCTAGAGACAATATAAAAAATTATTTAAAAAAAATAAATGTCCATAATTAAAACTATTGTCTCTCTAGAGACAATATAAAAAATTATTTAAAAAAAAATAAATAAAATCATTTTGAATGTCTACTGGCCCGTATCGTTCTCCCATGGAACAGATTAGTAAGATAATAAGCAGGAATCTTCCACACAATACATAAATATAATTTCAGTTCCCCATTAATGATCTTTAAAGGGGGAGTATAAAACAAGGGTGAGAATATTTGCAAATCTATTCCAAACATTAAAATTCAAGCTAGAGTTGGGACTTACATTTCTAATACAATTTTGCAATTTACAAAGACTTAAATTTTAGTAAACAAAGAATGTGTGCTAAAAAAAATTAAATTAGAATTTAAAAATATTATGCTAAATTTGAACTTAGGTTGATTATAAATTTTAACAAGAAACAAGGTTATTAGTTAATTTTGATCTATAACGATTAAATACAAAGAAATTGTTAAAATTAACCAAAGAAAAGATCTTTATGACGGGAATATGCTTTTATATAATGATCGACATACTTACCTAATGACTATCTGCAATATGACCGTATAAAGCCTATCGTGGAAACAGGAGTTTAAGCCAAATCTCCACTGCAATCATCATTGTGATCCTATTGTTAACTGTGCAGGTTCAAAGTCTCTACTGATATTATAATTTATTATAATTAAAAATAAAAGTGGCTTACGCATGTCCACGAAAGGAAAGCAAGCTTGAAAGCATTCTGCAGGAACCATCAAGCCTTTATGTCATTTTCATAAATACAATAGACACAATTAAGGAAATAAAATTTACAATGCAATTATTTTGATACCTGGAACAGAGTGAAATGGATCAAGAATATAATAAGTTCAGGGCGATCAAACCAAAACAACTTATTGGTTGGTTGCACCACTGGAATTCCTTTAACTACAGAATTTCTCCCTTGAATTGCTAAGGTCATTTCTAATTTTATAAATTGTAGCTTCACTCCAACTATCAAAACTATCTGCACAAGTAATGCAGCAATAAACACGCAGAAGTCAATAGTTGACAACTTTTCTATATCATTAACTTATATCATTAGTAATTATACTTCCGAACATTTACAGGGACTTACAGCTAAGGGAACAAAGGAGAACCAAAAGTATGAATGCCAATCTGCTCACCCAGTAATGCAGCCAGTGAAAGAAACAATGTCAGATTCGTTAGTAACAGAAAGAAAACTAAACATTGGAGTAAGACAGAGAGTTGTGAAGTCTTACTATGCAAGTGGATAAGAAAAAATCCCATGGAAAAATTCCATAGGGGAACACTGCAGATAACGCAATAACTGTTGTAGTGTTAGATAAAAAGCAAGGGGAGGTTTTCCAGAGAAACAAAACAAAAGGAGGACTAAGAAGCGTTGTAGAAGGAATATCAATTATTATTGCTAGAGACCAAAGTTTTTACGCACAAAAAGTTAATAGAACTTGATTCCAATCACCCTCTTGAAGTCGTCATCCAATGATCTCTTTATATATTTATGAAAATCAAACTTCTTGTTATTTGCAGAGAGATGGGCCAATACAGTACCAAGGAATAAACTTCACAAGGCAAATCAGATAAATCACGTGAATGAAATGGTTGTTTACATAACCAAGTTGAAATCTAAATGAAGGTTTCAAGTTATGGAGACATACAATGATGAAGCCATGCCGCAATGTTAGGTAATCAACTTTCCTTATTGACCAAAAGAATTCTCTGAGGAAGAAAACCTGCAATGAGTATTAATATTACATGTAAAATGGATTCAAGCAAGATAAATCCCTTGAAAATTTGGAGTATGAATTACTTACCACCGATTTAATAATGGGTGTTCTGCTCCAGAAATTCATATGACACGTTACAAATGTAGTTTGTTGGGTTAACCTGAACCTTGAAGGATCTGCATGAAACAAACAACAAGCACATAGATGCTTGTACTTGAGAAAAATATTTCTAAAATTTCTCAAAGCCTTATCCAATCGTAAATATTCTTGATGTTTGAACCTAAAATCATTTCACAGATGTCCCCGTTGAAATTTGCAGATTCGTAACCTAGGTTAGGTTCCATTTTTCAAACATGACAGACTGCGAGACGAGGCCATTTATAGAAGAAAATTGAAAAGAACTCACCATGTGAACATGTATAATCCATTGTTACTATATCCTTTTCCCATGCTTTCCAACGCCTCATCTATGACAAAAAATGACTTGTATTTTGAGTTAAAGATGTTTTGAACGCATGAAGATATGAAAGCAAATTCAAACCAAGAAAAAATTTAAATTGAAAGACATGGGAGAAGATCAGTTATTTCCCATGGAACTTACTTTTGCTCTTGGTAGGGCGATTGTTAGGACACTATATAACGCATGGACAATTTCCAACATAAATATGAAGTAGTGGAGCTGGTTCACGCCAGTGAGGGAGACCAGAGGATACTTACCCTTCAATCAAGAGGGAATGAATAATTGTCAAAATATCATAAATATCTTGAACCATATCAAACGGACTAACACGATCTAAGTAACATCTAATAGCATTGGGTAATTCGAATACACAACATAGAGTTTGGTGTCCACCTTAGAACAATGATTGATAGCAGGAGCCATTGATTATTCCTTTTGACATGGAAGCATACTATAAGCCATTCCTTTCGGTATACAAATCTTAGAAATGGGCTTCTCTCCAATGGTCATTAGAAATGAGATGAATCCAATAAGCATCAGTTCTGCAATCCAAAAAAGACCATTTAAAATGTATTATGTCATGTGATGCAATCTCATTCCGAAATTCTGAGAGTTGCTAAAAGATAGACTTGCTACAACGATCTGAATACTTCTTATGAACAACTCTCAGCTTATTTCCTCCCGCATTTAGGTGAAAATCAACCATGAAATACGCACATTCCCTGGAACAATGCACATAAATGTTATTACCTCAATACAAAGTTAACAAAATGTGTGTATGCCTCGAGATGCTTAGTATGTGCGTTAGTATTAGATAAAGATTCAATTCAGACAGGGTGTTAGTAGCTGAGTTCCAACATATAGTTGATCAAGACATAATGTTCTGGCTGTAGCTGATCAACAATGCTTGCCTGTAATTGATGAAGAAATCTAAAATGTCCAGGAGTAGGATTTCTTTAGAAGGGTAAAATCACTAAAGCATGATGCTTTAAAAATTTTAAGGCTTACTTTAGGTCTGCTTCAGAGTAGTCTGTATGAAGGGTAAGTGTTTAGTTCCAACATGGATCCTTCCTCAAAGTGCATCGAGCAATGTAGACAACAGTAGCAGCAAGCTTTGATGGACTGTAGATAGTCCATGCACTTTATGGACATATCTTGCCATGCCAAGCACTTAATGTCCAAGAGGCTTATAAAGGGATAAGAGGCAAAAAGAGAAAACATGCATATTCAACAATAAAATAATAGAACGAACGTGAAGTGAAATACAACCAAACCAAATAGCCTCCACTTCAAATATAAGTAGACAATACTGGCATCCATTGTATGATTGCAAACAACATAAATGTTTTCATGTCATTGTCAATCAAATTGAATGTAGGCTAATAGCATCATGCTTTGAATTCCCCGAGACTTTAACCAAATATTTTTGTTGAATTTACAATTTCTTTCATCCAATTTACAATTTCTTTCATCCATTAGGACATCAGAACATGCTGGAATAAGAACATAGGACATACTATTCATGTTCTTGAATATAACTTTAACACCATGTATAATCATAATTCCACAAGGCTTGGTAAGCCATAAGAGGCACTATTTCTATACAGTTAAAAAGTGGCCATAAAAATATTTGACACAAGTTAGCAAGACTGATGGTCCAAATGCACAATTATTTTTCCAAATCAGAAAATACACATCTTTTGGGATGCACACTACTGGAAATCTAGAAATATTCACATTAATTTAGGTGAAGAGAGCAATTCTCCTAGTTAAGCAGATAACTAACTCTCAAAATTCTTCTCTAGCATCTCTGTCACTGTCTGTAAAATTTGAGAATTGTCGTCAGTAATACTTCCTTGTGTCCAGCGTTTTAACATCTCTAAGGCTGCTTTTGGCTGATCCATTGGGACCATATGACCTGCATCATGAACCTGGTGCAACAAAATAGAAGATTCTGTAAGGAAGAAATTATCTACTTGTACAACGAAATCAAATATGATCATCGAGTGCCTTTTACCTTGAGAAAATTGAGTGTTCCATAACTGGTTATTAAACCTGCTTCCTTATCGTCTACAAGGAAGGGTCTTGTAGGTGCCTTCTTGAAATTCTCACTTCCAGACCAATCCATGGAATTCACCCATATTGAATTGCCTGAAAGACACATAATTTGAACAATTAACTTTTCAATTTTGAAGATTAGACTGACAAACCTGAAAAAAACCACTGCAAATAAGTTAATAACAGACTTAACACCTAAATCATAAAGTCATTGTCCAAAAAAAAAATATGTTATATGTATACAGTATCATTACCTAACCAATTGCGAATGAGATCATATTCTCCTGCATAAACTAGCAACTTAACACCATCCTCCAAGAGTGTTGGAATGCCAACTTCCATATTCCGCATCCAGTCAATAAGCATAGCTTCATAAACCAAGGGGCTACAAGAGACAAATTTTCGGCTGCCAACCCCCAGGGCATCCCTAACGGAACCCTGGCTTAAGTAATTCTCCATATTTTAAAAATCATAGCACAGGCCACCATTGCACTCCTTCTGAACATCATAGAACTACAAAATATAAAACAAAATAATTAAAACTAATATTGTAAGATATATAAAACAACGATGACAAACTACATTTTAAGATACAAAATGCTGATAAAATAAACATAATGTTTGCTTGTCCAGTATTTAGAATTCAAGTCTTACATTGATATTCCCAGCTAATGCCATAATGGAATTGAAACTTGAGGTGCACACCAAGTATGATCCAAAGCATGTGGCAGTCCCTTTGGTACCTGGCAAGTTATCGCACCAGCTATAATCAGAACCTACATTAAGAACCTTCGATAAAGGATCCAGCATAAGATCAGCCATAACCAATTACTTAAAACACTTCACAAATGGTAATTAAGGATCATAAAGCAAACAACATTTAGCCATCAAGCTCCTCGCAATTTAAAACATAGTAACAAGATTCAATAAAATATAATTCAGTAAACAAAGTATACATCTCATAAATATGAAAATATGCATTTTGTTCCAAATTTTAATAGGATTTCAGCCCCATGAAAAAATATTCCTTGAAATTTGATGACTAGTTTATATTTATAGGTGTCTATTTCTGAGATTTTTGGGTTGTTTTTTATGGATTAAATGTCTACAAGTATCAAATACATGAGATATATTATCAAAAATGATAAAAAGTGGACCATACTACAAAATGTTTGTAAAAACACACAATAAACAAGAATGAACTAACTAGAGGAGGGAAAATCATCACCTATGCACAATATTTTGAGATCCAGATAAGCCTTCACTACTGTTATGGAAAACGCTTGCACAAACAACTTAAAAAATACATTGAATATTTCAAAAACTACATCAAAAAACAAGCCTTCCATAGCGGATAAGTGTTCAAAGCCCTTAACACAAATTTTATGGATTGTACTTGCTCATTATGTTTTGAAGCAAACACAGTTCAACGAAGAAGAATGCTAGATTTTCCATTTGAATAATAGATAGTACGACTTGTCAGTACAACAGGGTATTATTAGGAATACAATAAAGAAAATTAATTAAAAACATGAATGCTAGATTTTATGAGGCATTTTCGAAAGTAGATTTGATCAATGCCACACAGGCTGCTTTCAACAATATAAAAAGTGGTGTCATTCAAAACTTTACCACTTTGTTGGAATCAGATGCCTTTAGAAACCTGAGGAGGAATACATATGGCCGAGTGGGAACTGTAAGGTTCAAGTTCAGTTTCTTTAATATCGTAGATTCCTGCGAAGAGTTATTATCAATTGATCAGTCAATCTGAATGTTTGGAGACTATGTTGCAATCAATGACAAAGAATTATCAGTTAGAGCTAATTACCATGGCCACTATCTGTTCTGACATGCATTCATTTGGAAAGATGCGGACGAAGTCATTGACCTGTAGCCAAGTATAAACCAACTCTTATAAATAATGTGTTACCTATTATAATATAATTTTTGTGCTGATTCCAGCATAAAGTGTAATCTTCTGTAGGAGTAGATATTGCTGGTGTATGTACTTTTATACAGCCAACAAAGTGTTGTTTTAATTAGATATATACACATCCTTTCTTACAGATGTCAGCAAGTCATCCTACCTATAGAGGACAAACTTCTTCATATTTGCTAGCTATAAACATTGCAGCGATAGCAAGTAATGGCAAATTCTTCCTTGCAATACTCTGAATAGAAAGGTATATGTCAATGATGTTCACAGTGAGATACAACGTCTCTAGCATTAATTCCAATTCCAAATGCACCTAAAAATTTTAAGATTTTGATGTCAGGCCTAAGAGATAGACCATATAAATCTCTTTTAGATCTATGTTTAACAGCAAATGGAAGTTGGAACAAGCATAGGAACAAAGTTGTACCTCCACCAACCAATCAATATCAACTACCCTCATCTTTGCATTGATTTTAACCTGGTTTCTCATATAATCTGGAGGTGCGCAACTCACGTCCTGGGCATACAAGAATGCCAAATTTTAGCAAAGGAAAATAAAACTTTACCTTCACCCTAACAAGAAACTGCAACCATTGACAGAGAAACATACCTCAATTGTCCTGTAGAATTTGTATATATCTTCAACGTATTCAACAACTGCCAATTCGTTTTCAATGTTTCCACCATCAATGATAAGAAGCACCTAATGGGAATCCCTGAATTCATCTTGAAATACATTCATCAAGATTATTAATCATTTTCAGCCGACCTACAACATAAATAAACACAACACTAACTTGAGGCTATCAAGATAACTAACCATTTTCATCCAACTTACAACATGACTAAAGAAAAGGCTATCTTAAGGTTATAAAACTTGCTAGTAATTTGGAGTGGACATAGATACTCTTTGGTTTGTGTATATTTGTTGAACAAGAACAAGAAAAGTATAGGAGGGTGACACAGACCTCTCTTTGAGATGTTAGCATTGCAATCTTTGGTTTGTGTATATTTGTTGAAAAAGAACAAGAAAAGTATAAGAGAGTGACACAGACCTCACTTTGAGATGTTAGCATTGCACTCAATGATGGTGCAGTGTGTTTCTTGGCTTTCAGTTGGCTAGGTCTTTCTAATCCCCCTTCTTGTGCACTTGAGTCGATGTTATCACTAATACAAATGATAGCGTCATTGTTGGTGGTGCAACTGTCATCATTGGGTAAGTTGGCAAGGCATAAAAAAGAAACATAGCCATGACATGGATCTGAATACTTCTCATGAACATATCTCAGCTCATTTCTTCATGCACATAAGTGGAAGTCAACCATGGAATTTTCACATTCCCTAGAAAAAGTAAATCAAATGTTATTCCTTAACAACATACAGGGTTATGTCTCACACTCAATTTTGAGTGAACGTGCTAATTGTTTCTCATTTGGATTCACCGTTCATGAGTCTTGAGGCATAGGGAGCATGCCCCCGTGTAACACTGCCAAATACTGACTCTAGACAACAACCTAGTTCTATCGTCTATCTAACAACAACTTTTTTCTTTTATCAAAATTCCCAAAAGTTCAAAACACTTGCTGTGTCTAAAGGTCTATGTCTAGACACGACACATTTGAAGAAAACAAGATAACAAATTGCACATTCTTGTCAACATCAAAATCTTCGCTGGGTGCAATAAAGATCAGAATATAAAAACGTTGAAAGTGATTAAAATGTAAACGAAAAGTAGGGAAGACTGTGAACAAAGCCATCATTTACAATATAAAATTAATCCAATTGACATGACTGGCCTGCTCATTAAGCATATGCTAAACAGAAAAGAGATATCGTATGTCTGCCTAGAAGAGACATTCAAAACAAAGTCAGACTCCAAAAGTTTCACAATACACGCTTTTGTTGGTGATGATAGAGGGGTCATTAAGACATTTACAAGGATTGTAAATTAAAGACTACATCATCCAATGTTTATCAATGTTAATATAAAGAGAGCAATGAAAGAAAAAAAGAATGGCGTAAGGTTAAGAATTGTACCATTACTGCAAGAAGTGGCGGTGGCATTGAGACCACATCTGACAGGGAGTTGCCTAACCTGAGTGATGTTGATCTAAAATTGTTGGAGGAGGCTTGTATCATTCAATAGGTTACACAGGCACTCCATCTCTGTATTGATTACATTCTTCAGTGGATTGCAGCACGAACTGGGGGGTGTCCCTGTGTTCGCAAGATAATTCCCACACTGAATGATCCCACTTATGCATGACATATTAACGCTTGAAAGTTGCCCTTTTGCAGGGCCACAGATGCTTAACAGAACCATTGCCATTATTACCCAATATACATATCCTCTGTCCATATTTCCTATATGAAACCAACTCTTTTGAATCTAATTTGCACAAATACAAATTTTTAGGAATATTTCAAAATTTGATACACAATCCATGACAACTCAAACAAATTTCTCAAAAGCTGAAAACTTTAATTTCTGAAAACCCAATACCAATATCCAATGGATTCTGCAACAGAGCAGGAGAGGGGTGGAGGAGGATGTTGTGAAGAATGTTAGAATGGCACATTTGTTTATATATGGGTGGGAAGGCGGTACTAACAAATAGTTGATCAAATAGGTAATATTCTTACTTATGATATGTTAATCAATGTTACAAAAGACATAGATTGGACATATTGACTGCCAGTTGCCAAAGTATTGGGTATAACATCATTTTATGCAGCGTATCAAATAGTACTGAATCGAGTACTCCACTCAGTCGGTGGACAAGAAAAATCAAGACATTTGTCATTTTAATGTTAACGTTGTTGTCGATGTGCCATCTTTTGACATAGATTTTTTTTTTAATTAAGAAATAATTAAACAACAACAAGTATTAATAAAAAAATCAAAACAATAAAAACAAACAACTTCTAAGAGGCACATCTTCATTTGTGCATCGATAAAAATAAATAATAAATGGCATACCCCAAAAAAGGCATCACCCTGGACCAACATAAAGCAAATGTAACATGAAACACGTAGCAAGAACCAACAAATTTTTTCAAGCAAAATAGCATAACATAAGTGCTTTAAATTCATAACATAAGTGCAATGATCACTGATATTGGAATGTGATTGTCAAACAAGTAAATTGATATAGAAGATTATGCATGTATCAATATTTACCTTTGCACTTACATGATATTTATTTTTCATAAGATAAGTATAACAAATCAGTTGAAGACCTAACAAAAATAATGTACTAAATGCACAACAATGGCCTTTGCACTTGCTTTTTCTCTGTAATACAGGGATATAACACCATCACATTTTTCTCTGAAACACAGAGATATAACAAATGCCCAAAAATTAGGATGCTTATGGTACATACAAAATCAAATAAAAAATGAAGTAACCTCACTAGGTGAGAAAATAATATCTACTTAAAATTTAGGATGGCTACATGCTCAATGCAATGATAAAATTATGAACTCTTTAAACTATAAACCAGATACTGAACAAAACAAAGCATGAATCAAGAAAAAAAATTGTTCACAACATCTCTCTTACTTCTATTTAAATGTAGTTGGGCATGAAACAATTTCTTGAAAATATCTAGCGAGAATTTTATAGTTTTGAAGGACTCAAAATTTCAACAAAAAACACAAGAACTTGCTCGAATTGATCCTTGGTTTATAAATCATTTCTATAGGCCAGGTCAAACAAATCTCACCAGAGTGAAATTGAGCAAATGACTTTCAACATGATCAAAATAGGGCTTTGTCATTTTCCCTCGTACCATCTACCTATTGCTGGCAACAAAAAACAACTCAAAGCACCTAACTTTTAGAGGATGGGCCCCTGGACTGCTCTAGAATTTGTTGTTGTGGACACATTTGCTGCGGCATATAAGCAACAAGAGGGCCGGTCATTGAGAATACATTGCAGGATAGACTGGCTTGCTAAAAATCATTCCAAGAGGTGCAATCTGTGATGTTGGATGATGATGAGGAACATAATAATATGGTATAGCTTCGGCTGGGGTTCCAATAGGTACACGTCCTCTGGGAATGCCAAGGCCCTCCTCCTTCAACTCATCTGTTCTAGTTATGGTAGCTTCAATGTCATTCTTCTGTATGAATCCATGAGCGCAAGGTAAGCTCCAAAATGAACATTTCACAAGTTTTTGCAAACATCATAGGTGCCTCAGCTCAAATCATCCTCACATCTTCATCTACCTTCATAATTTTCTTGATTCTAGCCAACAACAAACTATGGTTCTTGAAATCTGGTGTCTATTCTCTATCATGCATCTAATTAGCCAAAAAATCTGTAGCTGTTGTTGTTGCTGATGAAGATATGGGTAAGCCAACTGATGTTTTGCAGCTGGTTGAGCAGTAGTTGCAGGATATGCAGCTGCACGCTAGACAATGGAATGAACAGTTCCAACAACAGAGGTTGGAGAAACAAGTGCAACCAACTGAGCTGTTTGATAAGGCACTGTATCATAGTGCATCTGAGGTGGACCACTGAAAACCCCCATAACTGGCTACTATTGGCCTGGGTCTTACTGCTCCATTTTCTCACATGAAATCTCCACAAAGCTGTTGTTCACTACCTCTTTCTCCTCTCAATTTCGACTCGTGTTTCTTTTAAATCCAAACAAACCCCACAACCCACATTAACAATCAAGGAGAAACATGCATTACATCTACAACATAATTTGGTGCATTCTAAGACCCCTATATTTCATCATCGAGAGACCACATTATTGTAAATTGAAATTCCTATACAAGGCAATGCCTACCACATGGAAAGGCTTTCTTAAAACTTTTCATATTATAAACTGTCCCTTGCAAATTTTTCCATTCTGATCTCAAAATATTTGACTTACTGCAAATTCCTATGGCAGGCAATGTTGTGTACCTAAAAAAGACTTCAAATTGTAGGATCGAAAGCCTTGAATTTCCTGTAAAATGCTTAACACTTCGACAGATCACTGAACTTCTTTAACCATTAAAGACAAGCACTTCAAATTTACTGAAACGTTAATACATATTTCTTAATTATTGAAAGACTAATGAAACATGGCATATCAACTGTTCATTTTTAACATTCACCTTACAATCCAACACTTACCTAATGGAGTCGGTAGAGGAATATCCCACAATAAACACACATAGAGTAGCAGCAGCTCCAACTGGTCTAGCTCCCACTTAAATCCACTTTTTTCTACAAAAATCCAAATCCAACATTAAGAAATAAAAACACGAAAATCCATCAGGCGCCCAAGCAACCATATTCTTTCAATGCTACAAAACACAAAACCTTGACTCCTCTAATTCCTTCAAATATAGAAGAATGTGATAAATTGTGTTTCATAAATCACTCTTGGTTTACTTTTCCTTAATCCAAGCATAAGAAAACAACAAATTTTGCATCAATTTCTAGCAGAAATCATGAATTTAAAATGAAATACACTGTTACGGTTCTATCCTTAGAACACAATTCACAAAATTCGATTTCCTAATGATTTACTAGCTGGGACCAGGAACCCAAAATGTTTCAAATTCATATTTTAGCAATCTAAATACCTCCTCGATAGCTTATTACTATCCCATACCCATCTAAATTTTTTCCAACCATGGATTATTAAAACCCTTACATTCTGTAGAATTAGACTTACTAGCATAATAAAATCATGTGCACAGAATTTCAGTGCAGTAGACTATCCATAACTTCATATTAGTATTTCAGATATCTTCATTGTTTTCAAAAACCCCTGGTAATTACTTCTTACATTCGAATACCCACTTAATGCTACCAAACCATTACCTCTAAAAACCCTCACATTTTACAAAACAAATCTAATTAATGCCATAAAACCTACAGTAGAATGTGCAGCTGTCGCATCATATTTAAATTTCCAAAATTTTCATTACCTGCATATTCCTCCTAGTTACTCATTACTATCCAACCCTGACTTCTAAAAATCATTGCAAGACTGACTTTGTTTAACTAACACCACAATACCTCCCATAAAGAAACTTAATTAAGTAAACTATCCAGAGCTTCATTCAATACAAATTCCCTGTTATCTTAAGAGAGGGGATCAGACAACGAACGTGCCTTTAGAAGAAAACCATGGTGCCTCGAATCCTACACTTTCCGGAAATGGGAAAAACTTTCTTTTCCACAAACCCTGTATCCAAAGATTACCATTTTCTTTAATATCTGAGGCACCCAAAACCCAGAAGATTTTCCCTCAAAAGCAATAGGAACGAAAAATTAAAACCCCATCGAAATGACTCCACTTTCACTCCAAAACTTAGTAAACTCTGAGCATTGTAGACAACTTGGAGTTGGCAACTTCCTACAAAATATCACGAACTCATTGTTGAATTTGTTGGATACATTCCTCAAAATTGGTTGTTTTACTTATCTCGTTCCAAGTATAGGAGGTATCTTTATGTGTTATACCATGAATATAGCTACATCAATTTGTTCCAATTGTTGGGACCCCAAGCACACCTGAAAAGACCTATGGCCAATAGAAATATGAAGAGCTATGTCGAAGTTATGTTAACAATATGGAGGTTTTCAACACGTGTATATGGATGCTCGCAATTGTATACTCTAAAGACATCTATAATAATCCTATTGACTACTAATTTTTATTTATAAATCTAGGGATGGAAGGTAATGGTTTGGTCAAGCTTGATGTCCATCATGGACCAAATGTTAAACCAAAAAATACTAAGGAGCCTATTATCCCTATCAAGAAATATGGTCTTTGGAAACCCAAAGTGAACCAAAATATGCTCGAAGAAGAACTTATGAGTGGATTTTGTTGCGACAATCTTCTTACAAGGTGCCAAAATTCCCATCCTAAGGAAGCAATCAACAACAACAAAAACACATCCGTTAACATGCTTGGTTGAGGGAAAAAATGACATAAAATCTAGGTGCACTAACTCCCAAGAATTATATAGAGCGGGAAAAGGCCTACAATTGGTGTGGATGGCCATTTCCTTTGGTATAATATATTTCTTCGACTAATTACAGGCTTCGACAATAGAATGTAGCTCGTTTTCATAGGTTGGGTATCTTTCAAACCCATCATAGAGTGTTTGTCTATGATAGACCATAAAATATTTGTGTCATGTGGGCACTACATCGACAACATGAACGATTGGCTCATAGGATCCTTGTTGTGTAGCCATTCATCGAATAATGGCATTGGAGATAACATTGTTTCCATAAAGGAGAGAACGAGAAATAGGCTCATGAACACCATCAATATCTACTGGAGGTGTTGCAATTAAAGCAATAATGAATACAAAATTTGTGGTCAATAGGATAGGGATCATCAAGATGTTGAACCATTCAATGTAAAGATGGTTTTCAGTGTTAGTGATCTAGTCACATAAAAGACCCCATAAATTTGTGCTTTGGGATAACCCCAATATTCAATATGTAATCCAGAGTGAGAGGATTCATTGATAAGGTGACAATGCCAACAACCCTGAGTTGACCCAAAGTGACAACTCATGAGTCTTGCACAACTAGGGTGACAATTTGGGCATCAAAAGGAGGCACAATTGCACAAGTGGCAACATCTCACATTTAGGGCACTTGGCTACAAATATTTATGTGTTTTTCCATTGAGGGTACCTTAAACATTTCCTAAGGCACAAATCACATATTTGGAGGAATTTTGGATAACTTGTCACATTCCACTAACTTCATGCATGAAGAGGTCCTCCCATCCTTTAAGAATATTTTGGAGGATTTCATGGCATAGTCAAGGGTCACATGTATAAAAGAAGAACACCATAATTAAGAATATGAAAATTCCCATTTGTATCGCATGGAATAAGGGAGAAGGACATAGGTGAAGATTACTCCATTTAGAAACATCTAAAAGCTTTTTTATGTCCTCTTTCCAAACACGAGAAGGTACCTTGTGACAAAAGGCCCAAATTGCTAATGGAGGGAGACTAGGGTAAGGGTTACTTTTTCTTTCACATGTTGAGAGACATTCATGTACTTTAAGACATGTTTTGTTCTTGAGTTCACATAATTGGAAGAATAATTGCACAAGTGGAAACATCTCACATTTGGGGTACTTGGCTACAAATTTTTATGCATGTTTTCTATTAAGGGCATCTCTCACATTCCCTATGGCACAAATCAAATATTTGGAGGTAAGTTGGATGAATTGTGACGTTTCATTAGCTTCACACATGAAGAGGAGCTCCCATAATTTAAGAATGTTTTGGAGGGTTTTCATCGCATAGTAAAGGGTCACATTTACAAAAGAAGATTTCCCAAGTAAAGAGGATCTAAAATATGTTGCAAAGGGATTGTTAGACGTGCCAGGTGCTATGGCCTGTCAAGATGTAAAATATGTTACCTAGTTGTTTTATGGCCACGGTTGAATGTGAGCCTTGACTTGGTAACTTGTAACATGTTAAGTGGGATAAGTTGAAATTGGACATGAGTAGCCTGAGATGAGTTATATTTAGTTCTTAGGTGAACAAGGCACAAACTAGTTGTAGTAACCGTAACTTGGTCATGTTGTTGTTGTCGATGCAAGACTTGGCTGGGTTAACCGTAGCTTGGTCAGGTTGCTCTCTCGAAGTTAATTCACACAAGTTAACATCATCCAAGTTGTCTGTTGATGTGGAAATTTTATTTTTTTCAATTTAATCAAGGAAAAATCAAATTGAGAATTTCTTGCTGCATTTTTCAACACATAGCTCATTGGAATGTATTACTTTCACTATGAACTTGGCATAGTTCACATGCTAAGTTCATAAGGTTTTGGGCTGATGTGGTTCTATGTGTTGTGTATATAAATAATATGTGTCCAACTCTTGCTATTAGAAACAAGACTCCCTATTAAATGTGGTATGGCCACATTCCTTCAATGAGGCATCTCAGGGTTTTTGGTTCCTCATATTATGCCTTCATACCTAAGGAACAGATAAAAAACTCAGTGCAAGGAATCACAAATGTATCTTCTTTGGGTACTCATACCTCCAAAGAATACCATCTCTATGATGAAGTGAATAAGAAGTTTATAATATCTAGAGATGTGATCTTTCTTGAGTCTTCCAAGATTGACAATGTTGTTGAGTGGTAGCTTAATTGTTTGGATATATTCGAACATGCAAAGTATTTTCAAGAGTTTGATAGTGAGATTCCACATCTCCTTCTCTTAGCTCTATAATTTCTATGAAGAGCCTTGAAGAAATCAGGTTGAAGGAAATTCCTTCACCTGCTTTGTCAGGAAAGAGCTAAGATACTATTTGCAGCAGGTAGCCAAATCTGACAAGCGGTGAGGGTACATGCAAGATACAAAGCAAGGATTAATGCAAAGGAGTAATGTAGAGGAGTGTACTGACTACATACATATCATCAAACATCTTTCATCCCACTTAGGATGCCTTGCATCGTGCCTGGTTAGTCATAAGATCATGTTGGTCACAACCTCAGTAGCTTAAATAAACAAGTGGTAATACTCTTCATCTTCTAAGATATGTAATAAAAAAGTGAAAGGGAGCAAGACACGTAGATCAAACACATGGAATGACTTTCAGTTCTTGCAACCATGAATTTCATTGAAGACAGAATGATACGACAATGATAAGCAATCTTTTAAGCTACATTAAGGGGTGTATTTCAAAAGACGTGCTTTGTTTTCCATACCAAGCCTCCAAAGGGTTATGCATCAAATGGAGTCCTCATGCAGTCCTAAATCATACCTTGGGTTTCTTGGTCTGCTTATTTTTCTCCTCAGCTCCTTGAGAGTCATCTATCATGTCATCTTTCTTCGTGGCCCGTGAGAGACATAATTGTGTAGTTTCAACGGGCAGTGATTGTTGCGGGATGAGCCCTTGGGAGGACACATTTACACAGTTTTAGGATGTAAGGCACTACTTGGGACGAGGCCCTGGGAGGACACATCTATGCAATTTCAGGATGCAAGGCAGACTGGGTAGTCAAGGGACAAAATTGCACAGTTTTTGGAGATAGTGGGTTCCGGTTGAGGGAAGGACACTGGAGGAAACCACTTCGCATTTTTGAATGGTAAGGGAGTTTGGTATTTCTACACATTGCACGGTTCGAACAAGCAATGGAAAAGCTTGAGGGTTACATATGTGAAGTGTGTAGTTCAGGAAAGTTGGATAAGGCTAGGTTGCTAAGGAAACTCCGAAGTTTAGCTAAGTGTGGGATCAGTGGAACTTATGTGAATAGTGATAAAACTTCACTATGATCACACACTTGAAAACTTATCGATACAACATAGACCATCCAGAACATATAACACATACTTCACTTAATGAAACAACCCTTGTGGCAGCTTACGGCAAGTGCGGCTTTGATTATAGACTTTGGGAGGATAAAGGCGACACTTGTCTAGACTGTCTTTTAGATCATACCAACAACTATCCTTATCTCTGCAGTGATTCGACACATAGATGTTGTAGATGATAATGGCTTGCTGATCTGCTTTATTTTCCAGAGTTTTTTTGATCCAGTGTTGATTTATTGTTTCTGAAATATAGTTCCATATACCTTGATTCCAAATTGTTGCTATTCTTCTTGAGGCTCCTCTTGCCTCACTAATGCTTCCTCTATATTGTCTCTACTGCTCAATGACTTTATTCATTTCCTTGTGGTTTTGTTTTTTTTCTTGTAACATAATAGTTCCTGGATTCTCAGAAATGATAAGATCCCTTAGGGCTGCTACCTTAGAGGGGTGCCCAAGTCCCCTAATGTTCCAAGATAATATTTTCATCATTGGATATGCGGTATGCGGGGAGGTGCTGGCCCCCCTTGGTCCTTGTTGATTTCTTTTTTGTCATGCTGCCCCAGGATATAAGTTTCTATGGGTGTCTGTGTTCCCATTTCTATGTCCTTTTGCGCGTTCTCATCCCTGTGCTGCTTAGCATATTTCCTGCCTAGGCCAGGTTTCTTGGAGGGTTCACTAGAACCCCTGTGATCTTTAGATGATCTTCTAGTGATTCTCTTGAGGGGAGGATCAAGAAGAGGCTGAGAGGAAATAGTAAGAGGAAATGAGGATTCGATAATGTCTTGGCGTTGGCTTTCAGAGAGAAGGGGCTCCTGGGGACTAGGAGGAGAGTGGGGGGATGAGGGGTCTTCTTCCTCCAAAGATTCAAAGGGGTTTGATGTAGAGGGTAATGGCTGAGTGAAGATGGGAGGGGAGGAGAAGGATGCAGCTTGGATTTATGGGGGACGCTTTGGTTTTGGGCCAGACTGTTTGGGGTTTGATTTCTTTTTTTTGACTTGTTCCCATGTGTCTTCATTGGCTTCAACATTTTCATTCATTTCATTTTCTTTTAGTTTACTACACCTATTAGCAAAATGACCATATTCATGGCATACCTTACATTTGAACAGGATTTGTTCATAGTCCAGCTACTGAATATGGCTCCATTGGTCCACTTTGATCTTGATTGCTTCCGGAAGGCCATTTCCTAAGTCGAATTCAACAAAGATCCTTGCGCATGCGTGCATGTTGTCCTTTGGTTCGCATCTTTCGATGTATTTTCGAACAACGTTCCCAATGGCTTTGACCGATTCATCTCCCCAGTAATGAAGAGGGAGATGGGGCAAGTGAATCCAAACCAGGACTGCATTAGGTATATCCATTTCTGGGTCAAAGTCAGGGGACCATTTGTTCAGATAGAGACCTCTCGAATCCATGAAGTAGGGACCATTTCTGAAGATGAGATTTCGGTCTTCTTTGGTTTCAAAAGAGGAATGTGTAGTAACCCCTTCCACAGAATCTTATTGCGATTTTTCCTTGGATGTTCACGTTCCCGTTGCGCTCCACCCATTTCTGTACAGCTCTGGGAGAGGGCCACGGGCCAGTAAATTGTCCAACCAGACATCTCTCTACTAGATAGATCACTGCCTTCCTTGGGAGACTAGGGGGAAGGGAGATTTCTGGGATGTTAGCCAGTTTCTTGACGAACTTTGAAGTTGTGGGTTTGTTTCGGATGGTAGCATTTTCAGAAATGAGAGAGGTGAAGATCTCAGCTTGGTCTTCATTGTCTTGCATCTAGGAGGGGTCATTCCCAGCCATGGAAAGGCCAGAAGGGAGCCAGTCGTAGCACTGGCCGAAGGAGGAGGGCAGAGCCTGACTGCGGTGGTGCCGAGGAGGAATACTGGAGGCCCAGTAGTAGGGTCTACTAGACGATAGGCCTACGAAGGACCGTAGGAGGCGAGGATGCAGGGGCACGGGAGCTCTGGTTCAAAATCTCGTGCGCAATCAAAAGGTCGACATTGGAGCTTGTACATTTTTGCACCTTCTGGTGGTGTGAAATTTCTCCATGTCTCTATTATCAGGTTATGAAAATCGGGGTTTTTCAGCCAAAATGGTTCAAAGCAAAAAGGCCTGTGAACGTTGTCTCCCAGTCTTTGCCAGTGAAGCCTAATAGGCCAATGGTTTGAGCCAGAGAGTGGCAATATAGAGGCCAAGAGATCCCCGCCAAGATTTATTGCATTATCGGAGATCAGGAATCTGTCTAACTGAGATGCAATTTGGTGGGCATATGCACGCTTGTTGTTCCAAGTATAAATGCCATTGTTCAATTACATATCTATAAGTCTGTTGTTGTGAATGTAGTTTTTGAAGTGCATGCTTTCACAGTCCAGCTTTGTCTGTCCTCCTGTGTTTTCCTCCAATCTTGTAGTCATGTTGAAGTCCCCTCCTGTGATCCAAATTGGGTGGGATCTTTCTGAGTTGATCTAAGTTAGTGTGTTCAGTGTGTCTACTTTGTTTGTTGCCTCCTGGGGGAAGTAGACATTAGTTAAGTGTCCATGAACATTTGTCCCTGTTAAATGAAACTTGGCCTGAATAAAGTGCTTACTGGCATGTACTTTGGTAAGTGTTATAGCTCTATCATCCCAAACGATGGATAGCCCTCTCGAGGCTCCCATGGCTTCCACCGCCACTTCTTTGCTTCCTAGCCACACTCTGGCAAGGATCTGATCCAACATTGTGGAATTACACTTGGTCTCCTGCAAGAAGAGAATTTGAGGCTTTTCTTGTTGTAGCATGTTCTTTATTAATCGTCCCTTCCCCGGGCTGTTGAGCCCTCTGATGTTCCATGAGATGAGCTTCATCATTCATTATTGGGAAGGGGATTATAGTATTTGGTGAGCTTGGAGTATCTTACAGATTCCACCAGCATCTCCCCTATGCAGATGGTTCTCTGAAGATCAGTTTTCCGTCCTCTTTTCTTGTTGTATTTGAAGATATTTCCTCCATCCCACTGACTCTCAGTTTGGATGCCTAATGATCTTTGCTTCTGTGCTCTTGAGAGAATTACTTCTAAGTTCTCTAGCTGTCGCTCAGGAATATTGTCATATTCCTTTTTCTTACAAGCTTGTTCAAGTCCCAGTATATCTAGATCTCTGATGTCGAAGCTCTTCGGTTCCTCTTCCATGTGCTGTACTATTTCCTGATCTGCCTCTGTATCATCTACAATTGTGAGCTTCATCTGAGTGCTATCTACCTCCATACCTTGAGCAGTCCTTTTCTGCATGTTACTGGGAGAGGGCGTTTTGGTGTCCGCGGGTTGCTTAGAAGTGAGGGCTTTCTTTGAGCTTGATGGAGCAGAATGGGCGGAAGTCTTAGGAATGGCTTTAGGTTGTTTCTACCTTGGGTTTCTTGGTCTGCTTATTTTTCTCCTCAGCTCCTTGAGAGTCATCTATCATGTCATCTTTCTTCGTGGCCCGTGAGAGACATAATTGTGTAGTTTCAATGGGCAGTGACTGTTGCGGGATGAGGCCTTGGGAGGACACATTTACATAGTTTTAGGATGTAAGGGAATACTTGGGACGAGGCCCTGGGAGGACACATCTATGCAATGTCAGGATATAAAGCAGACTAGGTAGTCAAGGGACAAAACTGCACAGTTTTTGGAGACAGTGGGTTCCGCTGAGGGAAGGACACTAGAGGAAACCACTACGCATTTTTTAATGGTAAGGGAGGTTGGGATTTCTGTGCATTGCACAGTTTGACGTCATAACCACGGTCTTCCAAAATTGCAATAGAGATGATATTTTTCTTTAGGCCTAGAACAAACATGACATCCTTGAGCCTGACTCCCTCTGAAAGGTGACTATACCAATACTGGTCATGTTGTACCTTCCATCATCCCCTAGCTTGATGTGCATCTTGAGATATTTCTCCTCCAAGTCACCGAAAATGTCTCTACACCCTGTCATGTGGAACAATGCACCTAAGTCCTAGTACCACATGCTCCCCATCACTATTTTGGACATGCATGCGATAAGGGTAAAGCCAAGGTCAAACTATAAATCCAAGACTTCACCCACTGCTCCTCCTAAGGTCTTATTGATTTCCTTTTTCTATGGGCACTTCGTGGCATAATGCCCATATTCATGACAATGGAAGCACTTAGTTTTTGACAAATCTATCTTCTTTCTCCCTTGGTTGGATTTTGGTTTGGTTTGAGATTTATTCCCCTTTTCCCTTCTTTCCCTTTTCAACCAATGCAAATTTTTCTTCATCCTTGCCCTTGGATGAGGTCCCAACTCTGGTATTCGGCCTTATTTCCTCTTGTACCAAATCATACCATAAGTGTTCCCAATTCGGTAGTGTCTCCCTCCCGTTCACTTAATCTTGATAGTTATGCCAAATCTTGGGAAGGCCCAGGAGGGATATTCTTACCAAGTCATCCTTTGAAAGAGTAACACCAACTCCTGACATCACGAACTTGTGTGAAACTCCTAAGATATTGCAAGATAAAGCCATTCTTCTACATCTTGATATTTCAAAGTTTATCCTTGAGCACCAACTTTTTGTGGTCACTACCATTCTAGAATAGATTTGTGAGTTCCCACCACATTCCATAAGGATTTTCTTTCCCATGGAGATTGTTGACAATGTGGTCTCATACTCCCTCCAATATTATTATCCACACCTTGGCTACAAATTTCTTCCACTAAGCAAGGTTTTGGGCATAAGATTCTATTGATTTTGTAACATCTCTCTTGATGTATTCTAGCAATCCATTTTTATCGAATACCTCCTCCATGTGATCCTTCCAGTCAATAAAATTAGAGTTTCCTTCAAGGCGTACTCTAGCTTTAGCCCATTGAAGGTCATATTTTCAGTTCTTAAGAGATCTTGCTACACTGAACTGCAAATTCGAACCTCCTGAGAAACAAATTCGAAATTCTTGCTCTAATGTGAATCCTGCTATGATACGATGTAGAAATTATGGTGTAGATTTGCAGCTAATTGCATCCAAGTTGTCTACTAATGTGGAAATTCAAATTTTCTCAATTTAATCAAGGCAAAATCAAATTGAGAATTTCTTGTTGCATTTTTTAACAATCCTTTAGGTGAATCTAATCCATGTTGCCAATCTAGCACAACAATGTGCTAATAACAACAACCAACTGATATAAGTAGCGTTCAAAATAAATAAAACAATCAAAAAACACATATTAAAACACAATCGATGGAGACCCCGAAAGGTACTCCAACTATGTTATCATCTATTAACGTTCTTTGAAAGTGCCTCCATCACTCCTCTCATGACACGCACCTCTATTTCGGCCTCCATTGACCTAAATATCATTAGCTGTTGTCAACCTCCATCGCTTTACTTCCCGAAGGAACCATCAATAGCGTAAAGATGAACCCCTAATCCTTTACCTTTTTTACTAGTGCGTCATATTGAAAAATTTAAGACAAAAAAATTATTTTGTCTTAAAAAATTGTCTTAAAATTCCCCTCCATGTAGTAGTGCATCCATGTGAATCCAAATAATTTACACACAAATATACAATGTTTATCATTTTTATATTAAGAGTGCATATAACCAAAACAACACCAACCGCATACACCTTTGAACCATAATACATCAACAAAGGTTCTCTAAATGAACTAGTAGTGCATCCATGTGAATCCAAATAATTTACACACAAATATATAATGTTTATCATTTTTATATTAAGTAGGAGTGCATATAACCAAAACAACACCAACTACATACACCTTTGAACCATAATACATCAACAAAGGTTCTCTAAATGAACTCTACAATCCAAAAATAAGCATAGTACTAATGAGTAACTATAGCGACATAGTTGAGAGTCTAGAATTTAGAATTTACAATCTTGTCATATGGTACTAGTGTTTGGTTGTGGTTGCATTGATTTTTGAACCCCCATTGTCATGACCCTAGTGAAAATTTACACCTTCACTCAAGCCATGGAGACACACATGTCATGACAAAGGAGTTCAACAATCAATGCAACCAACATCAAGGTACATTGGTCTAGTGCTATTGATTCAATGTCAATTCCATACCATCATACATCATAGAATCCAATGGACACCTTGCAATCCTACCAATCCTGTATTCTTGAAAACTGTTTAACCCTCCTAAATTTTGAATGGGATCTAAAATTTGACTTTCTCCAAACTGAATGAAGTTGGAACCACTCTGAAACAACCTGAAACAATTAATGTTAATATTAAAAATTTAATTAAAATTTGACATTATCCTTATCTTTCCTTTTCAAAAAGGAAAGATAAGGAGAATCTCAACTTTTACTTTAACTTTAAAAATTAAATATTACGATTAATTACTAGGGTAGGTTTTGTAGGGCCCTAGGGTTAAGATGTTTTTTTTCCTTTTAAGTGTTTTTTATTAAAAAAATAATATTTGGTGGTCATTAGTTATTTTGCACTACATTCTTCGAAATTGGTCAATTTAGTAGAGAACTAGTCACTTTGGTGTTTTAAGGTCAGTTCAATACAAGACCAACCTTAGACAATTTGAACCACTAAACTAGACTAGTACAACTCTAAAACCATTGGGACCAACCAATTCCACTAGTTCTAGGCTAGTTCCAATAAGAGTGTGCCATTCTCATTTTCCTCTCAAGTCGTTTTGTTGGATCCTTTCAAGAAGGATGATTTGGAGAGTGCCATAGTCGGACAATTGTGAGCACCTAAGATCATAAGTAGTTAAGCCTTGACAAACATAAATTTGCAAGGAACTAGTATAGACCTCCCAAAACATATTTAGTGAGGACATGCATGCAAGGAACTATTACAGACCTTCCAAGATAGTTAGTGAGGACGTGCATGACCAAAAAGCATAAGAAAAAATTATCCACCCTCAAAAACCCTAGACAATAATTTGAAGTGTGGTGTAAAACAAATTGTTGGTAGGCTATTAATGCTACCAACAATCATTCCCTCTCCAATTTCACAAGAAGCTCCTACTCAAGCTACCTCCTCCACTATGGTTATAGTAAGTTCTTACAACTGTGTGAGCTACAAGAAATTAAAATTGCCTTGGAATATCCACCAATATTAGGGAACTCGACTTCTCTGCATGCACCAACTATTTTGGGTTGATTGATCAGTTAACTTGATGATCACTGAGTTTGACTGAAGTCCCACTGCTTAAATGACCTTCCACTAGTTCCTCCAAAAGTTGGAACTATTTTAACTGACAACAACTTGAGATAATTGACCTTTATTGCTACAAATTAGCAATCACATATGCATAATTGAACTCTAACTCCTCCAACTCAAATTTACTGAGTAAACTGGGTGACACAAGCCATGTCACACAAGTTAACATCATCCAAGTTGTCTGTTGACATGGAAATTGAAATTTTCTCAATTTAATCAAGGAAAAATCATATTGAGAATTTCTTGCTACATTTTTCAACACATAGTTCAATGGAATGTATTACTTTCACTATGAACTTGGCATAGTTCACATGTTAAGTTCATAAGGTTTTGGGCTGATGTGGTTCTATGTGTTGTGTATATAAAGAGTAGGCATCCATATCATGCTATCAGAAACACGATTCCCTATGAAATGTGGTATGGCCACATTCCTTCATTGAGGCATGTCAGGGTTTTTGGTTCCTCTTGTTATGCCTTCATACCGAAGGAGTAGAGAAATAAACTCAGTGCAAGGAGTCACAAATGTATCTTCTTTGGGTACTCATACCCCCGAATCATACCATCTCTATGATTAAGTGAATAAGATGCTTATAATATCTAGTGATGTGATCTTTCTTGAATTTTCCAAGACAGACAATGTTGTTGAGCGGTAACTTAATCGCTTGGATAGATTCGAACATGCAAAGGGTTTTCAAGATTTTGGTAGTGAAATTCCACATCTCCTTCTCTTAGCTTTATACTTGCTATGAAGAGCCTTGAATAAATGAGGTTGAAGGAAATTCCTTCCGCTGGTTTGTCATGAAAGAGCTAAGAGACTACTATCAGTAGGTAGCCAAATCTGACAAGCAGTGAGGGTACATGCAAGATACAAAGAAAGGCTTAATGCAAAGGAGTGTACTGACTATTTACATATCATGAAACATCTTCCATCCCACTAAGGTTGCCTTGAATTATGCCTGGTTAGTCATAAGATCATGTTGGTCACAACCTCCCTAGCTTAAATAAACAAGTGGTAATACTCTTCATCTTCTAATCTATGTAATAAACAAGTGAAATGGAGCAAGACATGTAGAGAAAGCACATGGAATGACTTTCAGTTCTTGCAACCATGAATGTCATTAAATACATAATGATACAACAATGATAAGAATTCCTTTAAGCTACACTAAGAGGTGTATTTCAAAATATGTGCCTTTTTTTTCCATACCTACCCTCCAAAGGGTTATGCATCAGATGGATTCTTCATGTGGTCATGATATTCTATCATACCTTGGGTTCCTTGGTATTTTCATCTATCTCCTAAGCTCCTTAAGAGTCATCTAACATGTCATCCTTCTTCGTGGACCCTGAGAGACATAATTGTGTAGTTTCAGTGGGCAGTGATTATTGTGGGATGAGGCCTTAGGAGGACACATCTACGCAGTTTCGGGATGTAAGGAAAACTGGGTAGTCAAGGGACAAAATTTCATAGCTTTTGGAGATAGTGGGTTCCAGCTGAGGGAAGGACATTGGAGGAAACCACTATGTAGTTTTGAATGCTAAGGGAGGTTGGGATTTCTGTGCATTGCATAGTTCCAGTAGGCAAAGGAAAATCTTGAAGGTTAGAGATGTGAAGTGAGCAGTTCAAGAAAGTTGGATGAGGCTAGGTTGCTAGGGAAACTTTGAAATTTGGCTAAGTGTGGGATTAGTGGAACTGATGTGAAGAGTGATAAAAGTTGACTATGATCACACACCTGAACACTTAACAATACAACATAGACCATCTAGAACATATAACACATACTTCTCTTAATGCAACAATCTTTGTGGTAGCTTACGACAAGTGCGGCTCCAATGATAGACTTTGTGAGGATAAAGGCGACACTTGTGTAAGAGTGTGTGAAATGAGTGCGAAACATGTCTATGTTGTGAGGACAACCCATTCTCACAAATATTTCCCCTTGAAGCAAAACAAACCTCCCTTTGCATGACAAGCGACAACCCCCATGCCCAAAGATGACACATTCTATGTAAAGATAAAGCATGAACGACTTTTAATTGTTAATTGTCTTAAATATGTTTCATCTAAAGTGGCCATTGTCTTAAATATAAAGTTTTGTCTTAAAATATTTTTGTCTTAAAATATTTTTGTCTTAAACTATTTTTGTCTTAAATATAAAGTTTTGTATTAAAATAATTGTCTTAAATTGTTTTTGTCTTAAAATAATGTTGTCTTAAACTGTTTTTGTCTTAAATATAAAGTTTCGTCTTAAAATGCTTTTGTCTCAAACTACTTTTGTCTTAAATATAAAGTTTTGTCTCAAAACATTTGTCTTAAATTAATTTTGTCTTAAATAGAAAGTTTTGTCTTAAAATATTTTTGTCTCAAACTTCTTTTGTCTTAAAATATTTTTGTCTTAAACTATTTTTGTCTTAAATATAAAGTTTTGTCTTAAAATATTTTTGTCTCAAACTCTTTTTGTCTTAAAGTTTATATTTAAGACAATTCAATTAATATTAATTTTTAATGTAAAATAACTAAAATAAAAAATAATTTTTTGAGACAAAAGATTCATTTTGTCTCAAAAAAATGTCTCAAAAGTGCCCTTGGTGTAGTAGTGATTCTTCATCCTTACATGAATTGGTTCCTATTATTTTGGTTCCTTTTATTTTGATTATGATTAATGATGAAACTTGGATATGGATTAATAAAATTGTTGGTTATGCTATCGAGTACTTACCTTTTTGATTAATTTATTTGTTTTCCCATACTCTATGGTTTATTAGAATAACTGCTCATGTCTTAGTACTTGAGCTTAAAATATCAAATATATATATATAAACTAATCTCAGAACGAGAAAGAAATATTCGATCATCTTTCTCTTGCCCTGATGATGGATCCCATTTGGGATTCGAAACGTTGGTGTATAAATTCCATTACTGTGGGTTCTCCGGTCAAAAATTCAAATATTTAATTAATTTATTGGAATACATAATGTATTCCATATTCATATTTCCTTACTTGTAGAGGAAATCTCCTTCCAACCTTTTATTCACATCTTTTCCGTAAAAATATATAAGAGCTAAGTTCATATTTTAAGAATTAGTTTTAATTTCCTTTACATCCATAGAGTATACTTACAAAATTAGAGTACTATGTAACAGTTAGTAACATGACCCAAACCTGACCCAAGAAGAGAAATGTAACCTAACAAAATAATCTTCTTCGCTTAATATGTCTACCTCATTTGTCATGCCCTCCAATAACATATCAAGTCTTCCTACTTTTTCAACTTTGTCTACCTCATTTGTCATGCCCTCCAATAACATATCAAGTCTTCCTACTTTTTCAACTTTGTCTATCCATTCAATACATGCATTCATTCTTCTTCACTAGAGATAGCGTTTATGTTTGCATTCATTTCTTCCACTACATAATCCACGCATACGAATTTACAATAATCACGCATGCCATTTGCATTAAGTCTGAAAGTAATTCACTCGCTATAATTTATACATGCATACAAAGTTGTAATAGGCATTAAATATATAATATGATTTATTATTGGAAGCAAATCTTTCATTAATTCAACCTGTTTGTAAAGAATCCATATATGCATGCAATTGATATTTATGAAATTAATCTTATCGATTCCATCTTCAATATATATTTATTATTATAACTAATCTAACACAATTTATAAAATAAAACGAGAGATATATTTAAGTGTAATTGGATGCTTGGGAAACATTTAAGATACAACAGATTTCTCTCAACCATAATTATTCTCCAATAGTTCTCTCTGAGTTAACACCTTGTTGCATTCAAATCAACAACCTCTTTTTTCTTTTATAGCATGCTTCCCAACATATTTTTAGCAACATCCTACTTTAAGGTCTGTGAACCTTTTGCCTTTGTTTTAGTATTTGTTTTTTTAGAATTTTTTTTTTTCTTTAAGAACATATTTCACATATTTCTCTCCTGTTTTTCTTTATTCCACCTTACTTATTATTTATCTCTAACTTAATGATTAACACAATATTTCTCTCTGAGTATTTTAATTTTATTTTTTTTAATTAATTTCTCATAGGGATTTGTAGGAAAAGTTTAGGGAAGGTCTATCAAGTAGACTTGAACACCAACAACTTTTTATGACATGGAAAGAAGTCTTCTGAACTCTATCGTCTTTTCTAAATATTTCCAAACAATTTATTTATGAACTCAAATAATAGTTAAATAATTACATCATCGCATACGTCTCATCATGAATTCCATTGCCATTAAATATAATAATACCTTAATGTCTAAAAATAGTAAATCCTTAAAAAGAAGATCCATAGGGGTGTTACACATGTCCCCTTTTAATAGTCATCATCCTCAAAGTTTCCTAAATTCTATGTTTTCTTAGGATGGAAAGGAAATGTCTTCTGCATTTCTTGTTTTATTCCTACAAGAGTCTTCAACACTAAAGTGTTTCCACTTCATTTTATATTGAGCGATGAGTCTTTTCCAAATTAAAACATACTCTTATCTTAATTTCACGCTCATTACTTAGAATGTTTCTATACATGCTAAATAGATGCTTCCTATTTTCATTCGTACATTACACCAAAGCATCATCCGCCTGCACCCAAACAAAGCTATCCACATGCACCCAACAAAGTCAATAACATTAGTATAACATCACAAAATAACAACAGGTCCTCTTTTTGCACCCTTAACCACTAGGCGTGCCAAGTAATATGGATCCTAGCCAATGTTTCTTCAATGAAATCTAGAGACGTGAAACTTTTAATTTCCTTTAGGGTAATTTATGTGACAATTATGAAAGTAAAGATCTAGTTACTTAATTTGCTACTCCTTATTTGTCGCAACTAGTGACCTATCATATCAGGTAACATTCTATAATGTTTTATCATAATTTCAAATATGTATTCGTGATGCATAACTAGATTATAGTACAACCTCTTGCCTTTACCACTTTTTCATGGTTGTTATATTAATGTAAATCCCACTCCAAAGTGGACTTAGGCATCCATCATATTTTTTAACACTACTTTCTATACATTTCCATAGGTGCAAAAAAGTATGAGGAAACAAAACTAAGGAATTTATAATAGCAACATAGATAATTAAGGTGTATATATATATATATATATATATATATATATATATATACTCAAGTTTTAAGGTCACTATTTTATTTTAACTCACTCCTTTGATTTTTATAGTTTGGCCTGTAATGCAAGGTATTTATGAATATTTTGTGCATCTTACCTCCAATGTATAACCATATAATCTCTTCCTTTTGCATTTCTATGTGCATTGGTTGAGTTAACACATATCATATTAGTATAATTGTTTCCACCAATTCCATGTATCTTCACACTTATGTGTGTATATATATTAAAACAATAATGATATCTAATCTCATACTATCTTTGAGACCATTTGATTCCTAAGCCAATCAAGCATTTTTTCCCTTGTTAGGGTCTATTGCAATTTTGCTTGAGGGATTACATGCTTTCACTCTTTGTTTTAGCTTTGGTCTATTTTACTTTTATCCATTTTTTTGTAAGACCGATGGTTTCTGCATCTTGTCTAAACTATTTATGAGTATCTTCATGATTTTCTAGTTTCTTGGGGTAGTTAAAATGCCACTATTTCTATTCTTTTCAGTTTGATAGTCTACAATTATTCTATCTACTTTGTTATTTTCATGATTGATTTTTTTCCCTTCAATCAAAATTTATGGTGGTATTCTATCTCATCATATATATATATATATATATACATATATATATAGCAAGTCTTTTACATATGTGATTGTCCATATTTTCCTAAGGTATCCTTTTTTCAACAAATCTCTTACTTACAATTTCTTTACCTTAGATTCTATATATAACCGAGAACCATTTCATAATTGAAGTTTTCCAATCAATAATTTATTTTACCTTTTAGGGCCAATTTGATTCCCTCTGAAGGATTTCCTATATCTATAATTTTTTTCTTTTTTGCTTGGAATTTTTTCATTGATCACGAACTTTGCTCCAACTCTTGAAGGTATTCATGTATCTAAACTTTAATTTTTTTAGTAAACAAGGGAATTAGGTCTCTAGCTTCCTCAATTGAGCAGGTCACAAAATTATTTAGCTATTTCTTTGGTCACATATTATAACATCCTCCATATATATTATTATTCCTACAAAAACAAACCATTTTAGGACATCCATGTGGATTTCATTTCACAACCATAAGGGTATAATATTTAACATACTTTTCTTTTTACTATGTTGTCAGCATCCCTTTTTATTGATATAAATGCTTCAACTATTTTTCTTGATAGAAATGTTCTAGTTGTGCCAAAATACTCCTTTTTGAGTACTTGTGTTTTTCTACATTGTATTTACATTTCTATTGGTATTTATATACTTGATAGTGTATTGTATTTTATGTAAGCACAACATGCCCTTAGTTCCTAGGCCAAAACATTTCTTAGATGGTTCCATATATATATATATATATATATATATATATATATATATATATATATATATATATATATATATAATCCATTTGAATCCCAATAGTATACATGCACAAATTAGTTTCAAACAATTTGTACACAAGAACACTCTATATTCTTGATAATAATTTATGTTTTTTGCATTCTTACTGCATTCTCTATTCATAATGTAAGTTATTTTACCACTTTACATGAATTCCTAGCTTATAATACCTACCCAAACCTTTTGTAATGAGATCATTTGCCAAGAATCCCTTCCATTGCACCTCTCTCTCGAATAGAACCATGACAAACATCATGATTACCTACAATTATGCATCTTACTTCCATACAACTATATATGTGTACTTGATTCTTTGGATTCGTTTTGACATTCCTTTTTCATTATGTGTTTGATTTTATCCTTAAATAATTAAATAAATTTTAAGTTTGGTTTTATTATCAGAGTACTACATTTCTCATTTATGTACTATATATTTAACAATTCCCCGCCAAGTAAGGAATTAAAAAGTCGATCTTTACACTTACCCTATGATATTTAATAGGTATTTTTTCTACATAGGTTATGTTCGACATAGGTTTTAAATCTTGTACAATATTCTTTATTACCATACTAATGTCACCACTTGGTTAACTACATAGTATTATGTAGGAAACCCACTGGTGTAACATCCCTCTATGATTTTTTTTTTCCTAACACATGCACATAAAATTCTTTATAACAATTCGATGTTATAAAAATATACACAACTTTATTTTTATTCACGTAAATTTATACCTCACATCATTTTTATGGACTATTTATTGTCTATCACTCCTTTGTTTCTTCCCACATGCCTCTCCATCCCAACAAATATATGGTTAACATCATTTCGTTGTATAGGTATTGGATTTAACATATAAAATATCAGCTTTAGTGGTTGAATTCCTTGGCTATAAGGCATACGAGTCTTATATGACAATAATAATTTGTCAAATCCCATAGAAGTAGTCAAAAGGTAAATTCTCACTATATACATTTCTTCCATTTTCAACAATCTACTACAATGACAATTTGTATATAATACTTTTTCTTAACACATTTCTAACTTACTTCAGTTTATAACAACTAATTTTATACGCATTATTGTAACATATTTATTTTATCATTCTTTGTACTCTCGTTACATTAAGCACTAGGAATGGAATCACCTATTTTATTATTATACTCTACTCACTTTTGCTGCAAGCTCAAGATGACCTAAAGAGGTTTTCTCTCTTTTATAACAAACATGTGTATGGAGTAACATTTTTATTGCATTATTGAGTTGAAACTAAGATCAAGTGCATAATATTTGGACAAGCTTACTACACTCATTACATCCCTCATCTACAACATAATCATATTACATATTCTTTAGATATGAACAGGTATATATATATATATATATATATATATATATATAGTTTGTTTTTTCATTTTATTGGTATAATTGTTGTATTAGGAAAACATACCTTACTCATTTTGTCATAGCTGTCACCAACACATGCCTTACCCACTAACCTCATCCCATTTCTTGAAATCTATTTAATTGAGCAGTGTAGTTTGTTTTTCCATTTTATTAGTATAATTGTTGTACTAAGAAAATATACCTTACTCCTTTTTTCATAGTTATCACCAGCACATGCCTTACCCACTAACCTCATCCCGTTTCCCTAAATCTATTTAATTGAGCAGTGTATTTGTTGTTGCATCTTTGATCAATTTACTTTCTTTTTTTCCTTTTTTAGTGTCTTAATCTATTAAAGTTAATTTACAACATATACTTGAATTCCTAATAAAATTTGTTTTATTACTAATTAACACCATTTTTTTTAAGATATTTTACTCACTTCAACAATTATGTTGTAAAAAATAACTAATCACCTTCTCTTCACACCTTGTAGGATCTAGTTGATCAACATTTCTATCTTACCGTTATGGGTTGGACTATAGCCCTCAATATTGAACCTAAAGTTGTGATATCATTTGTAATATGCCTCAATCTCACGCAATAAAAAAAAACCATTCTTACTATAATTATCCAGCTAATAACATCATGATTACTCCCTTAGTGTAACTAATCTAGTCCATTACGGATTCTTTAATTTACATCACGTGTCAATACCTCCTTTCAACATAATTCAATTTAACTAAGGAATAATAAACTCTCTCATCTTATTCATAATATTCTTGGTATTAGTTTTAAATTACAATTCTCAAGAACGTCTTGTTTTTATTTACCGACCCCCTTGGTTTGTTAGATTATGGTTGACACATATTGCTTAACGATTTATACTCCACTTATGAAATATTTATATTTATTCATATATATATATATATATTTTTATTTTGACTAAGATTATACTTTTAAAAAAATCTTTAAAGGTATCACAACAATGGCTTTTATCGGCCACCATACGATATTCAATTTAACACACTTTACAAATATCGATCATACCCCTGAACAAATCTAATTCTTGTAAACTTGATCGACAACTATATAGTGTAACGCCATATATCTACATATCATCATATTCATGATACAAAAGTCGTTGAGTTCCTTTAAACTTTAGTATTATTTTTAATTCTTATGAACGGGGGATGATCTCAACCTCACGTAGGCTTTATTTCACAATTGGAAATCTGAGACCAATGCCACATTGGAGTGACCACATGGATTTCAACTGGCACAATTGTCACACACATTCAAGCGACTTTAATTTAACATTGAAATCCAATGGTTGCAAGTGGTCAGGGTTGCCAAAATATTAACCCTAACCTTTTATTCATTATTTATTGTTAAATTTGTGTTGCTCCTATGACCAGTGCATCGTTCTTGATATCCTTCCTTATACTATAGTTATTATATCATCTCACCCTCACTGTACCGATTATTACACATTGGCATCCATATGGTAACAATGCTACTAGCGCTTTTTCCTTCGTAACGAGAAGTATGCAAGAAATTTGCTTCTTTTCCATTTTTTAATTGTCTGGATGTTGTCTCTCTCCTCTCACCTAGTTATTGTTCCTCTTGATGGGGTATCTATAAAATTTGGCTTCGTGCTATTACATATTAGAAGAATAGTTGGCATTTCTAAGTTCAAACCCCTAAATTTCAAAGGTTTAAATAAATTTCAACTATTTTATTACACAGTTCTATACTCAAGCCATTGGCGTTTCATCACTTGTTTTCGAGTATTGAAATCTTTAAAGGGCATGGATCTGGTCCTTCTTTTGGTGCTACAAAATTAAGGAATAGTGGTATGTTACCTTTGTCTTCTCGCTTTGCCTGTGACATGTCCTTCGTATTCAATTTTTATCCTTGAATGTCTGACATCCTGGCTTCTAATTTTTGTAGGTTGTGTATAAAATAGACTCGTGTAGCCTAAAAGATGGAGCTCAATGATTTCAATATGGAATTTTCCTTTTTCCTTCATAGGTAATATCAATTTTCTTTCTGTTGTCCTGTATATTTATTTTTATTATCTTGCCATAACTGTTTCATTGTCTAATTAAGCCACCACAATCAAGGATAAAAACAAATTGCATCGTTAAAAGATTTATTCATTTTATTTTGAATTCTCCCAAACCCTTGTAGCGATTATGTCATTTGATAATTTCAGTTATGGGGAGATATGTATTGTTTCTTTCATTCACAGGTATGGATTTGCTTCCTTTATTTTCCTCTTGTCAAACAATTTTTTAGATTTTATTTTTTTCTATAGTCTATATACTATTATTCGAAGTTCTAATCCTTTCCTGCACTAATTTCTGGCTACAAGTATATTGTTCTAGTGTAGAGATGATATGGATATTTCACACAAAAGTGTCTTGCATATTCTGAAATTAACTCTTAGAATCCTTATTTTCTACAGGTCGACATTCCTTCATTTCTCAAATCCTTGAAGATTTATGGTGCCCGCTATGAATTTAAAATGTTGCTCACAAACCTAACCAATGTTTCTTTGCTGTTTTTTTCTTTTGACGCTTTCGTACCCTACCAGGTTATCAATTGTATATATTTCGGGCTGGGGCCTTAATAAACTATAAACTCCTCAATTTATTTGGATACCTTAATTAACTATTTTATGGGTTATAACATACCTTTCATGGTTCTCTATCCATGTTTCTATTTTTTTTTAACCCTGTGAGGGTTTGAATATCTTGTGTGGACCAAGTTTATTGAAGCCAATAATGACTTACTTGTTTAGTTTCTGTTCAATGTTTGTATTGGCCTCTTCGTTAAAATAACTATTAACTCCATAGAGTCATTGTAATTTATACCAAGGGGATATATTTCAAACTAAGTTCCTTTTTTTGTTTTCCATGTAATGAAACAGGTTGTAGTTTTTATGTCATTATACTTTATATTTCACATTTATTTTGTAATATGCAAGGATATATCAATAAGTTGTCATCACGATTATAATATTATGTTTCAGTAGTTGCAATGACATCTGTCTTAAATTATTTGCATGGACAATATCATGATATATATCCTACTCCCTCTGAATAACATTTATATCTTAAAATTTGCTATTAAGCTCACAATTATAATATTTTTTCTTTACATTGTTTAAAATTTTAAGTTATAGTGGGGTTAGATATCCTTCATTATTACGGGAATTGGTTCCTTTTATTTTTATTATGATTATGGATGAAACTTGGACAAGGATTTAGAAAATTCATGGTTATACTATCAGTTACTCATCTTTTCAACTAACTTATTTGTTTTCAAATACGGTAAGGTTTATTGTAATAACTGCTCAAGTATTAGTACTTGAGCTTTGAATATCATCCATGTATATATATAATCCAATCTCACAACTAGAAGTAAATATTTAATTAATATATTGAAATACCGAATCTATTTCATATTTCCTTGCCTACAACGGAAATGTTGTTACAATCATTTAGTCACATATTTTATATAAAAATATATAGCTTAGAGGAGTCTAGTTCCTATTTTTAAGAATTATTTTTAATTTCATTTCCATGTATAGAGTATATTTACAAATTTATAGTACTCTGTAACATTTAGTAATGTGACCCAAGAGAAATGTAATGTAACAAAATAATATTCTTCACCTAATATGTCTACCCCATTCGTAACGCCTTCCAATAACATATGAAGCCTTCTTAATTATTTAACTTCATCTAACCATTTGACACATGCATTGATTTTTCTTTAGTACAGATAGTTTTTATGCATGCATTCATTCCTTCCACTACATATAGCTTATTTCTTACATAAGCATCTACTCATTCAAATTTACAAAAATCACGTATGACATTTGCATTAAGTCTAAAACTAATTCACAAGACTATAATTTATACATTCATGCAAAGTCGTAATTTATATACACATACATATATATACATGCAACTGATACTTATGCAATTAACTCTATTCATTTCATTCTCAGTATATATTTATCACTATAACTAATACAACATAATTTATGAAATAGAACTAGAGATACATCTAATCGCAATTAGATGCTTGGGAACATTTGAGAATAAAACATGTTCCTCCCAACCATGAACTGTCTCTAACAATTCCCCCCGAGCTAAGACATTATTACATCCAAAACCAACAACCTATTTGATTCATGGGTGATTTTCTTTTTTAACTTTATTCCCAACATTTTTTTAGCAGCATTTTGCTTTAAGGTCTATTAGCCTTTTGCCTAGGCCTTTTTGTTTTAGTAATCTTTTTTTGAAATATATTTCTTTGGTTTTCTTTAACACAACAATTTCTCTCCCACTGTGATTTATTCCACCCCACTTAGTATTTATATCCAACTAAGTGATTAACATAACATATCTCCCATTATGGTAATTTTATTTATTTTAATTAATTTCTCCTAAGCATTTTTAGGAGACTTTTAGGGAAGGTACATCATGTGGACTTGACCACCAACTTTTTCTAAGCTAGTAAGAAGTCTTCAAACTCTAGTGCTCTTTCCTGAATATTTCCAAACAATTTATTTATTAACTCAAATAATAATAAAATAATTACATCATCACATAAGTCTCACCATGGATTCGGTTGTCATTAAATTCAATAATAGTTCAATGTTTAAAAATACTAAATTCTTAAAAAATAGAGCCATAGTAGTGTTACACAGGAAGTAAGTTAATTTTTCATAGAGTTATGTAGTTGAAGCATGTCAATGCCAAAAAATGTGAAGATGATACTATCATTCATAAAAAAGTGTGCCACGTTTCTTATATTTTTCATGGATGAATGCCACAAGAGATAGAGGTAGGCTATGCACAGAGAGCATGAAGAATTGTTGGCTACTGGAAAAGCCAATAATCAATGCTTTTGCAGTTCATCGATAGAAACCATTGATCCATTAGAGACAGGAGCATGAACAATATCTTGCTCATAAATGTAACAACTAGGCTCTCAAATGTAAGAATCTTCATTGTTTTTTATTTTTCTTGTAGTGATGTTATGGCGGTGGGTATGCTAGTGCATGAAAAACTTTGTTGGCAGGGATGCCGCTAAGGTGCATACACCATTGCATGATATTGTTATTCAATGAATATTTGGATCATGTTCCTAGTGCATATCCCTGCTTTTGATGTAGTCGTGAGAATCCAGGTCTAGATACGTATATATTCCTTTTTGTATTAGTTGCAAAGGGGTATTCTCAAGAAGAACCTTTAGACAAATGGGCAACTGCCAAGCATAAAACATTCATAACTTAACAAGCATGCAATGTGTGGTAACTTTGTATATAGTTCTAGGTTGGGGAACTGCGCTAAAGAACCTAAGTAAGATTTTGATTTAGCTGGATGACCATTGTATTAAACCATTAAACCATTGTAAATTCTAAGTATTTATGAGAAGATTAAAGGGTTTATTTTCATTCATAACAGGATGAACCGTTAAACTGATTTGAAAAAGAAAAAATTAAGAAGGTATATAATTCTTTATACATTCATAATGAATATATAATTACTCATATACACTTGACGCATGCATAAAATTTCTACAACCAAACAATACATGTTCAAGAGATGACGCGAGGCAATAATTAAAAGATATAGAGGAATTAGCTAAGACAAATTTTTTAATTAATTAAACTCTTTTAATAATTATAACTTTGTAGGGGGGTGTCATGCAGATTAATATTCAATATAGCCTTGCCCAAATTCCTATATTACCTTGAACATGTGCAGAAAAAATATGAAAGAACATAATAGAATAATAGGACAAACACACATGAATACACAAGCTACTAAGAATGAAGCCAAAATCCTTCAATTATCTTCAGAAATAGCTCAGGATGTTACAACCATGTCTATGATAGTTACAAGGTTTCAAACCTAATTTCTTCGAACTACAAAATGCTTATAGTCTAATTTCAAAATATCCAGATCTGAAAATAAAATTTATTGAAAAATGAAATTTATCTAAAACTTTTTTGGATTTAGAAAAGTAGAACAGAAATGTAGTTATTCTAAACTAATTTTAATAATCAACACACCTTTCAAGGTTGTTGTTTGATGATTGCTACTAGAAATTTAATTTTTTGTTTGTTGCCCTTGTTATCTTGCTTCTTGCTCCTATTTTTCTCCCTTCTGATCAATGAGATTATGCATTATGTTGAATTAGATGAGTTCAAATAACATATCCCACTTTTTATCATCTGCGATAGAAAATTTTGTTGCCTTCCTATATGCCTCATCAAATTCTATGTACTTTTCAAAAGATGGCCAAGTTAAAAATAAATTTTTAACTTCGTGTTGAATAAACGCATCCTACTCTAGGCCTTCCATGAAAGATTTACTAGTGATTATTCCTCTGACTTTAGAAAAATGTCTCTTATCTACCGCTATTTCATGTAGCCTGTGATAATAACTCTCTAGTGGAATCAATTGGCTATGAGTGTCGCAGATTTGGGAGTCCTTTTTGGCGCAAAGAATTGAACTTTTTATGAAATTTTATGATTTGTACTTCTAAGTTTTGGCACTCATTTTCTAAATGTAACATTAGATTTATCTTTGTCAAAGCTTTCCTTATTTCTAGGACTGCATCAATCTTGTCTTCAATTCCAAGTTCTTTAAGTTCTTCTTTTATTTTGTAATTCAAAACTTCGATTATTCTGGTAGCTTCGCGTGACACGTGATCTAAATCTTCTTTAATCTCTCCCATTGCTGCCTTTGACTTCTGTAATAATTCCTCCTGCTAAAAAATTGTTTCAATTTATGTCCATATTTGAGTTAAATATGTATTAATATCAATCCAATTTTTCTCTTTGGCTTAGGATAATTCCTGTGAAATTAAGGATTCATTCTCATATATCTCTAATTGTTTAGTCAATTGGTAATTTTTTTGTATTTCAGCCCAATATGCATTATCAGTTTTTATCTTGTTATTTTTGATCTTTTCTAGCTAAACTTTGAGTTTTTCAATTTCCTTATCTTTTAGAGATAAATCTCCCATGGCTCTAGATAATCTTTCTACTGAATTTTGACTAGTAGACTTTGTTTCTACTGTGGACGCTACAGCTGTAGATGTTCCTATTATAGATATTCCTATTGTATATGTTACTAGTCCACTTCTGATTTGGAGATCTCTTTTATTAATCATTTTTTTTATTTCTATCTCCATTTTTTGAATCTATATATTGTGCTCAACAGTCATTTGAAGCAAGTTCTCCTTCAATTTTTCTAGTTGAATCACTTCTTGTGTCTGTGGATGTTCAATTGTTGGAATTTTTAACTGTTTGCTCAAATATTGGACATATACATTACTACTTTTGATTATTTCTTCTATCTACTTTACACCTTTACGATCCAATCCTAAATTTAAATGAGGTCTTCGAGACCCTTAATCTAGATATCTTTAGCTAGAGAATACATCTTTTCTAGCTTCAATTGAGAATGCATATTATTCAATGATGCTTGCATCTTAGAAGCTGCCATGGAAAACATTGTCAAAGATGTATAAATCATATTCCTTGCTTTCTTGTGAAGATCAATGTGATCTATGGGATGAATCTTTTTACTATCAAAAGAAAACAAATAAGTTTTATAATCTTCAGCAGTTTTAGGCACAGGGACCTTTGGTTCAAAAAATGCTAATTGGAATTGTCCCTTTTCACTATCTAATGTAGAAAGTCATCTAGTCTACGTTGTAGAAGCCTGTTTCAGAAATTATGCATATGTTAATGCTTTTAGTGCTTCATTCTTCTTTTTAATCTCTAAAAATCTTGAAAATATACTTTGTTGCCTAGAAGAAGGAGAAGAAGGAGAAGGATAATCTATTCTAATATCTTCAATCTATTGTAATGAAAATGGAGATTCTCCTGTAAGAATAATTGTAGAAGGTCCTTTAGAAGTTTGAGCTTCTGAGGATTCTTCTTCATCATTATTAGTTGTATTTCTTCTCTTCATCACTTTGAATTTTTCTTGTTGCAGATCTGATTCTGATGGAGACTGAATTTCTCTTAGCTTTTTAATTCTATTTTTGTGGTTCTTGGAGTCTCTAATATTGTCTGACTGGATATTACTTCTTAAAGTTATTGCAAAGTATTTTCCTACCGTTCATATTATTGGCATATTGATCAACTTACGGTTTTTCTATATGAACATAGGGTGTTGACTTTTGTGCAACTCTAATTGATGATAGAATTTCCAGTGGATCATAAGACTAACTAAAACTAAATATGAACTTCACCTATTTCAATAAATTATTTACCTCTCTCTCTGTAGCTCTTGTGTTGGCTATAAATGGGCCAACCTGTGCCTTTAGTTTGAACTGGGCTTTTTTTTTCTATAAACAAAATGAACATCATCTATACTCATCATTTTCCTGATATATTCAAGTGAAAAAACTCTAATAGGAAATCACATTTATAACTTGTTAATAAATGAATCATTTTAATGAATGTTTTTTTTTTTTTTTTGCACTGCTATAGAATGCTCACATAGGGATTTTTACTTTCCTAATTATTGTATGAGAGAAATTTATAGTATTATTACATTGTCGTTATATTTAAGTTACTCAGAATTATGATTACCTATATTCTATTTGTATCTATTGTCGAGTGCTTCTGGCTCACATTCATGTTTCAGTTAACAACTTAAATGTATTTTGCTTTTCATACAGTTATCATAGTAAACAATCTTGTAAGCTATTTTGTGTTCTCCACTCTTATTTGTTATTCCCTTTGAGAAACTATATTGATTACAATGCAAACCTATTGTAAATAAAGTATTTATCTTATTGTGAGGGAAGTATTTGAGTAATTGTTTAATAGATAGTTAACTAGTTGAGTAGTAATTCTTAATTTAGTGTAGAGTAAATGTTTTAGTGTTTATATTTGCAATGAACATTTCCACTGAATATTTTCCAATTCTGGTTGTTTTTAGTAGCTTTGAGATATATGTTTAAACTGAACATTCCAAAAACTTTGAGCATTTTCTAGTAATCTTGCAATGAATGTTTCATAGTAATTTTATAGCACTTTTGGGTGTTTTATTTTGTTTTGTATTTCCTATCTTTGTTTGACTGGTATGAGGAAAAGCATTTCTCTTGAGTTGGATTGAATTTCATCCTTCACGAAATATGGATCATTTTCTGAATTAGAGTCGCAGCTCTAGCTTAATGTTTAACTTAATCCCCTCCTATGCAGTGTCGCTTTACACTAAATATTCATACCACACGGTTTGGGGTCTCACTACCCTTATGCATGCTATAATGGTTTGTTTTTAAAATATTATATCTAAGAGTCTATAGATATCAATGTGTCTCGTTTTATGGAATTTCTTCCAAAAATTGTATGAGTCTAGCCACAAAGTGCCTGCGTAAACAATTTTTTTGTTTAAAGTCTCATCATTAATTCCTTTTCCCTTAACTAGATCTGAATGCTCTATATTTCATGCCATCTTAGAGGCTTTACCATCAGTAGCCTAGAATTATTTACAGTAACTAACCCCTTTAATTTCCAAGTTGTCCTACAGTTGATGAACTGAGATGATCTAATGAACTTAGGTTATTCAGGGAGTAATCAACGATTCATAGCTGAGGGTTTTGGAATTTTCCACTGTATAACTTTTCCTACCTCATATCGTAGAAGAATATCTTCTCACATGCATTAGCAGTAAAGGATGTTTCTCATTACTAGTATATTTCCCTTTCTTTAGCTTGATACATGCAACTACGCATGTAATTGTATCTCCTATAATTCTCTGAATTGTAATTATTACAATCATGCTTAACATAAACTCTACAATATTCCTAACTTTTATAGTAAACATATAACAAAACCAATTCTACACCCAGGTCATAAAGCAGGAGTTTCTAAGATAAAAGTAAGATCTCATAACATTTTTACATCAATTATATTGATAGATTCACAGATATCATTTCCACCTTGGAAAACTAGCCTTACATCAAATTACATAACAAATTACATAACATATATAATTTACTCACATCCATTATTTGTATAATAATGGAAATAAAAAAATAACAAAATAACCCAATCTCTAACCAGTAATCTGATCTGAAGATTGTGTCTGAAATCACACTGATCCATCACACCATCGACCAACCTTTGATCCCCGCCGAGCTAAGATACCCTTGCCAGCAATCAATAACCCCTACTGTTTACTCATAATGTCTTTTTCACATTATTCTTCCTACAGATTTTTCCTTGGCAACATCCTGCATTTCAGGGATGTGTTAACCCCTTTAGGCTAGAATTTTCTTTAGTTTTTCCTCAAAAAGCATGCTTTTATCTCCTGTAGTGCTTTCCTCATTGTTTATCTCCCACAGAGTATATTTTTTTTTTGGTTTTTTTTGAGGAACCTGAAATAAAATCGGATTTACTTCATATTTGGGCAAGCATCTTTTTACTCCAGTGTTTCTTTCCCCACAATTTCCGGTTTTATTCCAAAAAAATATTTAATTACATCAATGGTTTCATATAATCATTTCATCATAGTTTATTTTCCAATCATACTAATAATATATACACACAAAAATAAATTGTTTTTATAATAACGGGGGGTTACATCTTCCCCTACTTGAAAATAACGTCATCGTCAGTGTTTATGGTTCTTTTCCTTTCACTAGAAAAATGTTGGGTATGGTTCCTTCATAAGATCTTCTCGTTCCCAAGTTGCCTCCTCAGGAGAAAAGTGCCTCCACTACACCTTAACCTCAGTGACGACTTGATTCTAGAGCAAGGATTCCTTCCATTCCAGCATGCAAAGGGGCTCAGGTAGGAAATATCCTTCAGGTTACACTTGTAACAGATTTCAATCAATCAGATGAGAACTTCCATGCACATATTTTTTTAATAATGACACATGAAATACATTAAGAACTCTAATATGGCTAGGTAAGGCTAGCTCATAAACCACTGGCTCAACTCTATCCAAAATTTCAAATGACCCACAAAACCTCGATGCCAGTTTCGCAAATTTCCCTGTGCTTAGAGTACTCTTCCTGGGCTTTACCTACAAATTTACATGGTCTCCTATGTTGAACTCTTTATGCATTATTTTCTTGTCTGCATAAATTTTATGTCACTCTTATGTCGTCTTGATGTTCTATCTAATTTTCTTCACAACCTATTCTATTTCCTACATGTCATCTCACCTCAATATCAATTTATCCTCTACTTGACTCTAGCTTAAGGGTGTATCACATTGTTTTCCATACAAAGCCTCAAAGGGGTTCCTTCTAATAGATGTGTGGTAGCTATTATTATATGCAAATTCTCCTAACTGCAGAAAATCCTCCCACTTGGTAGGTTGATTCATAACATACATTCATTTTCCCATCCGTCTATGGGTGATATGTTGTACTAATGTTCAATTGGGTTCCCATACCGCCAAATAATTCCATCCAAAACTTGGAGGTAAACTTAGAATCTCTATCAATTATTATCACCTTGGGTATTCCATATGGGTGAAATATGTATCTCATAAAAACATTAGCTATCTGAGTAGTTCCAGATGTAGATTTCAGTGGTATAAAATGGGTTTCCTTTTTCATCACATCCACTACCACCATAATCGAGTCATGTTGTCGTTTTTTCCTTGGTAATCCGATGATAAAGTCCATTAAAATGGTCTCCCACTTGGATTTAGGTATGGGTAGGGGGTTCAACAATCCTATTGGATGTTGATGCTCCACCTTTTCTTGTTGACATTCTATGCACCTTGCTAAATATTAGGCCACATCCTTCTTCATACCGAGCCAAAACATATTTTTCCTTAATGAAGTAATCATTTTTTGGTAACGACGATGGCTTTCATATGGTCTATGATGATACTCATCCAATATCATTTCTTTCGGTGCACCCACATTAGAAATATACAACAGATTATAGTATGTGAGTAAATTTTCATAATTTTCTCCGTATGTTGAATCTCCTGTTCGCTATAATTTTTATTTTATTTCTACATATTGGGTTCTTTTTGTATGGAGTTCTTCACTTGATCAAGGAAGTCAGTGCTTACACTACTAGCATATGGCCCTAGCACTGCATGGGCATGTCATCTTAGAGCGCCTACTAATTTGTTTTTCTTCTCTTTTATGTTCCATATTTCAAAGTCCAAATTGCTAAGGAATGGCAATCATATTTTTTGCCCAGCATTTAAGTTTGACTTCCTAAAAAAATACTTCAGAATGATGTGATCAGTTACTAGTATAAACTTATTCCTGAGTATGTAATGTCTCCATATTTTAAGCACATGTATCACCGCTACCAATTCCAAGTCATATACTGCATAATTTTGCTCATGTACCTTCAATTTCTTTGACCCATAAGCTTTTACAAAATTATTCTAAATTAATACTCCTCCAAGGCCTTCTAGACAAGAATCGACACAAACAATGACCTCTTTATTCGGATCTGCGATTTTTAGTATAGGAGCGATGGTCAACAATTGTTTCAGCTTATCAAAACTTTCCTGGGATTTGATTGTCCATTCAAACTTCACCCCCTTTTTCTCCAAAGTGGTGATAGGATGAGCTAATCTCGAGAAGGCTTTTTTGAATCCCTAATAGTATTGAGAAATTCCAATAAAGGAGAAAACTACGTATACGTCCTTCGGTATAGGCCACTTCATGATAACCTCATTTTTTTGGGATCCACTGATAATCCTCCTTTGGAAATAACATGCCCTAGGTACTTGATTATGTCTTTAGAAAGCTCACATTTGCTAAGTTTTTCATAGAGTTTATGCTCTCTTAGTGATCGTAATACCAACTTCAGATGCTCTTTATGCTCCTCCTCATTCCTTGAATACACTAAAATGTCATCAATGAATACTAGTACAAATTTGCTGAGGTAAGGATGAAGTATGTTGTTCATCAAGCACATGAAAGTTGTCGATGTGTTTGAGAGTCTAAAAGGTAACACCACGAACTCATAATGATTGTATCTAGTTCTGAAAGTTGTTTTCTGGATATCCTCATTTTTTATTCGTAGTTGATGGTAACCAGTTCTTAGATCAATCTTTGAGAAAATTGTTGCCTCCCTTACTTGATCAAATAAATCATCAATATAAGGAAATGGATACTTTTTTAATGGTTAATTTATTCAATTGATGATAATCAATGCACATTCTAAATGTGCCATCCTTGTTTTTAATCAATAGTACAGGTGCCCCCCATGGTGAAAGACTCAGCCTGATATAAACCTTATTCAGATGTTCCTATAACTGAATTCTGAATTCTAGCAGTTCAGGTGTGCTCATATGATATGGAGCTCTAGACATAGCGACAACAACTGGCATTAAGTGAATGGTAAAATCTATGTCTCAATGTGGTGGTAATCCTGGAATCTCTTCTAGAAACACATCTAGAAATTCTTTAATATCTGCTAGGATATCTAAACTTATTTTTTCTGTTGGCTGATCATTGGTCTCCACCTGTACCAGATACAGTTGGCACTTCTCTTCGCTGCAATGCTGAAATTTGCCTGATTGACACTCGTTTTTGCTTTCCCTTAATTATCTCGGTATGCGCATTCTCATTAACACATGAAACCGTCTTCTCTAGATAGTTTATAACAACTGCTTGTTTTTCTAGCCAATCCATGCCTATTAATAGATTGTAAGATCCTAAAGGGAGAATATTTAAATATGCTAATATAGGATACGCATTTAAATTCAGCAAACATTGTTTGACTTGACTGGTTACCTTGTTTTTGGTCTTGGTTGCTAACTCGACCAACCAAGCGTTTATGAATTTATCTATTTTTAGTTTACACATTTCCGCAATTTGGGGGCTAATGTAAATTAAACTAGCCCGTGGATCAATTAGAAAAAGACAATTTATTTTATTGTAGTACCTTCAATTTCAAGGATAGACTCTTGCTCAGATTGTCTATCCTCCAATGTTGCACTAATTCTAGGAATATTCCAAGCAATATCATTCACGGTGGTTACCTCATGAACAACCTGAATGTTATGGACTGATCTGGGATTATGCAGGTAGTCCCTTAGCAAATGTGGCTCATCGCAGCCCCAACATTTCAACAATTCGCTTTCCTTTAGGTTGTTTCTTTTCTTGTTGTTCAATTATGTGATTTTTGAGCCAGTATAAGACTATCAAAGTTGGGGTGCGGCTCCTTTGTAAATTTCTTGCTTGGATGATCCTTACCAAAATTCTTAAAGTAGTAAGGTTTGTTTCTTGTTACGCCCCCTCCTACCTTCACACCTTCTTTATTCTTCCATGATTTACCACTTTCACTTTTAATCCTAAATTGTTGATAACATAATCTAGCCTTCCACACCACTTCATCCATAGTCTTTTGATTATTAAACTAAATTCTCTCCTTATACGAAGATGGAAAACAATTTAAGAACCACTAAATTTTAGCCTTCTCCTACTTAAGGTATGGAACATACCGCAGCAGGTTTGCAAACTTTGCCACAAATTCATCCATGGTCAGTTGTCCTAGCCTTAATTCATGAAATTCTTTGTCCCGACCGTCATAATAGCAGGGAATCTTGCCCCAATCTCAGTTTATCCTCTTGTTGACTCTAGCTTAAGGGTGTATGGCATTTTATTCCATACAAAGCCTCAAAGGGGTTCCTTCTAATAGATGGCATTGTAGCTATTATTATATGGAAATTCTTCTAAATGCATAAAATCCCCCTACTTGGTAGGTTGATTCATAGCATACATCCATAGCATGTCCTATAAAATTTGATTGATCTTTTTTCGTTTCCCATCTATCTGCGGGTGATATTTTGTACTAAAGTTCAACTGGGTTCCCATACCCCCAAATAATGCCCTCCAGAACTTGGAGGTAAACATAGCATCTCTGTCAGATATTATCACCTTGGGTATTCCATATAGGTGAAAGATGCATCTCATAAAAAATTTAGCTATATAAGTAGTTCCATATGTAGATTTCACTGCTATAAAATGGGATGATTTAGTCAACACGTCCACTACCACCATACTCGAGTCATGTTGTCATTTTTTCCTTGGTACTCTGGTGATAAAGTCCATTGAAATGGTCTCCCACTTCCATTCAAGTATGGGTAGGGGGTTTAACTATCTTATCGGATGTTGATGCTCCACCTTTACCTGTTGACATTCTATGCACCTTGCTAAATATTCAACCACATCCTTCTTCATACTAGGCAAAGATAGATTTTTCCTTAATGAATTAGTCATTTTTTCGTAACTGAGATGGCCTGCATATGGTCTATGATGATACTCAAAGAATATCATTTGTTTCAGTGCACCAACATTAGGAATATACAACTAATTCCAATATGTGAGTAAATTTTTGGAATTTTCTACATATGTTGAATCTCCTGTTTGCTATAATTTTTGTTGTATTTTTACATATTGGGTATCTTGTTGTATTGAGCTCTTCACTTGATCTAGGAATTCAGTGCTTACAGTACTATAAGATGTACCTAGCACCGCATGGGCATGCTGAATTAGAGTGTCTACTAATTTGTTTTCCTTCCCTTTTATGTTCTATATTTCAAAGTTGAAATCGCTGAGGAATATCAACCATCTTTATTTCATAGCATTTCAGTCCGACTAGCTGAGAAAATACTTCAGATTGATGTGATGAGTTACTAGTATAAACATCTTCCCGAGTATATAATTTCTCCACATTTAAAGCGCATGAATCACAGTTTCCAATTCCAAGTCATATACTGCATAATTTTTCCAATGCACCTTCAGTTTCCTAGACCAATAAGCTATTACGACATTATCTTTCATTAATACTACTCCAAGGCCTTCTAGACAGGCATCGGTGCAAACAATGAACTCTTTATTTGGATTTGTGATTTTTAGTATAGGAGTGGTGGTCAACAATTGTTTCAGCTTATCAAAACTTTCCTGGCATTTGACCATCCATTCAAACTTCACCCTCTTTTTATGGCCAAGAGGTGAGAGGATGAGCTAGTCTTGAGAAGGCTTCTATGAATCTTCGATAGTATCCATAAATTCCCATAAAGGAGCAAATTGCAGATACATCCTTCAGTATAGGCGACTTCATGATAGCCTCGATCCTTTCAGGATCCACCGATAATCCTTCCTTGGAAATAACATGCCCGGGTACTAGATTTTGTCTTTAAAAAACTCATAATTTCCTAGTTTTGCATACAGTTTATGCTCTCTTAGCATTTGTAATACCAGCTTCAAATGCCCTTTGTGCTCATCCTAATTCTTTGAATACATTAAAATGTCATCAATGAACACTAGTAAAAAATTGTTACACAAAGGATGAAGTATGTTGTGCATCAAGCACATGAAAGTTTTCGGTGCGTTCATGAGTCCAAATGGCAACACCACAAACTCATAATGGCTGCAGTTGGTTCTAAAAGTTGTCTTTTCTGGATATTCTCAATTCTGATTCGTAGTTGATGGTAACCAGTTCTTAGATAAATCTTTGAGAAAAAAATTTCCTCCCTTACTTGATCAAATAAATCATCAATTTGAGGCAATTGATACTTGTTTTTAATGGTTAAAATATTCAACTAGCGATAATCAATGCACATTGTGAATGTGTCATCCTTGTTTTTAACAAACAGTAAAGGTGCCCCACATGGTGGAACACTGGTCCTGATATAACCCTTATTTAGAAGTTCCTGTAACTGCATTTTCAATTCTAGCAGTTTCAGTGTGCTCATTCGATACGAATCTCAAGACACAGGGACAACACCCGACAGTAAGTCAATGGTAAAATCTATGTCCCGATGTGGGGGTAATCATGGAATCTCTTCTAGAAACACATCTGGAAATTATTTAATAACTGGTATGGTATCTAAACTTTTTTTTTTCTGTTGGCTGATCATTGGTCTCCACTTGTACCAGCTACAGTTAGCACCTCTTTCTAGCACTTCTCTTCAGTTGCAAGGTTGAAATTTTTCGGATCAACATTGGTTTTGGCTTTCCCTTAATTATCCTGGTATGTCCATTCTGATTAACACATTAAATCATCTTCTATAGACAGTTTATAACAACTGCTTGCTTTTCTAGCCAATCGATGCTTATTAATAGATCATAAGATCCTAAAGGAAGAATATTTAAATATTCTACTATAGGATACCATTTAAATTCAGCAGACATTGTTTGAATTGACTAATTACCTTCCTTTTGGCCATGGTTGCTAATGTAGAATAATAAATAAAATTAACACACATAAAAATTACCAGAAATATTGAAATGGCGGAAAAGGCCTCAGCCTTACTGTATTATATTCCTCACATTCCAATTATTAAAAAAATGTTTATGATACATATAAATACATGAGGAAGTTTGTCTCAAGATAGTACGTCTATCTTGGACAATATGGTTGAGAAAATCTCTCAACCAAAACCTAATCTAGGAGAACTAGTTGGAGAGAATCTCTCATCCTAACTAAACTCCCTAGTTTGAGGAACTAACTCTAATTTTCAAGATTTGATTTATTTAATTATAATTTTGGATTTATAATTGTCTTATTATGAGAGTGAGGCTATGTTAAATCCAAAATAAGAACAAGGAACCCTCTTCCAAGTTCTCAAGTTGATCCTCAAAAAACATTTGCCTGAAAAACCACCAAAGCTGGATGCTAAAAAGACTCCAATGAGAAGAGAACATGAGTCAGCTTAAAGTCTAAGTCATCTCTGAAATTTTTCTTGACAACTCCATCACGTGCCAAGATACAAAAGGATCCATCTGTCATTTTCTTTCAATCATCATCCTTTGTCCACTAACAAAATGTTGATGACGACCACTGGCGAATTTGTTGATGATGATCACCCACTGGATGATGACGTTGAAAAACAACTCACTGTTTCTTTTGATGTGTTTTAAAAATGCTCACGGCTGACTTTGTTGTTGGTCGCCCACTGGCAAATTTGTTGATGCTCACTCGCTAATTAAAAATGCCCACTAGCTGCTTCGTTGATGTTGTCGAGACTTTCAATTTGACAACCACTGCCAATTTCATTGACATTTCCCCCCCTTTGTTAGATGAAAGGAGAGACAATTATTTTCACTTGATTTCTGAACTCGCCCCCTTCAGGTGTAGGAGAGTTTCATTGGTGTACTCCCCCGTTCAACTGCACGAGATTACCATCTTCATTTTTACTATTGGCTGCAATATGTGTGAGTGAATGCGATTGTAAAACTTATACAATCTTCTGGTCGTGGATGACCATTCCCAAGGATCAATCCATGAATAATTTATCTTCAATATGGTTGATTGTTGTTGTTTGCTACATTGTGTTGATGAATGATTTGACTTGCCACAATGGTGACAAGGATGGAGATCAAAACCCTAATCTTTTAGATGACCAGTTCTTTGACAATGAAAGCATTTTGGTTTGACTGCAACTTCATTTTGCGTGCATTTCTGTTTGTCTTCAACTTTCTCATGGCTTGTTGATGTGATTTGATCAAGAAATCTTGCACTGACAATGTTAATGGGCCTTGAATAATCTGGGATATGCAATTTGATGTCATCTTTGACATATCCTAAGCCTCGTCGATTTCTGTTACTTTGGATTTCTTCCATGGCTTGATGATTAGTTTGGAAGAAAGTTGAACTTGATTAGGGACCACTTTCACAATTGAAGTTGGTTGGATCAATGAATTGGAATCATCAGCTGTATTTGTATTGTTCAAAGACTTGGAAGCATCACTATTCTCTAGCAACTTAGTTCTTTGTAGTTGTGACTCCAGTTGAAGGAACTCAGTCATTTCATGTGCATGTTGAAGATGCACTTGAATATCAGCAAGAGTTGTTTTGTTGATGTTCACATGTCGCCAGCTGATGATAAAATCAAATTGTTAAGAATTTGGGACAGTTGAATGTGTGTTGCCATGTTAGCTTACTCACTTTGGATTCAAGCTCGCTTGTACTGTTGCTTATTGTTGATTCTTTAAACACTTTGCTAGAGTTTTATAACTTGTCTGCTTGAATTCTTGATTTCATGCTCGCTTGATGACGATCGCTTTGCTTGAATGCTTCACTAACACTTTGTGAATGCTTCAATCAACTTCACATTGGCTCATTTGTTGTAGATGTCACACTTTGAACTTTCACACTTGATTTCGACATGCTCGCTTGCTTTGTTATTTGAATGACACGCTCCCTTGATTTATTGCACTTGCGTTAAAAACTGGATTGATTTGATGCTCACTTGAAGAATAGAATACTAGAATTCACACTCGTTTGATGATGATTGTTTGCTAGATGGCTTGCTTGAACTTGCTTGATTGATTACTGACACTTTGTGCTTTCTTGAATGTACTCACTGAATTTGCTGATTTTAAAAAAGGAAGGGTGTCGAACACTGTCGAAAATGCACCCAAGAGACAAATGACAAGTTCAATCTTGATGACTCAGTTGAAGACGTACTTGACTTAATGTATTCACCTTAACAATTCAAATTAGGGTGTGGTTACAACCGAGAATGCACCCGTACAATTCAGTTAAAAATGTTTACCTGCAAGTGATACAAAAAGTGTTGTTGATGTTGATGTCATCTTGGCTTGAGATGCTTGATTTTGTAGTGTCCTTAACTTTATTACTTTGATTACATGATGTGAAATGTGCTTTCTTGGAAGATCATATTATCAAGTTGATGATGTGACGCTTTGTGCTTGCGTACTTAAGCTTGATTACATGAGCTTGATTAAGCGTTCTTATACATAAGCTTGTTTATGTTCATGTAGTTGTTTAAGCATAATAAAAAGAGAGCGTTTTGATAATTTCAACACAAGTCATGCACACACATTCATTAGACACGGTGTACCTAAGATCCCCTTATTCAATTTCGGGCGATCTAGGACACAAGCACCACAAAAATTATGATTTTATTAATTACTGGAGTACATCATTCTTCAATGTCACAACTTTGTCATGGAAACTTCTCCATGAGAATGTCACACTTGCAAACTTTGGAAGCAAATTGTCTTAAAAAACTGAATGTTCAATCACCCAATCTCTCAAAGTAAACCATTACTTTGAATTACTACAATGACTTTCTCTCAAACAAATTCACTTATCGCTCCAAATACAAAACACTTATCACTCCAAATACAAAATATGCCAAATACAAAATATGCCCTCACTATTACATACCACTCTTATCTCTCCATAAACAAAATATGATCACTCTTTAAAAAACCTTTACGATCATGCTTTTAAGGGTTTTCTAAAATCACTTTATAAAAAAGTGACTTGACATTTCAAATGTGCATGTAAAAACTATAAAGCATGCACCATCATATGCTTATGCATGTAATTGGTTGAGAAATCAATTACGCACCATAAAATATAATTCGTTGGAGAGACTTTGTAATCCAACTCAACGAAACAGTAAACATATTGCTCGAACACCGAGTAGTTCATATTTTGAATGAAAATGATGTGATCAGCAAAATAAAAGCTCCTTACCAGGATTCTTGTGGATTTTTTTGGGATAATGACAGTCTGGCTGCTCTCTTGGCTCTTGCTATTCCTTTACTTTCATTACCTGAAAGTGATCCCTGGATGAGACACTGTTGTAGTTACCATGAAACTTTCAAAAAAGCTTCTGCAGGACTATAAGAAACCCTAGGAGCTTCGAATCCTCACTTAGCACCTTTATCCTTTCTACAAACATTATTTTGCTTGAGGATACTTCAAAGCGCACCGAAAAGAATTTACCATGTCCTTATTCGAAGCTGGATTTAGCAAAAAAACCATCAGCTTCTCCTGACCTCAAATCTGTTTCCTCCTTGGAATCCAAAGCTACCTTGCGAAAATCTGATTGCTATAAGATTCTACAGGCTGTCTGAATTTAACAGAAGATTGTAGCATTATCTGTTTGTAGCTGATTTCATGAAAAAACCTGCGAACTTCCTCATCTGTACCCGACTTCCGTAATCAACCATTGCATATTAAATTCATCTCCTAAGGAACATAAGCTGATTCTTTTCAAAGTCATTTTAGGGTTTTCTTGCTAGGAGCTAATTGCTATGTTGAATTATAGAACCCAATTTTTCCTAAATATTTCCCTTGAACAGGTTTCAACTGAAATTGTAGAAGATCATAGTTGTCAGAAGTTTTTTTCTTCCCATAATTTTTACATTCCATGGAACGAAGCTGCTTCCATTTAAAATAATTTAAAAACTATTTCCCGTGAGACTAAAATCTACACAAATCGTTGAAAACTTCACGAGCCTGAAGCCAGTTTCTGATGAAAATGCTAAAGGTGATATTTATTTATTCTCATTTCCATCCAAATTTAAAGAATTCCAAGGACAGAACCCTTTATCTGTCCCAGCTCGGCTCCACACGCTATTGGCTCAATGCATAGGTCAATTCTAGAATGCAGCAATTTTCCATACAGGGGACCACGTAGTTGAAGGAGTCTATGCTTTGAGTTGTGTCGTGGTTAGTCGCTGAAGTTTGGGGACGTGTTGATTAATGGTGGCTTTTGGCGGCCATATTTGTTCTATTTGGAAATGATTTTCACCCCTCTATTAGAGACGTGATCCACAAAGACTTTACCAAATGTGAACTCTTAATCGATGATCATTGCAGGTTTGCCCTCAGTTCCTTAGCCACAGACTTGAGAGCCTCAGCAGATACAGAGTATCTGAATGTATCTTCTACAGTCGTAGCCTTACCACCTGAGCTTCCATCTTGCTCCATTTTGCATTGAGACCCACCACCACCAAGGCTGCCACGATAGTCACGTAGCCCCCGATTCTTATACAAACTACCACTAAAAATGGTTGAAAGAATGGAAAAACGCCAACTAGCACCACGTCTCCACCATAAAATACACAACAATTTCGATTTCTAAGAAGATTATTCTTCAGAAAGAAAAGGAAACGTCAGACATACCGATGAGAAAAAACTTAATGGATAAAAGGGATCAATGCTTCATCATATTTTATCTTGAATTTACATTGGCCACGGGGTCCATATCGTACTTGTGGAACCGAATGGAGAGCATGTGCTCCATGGCGAGCACCGAGGATTTCACAGACAATGGGACTCCATTGTCGATCATCATGCACTCAAAGCTCCTTATGCAAGTGACTCTCAACATTGATGGTGAGCCTCAACCAGCTAACCCGGGCACTGATTTTAGCCAGTTGTCGCTTTTAACTGACATTTTGACTTCAGCAGGGAGAACCACACATTCTTCAACTCCACACGACGCCTGAACACTCTCAGTCATCTCCAGACTCTTCACATTTGCAATGGATGGTCCTCAAATACAACGGCTGGACAAATGCATGCTCACTGCAGCCAAACCGCAGTGTGAAACTATCACCGGCTTCACACGTCCTCGGCTTTTCTCACACCGGTTCCAAACATCCTCAAATTTCCTTCGCACTTCACGGCTAAGAGTTCACATCACCACAGGGAGGCAACAACCTACTCCTCACGCATATCCAGTGTTGACAACGCCTCCACACATACTCATATGCAACAACGACTCAATGAAGGGTATTCAATTTATTCTTATAACATGCATGAATCTACTAGCTCTAATACCACATCTAGAATAATAAATAAAATTAACACACATAAAAATTACCAGAAATATAGAAATGGCAGAAAAGGCCTCAGCCTTACTGTATTATATTCCTCACATTCACATTATTAAAAAAATGTTTCTGATACATATAAATACATGAGGAAGTTTTTCTCAAGATAATAAGTCTATCTTGGACACTATGGTTGAGCAAATCTCTCAAGCAAACACTAATATAGGAGAACTAGTTGGAGAGAATCTCTCATCCTAACTAAACTCCCTGGTTTGAGGAACTAACTCCTAATTCTCAAGATTTGATTTATTTAATTATAATTTTAGATTTATAATTGTTTTATTATGAGAGTGAGGCTAACGCTAACTGGACCAACCATGCATTTATGAATTTATCTATTTTAAATTTACACTTTTCCACGATTTGGGGCTGATGTAACTTAAACCAGCCCCCGAATCAATTAAAAGAGACACACTTTAGTTTAGTATAGTGCCTTCAATTTCAAGCATAGTAGACTTGTGCTCATATCCTCCAATGATGTGTTAATTCTAGGAATATTTCAAGAAATATCATTCACGGTGGTTTCCTGATGAACAACCTGAATGTTTTGGACTGATCTGGGATTATGCGAGTAGTACCTCAACAAATGTGGCTTGCCGCAACCCCAACATTTCAACACTTCCCTATCCTTTACATTGTTATTTTTCTTGTTGTTCAATTATCTAGATTTTGGGACAATATAAGATTGTGCAGGTGGGGGCATAGTTCATTTCGTAAATTTCTTCTTTGATGATCCTTACCAAAATTCTTGAGTTAGTAACGTTTTTGTCTTTTTTCACCCCCTCCTACCTTGGCACCTTCTTTATTCCTCCATGATTTACTACTTTCACTTTTAATCCTAAATTGTTGATAACATAATCCAACATTCCTCACCACTTCATCCATAGTATTCGAATTATCAAATTCAATTCTCTCCTTATACGAACATGGACAATAGTTTAAGGACCATTTTATTTTAGCATTCTCTTTCTTAAGGTATGGCACATACATCAACATGTTTGTAAACTTTTCCACAAGTTCGTCCATGGTTAGTTGTCCATGCCTTAATTCATGAAATTATTTGGCCTGATCATTGTAGTAGCACTGACTAAGATACTATGACTTGAATTATTTCTTAAACTCCTCCCAAGAAACTATATTTTCTTCTACTAGTTGCACAGTTTTCACCTCCTCCCACCAGAGGGTAGATTTACCCTACAGTTGATAAATTACCCGGTATGCCTTTAGATTAATTTCTTACTCCTACACTTGGAAGTACTTAATCATGTTTATAAACCATGCCTCTTCATCTTCCTCCCTTTCCCCATCAAAAGTAGGGGGTTTGATCTTCCTAAACTCTCGTTGTAACTCCATTTTCCGTTTTCCCTTACATGCTTTTGGAGAGTTGTGACCCGACTCTTCTCCACTTTCATAGTTTTCATATTTTGTCCCACTCTTCTTCCTCTTCGATCCTTTCGACTCTAAACTCTTGTGGTTGGATTTCTCAGTCCAGTCTCTAATAAGCTTTTCCTACTCCTCACTCGCTTTTAGTAGTCACTCATTGCTACTCTGAAGCTTCACTAGTTCCTATTACAGATTCCTTACCATATCCATGAGATGGGAGGGTAATGAAGTGCTACCTTCCCCATCTCCACATAAAAATCTTCCCCTCCAATAATAGTTGGAGCATAGTTCTCCATTATTTCACATCACTATGCTTTAGCTCAACACTGTACGAAACATACCAACTAATATGAATAATTTACATTTAGTACTAGCCCTGCAGATTTAGTAACTATGGTGGTGCCTTTTCCTTAAGCCCAATGTAGTAACTGGGCTCTGATACCCTTTGTCAAATACTAACCTGCACCTCTAAAAACAATTTTTCTTTGTTAATACATCTATGGTACTTCTTAACTGCAGCACTGTTGAAGATCATTACCTATTTTATTCCATTGATATTTTCTTTTATATATTTCACTGTGTCATTAATCATATCATGATGTATTTATATTCACATTCTCCTTAGCATTAGTATTTGGTTGTAAACATGGCACAATTATATTTAAAGACTAGCCTTGAAATTAGTGATTTTCTTTGTGTCTATAACCTCTTGTTGAATTAAAATCACAACCTATGTAATATTTACTTTGCGCCTATTTACATCAAAAGGTTATTGGTGTCACTATTTATTGGAATGTAGCCCTACACTTCCTCACTCAATTTCCCACTTGGTTACATCGATCATTGAACCCTTCTCATTACATTACTATTTTATGTACCCATAGGTGGTTGCATTAATACACAATGTTATATTGGGTATTGACATGCCTATCGCATGGCTTGGATTTAATGATGTTTGGTCCACTATTACCCCTCCATTCCTTACTTAGTCCTCACTCCTCATTACAGATTTTCTCCATTACACCCCTCCTCCTACCATCTTGTTCCACATGCCTTAGCCCATGTGAACCAGTACTAGGGAACAGGCCGCCACCCCTGCCGAGGCGATGGGAATTCAATGGCATAGATCTACGTTCTCACATCTATGGTGTACATTGCATTGTCTAAACCCTATCCTTTCGCACCATTCGATATGCCCTCATTTGGCTTATCTCTTTGTCCCTGGAGCTAAGAGCTCTACTACCCTATTTTGTGTTGACGATCTCATTCTTAGTCACCCACCTTCTGCTATTGGCACCACCTACAACCGATTATCACAACTTAATCCATACCCAACCATGATGGGGATTTTTGTTTGGGAACTCAGTGCCCCACCTAGACTATCATCTATGCCTTTTCTTACTTACCAGAGTGAGGTTAGTAGAGAAAGAAACGGGAATATACAGTTCCTTCTCTCTCCTCCAAGTAAACCCTTACTTGAATTTATGGTTCTTTTTTTGCGTGTTATTCTCTATACGACTCTAAATCACTCTTTGTTTGCGTAGAGGTTTGGTGTACGAGTCACTTAAAGAAAAACATGGGGATTCAAGATTCCCATTCACAATTACTCTCGTTACCCAGAAACCATGGTAAGGTCACCCCTCACCTTCCACGGCTTGCTCAATAATTAATTCGTAAACATACCCACAAGTTTGTTGTTCACATTGGCAATTTCCTTGTTCCCTCTGTTGCACAGATTCAACTATCCCTAGAAGATCTCCATCACGTGCCCATTATACAAGTGTTGATGTGCTTCCTAAACTTTTGTTTTTGTGACTAAGGGTTTACTACTTATTAATTATATTTGTTCATGCTTATTACTTACTAACTCCTTTGTCCTTGTGTTTGGACTGGTGCAGGTACTCCACCATCATTTCACCAAATTAATGTGAAGTTTACCATATTTAGGCTCATACTGATATGGATTTTGTCTCCCTCCATGTTGGTTCCTTTGTACAAACCCCCTCCTCATCATAATGCCTTACTACCAATTGGAAATTCAAATTTATGTTTTTATTACTGTTAATGGTTTCCTTACGGTTTTGAAAATTTCAATGCCAGGCGTTCTCTTGGATATTGAATTCTTCTACTGCTCAGACATTGTCAATATTATACCCCATTTAGAGGGTCTTAGGCTTATCTTAGTTCTCAATTGCATTTTACATTTAAGCATGCCTCCTATAATAAGGTTGCAGTTGTAAGGAACTTGTTAATGAATGTTTCTGTTTTGTTTTTTCTCGGCACTGCTATAGAGCCTTCACATATGGATTTGTTATTTTCCTAATTCTTGTATGAGAGAAATTGGCAGTATTATAATGTTATGGTTATATTTAAATGACTCAGAACGATGTTTACCTCTATTATGTATGTATCTATCTTTGAGTACTTCTCGCTCACATTCATGTTTAAGTTAATAGCATAAATGTATTTTTCTTATTATACAATTATCAAAGTAAACACTCGTGCAAGCTGGTTTGCATTCTCCACTCTCATTTGTGATTCCCTTTGAGCAATTATATTGATTAAAATGCACACCTGTTGTAAAGAAAGTATTTGTCTTATTATGAGTGAAATATTTGAGTATTGTTTAATAGATAGTTAACTAGTTGAGAAATAATACTTAATTTAATGTACAATAAATGTTTCAATGTTTTTCTTTGCAATGAATAATTTCACTGAATATGTCCCAATTCTGGGCATTTTTAGTAGCTTTGCGAAGTATGTTTAAAATCAACATTGCAACAGTTCTGGGGGTTTTCTAGTAATCTTGTAATGAATGTTTCAAAGTAATTTTTCAACACTTTTGTGTGTTTTCATTTGTTTTTTTTCCTATCTCTGTTTGACTGGTATGAGGAACAATTCTACTCTTGAATTGGACTAAATTTCATCCTTCACACAACTTGGATCATTGTTTGAATTAGAGTGGTGGCACCATATTAATGTTGAGTTTAATCCTCTCCTTTGCAGTGTTGTTGTACACTATCGATTCATACCACATGGTCTAAGGTCTCACTACCCTCACGCACAACATAATCGTTTGTTTTTAAATGATTATATCTCAGAGTCTGTAGATATCAACGCATCTCTTTTTATGGAATTTCTTCCAAAAATCGCATGTCTTTAGCCACAAACTGTCTGCAAAAACATATATTTTCCTTTTTAAGTCTCATCGTTCTTTTTCCTTAATTGGATCTCAATTTTCTAGATTCCACGCCATCTTAGAGGTTTTATCATCAGTAGCCAAGAATTATTTACAGTAACTAACCCGTTTAATTTCCAACCTATCCCACAGTTGATGAATTGAGATGATCCCCTAAACTTAGGGTATTCAGGGACTAATCAGCGATTCATAGTTGAGGTTTTTGGAATTTTCCACTGTATAAATTTTGCTACCTCCTCTCGTAGAAGAATCTCTTTTCGCATGCATTAGCAGTAAAGGATGTTTCTCATAATTACTTTGTTTACCTTTCTTCAAATTGACACATGCAGCTACACATGTAATCTTAGCTCCTATAATTCTCTCATTTGTGATTATTGCAATCATGCTTAACATAAAATCCACAAGCTTCCTAACTTTTATAGTAAACATAATAACAGAACGAATTCTACACCTAATTCGTAAACCAAGACTTTCTAAGATAAAAGTAAGATACCATAACAATTTTACATCAATTATATTGATAGATTCCTAGAGATCATTTCCACCATGGAAAACTAGCCTGACATAAAATTACATAACATATACAATTTACTCACATCCATGATATGTATAATAATGGAAATAATAAAATAACAGAATTACCAAATCTCTAACTAGCAATCTGGTCTCGAAATCGTGTTTGAAATTACACTCATCCACCCAACCATGGACCAAGCTCTCATCCCCCTGAGCTAAGATGACCTTTCCAGCAATCAGTAACCCCCTACTAATTACTCATAGTGTCTTTTTAACATTATTCTTCCTACATACTTTTCCTTGGCAACGTCCTGCCTTTCAAGGATCTGTTAACCCCTTTAGCCTAGGATTTTCTTTAGTTTTTCCTCAAAAAACTGCTTTTATCTCCTGCAATACTTTCCTTAGTGTTTATCTCTCACCAAATATATATTTTTTTTCATTTTTATTTTTTGTTAGAGGAACTTAAAATCAAATCTAATTTAATTCATATTTGGGCAAGTATCTTTTTACTCATGTGTTTCTTTCCCCACAATTTCTAGTTTTATTCCAAAAATTTATTTAATTATATTAATTGTTTCTAATAATCATTTAATCATAGCTTGTTTGCCAATCATACTAATAATAGTTACACACGAAAACCAATTGTTTCTATAATAAATTGTTTCTATAATAACATTGGGTCTTACATAGATGCAGAATTGTTTTATCTTAGTTGAAATTGTAGAAACTGCATCACTATTTAACAAACAATTTTCCATATGTAAGAATTGATTGACAAAATAACCAGAGGAGAATTATTCAGAAATTTTCCTCATTAATGAGGTCTAGTGAATAAGTGATTGTGGCATTCTTGTAATATCCAACTTCTGTAAAGGAAATTTAAATCTCTTTGATTGATGATATAAGAACAAATATACCAAAATTGAATCGTGCTTGAAAGAGCCTTCAACACTGAACTTTAAAAACTGATCATAAACTATGTCTGAGAGGAACTGGTTGTAATCGAACATAATTGAAGGTCTTTTATGAGAAGAAAAGACTGATAAAACTCCTAAAATAGCTTAATCGACCCATTGATCACTGGGATATCCTAACAGACAAGAAACTAGGGAAATGACCTGTCTAGACATCTCAGGGAACATTGTAGCAGAATAGGGAGGGTTGGTCCTTGGAAATTCAAAGTTATTTGGTATAAAAGATTCAAAAATATGGGCTCTTTCTGAAAAGGAAAGTTTTTGGTAAATCTCTATTAATACATCAGTGGAAAAAGGGTGTAGGGATTCTTGAGAATTCAACTCAAGGGCTTTGCAAATTGACTCAGGAGTTATATAAAACAATGTTTCATTGTTCTGAGCATTACAACTCTCTGGGTTGCGAGATAACTAGCTTCACACCAACTAACAAAATATGGAAAATGATAGGTCTGAGGGAAAATAAACAGAGGTAGTAGGGATTCTCATAATGAAAACTCATCGCTAGTGTCCTAATATTTTTGGAAAGACAAATTGTGAAGTTCGTACAGGTTGAACTCACAATTGGTCTCTACAACTTTGAAATGGGTGTCAACCGAAGGTAATTCGTCCAAATTAATTACAGAGTGTAATACAAGATTGTCTACAACTATTGTTTATTTTGATTTATGGGAAGCCATTAAGGAAAAAAACAGAATTGATGAGGATAATAGAACAATTACCTGAAAATGAGATGATCATGCACTGAAAATCACTGGCGTTTACTTAGAGGTTTGAGCTGAAACCTTTGGTTATAGGCAAAGAACAACAAATAATACATTTTGGATAAGGGGTAGGTTTTTTTAGAAAAATGCTAATAACAGGAAGACAAATTGTGAAGTTCGTACAGGTTGAACTCACAATTGGTCTCTACAACTTGAAGTGGGTATCAACCGAAGGTAATTAGTCCAAATTAATTACAGACTGTAATACAAGATTGTCTACGAATATCCTTTATTTTACTTTATGGGAAGCCATTAGGGAAAAAACAGAATTGATGAGGATAATAGAACAATTACCTGAAAATGAGATGATCGTGCACTGAAAATCTCTGGCGTTTACTTAGAGGTTTGAGTTGAAACCTTTGGTTATAGGCAAAGAAAAACAAATAATACATTTTGGATAAGGGGTAGGTTTTTTTAGAAAAATGCTAATAACGAGAAGACAAATTGTGAAGTTCGTACAGGTTGAACTCACAATTTGTCTCTTCAACTTTGAAATGGGTATCAACCAAAGGTAATTCGTCCAAATTAATTACAGAGTGTAATACAAGATTGTCTATGACTATCCTTTATTTTACTTTATGGGAAGCCATTAGGGAAAAAACAGAATTGATGAGGATAATAGAACAATTACTCAAAATGAGATGATCGTGCACTGAAAATCACTGGCGTTTACTTAGAGGTTTGAGCTAAAACCTTTGTTATAGGCAAAGAACAACAAATAATACATTTTGGATAAGAGGTAGGTTTTTTTAGAAAAATGCTAATAACGGGAAGACAAATTGTGAAGTTTGCATATGTTGAACTCACTATTGGTCTCTACAACCTTGAAATGGGTGTCAACCGAAGGTAATTCATCCAAATTAATTACAGTGTGTAATACAAGATTGTTTACGACTATCCTTTATTTTACTTTATGGGAATCCATTAGGGAAAAAACAGAATTGATGAGGATAATAGAACAATTACCTGAAAATGAGACGATCGTGCACTGAAAATCACTGGCATTTACTTACAGGTTTAAGCTGAAACCTTTGGTTATAGGCAAAGAACAAAAAATAATACATTTTGGATAAGGGGTAGGTTTTTCTAGAAAAACGCTAATAACGGTAAAACTTAAGGTAACGATTAATGGTGTCGGAGAATTAAGGTAGTGGCTAAGTATAGGGTAAACTTAACAGTGAATGAAATTGGCAGAGAAAATTCAAGAGGGGTTAGCGGAGGAAGGAGCAGTTTGTGGCGGGGTATGGAGGTGGTTTGTAGTTTTAAGGAGAGGGGTACGTAAATGTTTGCGGGGTTTCCATGTATCAAAAAGTAGGATTAGGCAATCTGCTTTGCGGACCCCCCTCCATTAACTCTTGACAAAGCGGGGGTGTCTTGCAGTGCATATGGGGTCGTTGATCTCGGCGGACCCGATGTCATCCGTTGAAAAGTAAACCAAATTCCTTTATTACAATAAAATTTCTATTTGACTATGTTGGGGATGATAAAAAAGAAATAAAAAACAATACCAGGGATGTTTCATTTTTTATTCTTTTATCTCTTTTTATTTCATTCTTGTTTTTTATTTTTTCTTTATTTCTCTTTTCTATTTATTTTATTTTTATTTTATTTCTTTTATTTCTATTTTTTTTAATTTTTAAAATACAGAAAAAATATACAAAATATTACAGGGTAAAAATAAGTTACAACATAACGCATGTAACTAACTAATTTTTTCCTAGCCTCTTCTTAATATCAATCTATCCATTCTAGTGTTATACCCATCATTATAAAGAACATGTAACTAACTAATTTATTCCTAGCCTCTTCTTAATATCAATCTATCCATTTTAGTGTTAAACCCATCATTATAAAGAACATGTAACTAACTAATTTGATGCAGGAGCATCTAGCTGACAGGTCATCATGACGAAAGGTTGTTTGGTCTCTGAGAGGACTGAAGAGGAATTTGCTAAGTGAACAATGTAGTTGTTTTTGTTTATGTTTTTTAATTTATAAAGAACAGTATGTAGGAAGGTAGAGGATTAATTAGGTAAATTGTTGCAAGTAATTAATTTTATTTTCATGTCAACTTTTACAAGATTGTAACGTAGGACAATAAACAGTTTTTGGAACTAAAAAATGTGTAACCAACAGAATGTAACCAACAACAGTTAGGAGAAAACAGTTCCATACAATCATTGAAAAAGAACAGAACACAATTGTAAGAGGTTCGACTTTTTGGAGAGAGAGTGAATTCTAATAAAATATCTCTGAGCACACATACTATTTTCCAATATCTTGTAACTGTCTATCTATCTGTCATTCTGTTAAATTTCCAGAAACAGTGAAAGTCTATTCTCTGTTTTGTTCCACAAGCATGTACACACATATGTGTTCCTATTTGTATTGATTCAAGCAGGCCTACAAATCAAAACAAGTTTGCAGACATAATTAAAGAATATGTTGCAGAAACGAGGGCATACAGTCCCTGAATTTATCAATCAAAAAGTGCAGAGGAATCCTGGATGTCGATACTTAATTCGAGCATCAAAGGTAGAGACAAGACGCAAGCATTTCTAAATAGCAAGTCAAACAAATCAGACAGGTATTCCTGAAGAGTAAACCCTCTTGTTTCATTTACAAAATAAGCACAAGAATCTCTGTTCGAATACATACATTCACAAAAATCTCTTTTTAATTATATACATAGTCCATATAATAACACTGTACAAGGCTCGATGGAGTACCCTAACATATGGGTTTAGAAACCCTATCCATAAATCAAACCCTACAGCAACTACCCACCAGAGGAACCGTGCAATTCTAACGGCCTACGACTACATACAGTCAGCAATCTCAAATCATTACAACAAAATTACTGTAACCCTAGCCTATGACGAACAGAACACAAGCGACAAGAAAAATAGGGAATGACTCTACCTGGGTCTAGCCAAAGCATCGAGGAGCCAAAGTCCAAAACCCTACAGGACGAGCATACCTGCAACGATAGACAGCAACCGAATTTTGTCAGCATACCGTGACAAATAAAGAGGAGATCGAAAGGAAATAACATGACAGAGGTTCGAGTTAACCTTGCAGAGACAGGATGCTGACATTGCAGTCACCTAGGGTCACTCTGCTCATGAAGGATCAAGTGTGTTAGTTTGATAACGTGAAAAGCAAAAAAGACTGATAGCATAGAACAAAAATCTTACCTTGGCATTGCAGAAGAAGTTGAAGCTGAGACCCTGCGACCACAACTTGTTCACAAAACTGGGGAATACAACCAAAGCAATCAACAACAGTCGCATAGAAGGATTCAAGACCGAAAGGAGTCACACAATCCAACTAAATAACCAACATTGACTTGTACACAGAGAAATCTTAGTTTCCAACAAGCAGACTAAATCCATAATTCGATAGAAAGATTAAGTGCAGATAGAGAAACAATGACGGAATAACCAGGTTCACACAAGAGTTCATTACTAGATGGAGAAACCGACGAGTTTCCAGGTCAAGAGCCGAGCCAGAGTACCAGAGGCAACATAAATTTACACAGAGAAAACCGCGCAGCATAACCACATTACAGAGCTCTCAACCCTCAACAGTGCGCATGCAAAATGACCGGGAGATAGGGTTTGAGACCCTCTTACCAAAGCGGGGGTGACAATTCCAAGGAGTGGACACTTGTCCATTATTCATGAGCATAGGTACAAATCATAAGTGTGGACCCCAAATCAATTTTAAAATCATTGCAATCAACCATCAAATGAACCAACATCATATGTAATCCAATTGCCCATCATTAAATTCATTCATAATCGTATTATTAAAGTTGGTTAGTGTGACAAGGGTGGGATGGACCCATCAAGTGGTATCAAAGTAGGAAGTTGAAAGAGTTAGGATATTTAAGTTGGAAGACGAGGACGTGGGAGAGGTGTGCGCAGAGCAGCAGACAAAGGACTGTGGGAAGAAATCAAGATTCTTACTGCTTGTTTAGAGGAAGTGATGCTAGAAGGATAAGTGATCCAGAAATAGGAGATGACAATGAGGAAGAAGCCATAGTTGCAACAAACAGATTGGATAATGAAGGATCAGAGATGAGGTTGTTGAGCTCGGTTCTGTTGGCCAGTAGCACGCCCAAACCAGAGATTCCTAACTATGATGGCAACCTGTCCACAGAAGTTCTGTTGGACTGGGTAAGCGAGTTGGAAAAGTATTTTGAAAGTGAAGAGATCAGTGAGGACCGGAGAGTCAAGTTCACTGTAACCAAATTGAAGGGACACGCAACCCTGTGGTGGGATAGTGTCCATGCGGAGAGAAGGAGGATGAACAAGTTACTGATAAAGAAGTGGTCAAGGATGGTGGCCAAGTTGAAAGGCAGATTTCTGCCTAAGGATTACCAGGTTGCACTTTACCAACAAGTGCAAAATTTACGACAAAAAGGGAAGACAGTAAGGGAATATACAGAAGAATTCTACCAGGTGAACTTGAGAGTTGGTTATACCGATGACACTCCAGAGAAGACAGCAAGATACATAAACGGTTTGAGATTGGAAATACTGGATGAAATCAACATTCTTTCCCCGAGAAATATAGAAGAAGCCTATCAGAGTGCTGTGAAGGCTAAAGAAAAGATTACTAGAAAACAAAATGCTAGGAGAGGACGGGGAACCGGTAGAGGACAAGGACAGTCCTATGGCAGAGGACGAACTGCCAGTAACAGTGAAGAGGGCAGCAGCTCCAAGGCTTTAGGAACAGCAGAAAAAGGAGACAACACTAGAGGTGGCAGGCCATATCAGTGAGGAAGAGGGAATGGCCAAGGTAGAGGAGCTAATTTCCAGTGCTACAGGTGCCACAAGTGGGGGCACAGATCTTTTAAATGCCCTGAAGCAGAGCAAGTTGGCCAGAGGGGAACATTTGTTGCATAGCCTGAGGAAGCTGAGGCACTACCCCAAGAAGCAGAAAATGTAGCGGAAATGGGGGAGGCCTTAGTTTTAAACAAAGTATTGCTAAAACCAGCCAAAGAAACAGTGGAATAGACCCAATGGAAAGCACTATTCGGGACAGTTTGCAAATCACATGGGAAGTGCCGCAAATTAATCATTGACAGTGGGAGTATAGATAATTTGGTCACCACCGAGATGGTGGAGAAGTTGGGTTTGAAGCGGCTTAAGCACCCCACCCCTTACAAGGTGTCGTGGCTGCAGAAAGGTCACCAGTTGTTGGTTGATGAACAGTGTGAGGTTGAATTTCACATTGGCAGGTACAAAGACAAGGTTATATGTGATATTATGCTAATGGACGTGTCATATACTGCTTGGAAGACCATGGCAGTATGATCAGAAGGTAGTACACAATGGAAAAACGAACTGCTACAAGTTTGTTAAAGATGGAATCAAGCATACGCTTGTACCCATCAAGGAAGAGGACAAAACAAAAGCAAGCGGGATGAAAGCATTGTTAATAGGTGGAAAATAGTTTGTGAAACAGAATGAGGAGAATGAAGTGAACTATGCTATTGTGACGAGGGCAAAGACAGTGCTGTTGCACACAGAAATCTCTGATTTTCCTACAGAAATTCAAGAGATGCTGCAGGAATTCAGAGACATTGTAGTTGATGATTTGCCGGACAAGTTTCATCCCAAAAGAAGCATCAGTCATCATATCGACTTCATACCTGGAGCAAGCTTACCAAATAAGGTAGCATATCAGATGAGCCCTAAAGATAATGAGGAGATCAGGAAATAGATGTAGGAGTTGCTAGATAAAGGGCTGATAAGGGAAAGGTTGAGCCTATGTGCAGTACCAACAGTTCTCACTCCCAAGAAAGGAGGAGAATGGCGAATGTGCACGGATTCACGGGCCATCAACAAAATCACCATTAGGTACAGGCTTCCCCTGCCATGGATGGATGATATGATGGACTCCCTAAGTGGGGCAGCATACTTCACGAAGATTGATCTGAAGAGTGGCTATCATCAGATCCGGATCAGGGAAGGAGATGAGTGGAAGAGAGCCTTTAAGAGTAATGAAGGGTTGTACGAGTGGTTGGTCGTGCCGTTTGGTTTGAGTAACGCCCCTAGTACTTTTATGAGATTGATGAACGAAATGTTGAAAGAGTTCATCGACAAGTTTGTGATAGTGTACCTTGATGACACATTAATTTTCAGCAGGACTAAAGAGGAGCACCTTCAACATGTTCGAAGAGTGCCAGAGAAATTGCAGCAGAATAAACTGCTGATAAATTTGAAAAAATGTACTTTCCTACAAAGAGAACTGATTTATCTGGGCTTTGTATTTGCAGAAAATGAGTTAAAGATGGACCTAGAAAAGATCGCAGCAATCATTAACTAGCCATCTCTGAAAAGCTTATTTGAGGTACGTCGTTTCATGCGTTGGCGAGTTTTTATTACAAATTTATAAGAAATTTTAGTGAAATTTGTGCACCTATGTTGGACACTATCAAAAACGCAAGTCAACCTTTTTGTTGGATCAAGGCAGCAGAGGACAGCTTTCAGCTCCTGAAGAGGAAAATTACAGAAAGGCCAATTTTAAGGTTACCATATTTTAATAAGCTTTTCCAGGTTCGATGCGATGCAAGTGGTACAGCTATTGGCGCTGTACTCAGCCAAGAAGACAAACCTGTTGCATTTTTCAATGAGAAGTTGAACGAAAGCAGGCAGAAGTATTCCTCATGTGACAAGGAATATTATGTTGTCGTCAAAGCTTTAAAGCATTGGAGACATTACCTGTTGGGGAGTGAATTTGTGTTATTTTCTGATAATTCAGCGCTGCAATATGTAATGCAACATCATAAATTGAACTACAAGCATGCCAAATGGGTGGAATATTTGCACAGTTTCACCTTTGTGTTGAAACACATCAGTGGGCAGGCCAACAAGGTGGCAGATGCATTGAGCAGAAGAGCCTTTCTCTTATAGGAAAGTACAATATAGGTGTTGGGTTTCGAGCATATGAAAGATTTGTACCCGACCAACACGGATTTCAAAGAGGCCTATGAAGCCTGTCAAAATCCCATGCTGAGGAACAAAATTCCATGGTTGGAATACAACTTACAAGAGGAACTACTACTTAAAGGGGGACAGCTATGTATTCCTAATTGTTCGATGAGAGAAAATATTATATGGGAGAAGCATAGCAGAGGTCTAGCCAAACATTTCGGCATAGACAAAACTTTGGAACAGCTTGGACACTTCTATTACTGGCCAAGAATGCGAAGGGATATACAGCGATATGTGAGTAGGTGTAAAGTCTACCAACTCACGAAGGGACATAGTCAAAACAACGAACTTTACACACCACTGCCTGTTCTAAGTAGACCATGGGACTCAGTCAGCATTGACTTTTTCTTAGGACTGCTTAGAACACAGTGAGGTTATGACTCGGTGATGGTGGTGGTAGACAGGTATTCGAAAATGGCGCATTTCAGGTCCGATCATCATATTTGGGCTATATTATGGATTTCTTGCTACATTGCCTTTTGGTCCCTCTAAAATCTATTCATCCCTTCTCGAAAAACTAGTGATGCCACTCACGTAGCTCACCTGTTTTTCACAGAGATTGTTAGATTACATGGCCTACCCAGATCTATTGTTTCTCACAAGGACGTAAAATTCACAGGACACTTTTGGCGCACCCTGTGGAAGAAGTTGGACACATAGTTGAACTTCAGCTCTACATATCATCCGTAGACTGACAGGCAAATGAAAGTGGTGAACAGGGGTTTAGGAAACTTGTTACGGAGCTTGAGTGGGGAAAATTCACGATTATGGGATCATGCGCTCGCTCAGGCAGAATTCACTTATAATGATTCACCAAATCGCAGCACTAGACACAGTCCATTTCAAATCCTGTATGGCATGCATCCTCGCGGAATACATGAGTTGCGGGATCTGGGAAAGTTGGAGAAGAGAAGTGCTGATGGGGAAGATTTTGCTGAAGCGATGAATGAACTACACGAACAGGTGAAATCAAAGTTGCAGGATAGCATTCAGAAATACAAACAATAGGAAGATCTAAAGTGATGAGAAGTCCAATTCAATGTAGGTGATGAAGTCCTTGCACACTTACGCAAAGAACAGTTTCCTAAGGGCACGTATAACAAGCTGAAATTCAAGAAGATTGGTCCCTGCAAAATTTTGCGTAAATTCTCAGCCAACACTTATGAGATACAGCTACCACCAGACATAGGCATATCACCTATTTTCAACGTGGCAGACCTGTTCCCATATACTGCCAACCCGGAGGAAGACAGTGTGATACGGCCAAAACGGGATACCCAAGTTGGAGATAGTTCTTGGATGAGACACATGCCTTCGACTCAACCCCATGAGATCGAGAAGATTCTCGACACACAGGTGGCCAAGAGGACTCGTAGGAAGGAGTATCTGTGATACCTTGTCAAGTGGAAGAACCGTCCAATTGAGGACAGTTCGTGGCTTGACATGGCGCAGACGCAGAGGGCAGGTTATTCTGTGGAGGAGCTCATGGAACAGAGCCATGACTTTTTCTTACCCCAGGAGCCTAATGCAGGAGCATCTAGCTGACGGGTCATCATGACGAAAGGTTATTTGGTCTCTGAGAGGACTGAAGAGGAATTTGCTAAGTGAACATTGTAGTTGTTTTTGTTTATGTTGTTTTAATTTAGTAAAGAACAGTATGTAGGAAGGTAGAGGATTAATTAGGTAAATTGTTGCAAGTAATTAATTTTATTTTCATGTCAACTTTTACAAGATTGTAACGTAGGACAATAAACAGTTTTTGGAACTAAAAAATGTGTAACCAACAGCAGTTAGGAGAAAACAATTCCATACAATCATTGAAAAAGACTAGAACGCAATTGTAAGAGGTTCAAATTTTTGGAGAGAGAGTGAATTCTAATAAAATATCTCTGAGCACACAGACTATTTTCCAATATCCTGTAACTGTCTATCTATCTGTCATTCTGTTAAGTTTCCAAAAATAGTGAAAGTCTATTCTCTGTTTTGTTCCATAATCATGCACACACATATGTGTTCCTATTTGTATTGATTCAAGCAGGCCTACAAATCAAAACAAGTTTGCAGACATAATTAAAGAATACGTTGCAGAAACGAGGGCATACAGTCCCTGAATTTATCAATCAAACAAGCACAGAGGAATCCTAGACGTCAATACTTAATTCGAGCATCAAAGGTAGAGATAAGATGCAAGCATTTCTGAGCAACAAGTCAAACAAATTAGACAGGTATTCCCGAAGAGTAAACCCTCTTGTTTCATTTACAAAATAAGCATAAGAATCTTTGTTCGAATACATACATTCACAAAAATCTCTGTTTAATTATATATATAGTCCATACAATAACACTGTACAAGGTTCGATGGAGTACCCTAACATACGGGTTTAGAAACCCTATCCATAAATCAAACCCTACAACAACTACCCACCAGAGGAACCGTGCAAGTCTAATGGCCTATGACTACATACAGTCGGCAGTCTCAAATCATTACAACAAAATTACTGTAACCCTAGTCTATGACGAACAGAACACAAGTGACAAGAAAAATAGGGAACGACCCTACCCGGGTCTAGCCAAAGCATCGAGGAGTCGAAGTCCAAAACCCTGCAGGACGAACATACCTGCAATGATAGAAAGCAACCGAATTTTGTTAGCATACCATGACAGATAAAGAGGAGACTGAAAGAAATAACGAGACAGAGGTTCAAGTTTACCTTGTAGAGACAGGACACTGACATTTCAGTCACCTAGGGTCACTCTGCTCATGAAGGAGCAAGTGTGTTAGTTTAACAACGTGAAAAGAAGAAAAGATTGATAGCATAGAACAAAAATCTTACCTTGGCATTGCGGAAGAAGCTGAAGCCGAGACCCTGCGACCACAACCTGTTCACAAAACCGGGGAATACAACCAGAGCACTCAACAACAGTCGCATAGAAGGATTCAAGACCGAAAGGAGTCACACAATCCAGCTAAATAACCAACATTGACTTGTACACAGAGAAATCTCAGTTTCCAACAAGCAGACTAAATCCATAATTCGACAGAAGATTAAGTGCAGATAGAGAAACAATGACGGAATAACAAGGTTCACACAAGAGTTCATTACCAGACGGAGAAACTGACGAGTTTCCAAGTCAAGAGCTGGGCCAGAGTACCAGAGGTAGCATAAATTCACACAGAGAAAACCGCGCAGCATAACCACATTACAGAGCTCTCAACCCTCAACAGTTCACATGCAAAATGACCGGGAGATAGGGTTTGAGACCCTCATACCAAAGCAGGGGTGACAATTCCAAGGAGTGGACACTTGTCCATTATTCGTGAGCGCAGGTACAAATCATAAGTGCGGACCCAAAATCAATTTCAAAATCATTGCAATCAACCGTCAAATGAACCAAGATCATATGTAATCCAATTGCCCATCATTAAATTCATTCATAATCGTATTATTAGCATTGGTTAGTGTGACAATGGTGGGCTCGACCCATCATAATTTTTTCCTAGCCTCTTCTTAATATCAATCTACCCATTCTAGTGTTAAACCCATGAAAACCCATTTATAGCTAATGGCATAGCCAAGGCCTCAAGACTAAGTACCTTCTTGAAATGATTGGCGGCTAATTGGAAATTCCTTTGGACCACAAATATTGGACATTAAAATTCTATATTATTCAAGAAATTTAAAAGACCCTAAAATAATCTAATATCAAAGGATAACAGAATCTGTGTGGAAGGCACTTTCGAGTGGAAACCCATTTATAGCTAATTTCATAGCCAAGGCCTCAAGACTAAGTACCTTTTTGAAATCATCAACGACCAAGTTGAAATTCAAGTAGAGTTGATCCAATCGATTTTTTTTAAACAATGTTTGTTAAGGATATGTCCTTAGTTCACCTTCGGTGGTGGACCACAAATATTGGACATTAAAATTCTGTATTGTACAAGAAATTTAAAATACCCTACTATCAAATGATGACAAACACCGACAAAAATATAGAAATGACTGTTGGGGTGAATCATTTAACCTGTGATTTGGCCTTCAAAAGCCATTGGGGTTTCTCGGCACATATCAACTCCACGAAGAGACAGAAAAATTAAATTACTGTATGAAATAACTAATGCATGAAATAATTTTAAGATGTCATTTACATGGATTAATTTGGTTACTGAAATTTTATTTTCAAATACCAACGAAATCAGTGTGCAGGTCTCTGCAGCAAAGCTCGTGGAAAGCAGCATATGAACATGCGTGAGCAGAGCTTACTTTTGTTAAAACCTTCGGTTGTAATGCGCGACAAATTTGAAATCTACGTATTGGAGGGAAACAATGGAAAGCTACTGCAAACACTAACTCAAGCGCCTTAGAATTACAAGTGGTGGAAGATGTGGGAGATAAGGTGTTGCTGAAGTTGGACCTGCACGAGGCCTCCCAAATGCCAGAGCTCAAGTTTGTGACTTCGGTATGGTGTGCTCGTGAATCAAGAAATCTGATTTTCCCTTTAGATTCTGGGAGGCTATCCATTGGACAACACCTCCTCAGGCGATGCAGCCAATCTTGGTAGTCGCGTGTAATCATGCACGTTACATATCAAGACAACATTCTATATGGTTGTTTTAACTCTTTGCAATAAAGATTTAATTTTAACCAAGTAAAAAGCTAACATTATTCTGAAAAAAATTGTTGAAAATATGGTTTCTTATGATAAGATTTTCATAACGTGTTTTTAATAACGTATGTGTCTTTCCGCTTAAAAAAAAGGGAGGGGGGTAAATAAGAACTCAACTCTCCATTAGCTAACAAAAACCATTGTCAATATTTAATTGGCTGTAAATAAAACATGCTAAAACATGTGTTAAAACTTTAAGTTTAATGTTTTGAGCTCTGTGCTGCGGGTAATACAAACTAGCATGCCTATTATTACAGTCCAAAAGTCATAAGCAAGAAGATATGAACACATATATCCAAAAGTGATGATTGAAAAACTATATGAAAACTCCTCATTTATTCCACAGCGTGTAATACAAACTAGCATGCCCATTATTAGAGTCCAAAAGTCATAAGCAAGAAGATATGAACACATATATCCAAAAGTCATGATTGAAAAACTATATGAAAACTCATGATTAATTCCGATAATCTTAAATCATTCAGACTAGGATTATATGACTTGCACTCCCAGCCCTTTTTGTGGCACATACAATTTGAAAGTAAATGGAGAGATAATAGAGTGCTGTTATCCTAGGGATTTGAATTAAGTGCATGTTGGAATGTAATTCCAACTGCAGTAAAAATTTGAACAGCAACAGCGTCTCCAAAACAGTGAGTTTTTCGCCTGCGATGCGATCTTATCGCAAATCGCATCCTTATCCATGCTACCTCCTGTTGCAACTCTGACTTGGGCCGATTGCAATCTTGCGATGCGATCTATCGTAGATTGCAGATCGCGTTTTTTCTCCAACGCACGTTAAACCATCCGCAATGTTGCGATGCGTGCCATTGCAGGTCGCACCTTCACCTGCAAATGATCCTAGTCGTCCATACATTTTGATCCAACGGCCATTATTTGTTCTGGCTTATTCACGCCACCGCCATTGCTATATTTTCGCCATTTACCTATTTTTGTTCCCAAAGGAGAAAGATCAGATCTAGCTCCTGCACATTGAATGCTCAGCGATAGCATTTAATAAACAGCATGGCCGAGAACAAGAAGGGAGCGCCACGTACAGGTGCGTTAAAGAGATTATGGGTTTCTTACAACAGAGCTGGCCACAACATTTATCAGTTATGGGTTTCCACAACCAACTCAAGAAATACAACAAAGATCCCATCAACGAAGTTAACGTGGTTGGTAGATAAGTTATGACCCCTTCCTGCACTGTAAAAAGAAGAAAATGTAATGCAGACATAGCGGTGTGTAGAATTAAAAAAGAAAAAAAAAAGAGAATGTTTTGTAATTTCTGAATCGCAAAGCAGTGTTGAGATAGTGAAGTTAGTTTATGGAACTGAAGCGTTCCTGTTGTAACCCCTCTGAAGAGGAAGACTATTTTGTAAATTTTTTTTTCTATGATTAAGATCCTGTATTGAAACAAAGCATTGTTCTTTGTGCAATTTCTTTTGTGTTTGAAATTCCCAGAAATTTCCAACAGTGCAGACTCATCAAAAGTCACATAATCATGGCTGTAAAATCATTCAATGTCAACTGAAATTATTACCGCCAGCTCCCTTTTATTGCATGAAATAGAGGTGGATGTATAAATACATGGTTGGTACTCTTATTGCGAAGATGATACTGCGGGGAACTGTATTTATGTATACGGTCGGAATACTATTCTGTGAATATTAAGAGCATAAGGCGATGTTGTAATTAGCACCAGAAGGGCAAGTAAATGTGCTAGTATTATCATCTTTGGCATAGCTATAAGCCTGTGGGCACTGCCCCTTGAAGAACATGGAATAGTTGAAAGGAGGGCAGTTGTTGGCGTAGTCTCCCGTGTTAAGCTCCATTAATTTTGCACAATTGCTGCCTACAATTATGGAATTGCAGTCTTTCCTTAACTTATGGAAACCAACTACAGTAGTTTCCTTAAGTTAAGAAAATCAACTGCAATTACTAAATTTATAATTGGGAGCTACTAAAGTGGTCCATCACTTTGATTCGAGTTCTCTGCCTTGATTTGTGGGACATCTAACACATAGCTATTAGAATCTTGATGGAAGCTTAGCTATATGTTCATCTGTTTGGTCCCCAAGCTCAAATCTCAATCCCCTTCAGTTTTACACCATCTAGCTGAGATAGTAGAGCTTGGAAGTGCCTTCAGAATTTTGTATGTTTTTCTTTTGCTTGGATTGAAGCTGGAGTGCTGAAGAAGAAGCAAGTGGACTGTGGCCTGCATCAATACATCACCAATGGCTGGAGGTAATTCGTATCCCTGGGCATTAAGTTTCAACGATTCTTTTCAGTTCTTTCCGCATGCAGAATCGCTGTTTAAGTTTATGATAATCTAACATTTGGTATCAGAGCCCTTTTATCTCTGCCTTGGTATTCTCTCGCCGCCCTTTTGTCTTTCTGTGCATTGGCTTCAACTTAAACCAGATTTGCCATGCAATGGAATATTAGGATCTTGACCAAGCTATAAACCCTACTCTAAGCAAATCATGATCCGCCTCTCCCGAGAGTGCCCTACACATTTACGTTAAGGTTACTGAAGTTAAATAGCGTCGTGGGGCATTCCAAGAACTCGAACTCGGAACCTGGTGGTGAAGTTTAAGTTTTAAAACAATTAAAAAATTATGACTGTGCGTAGACTTGAACTTCGCACGCCCTAAGGTACCTACAGGTTTCTACTCCCTCTGTGGGTGAAAATTAACACAGTGCATATGAATATGCGCGATTGACTGTAGGGTATGGCAGCGTAAATAGATACAGAAACCGCGTCCATCGGTTGTGTGACCCTGTAGCTTTTAGATGCTGGAAAATTGTGTTTTATTTTTCTAGTAAAATTTTTTAACATCCATTAAGTGATCAAAAAGTGTGCTCATGAATTGTGTTGATTGTTGAATTTCGGAACACTACTAGACCCTCTATTTTGATAAGCAGACACAATCACAATCACAATTTCAATCCGTGATAGTAGTAGATATGTTGTTTACACCTTCACTGATTTGCGCTCATAGTCAAGAGAAAATCTCAAGAATGGTTGCTGATATAGAAAATGATGGTTTAAATATATTGCAAATGAGTGATATAATACATGGTGGAAACGTTTCACGTATTGGGGATCATCGCGTTAATATGATTTAATACATACATATTCCATCTATGAAAGGGTCTACATCCGACATTACAATTGCTCAACATTGATAGTGCGTTGAGAATATTAACAATGTATTAACCTGCATAAAAATGATTATCAAAAGAAATACTCTGGTTGAACGATGACTAAGAATATTGGTTAAACGTTGTTCAAAAATGTGATATATATATTAGCATGTCAAAGAAAGGTTACTGAGATGTTGCTATATCCATTAGCCAAATGTCTACCTTGTTGGGAATACCTCTAGAGTGATTCAATCCAGCCACTAAGATTCTGAATCATATGAATAATTCTTTGGGCATGTTGGTTATATATTAGAATGGACGTATATTGCGCTTGCATATGGTTATTGGAAGTGATGTATATCAGGTCATGGGAAATAAATTATGTCGGCGTTATGAATGTACTATCTTATGTTGCATATGGACTATACTTACATATTTATCAATGGAGTGCGTTATATGTTAAGCTCCATTGATTTTTCCACAATTTTTATGGCATATCGATGAATATGATTTTTCTAGTAAAATTTTTATGGCATATCGATGAATTTTTTATGGTACTTTAAATTTGCTTATTTATTTATTGCAAATCCTTGACATTCTACAGAAATTTATGATAGGACTCAATATTTGAAATGGTTTAGTCCTTTGTTTTGAATATTTCAAATTTGCAATTTTGTTTGCAAATTATTTAAAGAAATAATTTATAACTTTTTGAGCCTATTTTGTAATTAATTAGTCTTAAATAAATTATGGGACAGTTAGACTGAGGAATGTAAATTTGATTTTAATTTCATTTATCTTATGAGCAAAATAGCTTGTTTGCTGGTCAATTTTTGTTGCTTTATAAACTTAAGGACGGAGCCTGAAGTCAAGCCAGCTAGCCTTCGAACTGCATTTGCTATGCAAATGCAAAGTAGATCAACGCTGCTTCAGTCAATCTCCGGGTTTAGTTTATAAATTGAACAATCAATTTGTAGTCGTTTTCGGTAATGCTAACTGCTTTAACCTTAATTTTGATTTTTCTGGAAAAAAAAATTATTACGGTTATATGGAGTTTATTAAAATATCATTTTGACTTACTCCTTTCAGTAAACATTATTTTTCTCTCTGGTTAAGTTTTGTTTATGCAACAAAATAATGTCTAGTGATCCATATGATTTTTATTAATTAGAGAATAGCCACAGCATCTTTAATTAAATAAAATTATATATTTTGATTGCTTAGATCACATAAAGATTATTTAGACATTAAATTGTAATTAATTACACTGAATATAATAAATTTTATCCCACAGGAATTTTTATTATATTTATGTAATTAATTAGGATAAAATTTCATAACCTACCCATAGGAGTTATGAATTAATAAGTTTTATCATAAAGTTTTATTGAATCTGTTTGAATTGAAAATTTAGCCCACAGGCAATTTTTTATGTCATTTGATTCAATTCCTTTTTAGCATGAATGATTTACATTCATAAAACATGAAAGTTTATTAAGCCTCAATTTTAACATAAGCATGTGATTCTTTATTTTGATGCAGTAGTACAACCTACACTTAAGGGAGATAACTATAAAATTTGGAAGGAGAGGATTCTCCTTCATTTAGGGTGGATGGACATAGATTATGCTATCAGGAAAAATGAACCATCAGCACTCACTAATACCAGCACTGCAGCGGACATCACGCTTTATGAACGATGGGAGCGATCCAATCGTCTAAGCATGATGTTCATTAAGACTAAAATTTCAGCTGGTATTCGAGGTTCCGTTGATCAGCATGATAAGGTCCGAGACTTGTTGAAGGCCATTGATGAACAATTCGTCTCTTCAGACAAGGCACTAGCAAGCACCCTGATCATGAAGTTCTCATCCCTAAGGCTCACCAGTGTGAAAGGTGTGCGCGAGCACATCATGCAGATGAGGGACACTGTGGCTCAATTGAAGAAACTCGAGGTTGAAATATCGGAGTCCTTCCTAGTGCACTACATCCTGAACACCCTTCCGCACCAATATGGACCTTTCAAAATCTCATACAACACACATAAGGATAAATGGTCAATTAATGAACTCATGACCATGTGTGTTCAAGAGGAAGAGAGACTGGTGATGGAACTGGGAGAGAGTGCAATGCTGGCAACGCATGGAAAGGGCAAATCTCAAGCCAATCGGAAAGGGAAAGGTAAAGTACCTCCCCAAGCCGATATCAAGAAGGTTTCCAAGTGTTTTTTCTGTAAGAAGAAGGGACACATGAAGAAGGAATGCGCCAAATTTCAGAAATCGCTTGCAGACAAAGGTAATTTAATCTCGTTTGTTTGTTATGAATCTAATATGGTTAACGTTAATATTAACACATGGTGGATTGATTCTGGATCAACTATTCACATTTCGAATTCCTTGCAGGGTTTGCAAAACCTAAGGAAGCCAGTGGGAAGTGAGCAAAACATCTTATCAGGAAACAAGATGGGCTCGCATGTGGAAGCTATAGGAACATGTTATTTAACTTTAAGTAGTGGTTTTGTTTTGGAGTTAGAAAAGACCTTTTATGTTCCAAGTTTTTCTAGAAACTTGATTTCAGTTTCAAGGCTTGTACCTTTTGGATATTCCTTAAACTTTTCAGAAAAATCTTTCAGTCTATTCTATAAATCTGATTATGTTGGGAATGATATTTTGTCTAATGGTCTTTACTGCATTAATTTACAAAACAATGTCACATATGATTCAATGCATGTTCACACTAGCACTAAAAGATGTGTTATTAATGAAGATTCCTCTAAATTATGGCACCAGAGACTAGGTCATATCTCCATAGAAAGAATTAAAAGATTGGTAAATGAAGGAATACTTAATACTCTAGATTTTACTGATTTTGAGACTTGTGTGGACTGCATAAAGGGAAAGCAGACCAACAAGTCAAAGAAAGGTGCCAATAGGAGTTCAGACATATTAGAAATCATACATACTGATATATGTAGTCCAGACATGGACTCACATGGTCAGAGATACTTCATCTCCTTTATAGATGATTACTCACGATATATGTATCTCTACATGCTTCATAAAAAGAGCGAAGCATTAGATGCCTTTAAGATCTTTAAGGCTGAAGTAGAGAAACAATGCGGCAAGCAAATTAAGATCGTGAGATCAGATAGAGGTGGAGAATATTATGGTAGATACACAGAATATGGACAAGCACCTAGGCCATTTTCTAAGTTTCTTCAAGAGCATGGGATTGTTGCCCAATACACCATGCCTGGTTCACCCGACCAGAATGGTGTAGCAGAAAGAAGAAATCGAACATTATTGGACATGGTGCAGAGTATGCTTAGCAGCTCCAATCTTCCTAAATCCTTGTGGACTGAAGCACTTAAGACGTCAGTGTATATATTAAACCGAGTTCCAACCAAGGCAGTTCCTAAAACGCCATTTGAATTATGGAAAGGTTGGAAACCGAGTTTGTGACATATGCGCGTTTGGGGATGCCCGTCTGAAGTGAGAATTTATAATCCACAAGAGAAGAAGCTGGACCCAAGGACCATTAGTGGGTATTTCATTGGATATGCTGAAAGGTCTAAAGGTTACATATTTTATTGTCCATCTCACAGCACTAGGATTGTGGAATCAAGAAATGCAAAGTTTCTTGAAAATGACTTGATCAGTGGGAGCGATCAAACCAGAAACATAGTTTCTGAGAAGGATCATTCAGAATCTCAACCTTCCACTTCAAGTGATAGATTGGTTATTGTTCATAGCACCCCTCAAGTACAAACTGGTGTTGAACAACCAATTGTTGAAGTTCCACAAGCTGCTGACGATATTCCAGTAGATCAAGGAGATCAAGAGTTGCAAGGAACTTTTGAACAACAAGTTGAACCACATACTTCTCAGGAAGATGATAGTACAACATTAAGAAGATCTACTAGACCTAAGAGATCAACAATTCCTAATGATTATGTTGTGTATCTACAAGAATCTGACTACAACATTGGAGCCGAAAATGATCCTGAGTCATTTTCACAAGCCATGAGTTGCAAAGAATCAGAACTATGGTACAATGCCATGAAGGAAGAGATGAATTCCATAAAGAGTAACGAAGTCTGGGATCTTGTTGAGTTGCCTAATGGTGCAAAAGCCATTGGATGTAAATGGGTCTTTAAGACAAAGAAAGACTCATTGGGCAACATTGAGAGATACAAGGCAAGACTTGTTGCTAAGGGATTCACTCAGAAAGAAGGAATCGACTACACGGAGACTTTTTCTCCTGTATCTAAGAAAGATTCCTTGTGTGTTATTATTGCATTAGTAGCCCATTTTGACTTGGAGTTGCATTAAATGGATGTGAAAACGGCTTTTCTTAATGGAGATCTAGAGGAGGAGGTAACAACCTGAAGGATTCCCCTCTAGTGATGGTGAGCAATTGGTTTGCAAGCTCAAAAAGTCATTATATGGTTTAAAACAAGCATCCCGCCAATGGTATTTGAAATTCCATAATGTAATTTCTTCTTTTGGTTTTGTAGAAAACATTATGGATCAATGTATATACCTGAAAGTTAGTGGGAGTAAAATTTGTTTTCTTGTTTTATATGTGGATGACCTTTTGCTAGCAACCAATGATAAGGGTTTGCTACATGAGGTGAAATAATTCCTCTCTAAAAATTTTGATATGAAGGATATGGGTGAGGCATCTTATGTCATTGGCATTAAGATCCATAGAGACAGATTTTGAGGCATCTTGGGTCTGTCACAGGAAACCTATATTAATAAAATTTTAGAGAGATTTCGGATGAAGGATTGTTCACCAAGTGTAGCTCCCATTGTGAAGGGTGATAGGTTCAATTTGAACCAATGCCCGAAGAACGACTTTGAAAGGGAACAAATGAAGAACATTCCATATGCTTCTGTTGTCGGAAGCTTAATGTATGCTCAAGTCTGCACAAGACCTGACATTGCATTTGTTGTGGGAATGTTGGGACGATATCAGAGTGATCCAGGTTTAGACCACTAGAGAGTTGCAAAGAAAGTTATGAGGTACCTTCAAGGAACCAAAGACTACATGCTTATGTATAGATGGATGGACAACTTGGAAGTATTTGGCTACTCAGATTCTGACTTTGCTGGATGTGTTGATTCACGCAAATCAACATCAGGATACATTTTTATGATGGCTGGTGGAGCTGTATCATGGAGGAGTGCCAAGCAGACCTTGATTGCCACTTCCACTATGGAAGCCGAGTTCGTCTCCTGTTTTGAGGCTACCTTACATGGTGTATGGCTTAGGAATTTCATTTCTGGGCTTAGAATTATGGATTCTATATCTAAGCCATTGAAAATATATTGTGATAATTCAGCTGCTGTTTTTATGGCTAAAAACAATAAAAGTGGGAGTCGAAATAAACACATCGACATTAAGTATTTAGCTATAAGGGAACATGTTAAAGAAAAGAAAGTGGTCATTGAGCACGTCAGCACTGAGTTAATGATCGTTGATCCTTTGACTAAGGGCATGCCACCATTTAAATTCAAGGATCATGTATTGAATATGGGACTTGGTTCCATTATGTAGTTTCTCATTGTATGGACAATGTTATGTTAATGAAATTCTTAATTATTGTGATGTTTTTTCTCATATTTATGTGCACTTTAAGTTGATTTGAAAAGATTCATTTAAGAAGGACCAAGAATAAACATAAGGTTTATTCATTAAGATATTGTTGCCACATAAATTATAATAAGAATAAATGCATTGTAATACATGGAAGATAATACTCGTCATTAGAGGACTTATCGCCATGATTCATGTATCTATTACTTAATACAGATTATCAATGGTTTTTAAGTTGAGACATTAAGTTTGGAAGTATGGACCAAGTGGGAGAATGTTAAGCTCCATTAATTTTGCACAATTGCTGCCTACAATTATGGAATTGCAGTCTTTCCTTAACTTATGGAAACCAACTGCAGTAGTTTCCTTAAGTTAAGAAAATCAACTGCAATTACTAAATTTATAATTGGGAGCTACTAAAGTGGTCCATCACTTTGATTCGAGTTCTCTGCCTTGATTTGTGGGACATCTAACACATAGCTATTAGAAGCTTGATGGAAGCTTAGCTATATGTTCATTTGTTTGGTCCCCAAGCTCAAATCTCAATCCCCTTCAGTTTTACACCATCTAGCTGAGATAGTAGAGCTTGGAAGTGCCTTCAGAATTTTGTATGTTTTTCTTTTGCTTGGATTGAAGCTGGAGTGCTGAAGAAGAAGCAAGTGGACTGTGGCCTGCATCAATACATCACCAATGGCTGGAGGTAATTTGTATCCCTGGGCATTAAGTTTCAACGATTCTTTTCAGTTCTTTCCGCATGCAGAATCGATGTTTAAGTTTATGATAATCTAACATCCCGTGCAGCAGTATGGGGGAGTATTAAGAGCAGCACAAGCACTGTCGTGTCCATCAACTACTCTCAATTCTGTGGGGCAGCTAGCAGTTATGTTGCTGCTGCAGACAAGTATCTGGCAGCTAGTATCCGAGGGAGTTATCGAAAGAGGGAGATTGAATCCATCAACGAGAGATATGTCATACGTGTCTCGACCGTTGTCCCCATTCAGAGTATATTCAGCCAGCGTTGTGGGAGGCCGTCCAGCGGCTTGACAGCTGAGCAAGCCTCCGCAGTCGCCAGTGTTGCAGTTGCCTTCACCAGAGGCGTTGAAAGAGCAGCCCGTTCATCCCCAAAATTTGCCTGTGCTTGTTCCTGCGGGCACGTCAACACTCCATTGTTGGCCCTGCCCCAACAAGGCCCAGGTGCAGGTGGGTGGGTGGACCGAAGCACCAACGAAAAAGACAAAATAGAATAACAGAAAAGCATTCCTGGTATCGCAGGCCATGTCAGGGCGAGGCACAGGGCGGGCCTTCTCGCGGGCAGGGATGAATTTGACGGGCATGTCATTAGGCATTTTGACCGTATTTGACGGTTGGATTTCGTGGATGCCCTTTCTTGTGAAGCGCTGGGAAGGGTAGAACACTCATTTTACCTCGATAGAATCGCCACTCGAAACTTACCTTTATTAGCATTTAATAATATTAGTTGTTTGAGTATATCAGCAATGGCGAATGATTATTGATCTGAACATCCTTTCCATCTTTCTTTCTGCTCCCTTTTATAGAGTACACCGCCTTTCTTTTACATAAAAGACACCGAAGAAAGAATAGGGCCAAGGTCGTAAAGTACCAGTAAAAATGCCAATCAGTGCCATTGTTGCCCCTCCATTTCATAGTTCGGAACGCAATGGAAATTTATGATACAGATTGATGGTGGCGTGGCTTCATCCTCAAACTGCGCAAGCACAAAGAAAGAGCTTTGGGCTGTCTACTTCCCATAATTTCACTCTCAAGGAATATGCCCATTCAAAGCTACCCCACCTGAAAATGGGATCGGAGGAAACTGCGAATTGTACCCGTCAGGTTAGGCATTGATTTTTTTTCTTCAAACACTACGAGTCTGAGTTGCTGCCAACTTTTAATTTTTTTATTTCATAACTCTTTGCAAGTGAATTTGAGTTTCATTAAGTATAATTTATTTTCCTTTAATCTGAATATATGAACCAGATATAGATGCATCTTCGGTGTATAATTAAATTTGGGTAATTTATTTCTGTGCAAATAAGCTCCAACTTTCCACCTTTGTCATCTTGAATTAAATCAGCCGCTGGTTTTTCTTCTCTTTTTCTGATAACCAATAAAATAAAAATCTATCACAAAAGAAATAGAGAGAAAGAACCGAAATAATAACAAAGGAGGAAATTTCATCATTAATCGAATCTTATTGAAATTGGAGATTCATCATTATCTAAAATCTCATATTATGCAATCTTGCAATCTCTACATGTAATAATAATTTGAATTTTTATAAATATAATCAATTTGTATCATATTTTCCTTAAAAATCACCACATTCAACTTTTATATTTATTTAATACTTCTCAATCCTGGACAAATTGCGAAAATAATTTGAATTTTATCACAATAGAAACAATATTCACTATATTTTCTTTTAAAATCCTAAAAATCATCAGTTTCAACTTTTCATTTATTTTATACTTCTTCATGAAAGACTAAATATTATAATAATTTGAATTTTATAAAGTTTAAAAATCATTTGTAATTTAAACTTTTCAGTTATTATATGCTTTCCATTGGAGGACTAAATTTGATAATGATTTAAATTTTAACGAACAAAAACAACTTCCATTATATTTTCCTAAAATTTCGTCAGTTAAAACTTTTGATTTATTTTCGAGTTCTCTGAGAAAAACGATTTCTATATATCCTCTTTTACAACTCTTCATTCATCCATCTATTATATACTCTCTTTTGCACTCATCCATTTATTTGAAGACAAATTTTAAATTAGATCTGAAAGGCCAAAAAAAAATAGTTAATAATTATAACACCAATCTATAGATATCTAAAAAAAATTCCCTTGAAATTAATTAGTTAAATACTAAATGCAATAATAATTTGAATTTTATCCCGCATAAACAATTTCCACGATATTTTCCTTGAAAATCGTCAGTCTCAACTTCTCGTTGATTTTAGACTTCTCAATGGTTGAATTTTATTAAACATAAACAATTTACATGATATTTTCTTTATAACAATTTACATGATATTCAAGGCATATAGGAAGTCCATATTTTAATTGAGTTTTACATTAAAAGTTAATTCATAAGAGATTTGATGTACCATATTTAATTACAAATATTCTAAGTTGCACTGAAACAAATACGGATACATGGTTTGAAACGGATACGACAAATTTTCAAAACATTAGAATACAATACTGCAAGGAAACTACATGCGTGTATATATATATATATATAGATATATTACCATTCATCTTTTAGAATCTATAATTTATATCTAAAAAATAAACAAATCATCTTCATCAATTCAGCATAAACATTTTCATCATCATTAGTGATTATTATAACATTCAATATATTATCATCATCATTAATAATGTACTCAGAAATGCTACATCCTTTGTGCTTTTGGGTCCAACTCTTTCAAAGAACGTGTCATGCATGGCAAATGATATCTATGTTCCTTGCATGACAATTAAAAGGCCCATGGGATCATTGGAATATGCCATCAAGACCTATTTGAACATTTCAATCTTCTCAATGTCAGCTTGGTCTTATGACTATATGCAGTAACAAGATTGGCTAGAGAAGATTTGTTATATTGGAGGGATTTATGAAATCGGCAGCAAAATCAATGACAATTAACAAAAACCTTAACCAAAATGAAAATTAATCGCTCAAATAAATCTCTTTACAAAGATATTCATCAAACCCTTTTATTTGCATTTTTGAACATCTATCATTTTCTTGGTAAGAATCCTTGATAAATATATGGACTGTAGTTGTTTCTAAAGATTTAGAAAATACTCTATGAGACTCTGTTTATAGTGAGTTTATTTTCATATCTGATTTCTTCATTTTTATTATTTATTTATGGCTATATAAATTTTCAAGCTTTTTAACATTTTAAGTGTGGATTTTGATCACAATTTTTGTGGATCTGTTTTCGTATTTCCAAAAAAATTTGAATCCCTTGGAAACGTATCCAATTCCAAATCTAAAGTTGCTAATTTTTTGAAACGACACAAAAACATCTTACAGTGTTTTGGACAAGAATCATATTCGTTGATGTATAGGAAACAGGGATCCGCATTTAGTAACTTAGCAAATATTATGTTACAAATCTGTTAAATAATAGTGCCAAGCCGCACTGAGCTATGTGATCATGGATTGGTGAAGGGTTAATCTATTATGAGAACATCATTCTTGAAGGGTAAACTTTTAAACATAACATTTTTTGACATGAAGCATAAAGATCCAAAACGTCAAAAAAAATAGTATGACGGGTTAAGAGAAATCCAAATTTCAACCCTGCTCGCGGGTGTAGTGACCAGGTGGCAGGTTGGGTAGTAAACAAAAGTGCAGGGCGGGTCTGCACGGAGCGTTGGGCGGGCAAGCTGACACGGCCATCGGGCGTTCGAGTTGACACATATCGTCGGGCAGGTGAGTTGACGCGGAGGGTCGAACGGGTGAGTTGACACCGAGCACCGAGTGGGCGAGCTGACACGGGCATCGGTCGGCTGAGTTGAGGAAGCGTTGGGCACGACGATCCGATTGCGTGAGCGGTGAAGTGCGACGTGGTTGGGGTGAGGCTGCATGGTAGGGTGGGACGCCCTAAACGGTGGACTTGGGACTTGGTCAAGGCTGCATATTACCATACTGAAAAACTACTAATTAAACTTGTATTTTTCCTAAGTAGTTTCCAACCACACCAATGTCGCAAAGATACCATCTAAATACATCTTCATTTACCATGCAAAGATATACTATTTAGAAATTCATATTTGTTTACTATATTGAATGTAATAATATTGTTATCATTATGGATATGATTATATATTATTTTGATTTAAAATTAAAGTATTAAGACAAAAATTTGGAACCCTTTATTTTTTCAATGCAAAGAACTTGGAGTATAAATATAATATATCATATTAAATTGTGTAATTTTTTACATACTTTGTCAAATTAATAAATATAATCTATTGTATTAAATTGCTTTATTTTTTTCCTACTTTATCAAATTTATGTGTGCGATGGTTATATAGTTATTATTGTAAATATAATAGCGTCTTATATAAATGGGATTTTTTTTTTTAACTAAAAAATAATTAAAAAAATATGTTAATGATAATTAATTGAAGATAAGAGTCACAATAAATTATTACTTAAAATTTAATATAAACTATAATAATAATAACAATTTAAAAATATAAGATAGCATTAATAAAAAAATATAATTAATTAATCATAGATAAACAGCACGTAATTTATATAATCATTTACTTTAACATTTATAACATCATCCAGAGTTATTTACTTAAACCACATTTATAAAATCATCCATAGTTATTTACTTTAACATTTATAAAAGCATCTTTAATCATTTAATAAATCATTTAAGATCACTTAGAGATATCTAAATTGATGCATATACCCCTTAAGATATCTAAAATAGCATTACTCATTTACAAATTAGAAGTAAAACGCCTTTGGATTTGGCATTTACAGGAATAGAACTTCTTGCAACCATGCACGCAATTGTATTCTTATTATAAATATGATACTACAATCAACAACCATGCACGCAATGGTATTCTTATTATAAATATGATACTACAATTACAGTCAACATGATTGTAATACTCTTATTAAAGGTATGATACTACATAGAAATCGGTTTACTAGCGATGGATTTTATGTAATGAACAGAGAATTCAGTATGATAAGCTTCTCATCAAGGGCAGAATATAATGTTGTAATTACCACCAGAACCGCAAGCGTGGGTTTTAGTGTCATCAGTGGGATATAGGTAGGATATAGGTAGGCATCTGGGCACTTGTCCATGTTGCAAGTCAGTGCTTTGCAGCTACCGTCGGAGGGAGTTAGGGAGAGAGGGACATTGAAACCATCAATTACAGAGAGGTCATAGAAATCTTGATTGTTGCCCCCATTCAGAGTATATTCAACCAGTGTTGTAGGAGGCTGTCCCGAGGCTGTACAGCTGAGCACGCCGCCGCAGTCACCAGTGCTGCAGCTTCCTTTACCAGAGGCGTCGAAGGAGCAGCCCGTACGTCCCCAGAATCTGCCTGCGCTTGTTCCTGCGGGCACCTCAACACTCCATGGTGCACCCTTTGCCAACTCTTTGCCACCACCTACGGGAATCCCTGCGGCCCATACCGTGTCTGAACAATGGTTCTGGAACATAAATGTCGCACCTCGGACTCCTGTAGTTGGCAAAACAATCGAATATTTATTTATGATATATCAACACATACGGACCATCTATAGTAGACATGAGGGCTGACGACCTTACCTTGAATATAAACAGTAAACACTAATGCTACTGTTCCTATAATTAAAATATCAACTGCTAATGTTCTTCCCGCCATTGGAACGACCAGCGACAAAGCTAAACACTAAAATAATTCAACACAATAAAAATGATTTGCAGTTTTCATGCATGAATACCACAGGTGAGGAGAGGTGAATATGTTACCTGCTATATATAGGCAGGCTAGCAATTGATCGTGGAACTCCGTAAAGTCATGTTGTTAGGGACTGTTCGCCAAAAGAATGGACGAACTCAATGTCAATGAAACAATTTGGCCATTGCGTACACAGCACGGATGTAGTTAATGTCTAGAAAAACAAATTGAGAGTAGCAGCGTATGTAAGAGGGAAAAATATTGTGGAGAGTGCTGCGTAAAGCAACCCATGTGATAGCAACCGAACAATGAATAGTATATGACTGGTCATGAATATTGACTAACGAGTCCATTTATGATCAAAAAGATGTCACGCAGATATCCTGTTTACCTAGAACTACTTTTTCGTATTTGAGTGCAAATTGCCAAATATTTGAAAAAGAAACCAGAGCAATGTCAGATTTGAAAAGAGCTCACAACAAAGTTAGACAGTTGAGGCAACTTGTTTCCATCAAATCATTAAAATATTTCAAAGTCAAATAAAATTAACCATAAATTTACCGAGGTTAGATTTTATTTTTCATAATTTGCAACTTTTTTTCATATAATTCATGTCCCAAACTATTCATTTTAAAACTAGAATATTGGTAATGAAGAGATACATCGTATAACATATTTTAGGATAATTATAATATGTGGATGAATATCAATGAAACCATTCATAATTATATCAATCAATATCAATCTAGAAAATTTATCATTAAACTCTCCCCATTACCTTAAATACACTCAATTAACTCAAATCTATTTGCAACTTTTTTACCCTGATTGACCGTGACTACAACACGGGAAACCGTAGGGCCCATGACTTACCAGAGCGGGTGGAGTCGTCACACGCGAATTGCATTCCTATTCATATTACGACTACGTCTGATTATATTCATTTTATCCAGGGCTTGAGCATCATCTGCGTAAATGGGTGAAGTATTCTGCCGAAAGTAGCAGATATATAGCGATGTCGCTCTCAATCAAAACGATAAAGTTTTCTATTCATATTTTATTAACGTTTTTATCAACTTATTAAATATTGACAAGTATTTTCACTCGCCAACCATACCCATGGAAGCCTTTGGAATCTCATTGCATGAAAAAAATCAGTTTTTCACATAAAGCTAAAATAAAGTTAAAACATAATCAATAAAGTTAAAACATAATCAAAGATGAAGCTGACTAATGCTATAGCGAGGGTTAGCATTAGTTCATAACATTTTATGTTAAATTAATTTGTATGGAAAATTCTTTTATCCAAAGTTGTCTCACGACTTTTCTAGGCCACTGTGTCACCCCTTTACCATTCAAGTGTCTTACCATTCAATTGTCACTGTTTGCTGTGACCTGTAAGGGACTTGCTGCCACCACTTCTTTATCAGAGCGCAGAACTCAGAAGTGAACACAAAACGTTATTGAATATTTGATTGACAAAGAGGGTATTTATATACAATGAAGAAGCTTTTCAAGTCGGTGCAGTGGCTTCTTCGGGAAGCTACTTGAACTCTCGAAACTTCCTCAAGAATTCTCTCGGAGAAACTAGGCTGAACGCATTTAATGCAGGTGATTAGAATTAATGTTTTTCAACTCTCCCCCTTAATTCCAACCATAATATAAACACACAAAATACCCTATGGCACAATCCATAAGACACAAACATACTCTTAATTGACATGCGTGCTGGTCTAACTCTCAACCAGGCTTACAACATAATCTGGATTTTCCACAACACATGATTTGATAACGCATCTTTCATTTTTTCTTTCTTGCTAAAGTGTCCATGCATGTTCATTTGTTGATGCAACTTCATATTCACTTTTCTTGCTATAAAATAGTGATGGAGCTTCTCCTTTCTTGATTGTGGATTAACATTCTTTGTATTCAATATTGCTAGAGGTTCTTGTGACTTATGCTTGTCCTTAATGCTTGCAATTTCTTCTTTCATTACTTCTTCTTGGCTGTCAATATCTGCACACTTAAAAACAACTTTAGATTCATAAAAAGAACCATACAGATTCTTGTCATTGTTCTCTTTGAAAAGAGCTTTGCTTCCTTCATTTTTCTTTGTTGACATAGCTAGTTGATTCATGTCTTCAACCTCTTTAGTCAATTCTGTTGCTACAAGCATGTTTTCCTACATTTGATTTGTGTATGGAGGTATGCAGCTCTTCTCACCAAACAACAACTCATAAATAAGATGTTTTTATTGCATGGAATTGAACCATTGTTCATGAGACACATAATTAGCATCAAATTTCACTTCATATGTTTCTACATCACAAGGAATTTCCTCACTATCACATGCTACTCTATTGTCAACTAAGTTATACTTTCAGCTTGATCCCAATTATGATGCTTTCAACACAATCACCATTTTTAACAACACCACTTTCATCATCTTCAACTTTCTCACTCCCCTCCATATTGTACTTCATTTCAAGGACATCCCAAAATATTTTTTCATTATGTATTTCACCAAATTCATGCAAAATACTAGACAAAATGTTCTCATCTAGAGCTGCTATAACGAGAAGTAATGCTATTTCAATTCTACACTTATCATCAGAATTCATAGAAGTTTCTCGGACAAATTTCCATAAATCTACTAAACCAAGAAATCCTTCCATTTTAATTACCCAAAGCTTAAAATTTTTACGTGAGAAAATTGGAAAAACTGGCATTAATCGCTTCAATATTGCATTACTGTCTTCAAATTCTTCATGTTGATTCATATCTTCATTAGGCATAAATTTTGGAAACATTTCTAATTCTTCTGCAGCTTCTACCACTTCATTCTTTCTCCCCAAGTATTTCAATTTTCTCCGTAATTGGTTGAGTCTATTTTGTTGACCCATCACTCTATCACATAACCAAATCTTTGTACACGTTCTCCACAACCACCATAACAAACTCAAATAGCCCAATCAATCAACCTTACGATTCTCACTGCCCGATGAGACATTCATATTACACAAACCCATTTTATATATACTTTCCTTTGAAAGAAATAACACAAATATCCCCCAAATATAAGCACTTTTATTTTAATAAACCCACTTAAAAAAAATCAAAAGTTCAAAATATTTTGACGGCAAGGTGTTTTTCATAACTTTAATGACATTGTGTAAATCCATTAAAATCTTTCCTTTATTTGAATCAACCCTCCTTTCTTTTCTTTTGTTTCATGCAACGTTGTTAATAAAAGAGCATTTAAAAAGACATTCACTAGATTTAAGGAAAATTACACTAGGTTTTGAGAAAATTCAACTTCCACGCTACGTCAAGCCATACGGATTTTACTGCACACAACGGCTGGCTTTTACACCATAGTTCACCAAGCCTCAAAAGGTACAAGCTTCGCTATGATCTGCACCACACTGGCCACATACAAGATCGGTGTTTCAACAATGGCTCTTGGAAACAGAAACCCAACCATGGTCAAGACTCAATGGCTCTCTCCTCCTTTTGTGGGTGGAACAAGGAAATCACATTCGATAGTATCTTCAGAGCCTTCACCCGCTGCAAACATTTTTTTGTTTTGCAACACAGGAAGAACATAAAACAATAACCACGAGCCGAGATTCCACTAGATTCGATCTAAAACAACAACAGAATAGTTCTATAGAATCGAAAAAGAAAATAGAGCATCACACTCGCTTACTCTTAGCAACCACTCACAGTGAACACTCCACGTTCTGTTTGTCTCCACACAAGCTACATATAAGATCAATACAGTGCACTAACAATTGCTACAGGTAGAGAAACAACCTCTTAAATGGGCTTCCAACAAACTCGGTCGCAACACACTACACTTCGGTCCACAACTCTCCAGCACCGACGCTGTAACGCCCTGCGGCTCTGCCCGGCCGCACGCTCCTCCGACGCGTGAAAACAGCGAAGCACAAGTGCGAGTGATCCATGAAATGCGATGGTAAAATATGCGCGAAGTAATGGGGATCTCGCCCACTTATAAGGCAGCTTGCCTTATGTTTAAAGCCGACCATAGGGCGAGTCATCGTTGGGCAGGCCGACGGTTGATAGAAGCGAATGGTGGTGAGTTATAACATATTGTAACGTCGGCCAAGAGTTAAACGCACGAGCTGGGAGGCGTATATATTGGTGCGAGCTGCGGTTCATTTGCAACAACTCACATCGCTCTTGCTTCATCGCACTAAGTGCGCAGATAAGAAGTGCGACAAGGGGTAAAAGGACGAGCTGGTGGATGAGCCCGCCAAGTCGGGCAGCGATCCGGGTGCGAGTTCGAGTTGATGGTTTATCGGCGGTGCGCACGGCGCCCGCGTTGTATCGCATCGTGACCGGGTTGTGGTCGGGTGTGGGTCGTGCACGGTGTGCCCGCCCGCCCAACGCCGAGTCAGTGCGCATTCGGTTGCATACTTGTTGTGTGTTGGCGGTGGGTCGTGCACGGTGCGCCCGCCCGCCCAACGACACGGGGTTGTATCTTGTATATTGTAACTTGGTTTTCGGTGGAGTCTTGGCAGACCACCGTGCGTTTGTGCACGGGCGGGCGCCCTCCCGATTTGTAAACATTACAATTATAATAAAAGATGATTATTATATTGTTGTGTTGATTATTATTGTCGTGTTGATTTTATTATTGAATATTGTTAATGGTTTCCGCACATTAATAATATGAATACATGATGGTTATGTATTGTTAAGGTGTAGTTCGCAAAGTTTATTAACGATGGAACATCTTAATAACTTAGGCGGTGCCGCACCCGGCCAATTAAACGAAAAAAGAATTGGGGGCGTGACAGGTGGTATCAGAGCAAAGGTTGCTCGTGACGAAGATGATATGGTGAAGCCTGATAGAGCAGGGTTGCTCATGACAGGTGAAGCTGATAAGGTTATGGAGAAATCATGGATGAACAGTCTAGGTTTCGTGGACTTGATGGTTCATGGCAAGACCATTCAAGCTCTGGTGGACACGGGTGCCACACATAACTTTATGACGACACGGTTAGCAAAAGAGGCTGGGCTGACGATCACCCCATCGAATATGGAGGTCAAGGCAGTGAACTCTAGAGCTAAGGTGGCGGGTTTGGTACACGATGTACCTGTGCAGATAAAAGACTGGAAAGGTCAGTTGGACTTCACGGTGATGGAGATGAATGACTTTGATATGATACTCGGACAGGATTTCTTGAAGGGCAACAAGGCTATTGTTGTCCCCTTCTGTGATGAGGTGGTGCTGGTTGGACAGTCACAAACTTGGACTTTACCCACTCATAGGCAAAGGAAGGAAGTCAAGGTGCAGCGTGTTTCGGCACTGAGTTTGGAGAAGGCTATGAAGGACTCAAATATGGAGACATATGCGGTGATGTTCAAGGATGTTGAAGGTGATGGAGTAGGGACGCCTGTTCCAGCTGAAATATCTGAGGTGCTTACCAAGTATGCGGATTTGATGCCTGATGAGCTTCCGAAGAAACTTCCACCAAGGCGTGCAGTGGACCATAGCATTGAGCTTGAGCCAGGGAAGCAACCCCCGGCCAAAGCACCTTATCGATTGTCGGGGCCTGAATTGGAGGAATTGAAACGCCAGTTAAAGGAGTTAACTGAGGCAGGTTTCATTAGACCTTCAAGGTCCCCTTATGGAGCTCCAGTATTGTTCCAGCGGAAGAAGGATTCAAATGAGCTACGGATGTGCTGTGATTACCGTGCATTGAACAAGCAGACGGTAAGGAACATGTATCCTTTGCCATTGGCTGCTGATTGTTTTGACAAGCTTGCGAAAGCCCGAGTGTTTTCCAAGCTGGACTTGAGACATGGATATTATCAGGTGCGGATAGCTGAAGGAGACGAGAAGAAGACCGCTATAGTAACAAGGTATGGTAGCTTTGAGTTCCTTGTTATGCCATTCGGTTTGTGCAATGCTCCTGCTACATTTTGCACTTTGATGAATGATGTCCTACGACCATACTTGGATTCGTTCGTAGTAGTATACTTGGACGATATAGTGGTGTTTAGTGACAACATGGAGGATCATAAGAAACACTTGGCAATGGTATTCGAGGCACTGAGGGCAAATCAGTTGTTCTTGAAGAAGTCTAAGTGTGTGTTCGCTCAGACCGAGATTCCGTTCCTTGGGCATATTGTTGGTCAAGGGTACATACGGATGGAGCCAAGCAGAGTGAAGGCGATTGAGGACTGGGTTGAACCAAAGAATGTCCATGAGATGAGGGTGTTTTTGGGCATGACCAACTACCAACGGAAGTTCGTAGAGGGGTACTCCAAGGTGACATCGGCACTGACAGACTTATTGAAGAAAGACAAGAGGTGGAGTTGGACGAGCAAATGTCAAGAGGCATTTGATGACTTGAAAAAAAGGATGATTACAGCACCGATACTGAAGTTGCCTGACTTCGAGAGACCGTTTGAGGTACACACTGATGCTTCAGATTTTGCCATAGGAGGGGTTCTTATGCAGGATGGGCATCCGGTGGCGTATGAGAGTCAGAAGTTGCAGGATAGAGAACAAAGGTATCCGGTTCATGAGAAGGAGATGACTGCCATCATCCATTGTCTTCATGTGTGGAGGCATTACCTGATTGGGAAGCCGTTTGTTGTCAAGACTGATAATGTTGCAGCAAGTTATTTTGCATCACAACCGAAGCTTTCTGCAAAGCAAGCTCGTTGGCAGGACTTCTTGGCAGAATTCGACATGACTATCGAGTATAGACCGGGTAGACACAATGCAGTAGCAGATGCCCTTAGTAGGAAAGGACAACTTGCAGCATTGGAGGAGGAAGAAGACCGGGCAACAAGGAGTAGGAGTCGAGTTCAGATGTCAGAAGAGATGCAGAATAAGATCAAGGAAAGTGTTGAAACCGATACTTTGGCGCAGAATATAGTGAAGCAGATAAAGGAAGGGAAGACATGAAAGTTCTTTCTACGAGATGGGTTCTTGTTCTTTGGAAACCGACTCTATGTTCCAAAGTCGTCTGGACTCAGGAGACACCTCTTAAAGGAGTGCCACGATTCTCCGTGGGCTGGTCACCCAGGGCAGCGTCGTTCTTTGGCCTTGTTGGAGAGAGGATTCTTTTGGGAGAAGATGAGAGAGGATGTGGAGGAGTATGTGCATACGTGCATCATTTGTCAGCAGGACAAATCGGATACTCAGAGGCAAGGAGGACTATTGCAACCTTTATCGATTCCAGAGAGACCATGGATGAGTGTCTCGATGGACTTCATCACTCAGTTACCACAGGTTCAGGGGTATAATGGGATTATGGTCGTGGTTGACCGTTTTTCCAAGTATGCTGTCTTTGTTCCTACAAAGATACCTTGTGGAGCCGAGCGGACAGCGGAGTTGTTCTTTAAGAACATAGTGAAGTATTGGGGGATGCCATTGAGTATTGTGTCGGATAGAGATCCGCGATTTACAGGGAGATTTTGGACCACATTGTTCAAGTTGGTTGGGACAGAGTTGTTGATGAGTTCGAGTTACCATCCGCAGACAGATGGGCAGACCGAGAGGATCAACACATTGCTGGAGGACTACTTGCGACATTATGTGACGGTTGATCAGAAGAATTGGCCCGAACTCTTGGATATTGCTCAGTTTAGCTACAATATTCAAAAGAGTTCTGTGATGGGGTATAGTCCATTTGAGTTGGTAAATGGGCAGATGCCAGTTGCACCACATACCGTAGTGACGGGAGGCTTCTTGAGAAGTCCTCATGCAAAGAGGTTCATGAAGGCTTGGGAGGAAACCTTGGAGTTAGCACGGTTACGCTTGCACGATGCTGCAAGGAGGATGAAAAAGTATGCTGATCGTGGAAGACGGGAAGCACACTTCGATGTAGGGGATATGGTGTTTCTCAGGATTACCGGAGAGCAGTTTCAGCCAGCCAAGGGGACGACGAGCAAACTGACACGGAAGTATGAGGGACCATTCCGAGTGAAGAAGAGAGTGGGGGAAGCTGCTTACGAGCTGGAGCTTCCACGCCATATGAACATGAAACACCTAGTTTTTCATGTGAGTCAGTTGAAGAGATGTCGACTTGATTCAGACCATCCAGAGAGAGTTGAACCGACGAGAGGACCAGCTGGGATTGTGGACAGACCAGGACTAGAGTTGGAGAAGATTGTGAGTCTCAGAACTACGGGTGTTGGTTGCCACCGGCGACGGGAATTTCTTTGCAGATGGAAGGATGCACCGGAGGAAGAGAGCTGGGAAACGGAAGATTCACTTTGGAGATGGAAGGACAAGATCGCGAAGTATGACAGGAAGTTGAAGAGGAGAGCAGGAATTGTCGGGACGACAATGACTTCTGGTGGGGGAGGATGTAACGCCCTGCGGCTCTGCCCGGGCGCGCGCTCCTCCGACGCGTGAAAACAGCGAAGCACAAGTGTGAGCGATCCATGAAATGCGATGGTAAAATATGCGCGAAGTAATGGGGAGCTCGCCCACTTATAAGGCAGCTTGCCTTATGTTTAAAGCCGACCATAGGGCGAGTCATCGTTGGGCAGGCCGACGGTTGATAGAAGCGAATGGTGGCGAGTTATAACATATTGTAGCGTCGGCCAAGAGTTAAACGCACGAGCTGGGAGGCGTATATATTGGTGCGAGCTGCGGTTCATTTGCAACAACTCACATCGCTCTTGCTTCATCGCACTAAGTGCGCAGATAAGAAGTGTGACAAGGGGTAAAAGGACGAGCTGGTGGATGAGCCCGCCGAGTCGGGCAGCGATCCAGGTCCGAGTTCGAGTTGATGGTTTATCGGCGGTGCGCACGGCGCCCGCGTTGTATCGCATTGTGACCGGGTTGTGGTAGGGTGTGGGTCGTGCACGGTGTGCCCGCCCGCCCAACGCCGAGTCGATGCGCATTCGGTTGCAGACTTGTTGTGTGTTGGCGGTGGGTCGTGCACGGTGCGCCCGCCCGCCCAACGACATGGGGTTGTATCTTGTATATTGTAACTTGGTTTTCGGTGGAGTCTTGGCAGACCGCCGTGAAGTCGTGCATGGGCGGGCGCCCTCCCGATTTGTAAACATTACAATTATAATAAAAGATGATTATTATATTGTCGTGTTGATTTTATTATCGAATATTGTTAATGGTTTCCGCACATTAATAATATGAATACATGATGGTTATGTATTGTTAAGGCATAGTTCGCAAAGTCTATTAACGATGGAACATCTTAATAACTTAGGCGGTGCCGCACCCGGCCAATTAAACGAAAAAAGAATTGGGGGCGTGACAGACGCTCTCTAACCAACGCCAATAGCAAGGCTCACTACCCACAACTCACTTGAGCTCTGATATGGTATCAGATAATGAAGCAAAATACTAAACACAAAACATACAGCTTACTCATTCCATTACCAAGCAAGGAGTTTTATACATAGTAGAGAAGGTTTTGGATTTTGGGTGTTGGTGGCTTCTTCAGGACGCTACCTAAAACCTCCAGAAGTCTCGAGTGAACTCTCTACTCTCTAGAAGACTTGACACCTAACACAATTAATGCGGACCGTGGTTGGAATTAATGTTTTTCCAACACTCCCCCTATTTCTCTTTTAAACTAATATACTCCCTTCACCACTTTAAAAAACAATATATTTAAAAACTTTATCTCCTTCCTCACATTCACACATTTGTTTTATATGACTTTATTTTTCAACAAAGAAGTTTTTCACATGACTAGAAGCAATATGTTTACCTTAATCCAAATAATTTCCCAATACCTTACACAACTTTACTCAAAATCATTTGTCGTTGGAGGCTTTGCTACAAGCTCTTCTTCATGGTAGAAATAAAAAAAAATTATTCGTTAATTTTTGAAAAGGTTCAAGGCACTGTGCTTCTGAATATCCTACTTCGACAATCCTCAAGCGGCTACCAGGTGGCACACAATCCACCACTCTCTTCACACATAGATCTAATGATGCCTCACTACAATGGCACCCAACAAAGCCTCTGCTGCCTTTTCCTTGGCTACACAGCTTCCAGACATGACATCCCTTGTCACCCCGAGCCTCGGCCTTGACAATATGCTCGCATCGTCATGCGGCCATAACATCTGCCACAGTTGTAACGATGGTCTTGGGGAAAATTGTGGATCCACCCATGTACCACTTCTTTACCATGGAAGCTACATTCTCGTTCTCATTCTCCACCATAGTCTTGGATAACTTGTTTACCTCCTTCCCCTATGAAAGGAGGCTTAACCTGGACTTTGGAAGTTCTAGGTCTCACAAAAAATACGCCAACACAATGCTCCTACAATCGCTCCACCGCAGTCTTCACACCAGCCTTCACAACACATAGTCAATCTTCTCCTCCAAGCGCAGACCAGCCTTGAGCTGTGAAACTAAGCCGAAACCTTCGGCTCTGATACCATATCAGAGAGTGAAAAACTCAGAAGTGAACACAAAATGCTACTGAACATTTGATTTCCAAAGAGGGTATTTATATACATTGGAGAAGCTTCCTTAGTCGGTGACAGTGGGGAAGCTACTTGAACTCTCGAAACTTCCTCATGAATTCTCTGGAAGAAACTAGGCTCAATGCATTTAATGCAGGTGATTGGAATTAATGTTTTCCAACACTCTCAACATTTGGTCCCCTGTCACCAAACATAAACTCATCGTCCCAACCATTGTGTATGTGCTTCTGCTTAACCAATTTGTGAAGGTTGAGATTTTGATGGATTGTCCATTAACAAAGAGTAGGTGGAAAGAGAAACACTTGGTTTCAATCTGGAAAAATAATAATAATAATAATAATAATTGAATTTGCAAGTGTTGCAATCCTTGGAGTGGGCACTGATGATAGAATTGAATCACCAAACAAGGATAAGGTAAACTAGTGGGCAATTGAATCAATAAACACAAAAAGGTAAACAATTGGGCAATAGGGCACATGAAACCAAGGAAGCCTCATTGTTTTACCTGGTAATGCAGGGACGTCTCATTGTTTTACCTGGTAATGTTCTCATTCCTTTTTCCATGTCAAAACATATCCTTCACAGTTTTTCCAGTACTCATTTTTCCCAATCTTAACTTTTTTGTGGTTTTTATGGAATATTTATTTTTATATCTATGCAAGATAATTATATTCTTGCATGCTTGTTTTATAGCTTCACATTGGATTTTCTATTTTTGTTGTTGTGGGTGCTCGAGTTGTCTCCAAAGGGAAGTCATTGGCGTAAGTATTTTAATTCTTGTGTATTTAAAATAAAGTGGCTTTGTTGGTCTTAGAACTATGAAGAAAGCCCAACCGAGAGTTTCTGCTACTACTATACTATCACAATTACCACAGGAAAATCAGTTATACCTGGAAGCTGGAATTCCATGGAGATACAATGCTTAATTAATATATATAAGATGTTTTACCCTCCACTACTATATGGATCTTGCAATCAGCTCGAGAATATGATATAGCTTCCAAAATATTTTAGCACCCTTATTATGTTCTCAGTTCAACAAAAAAAAAAAATATGTACTATTAACAACTTCAAAAAAACTCAACATTCAATAATAGTAATCATCCGAAAGTTTGATCTTCAATGAATCTGAGTAAGATGGATCGATGGATTATTAGGTGAATGTGATTGAGAACTTACATGACCACCAAATATTTTAAATATTTTAAATAAATATATATAAAATTAAAAGTGATCATTAAATTATTATAATTAAATAAATTGAAATTAATATATCAAATTAATTTGAAAATGTATCAAAATTAAAATTAACTAAATTTAATTTATATATATATATATATATTATTTGAATTTATGTTATTTAGATATTTTATTTTAATTTTATAAATTTTGTTATTTTAAATAAATATATGTAAAATTAATATTTCTCGTCAAATTATTATAATTAAATAAATTGAAATTATACAATATATCAAATTAGTTTGAAAATATAGTTAAAATTAATAAAATCTTACTATGTGAAATAATATTGGAGTAAAATAATGGAAGAAAATATAAGTATAAAACCATTTTTTTAATTAATAAATAAACAATAAAAATAAGTTTACTTATAGGGAATTTTTTGATAAATAATTTATATTATATTATATTGTATTATATATATATATATATATATATATATATATATATATATATATATATAATAGATTTTATTAATTAAAATAATTTTGTGTAATTGGGTGAAATGGTTATTATCTTCCTATTTAGGTTCAAATCCTGACTTTTGATAAGAGGAGAAATACTATCTTAATAAATATTGTTATAATGGCTTTATGGGTATGAAGATTGTTGTATTGGTTTCAATCTCTCTCTATATATAGTAGTTGGTTGAAATGGCTATTATCTTCCCACTTATGTTCAAATCCTAACTTTTGATAATAGGAGAAATATTGTCTTAATAAATATTGTTATGATGGCTTTATGGTTATGAAGATTGTTGTATTGGTTTCAAGTTCTCTCTGTATATAAATGAGAGTGATTTCTTTCCTAAACAAAGGTATAAAATCAATGCTTGATTTTGTGTAATTGGGTGAAATGGCTATTATCTTCCCCCCAGGTTCAAATCCTAACTTTTGATAAGAGGAACAATACTATCATAATAGATACTGTTATGATGTCTTTATGGCTATGAAGATTGTTGTATTGGTTTCAAACTATATATATATATATAGTAGTTGGTTGAAATGGCTATTATCTTCCCACTTAGGTTCAAATCCTAACTTTTGATAAGCGGAGCAATATTGTCTTAATAAATATTGTTATAATGGCTTTATGGCTATGAAGATTGTTGTATTGGTTTTCCTAAACTAATGTATAGAATCAATGCTAGATTTCTTTCCTTACAAAGTTATATAATCAATTTTTAATTATTAGAAGATATTATTTATGTTATAAATTTACTTAATTCTAGTAACAAATGTTATATATTTATAATCTTAATGTATTAAAATTAAAATATATAATAATGGGAAAAATAATTACTAATAATAATTTAATTTGAAGATTTTTGGAGTTGTATTTTTTTTGTTATGTAAATTTAAATATGTATATTATATTGTTACTTAAAATTATAATTTAATTAGGGAAAACACATTCTAAATATTAAAATTAGCTAATGATGATAATAATAACAATAATAATAGTTTTTAAATAAATAAAATTTCAATAAATAAAATAATCTTAGAATATTTTCTTAAAAAGGTGAGATATATTCTTATTAAATGTTGAAAATATATTTAGAAGGGCTATATTTAAATTTTATTGTTTCTATTAAAATATTGTCATAATCAATCTAAGAAAATTTATTCAAAGCACATCTACTTTAATTCTAGATTTATCATGCTCCAAGAAGGATAAGATTGTAATATTTTTCTAGATTTTTAATATATAATTTTTTTTACATGATCTCCCGATATGTGATAGATATGATTTTAGGATTATCTATGTGTGTATTTGTCACATGTCAACTATATGTTAAGCATAAAAGTAACTATACATCTTGAGAATCAAAATATTAAAATGTTTTAGCCAAGATCTGTTTCAACTCCTAAATCATCATGCATCAAGAGGATCAACCTTTCCTTTGTGCGATAGATTTGGAGTTGAGATGGATCTATATTGGTTCTTTATTTATCCATATATCTAAATTCCATTCAAATCTCGACTACCTTATTGCACTTTTGTTCTTATTGCAAACTATTTTATTAATTAGAAGAAATTTTAATATGCTACTCAAGACAAACCTTTGGAATAGGCTAGAAGATCTAAAAGTTCCTTCTAATTTGAGCAACTATTTGTTATGAATTGGAAAGAGCGAGAAAAGTCAAGAAATATGGCAGAAATAACTCAAGAAAATGTATTGTATTGTATTGACCTTAAATCTTAATTGATAATACAATAATGACCATTATATATCTCCTAGATCTAGACCTTAGGTCACATTGACAACTCATTAGTGGATCATGATGACAACTCATCAAGATAAGAATTAAAATTCATGGTCTTAGAATTTTCGATTGTTTAGGGACCCACAGTCTAACAATATTGTAAGGTTGTACAAAAACGTTATTTCTGGTTTAAAAACACTTATGGTTGGTGAAAAGAAGTTAATTGTAATAAAGAACTAAGCGAGTGCTTCCGCTACCCCTATGCATTTTGGAACCAATATATTGTTTCAAAGAAGTAAGTTGTGTATGTAGTATAGTCATTCTTCTATACAACTATAATAAAACATTTATGACAAGATATTCTTATGATATTGACGAGCAACTAAAATTTCTAAAGGATTTCTACTCTCATATGTGCCTGGATATTACAATGAATGTTATGATAATTAAACCCAAACTTATAACTTCCGCTAATTTCATCAATCAAAACAACAACATGGAGGAAGTGATTTTAGGGAGATATCTGAGAGTAGATTTTCATCATAAAATTAATAAGAATTATATGATCAAGGAAAAGATAAAAGTACTATGGAAATATTTTTCTAGACTTGAAAACAATTTTAAATCAATTGAGCTCTTGCTATGCAATAAGAAAAAAATCCTCTTTGAGATTCTAATAACTTCTATTGCCTTACATGGTTGTGAAGTTTTGGGTTGCACTCTCTTTTAAAATTTGTGGAAAAAGAGAGAGGAAATCTAAAAGTGTTTTATTAACTTATTATTTAAAAAATAATATCGATTTTCCATGTTCTATCCTCCTCATTTCCCTTATAGAGAGTATGAATATGAAAAGACACCTAATATATAGGAATAGGAAAAACAAAATGGAATACAAGTGACTTAGTAAGATTTCTTCAAAACCTAGTGAAAACTATTGTGGATTACCTAAAGATGTAAAATATTAGCTAAATCATGAGGGGATAAAAGAAGAGGCCACCCTATAAAATAATGTTGTTATTACAAATACTAGTACATCTAATTCTAAGAAAAAAATTACCCTGCAATAAGAACTAAAGTAATAATAATAAAAATATGATGTTATAAGGAAGTGATCAACTCTAGTGAAGAAAAGTAATAATAATAAAGATGTGATGTTGTTAGGAGGAATTCAACTCCAGTGAAGAAAATCAGAAACATTTCTCTATTTTGACTAGCATAAAGAACAAGATTGATATTTTTAAAATTCAAATATACTCTCTCAAGCTTCATAGTGAAGTAGGGTGTTTAACAAATCCCAAAATATCATAGGCCAAAAGAATTAGTCATCTTTGGTACACTAGTGAAAACTTGTGTTGTTGCATAAATATGTCAAATCTTGGCTAAATCATTATGGAATAAAGGAAGAAGTCAAATAATGTTGCTATTAAAATATAAGTACATATGAATCAAGCTTATGGGGGGTAGCTATTGTCAATCATAGTGTTATTTCTTAAATATTATATAAGTCGTGAGATTATGGGGGGTGGCTATTGTCAATCATAATGTTATTTATTAAATATTATATAAGTTGTGAGATTATAGGCTCAAATTCTCCTCTGCGTGTTTAACCCACAAAAGAAAAAAAAAAGTATATCTAAATCTAAGAACAAATCTCATTGATTTAAGAACTAGAGTATTAAAAAAATAATTATAATGTTATATGGAAGTGACTAAATCTAGTGAAGAAGATCAAAATCATTTCTCTATTTTGACTATCACAAAAAAGATGATATGTTTAAAATAAAAATATACTGTCATGAGCTCTATTGTTAAATATTAACCACTCCCAAAATATCATATGCCAAAAAATTTATCATTTTTGTTATACTAATTGGATTACAAATAAAAAACATATTCAATAACTTAAATCACAAATTCAAAATAATTATAAAAATACATTTCAACATATAGAAACCATAATAATTTAAAAACAATTTTCCTAATACTTTTAAATCGCATAAAGAATACTCTAAATAAACCAAATAATTTCTTAATTCCCTTAAAATTAACCACCATCAATATCATTAAAAATTAAAACTAATATAACCATTTTCTATGCGGTAACATGAAGAACAAAAATTAAACAATATTTTATTACAATAATGGAAAAAAATTTATTTATTTTCTTTAAACATTTTTATGGTGTATAATATAAATAATGAATATATAAATCATAATTTAAAAATATTCACTAAAAGTCAAAGTAAATAAAAAGTAGCTCTGTTTTATTCGGTAAGAAATAATTTTTTTAGTAAGAATACATTCTTCACTAAGAAATCTCTATAATATTTTAAATTCTTTCGGTTAAAAGAAAATTTAAAAATACCCTTGATGAAAATAAATTTGATCTTGTATACCTCTTCCAATGATACCTTTATATGCAGTTTTTTTCTTCGTACCCTAACTAATTTTTTTATCATTTAAATTTTGCATCGACTTATATTAAATATAAATGTTTTTATATTAATTATAAAATATTATATTATTGAAATTTTAAATTTTAAAAATTAATTGAAGTTAAACCTACGATAATCACATTAACCGTGGTCCATCAAAAAATCATATAAAAAACAAAAACATAATAATGAGAGTACTTAATATAAATGTTTTTATATTAGTTATAAAATATTATATAATTGCGATTTTTTAATTGTTTAATTTTATTGAAATTAAACCTACACGTATTACAATAACCATATTCCATTACAAAGTCGTAGCGAAAATAATTGGAGTACTCTTCCGAAAAATAATACCTAGTGCATTTTCTTAATATTTTAAGTGGTGTCTATAATGTTGAAAATATATTTCAAATCCTCTTAAATTTTCTTTGTTTCTTTTATGGTTCCCATTCATTTTTTAATAGATTTATTATTTACAAAGGAGATGTGTTAAGGTAACGTTTATCACAATAAATCAAAATTCAAAGAAACGTGAATAATATTTTTTATTAAAAAAATGCTTGTATCAATCTTTTTATATAATTGTATTTATCTTAAATTATTTTTAAACATATAAATTATATTTAAATAAAAACAAAAAAAATTAATTCAATGTGAATGAATAACAATTTCAAATTTTAAAAAGAAACAATTAGTAGGATATCCCATACATTTTTATAATATAAAAAATACTTTTAAAATTTAAATTTTCCTATAATATATGATTAAGATGTAATTATTATAACCTTTAAAATAATAATAAATAATAACGATAATAATAATTTGTTTGAATTTTACACAAGTATATTTTCTTATTAATATAAATTTAGATTATTAATTGAATATTTTATTTATATATATTTTTATAGATTAATATTCTTATTCGTTGAGAGGATGGTAAAGGTTTGTTGATCTCTCATTTATATTACTATTTTTGTTGAGATCAAGGTTGAAGAATGTTTCGTTGGTATTTTGTAATAATATAAAATCTCTCAAATCTTTGTAAAGGAATAGGGTGTCTAGACCTAAAATCCAAGGTTACTTTATGGAGATTGGGTTATCAAAATTCCCTTTTATCCAACAACATTTAAAATCCTTAATAAGGTTAGTGTCTTCTTTCACTCGTGGACAACTTTCCAAAAATATAAATTTCACCAATAAAAATCCTTAGTTGGAAATTGATGCCCATTTTACAATTTTCCCTCCCAAGTAACACATCAACATTTGTACCATTTCCACATGGTAGACAAAGGGTAGAAATTTTCCCTCCATGTCCCCATTTCACAATTCCATGCCAAGTGCATGTGGCGAGCATTTGGCAGTGCCTGTGGACACGTCAGCATTGTATTGGGCCATGTCCTCAAAAATACATGCCATCCTAATATTCAAATATAGATCTAGTATTCCAAATTTCCCCATTATAGGAACTTTTTATATTTATGTTCTTTCCGATATGATATTCCTCTTTTTCTCCGTAGTGGTTGTTCCTTCTTCTTTTAGATTTCTTCTCACTCAAGATTCACATACAAATCTAGGAAAAACTAAAAGTTCCAATTAAAAGGAGTTATAGATTTCTATATCTCCACTATTTGAACCTTTTCCCATCCACATAACATCACCTTGCCTACCGTTTGGTCTCCACCTCTGTGACATTGTGCCACTTTGATCCATGTCATGATGCCACATCATAATCTATTAGTGTCAATTAAACCCCATCTCATTTGGGTGTTCAAGATTTTAGCTTTTCCAAATTTATCAAGGTCCATCTACATCTAGAAAATCCCAACATAGTTCATTTTACAATACTATCAATTTCTATATTTTCATATTTCACATCACATGCTATGATAGGAGACATGCCAAAATGTCATGTTAGCAACTCATAAGCATGCCATATCAGCAAAAACCTTACGTAGCACATTAGCACCTGCCTACTAGTTGGGTCCAAGAGTACTCAAATGGACTCTACAGTTTCCATATCACTTACTACACTTGCATCTCTCTCTAGTTCATTTAATAAATCCATCCTTAATATTTACTTGGAAGGCTATACTTCCACCCAATAAACTAATTTTTCGTCCCCAACACTTAATAGTATCCAGTTCCAACTTGCAGCCCTTGAAGAATTATGGATCCTTCCTACTGCCAATAACTAGTTTTGTCACATGAAGGTTCCACTATCTAAGATATGGAATTTTGGAAAAATCCAATTATGAAGTATTTTTGGATGTCGAAACTTTTGGATCATGATAGATCTCGATACCGACTTCCATCACTTGACAAATTTAGGATTTCTCATCTACTACATTTTTCCTTAATCCCCTTTCTGCTAGCCCAGGGAAATGGCTCCTTGTAGACCATCTAACAAGGTGTGGAGGCTAAAACTCCAATTCGAAAATTATTTAAGGAATAAAATGTTTCTAAAAGAGATTTTCTTATCTTATCTTGAGTGTTGAAAAATGATCTAAAAGAGTAAGGAGCTATCCAAAGGACTTATGAAGCTACCAAAGTCTTCACTAGCCTATAAAATATTTCCCATCATTATGCATATTCCCATAAAAGGAACATAGAGATGGGAAATGAAAAAATGCATAACTTCCCCTAACCAAAAATAGATCATTTCACATATTTGGGTTGAAAATCTAAAAATTTAAGCATTTACAATAGAGATGCTAGTAGTGTAACTTGCCTCTTAAGGAAAAAAATGTCCTAAAGACTCCTTATCAAAAAATATATAAAATACCTTCTAGAAATGCACCAAATAGGGAATTAACGACCCTTTTCAATGTATCCAATGAAATAAAGACTATCATCATTCTCATTTTAATTCAGGTATACATTGTATATATTCAATCCCACTATTCGACTAGCAATAAATAAGTACACGAATAAATTGTAAAGATATATTTGGTCTCAAATCAAATTATGCATCATAATGCACAAACCATACACCACATATCTATTCTAAGAAACATGCCTTGAAGCATACATTTATATACATAATTCATTCATAATTGAATTAAAAACCAGTAAGCAAGTACAACTAAATGAACCACACTTGATGAACCACACTAAACAATATGGTCCTCATGATGAAACACACTTGTTGATTCGAAATGCGTCGACCAAAAATTTCTCTTATGTGATTTCTACCGCAAGACTTTGCTTAATTGATCCATCTCATCAATGCAACATACTTTATATCCCAACATAACAATAGATATGAAACATTAAAAAATAATTTAATTTCATTAAAATTGAAATCATTACACATGTTTTGTCACTTTAAATTTTGTTAGAAATTTAAGAATGGAGAGCCACTCTTCACCCAACTATACACTTATCTACATTGCAATTTCCATGTAGCTAACCAACCAGAGAAAGATTCACTCAACGCTTAAGAAGATTCAATTATGTTAAAGAAGATGAAGGTAACTCTCCTTTAAATAATAGAATCAGTATTCTACATTTCAACTAATAAATTAGTGTTGATCAACACCCATAGTATAGTTTTCATGGGTCTACATAACACAATTCACTAATCCAATAGTTGCATTGTACTTGTATTTTCTTATTACTTTATATTATTAGTTATGTAAAGTTGTATAGACAATTCTCCTAACCATCTAGATCAAGTTTAAGTCTTCCATGCTTACTTTCTTATCCAAATTTAACAAAAACCACAATTCCACACAATATTTTCATGACTTTGAAGGATTTTTGTCTTCTTCATCTCACAGTCATATCCCCAACACCCACATGATATTCTACTCTCTTATAAAAAGTTTCTTTGGTTCAATTACACACACTTCATTATCTCTCTTACATACTACAACTACATTTGATAGCTTATTTATATTATTTTCTACTCAAACCAAACATACATTGCATAAAATGAGATTCCAGGGTCCCTCCTTATGATGGGTTGTAAATTTATAAGCCTCTAGAATTGGTATGTATCACACACCTATGGATCAGTTCAATACCACTCCCAATTTGTTCCCATATTTGTTAACATTTGGTTAGTTTAACAATCAAATTATATATCTAGATAGTGAATTCAAATAATATAGAGAAATTCCCAAATCCCCCTTAAATATTCCCATTAGGCATTAATATCCATGTTGACTACTATCTATGTCATCTTTTGGAAATATATAAATGATATTCAGATTACATATAATAAAGGCTAATAAGATATCCTCCTTGACCATTTCTATCATTATAATTTGAAATTACAATTCCAATATTTTTAGATTTGAAAAGAGGTGATACCATTTCCTCCCCCTTAAAGGGATATTACCCTTAGTATTCTACAATTGATGTCTTGGAATATTTTCAATAAACAAAAATGGATATATTTTTCATGGCCTCCTCTAGATTTCACATAGCCTCATCTAATCCAAAGTTCTTCCATTGCACTTTACCTACATGAAGGTTCAATTCTAGATTAGGGTCTCCTTACTGTTAATTATGCCTAAGGGTTCTAGCTAAAACTATGCTTTAGGTTCCATCTAAATCACAACCAAATGAGTAACATAATTATAATCATATACATATTTTTTAAGAAAGCATACCTGAAACACATCATGGGCCTTTAGAGTTGGGGGTAAAGCAAATTGGTATGCCACTAGCCCCACTATTTCTAGAGCCATTTTAAGGACATATTCCCATCATGAAACACATCATGGGCCTCAAAAGTTCCATAGTAATGTGGTTCCAAATTAGGACATATTCCCATTTTAAGGAACTTATCCTAAGTCAAATTTAGATCTATACATTTTCTCATGCTTAGAATTACTTATGATTTTATGATATACATAACCCTTCTACTAGTCTTGTGCCACGTTTAGTTTTTGCTTAATCCTCGTCACTTCCTTCTCTATCTCCTTTAAAATTTCTAGTACAATTGTAATCCAATTCGTTGGGATATCCCAATTTATTGGAATATTTCATTTTCTATAATACAATTCTTGTAATGGAATAATACTCATTTCATCTCAATATCCATTATTATAAGCAAATTTTATGAGTTGTAGGTAATCTTTTCACTTCTTGGGCTAATGCATAACATACAATTTTAGCTTATCTTTTGGTATTTTTTCACCCTCTTTTTGTGTCCATTATTTTGAGGATGATGGGTTTTATTGAATTTTAATTATGTTCCAAAGTATGTAAATCAAGGCTTCCAAAATTTTGAAGCAGATTTGACATCTTGATCATATTTTATTACTTTAGGAATGGCATGCACCTTGAAATTTTCTTTCACAAAAACATTTACAATGTCAATTTCTTTATTGGTTTACTTGATACAAATAAAGTGGGTTTACTTGTACACCACTATCATAAATGCATTATTTTACATTTTCTTCCTTGGTAGTTGAATGATAAAATCCACAAAATGACTTCCTGGTTCCGATTTGGAATTGGTATTGTCTATGGTACACCTGCTTAATGCCTATGTTCCACTATTAATTTTTAATATTCCAAATGAATTACAATATACCCCAAAATATCCTCCTTTATCCAAAGAAGAAAATAATATTTCTTGATGGATATAATCATCTTTTGTATCATAGGTGTCTTGTGTAAGGAATCTTATGTAGCTCATGCATTATGAACTTCCTTAAATATGATGAATTTTGTACATATAATCTAAATTTGAGAAACAATAAGTTTTCCCTTCTTAGCCAATATCCTTGATAGTTGGTCCTTTAGACTCTTTCTCTAAAATCCATCCATAGTTTTAAAATATTCTTCATCCCATAAGGCATTTTTTTCATGCCTTTGATGTCATAGTTATATATACTCACTATATCCTTATGAATAATATGCACACTCCTATCAAGTGCATTATCACAGGGTTATCCTTCCATTTCATATATTTGATCTCAAAGACAAATTCACTAGTAACTGTTACTTGCCTAAGTTTCCTAGAATTCCGCAAGGGATGCTCAAACAAATAACTCACTCTACTATGATTCGTCATTAATACAAATTCCCTCTCGAATAAATAGTTCTTTCACATCTTCACAGTATGCACTTAGATCTAAGCTCTAAGTCATGAGTTACAATTTCCTCATGAGGATAACCCAGGCCCATCCTAAACACGCTTTCCCTTACCATATGAATGATCAATAATTTCTGTCAATATCATGACTTCTTGACTATACTTGAATTATTGGATTATACCTCTAATTACTAGTTTTTTCATTTAAGGGTTATCTCAACATCACAAGTAGGGTCCCTCCATAAATTCTACCATTATTTTTCTCTATCATCTCAATATCCAACTATAACCCAAAATGACATATGATAGCTACCAATTATTACATCTCAACTCTAGATAATATTTTTCATGGAAATTAAATTTTCTAGATTGATATATAATTACATGGCCTTGTTACATGAGCATTCCACCAAGCCCTTCCTTCCAATAAATCTATACACACCAAAAATTCCTCATTTGAATTTTTCATCTTCAATATATGAGCATTATTCAAAATATGCTCCAATTTTTGGAAAATTTCTTCACATTTAGTTGAACACACAAAATTCACCCCCTTTATTTATAGGGAGGTGATTGGGTGACAAATCTTAGAAAATCTTTGGGTAAATATTACGAAATATCTGATTAATACCATAAAGGATTTCAATTTTGTTACATTTTTAAGCATGTGCTAATTTATGATTACCTATATATTCTTGATGTGTACTACAACCCATTATTCTAAGATTGCATCCCATAGATAATGCAATTTTCTTTGGAAGAATTCACACTTAGTTTTCCATACTCCTAATGTTTTCCTACACTTGCAATATTATCTTGAGATTTTCTTTGAACTCCTCTTTCGTATTTGAATATACATTGTATTTGTCACATGTCAACTATATGTTAAGCATAAAAGGAATTACACATTTTGAGAATAAAATTATTAAAATGTTTTATTCAAGATCTATTTGAAATCCTAAATTATCTTGCATCAAGAGGGATCAATGTTTCCTTTTCAAGATAGATTTGGAGTTAAGATGTATCTATATTGGTTCTTTATTTATCCATCTATCTAAACTCAATTTAACTCTCGACTACCTTATTCCACTTTTGTTATTCTTGCAAACTATTTTATTAACTTTAGAAGAAATTTTGATATGGTACTCAAGGCTAACTTTTGGAATAGGATAGAATATCTAAAAATTCCTTCTAATCTAAGCTACTATTTGTTAAGAATTGGGGAGAGAGAGAAAAGTGAAGAAAGATGGCAAAAATTCCTCAAGCCAATGTATGATATTGTACTGACCTCAAAATCTTAATTGATAATATATCAATGACCATTTTATATCTTTTGTCTATATCACATTGACAACTCATTAGTGGAACATGATCACACCTCAAGGATTACAAATCATGATATCATACTTTTTTATTCTCTAAGGACCCACATTCTAACACTATTATAAGGTTGTACAAGAACATTATTTCTACTTTTAAAAAACTCATGGTTGGTGAAAAGAAGTTAAGTGTAATAAAGAGCTAAGCAATTGTTTCCACTATCCCTATGCATTTTGGAACTAAAGAATTGTTTCTAATAAATACGTTGTATATGTAGTGGTATAGTCATATTCCTTCTTCTATACACTTACAATATTGCATTTATGACATGGTGTTCTTATGATATTGATAAGCGAGTAAAATTTTGAAAATATTTCTACTATAATATGTGCATGACTATTATAATGAATGTTATGATAATTAAACCAAAAAAAATTAGTTTCTCTAATTTCATCAATCAAAACAACAACTTGGAGAAAGTGACTTTAGGAAAATACCTCAGAGTCAATTTGATTGTAAACTTAATTGGAATCATATGATTAAGGAAAAGATATAAGTATGATGGAAATATTTTATAGACTTGGAAACAATTTTAAATCAACCGACCTCTTCTTATGCAATAAGAAGAAATTTCTCTTTGATATTGTAATCACTTCTATTGCCTTACATGGTTGCAAAGTTTGGGGTTGCCCTCTCATTTAAAATTTCTGGAAAAAGAGAGAGGAAATCCAAAAGTGTTTTATTAACTTATTATTTAAAGTTTTTTATCAGCAAGCCATGCTCTATCCTCCTCCTTTCCCTTATGGATAGTATTACTATGAAAAGGTACCTAATATATAGGAATAAGAAAAAAAATGGAATACAAGTGACTTAGTAAGATTTCTTCAAAACCTAGTGAAAACTAGTGTGGATTGCATAAAGATGTCAAATCATGGCTAAATCATCAAGGAATAAAAGAAGATGTCACTCTATAAAATAATGTTGTTATTACAAATATTAGTGCATCTAAATATAAGAACAAATTACCCTGCAATAAGAACTAAAGTAATAATAATAAAAATATGATGTTATAAGGAGGTGATCAACTCTAGTGAAGAAATCAAAATTATTTCTCTATTCTGACTAGCATAAATAACAAGATTGATGTTTTTAAAATTAGAATATACTCTAACAAGCTTCATAGTGAAGTAGGGTGTTTAACAACACACAAAATGTCATAGGCCAAAAGAATTAGTCATCTTTGTTACACTAGTGAAAGCTAGTGTTGATTTCATAAAGATTTCAAATCTTAGCTAAATCATTACGGAATGAAGGAAGATGATACTATATAAAATAATTGTGTTATTAAAAATATCAGTAGATATGAATCAATCAAACAGGGGATAGCTCAATTTTCAATCATAGTGTTATCTCTTAAATATTATGTATGTTGTGAGATTCTAGGATCAAATTCTCCCATGGGTGTTCACCCCACTAGAGAAAAAAATAGTACACCTAAATCTAAGAACAAATAACCTTGATTTAATAATTATACTATAAAAATTATGTTTATCATTGATATATAGAAGTGACTAACCCTAGTGGAGAAGATCAAAATTATTTCACCTTTTTGAGTAGCATAAAGAATATGATATGTTTAAAATAAAAATATACTCTCATGAGCTCCATTATGAAATGTTGGACAACTCCCAAAAGGTCATATGACAAAATAATTAGCCATCTTTGTTACACTAATTAGATTACAAATAAAAAGAATCTTCAATAATTTAGATCACACATTCAAAATAATTGTAAAGATGCCAACTTTCCACTTTTAAATGTATAGAAAGCATAAATATTTTGAAATATTTTTCTTAATAGCTTTGAAGCACATGGAAAAACTTTTTGAACTAATATAAGCATTTTCTACGTGGTAACATGAACAACAAAAATTAAAACTATTTTATTACAATAATGGAAAAAGTTAATTATTTTCTTTAAACATTTTTCTGGTGTATAATATAAATAATAAATATATAATCATAATTCTAAAATATTCACTAAAAGTCAAAGTAAATAAAAGTTATCTTTCTTCTATCTAGTAAGAAATACATTTTTCACTAAGAAATCGATATAATATTTTAAAGTATTCCATTTAGAAGAGAATCTAAAAATAGCCTTGATGAAAATACATTTTATTTTGTTACGTTGTAAGGTGTTCCTTTGAGAAGAACTCCCCCAATTTCCACTCTGCACCTCATGGCACCATCGATATTGTGTTAGAAGACTGAAATATTATCACTCGTCGGATGTAAGTTTTGGTTGATTAGGTCTGTTAGTTGCCCCATTTCCGAGTAAGTTCATGATGAAGAAGGAGTTCACTCACTTGTCTTCATGTTCTACCCAAAGAATGTTGTAAATCAATTGATAGTTGTGAGTTCTTGGAGCAATGAAAGTTGCTTGGCTCTTCTGCCTTCATGTTGTACCTAAAGCATTGTGCCAATCAATGGATATTTGTGAGTTGTTGGAGCAACAAAAGTTTATTGGTAGTTGTGTTGGGTGCGAGCAAGAAGACAGATCAGGCTCTTGAAAAGATGGGACATTTTATTGGAGATGAGAAACCAGACAATCGAGGGTAAAGGTTAAGGTACTTTGTAGAAGATGGTCGACAACCACTGAGTTTGAGTAAACATAGTGTCCAAATGGATGAACCATGCCAACCTTTACCCTCTCACATTACCACATGATTTGGATAAAAGTGTGTCTTCTACGCATGATTCTTTAGGTATTTCTTTCTTGTAAGAAATGTTATTCAATCTATAAGCAGGAGGTCACTCACTTGTCTTTTGTGATGTACCCAGAGCATGACAGAAATCAATTAATAGCCACGAGTCCTTGGAGTAATGAAATATACTTGGTTTCTTTGTCAGATGTGAGTAACCAGAACAACTAGGCTCTTGAAAAACTATAACATTTTACTGGAGATAAGAAGCCATAAGATCGAGGGAAAGGATTGAGGTACTCTGTAGAATATGGTCGACCACCACTAAGTTTGAGTAAACATAGTTTCAAAATGGATGAACCATGCCAACCTTTACCATCTCAATTGCACACATTACCACTTTATTTGGATAAAAGTGTGTCTTCACAAAGTGTGTGTTACCATTCCAGTGTTTTCACAGAGTTTTTCTAGTTAGCCATATGCATGAAACAAGATATGTGGGCCTCCTATTGCCCCTTGTACGAGAACTCACATTCAAAGCCATTCTAGACTGGACCCTAGTGAAGTTGGAGGGATTGTTATTGGATTGATGAAAAACATTGTTGTTTGTGTGTCCTTGTTGATAGGCATTGGAGGTTCCCATAATATGAAAGTGTCGGTAGGAGGAGGGGACCCCTCTTTAAATGAATTGGAAGATGAAGAAATAGGGGAGTAAAAATTGGTGGTTTTTGAAGGTGGGGAGAATCTCATGGTGGAGGATGTGTTGAATGCAACATTTCAAGTATTGGGTAAGACCATCTATGGCACTATCTACAAACCCAAGCTTAGCCAGGAAGGAATTGTTGCTTGAGGCTTCTCAAGGAAGGGACTTGCAAGGACTGAAAATAACTCCTACATGTAGTTAAAGATTTGGGTTTCCTTCAGCATGAAAATATACTCCTTCTCCGATCATTTTATGAAGGAACAAGAGAGAAGATTCTTGTATATGATTATCAGAACAAAAGAAGCTTGGCTGACCTTCTTGATGGTAAGTTGTCATTTTGAAACCCGAGTCTAAGGAAGAATTTCTATGTTGTCTTTAGTTTCTTCTCCAAAAATAGGAAAATTGATTAGATTGCATCCTCCATTCATAGGATATCAATTGTACATGTATTAAAAAGATTCAAAAAAAGTATGCCATTGAAAGTTGGTTATATCCTTTATGAAAATAAAAAAACATTCGTAGGGTACTGTGAAATGGGCCATTGCACTGATATAACTCATGGAATTTTTGGGCTTTTCATTTTATAATTTTTCTATTGTTGACAAAACATGAATTTCACTTTCAAAACAAATGTAGTTCTCCAAAAGATATAACAAAAGTAGCAAATACTATAAATTTACCTGGAAAGTGTTCATAGTTTTTTTCTACTTGCAAATTGAGGTTCAGATTGCAATAATAATATTCAAGAGGCCATGGTCCTTCCAAATATTAAAAGAAAATGAAGAATGAACTTGAGTTCTGCATCTCAAATACACTTAAGTTATTCTCTAGATTCAATATGAAGTCTTGCAATTATCTCTTCTTCATTCAAGGAAATCCTCATCTTGTAGGTCTGTGGGTTGGGTCCTTACTTTGTCTTACTTATGCAAAAAGATCATTTATTTTGCACATGCTCGAGGTGGGAAACCCTCTTTGAGTTGGGCTCACATCCACAAGATTTTTCTTCGAGGAGTAAGAGGACTTTCCCGCCTTCACACTAGACATGAAACACCCATTAGAGGAAATTTAAGCCTAAAAGTGGCCCGAGAGGAAAAAATCAAGGAATTAATAAAAAAATGCCATGTAGACAAATTTTTAAGATTACTTTATTTTTATCTATGTTCCACAATATTTAATAGCACAACATTTAATAAAAAAATTAATATACTAGCTAATTTTTTACTTTTATCGAATTCACTCAATATATGGCACTTTTATTAAAATAACTGTCTATATATTTTTTATATTTAACTATATTTTAGTTTTTTTTTAGCGTTGTTGTCTGCCGAGGTCACAATTTCGACTAGAATATATTTTTCGGCTAGAATCTGGTAATTTGTCCTTGATGGAATACATTGTTTAACTATTTAACTATTTTATATTTAACTATATATTTGATAATTTTGTCTGGAATCCGGTAATTTGTCCTTTCTGGAATGCATTTTTTAATTATGTAACTATTTTTTAACTATTTAACTATTTTATATGTGCTATATATTTTAACCATAGTCTAACTTATAGACAAAATAGACTTCTTCACTAGAATTCGGCGAAACAATTTCAAGAAAAATGTGATTTTTTGTTGTTTAAAATGCATTTTTGAATCCATAAATGGATTCAACACCCTGAGAAACCCCCCGACCACTCGAATTGTACAGATTAAACAACTTAACAACTTAAACTCAAGAATTTGAAAATCTCTACAAGATTTCAGTTAAAATTAACCAGAAAATGTCCTAAAAAAGGCCATTTTGTCTATAAGTTACACTACACCTATATTTTATATTTTTGTCAGGATTCGGTCATTTGTCATTTTTGGAATATATAATTTTTAACTATTTAACTATTTTTAACTATTTAATTATTGTATATTTGGCTATAACTATATTTTATTTTAAACTATTTTATATTTAATTATTTTTTTGGTATCTTTGGGGCATGGCTAGTAATGTCAAATGGAACTTCATTTTTAATTTATATTTTTTCACTAATATCAATATTTACATTGCATTAACAACTTTTTCGATATTCTAATTCATATGAGTAAGGTATTTAAATAATATTAATAAAATATTTCACGGATACCCAAATTAAACAATTTAAAATTATTTAAGACATGTACCTCTTTTTAGATTTAAAGGATTTTGATTGGTTTACGTATTATGACATGAAAATTATGTGAAAAGTTCAGGGGCAATTTTAGGCTGAAATTTCCTTTAATGCATCACTCATGGGAACCTCAAATCCAAGAATGTTTTAGTGGATGAAAACTGTGTGGCATATCTAACTCATTGTAGCCTAGACCAATTATTGAACCCATCATCTACTGCTCATATGATGAATGCAGCTACACTTGAGGGCTACAAGGAATTCTCCTATTACAAATACTCATTGGCAAGAAACCAGGAAAGAATGAGAGCTCTTACAAATTTGTTGATTTTCCTTCTATTGTGAAGACTACTGTGTTGGAGGAGAGTTTGTTGGAGCTATTTGATGTTGATATCTTTAGGGGATTGAGAATTCCGGTAGATGATGGATTAGATTTAGCACTTAAACTTGCCATGGGTTGTTGGGCACCTTCTCCATCAATGAGACTGAATATTAAGGTTGTCATCCAACAATTGCAGGAGATAAGGCCTAAGAATCATTCTACTTTATATACTCCCACTAATACTAGGAGTGAACTAGAGATTGCATTTTATCTTTAGGCAGTTCTTTGCCTGTCCATTTTCATTTTTTATTTTCATTTTGTATTGCTTTGATGGCATCTTTAATGTAGAAGACATCTTTCAAAACCATGGGACTGAGTGCCTTAAGAAGGAACAATGGAAAAATCCACAATTTTCATGGTTACACCATAGAAGTAGCAATGAATTTAATTTATTCTCCATAGAGTTAAGGTATTGGAAGGTATTTCCGATTTCTTTCCATTGTGAGGACCTATGCTTCTCTTTAGTGTGGGGTTTTTAGTGAACTTCCCAAGTCATTTAGATTTGTATGGAAGCTGAAGAAGTTCATCTCAAATGTTAGATTAAATGGCAACACAAAGTCCACCCAGGATAGCAAGAGGACTGGTGATCATAATCTCCATTTCTGTTGCTTATGTTATGGACGTGCGCATGAAGATCGAAGAGAAATCCCTAACATTTGGTGTTCTCCACTTCGACCGAAGCGTAGGAATTGTTCATTCCATGACATGGCTAAAGTAGGATTTCATGAACGAATAATGAAACCAACTTTGGTGTGTGTACCAGAGAGTGAGAGAATTTTGTGTAACTCAGTCGATAGTCAAATGGGTACATTTATTTCCTTGTGTAAAATTTGTAAGTTCGGCCTGGATAACCAATTGCAGGATCAGAACACATGGTCATTTTTTTCATGGGTACTTTTATTGCAAACTCTTCACGATACCATGTTATAGGAAATCTCCCACATGTGTAAAATTCAAGAAGGAATTTGACTATTTCATCATGTTAGAAGTTATGATAGTGATTATAAGCTTCTTGAAGAATTGGTTGTAAAAACATTGAAATTAATATCTGTGAAAATTTGATAGTTCTAGGGACTCAATAGATTTGAGGTTAAGATTAATCTGTGCTAGTTTAGAAAGGTCAAGATAGGCATGTCAATATACCTGGATTATGCTAACAAAAACTTATGTCAATCAATGCATCTCCTCTAGCTTGGCCCAAGTATCCCACCCACAGAACGTTGCATATCTTCAGATTAAATCTGCAAAATGAAATGTCCATTGGTCCCCTTGACATCACTACTAATATCATTTTCCCTCTTACTGCAACTATTGTGTCTAATACCAGTTTTCCTTGTTGTCTAGGAAATAACAAGCTCACTCTCTTAAGCCCCTCTGCTTCTAATGTTTGATATTCTCCTATGGTTATCATTGTATCATCTGCTTGAGGTGATGGATCAGAAGCTTCACACATCTATCTTCCTTCATTCCCGGGAAATGGAATAAAAAAAACAGGCAATAAACTGGATGAAGAGAATATGTCATCTTAGAAGTTATTACCTCTACTTTTTTCTTCTTATAGTGAGGAAATAGGTCTCACCATGTGGAGAAGAGTGAGGAAATAAATTAATTTGATACTGCTACTGCAATTGGTGATTTGTAGATATTTGGTTCATGTAACATGATGTAAAACATGTCTCTTTAGTTTTTGAAAGTATGTTAGTATCTATCTGTATTATGTGTGGCTGCTAGCATAAATGGGGCAATTATATGAGAGAATAAGAGAGAGGAAACAAAAAGGAAGGCCAACCAGTTATATGGGATCATAAGTTTTAAATATATGCATAAAACATGCCTAACATATTCACCTCCATTTATAATGACTTCATTGTGTTTTACTTGATGCATGTACCTTTCTCCTCTTCTTGTAGATTTTGAGGCTTAGCAGTTCTCTCTTTGTAAAACTCAGAAGACAATTCTCGTTTATTAAAGATAGATAAAATTAAGATGACAAAATCCAACATTAAAGGTAATTTTAAATGATACACTAATAAATAATTTCATTCATTGTTATTTTAATTAAAATGATTGAAAAACATCATAGAAAAAGGGATGGATCCAATATTATGAAATTCCAGAGATAAAGGTACTTCTTAATACAACCAGGAACTAAAACTCCTACATATTTCCACTTAGAGCCAATGCTACAAATTTTTTTGTCATTTAGAGTGATGTAAAAACTCCTTTCATACTTCCAAGTAGTGGCAACAATGAAGCTCCAGAAACTTCCACTAGCCCAACCTTGCACAAGCTTTCAAACTATTAAACTACACCACAAAAATCACACCCAATTTTTAGAAGTCATTGCTCAATAATTTCACTGAGATCTCTAATATTAGATAATACACTTAGGATATTACCCTTTTTGAAATATATATTCATTGAATTTCAACATGAAGGGCATGCTTGGTATCACCAACATGAATAAGGTTATAACCCAAAAGCAATTTATTCACACTACTCCCATCCACAATACTCAAATATTTTCACACATCAATGCTAAAATGCACACTTTTTGTGCCTCCTGCACCAACGTGGACTTTTTTTAAGCTCATCATGCACTTTTATGAAGTTCCCTAAATAGAAATAGGACACGCAAATAGGAGCACAACATTATCCCCATATTTGTTGCCAGTATTATGCATGTTTGCATGGAGGTCAAAGAGCAATCCTTGCCACTTGGTGTTCTCGACGTTGACCAAAATGGAAGAGTTGTTCATTCCATGGCATGTCTTAAGTAGTATTTCATGAAGGGACAATGAAACCAATTTTGGTGCGTATACAAAAGAATGAGAGAATTTTGTATAACTCAATCCATAGTGAAATGGTTACACTCATTTCCCTATGTAAAATCTGTAAGTTCGGCATATGTAACCAGTTGCAGGATTATGACCCATGTTCATGTTTGCCATGGATACTTTTATCATAAATTATTCAAGATACCATGTTACAGGAAATCTCCCACCTCTGTAAAATTCAAGAAAGAATTTGACCGTTTCATCATGCTAACATTTATGACATTGATTATAATTTTTTCATAGAATTCGTTGTAAGAAAATTGAAATTGAAATATATTGGAATTTGATAGTTCCAGGGAAAAAATATATTTGAGGTTAAGATGAATATATGGATTTGATGTTAAGATGAATCTGTTCTAGTATATAAACATGAATATAGGCATGTCAATATACCTAGATTGTGCTGACCAAAAATTATGTCAGCCAATTCATCCTTGGGATTGGCCCAAATATCCCACCCAGAAAATGTTGCATATATTCAGATTATCTCTGGAAAATGAAATCTCCATTGGTCTCCCTGAAATTACTAATAATATCATTGTTCCTCTTGCTACATCTGATTTGTCTAATACCAATTGTTCTTTTTGTCTAGGAAATAATAAACTCACGTTAGTAAGCCCCTCTTCTTCTACTGTTTTGTCTGATCTAACGATAATACCTAGATAAGTAAATAGATAATAATTCCTAAAATACCATCCGTATCCTATAAATTTTCAGCAATGGACAACATAACGGTGGTCTTTTGGAGACTAATCATTGATCCGGATTTAAACAGGAACGCAATAAAATGCAGAGATAACCATAAAGACAAATATGCAGCGGAAATAATACTTCATTTCATTACTGTAAAATACTGAAATATGCTTACAAATAGAAATGGAAATAACCCAGCTAGGGCGATGGTAGCTTATCTCTGAGAAGAGATGTGTCGGCTACATGCCTCTGAACTGTTCTCCAAAAACTGTGTTACAATGAGGCTCGAGGGCCTATTTATTGTTGAGAAACAATGGAAAACCTTTTACATTCCAAAACCTAACCTTAGAAGATGAAACGCCAAATTGTGGGCCCCGTTTTTGGGTAAGTTGGTACATCAACTTCCCGGGGTCGCGAATTGGTCGTACTATCTCCGTTTGACGCACATGATAGCCCGTAGGAAAGATCTCTCCGAGGACTACGACGAAAAAGATGATTTTTAGACAGAAAAATCGCCGCAGTGGATTTCCCAAAAAATGTCGTTTAGGGCCTCAAAACGGCTGCGGAAGTTTAGGACCCGAAAAACTACTAGAAATAGTAAATTGTGCTATAATTAAGGACACAGAAAAACTGAAAGAGATAGTTGTGGGGGTCCAAATGGGATAGGTGGGTGGCCACCAACATCCACCTGGATCATTCCTCCCCCCTTAGGAAGAAATGGTCCCCATTGCGTTGAGTTCCTCCTTGAGATGAGGAAGTTTCTGCTGAGCTGGATCTCTGGTGAGCTGTTCTGCAATCTCTGATGTGTCCAGAAATGGTGGGGAGCATGGTCGGCGACGGTCCACATTGAACACTCGGTGCAAGCGAAGAAATGGAGGAATGCTGTGCTTCAAAGCATTGTTTCCTGTAGCCTTGTTACTGGTTTAAGGACCATGTCGAAGTGGTCTGAGTTTCTGATGGGTTCTAGTAAGGCGCTCCCTCTGCAAATGTAACCAAACTTTGTCGCCCACCTAAAACTTGTGTGGTACCCCTCTGGGTAAGGAGAAGTTGTTCCTTTGTTCTGTCACGACTGTATCCCTCTGTTGTTGCTGATGTGTGGAGGAACCCTTCGCGGGGGTCATGGATGTAGCAACGATCTTCCCCTTACTTCGGGAGCGAACCAGATAGAAAATAAATTTCCTAGTTTGTGAGATGAGCTTGCTGCCTTTCTTAGCAGTGATCAAAGAGGTGGCAGTAGGTGGGGCTACCTTCGTTATCCTGTATAATGAATTATCCAAAGAAATGATGACAGCGCGAGGCCTTGACTCATACACAGCATGTCGCCTCCACAAGTATGGCTGGCCTAATAGTACATCACAAACATCCAGAGGTGTAACATCACACAATACCTCGTCTGTGAAGGGTTTGATGCTGTAGGGAAGGCGGCACTACTGGCGAACTTTGAGATCTCGTCCTTCATGAAGCCAACCGATATTGTACGTCTGTGGGTGTGGTGTAGTTGGTAGGCCCAACCGCTTCACGACCTCTACTGAAATGAGGTTCTTTTGGCTGCCACTGTCCATAATGAATTGCAATGGCGAACCCTTCACCCACATCTGTGAGTGGAAAAGACGTTCCCCCTCCTCTGGATCTTCGGGCTCATTTTTCTGGATCTTGGCAGAAGCAACAGTGGCGCTGTTATCTACATCAATGATCTGCTTCCCTTTGTCATTCCCCTTGCCGGGTTCTGACTCAGAGTCGGAACATGCATCTGATTCGGAAGCCTTCAACTCGGCCACCAGCGACTGCTTGGTCCGACACTCACTTGTGTTATGAGTGGGACTCTTGTGGAACTCACACCACTTTCCTGTGTCCTTCTTCGGCTTCGTGGTGTTGTTCTTTTCTTGCGGCTTCGATGGGTTGTCTTGGGTCACCCCGCCTTGGCTTTGTCCTTTGGGCTTTGGATTTGCAGATCCAAAGTCTCGCTTCTTCTGTTTGAACTTTTCCTCGATTTTGACAGCGTATCGGTATGCTGTGCTGAGTGAGGAGATGTTCAAGAACTCCATCTCTTCTTGGATGTATCTGTGTAGGAAGCCGCGGTATTTGAGTACCAGATGCAGCTCAGAATCTTTGATACCCAATTGTGTACGAAGGGTATGAAAAATGTTTGTGAACTCTGGCACATCTTGGTCTCATCCCTGCCGCAGTGTGGTCCATTTGATGTATTTGTCCTCATAGCTTTTGACAGGGTAGTACTGCTCCTTGATGGCATCCCGGAAGTCATTCCAAGTGGGTGCGGCCGAAAACAATGAGCCTGTACTTTCATCCTTCTGTTCGCAGTAGGTTTCCCACCAGTCCTTGACGTGGGGGGCTACTTTGAGAAGAGCGAAAACAATCTTTTCCGGACTTGAAAATTCATGAACAGAAAAATACCCATCGAGCAGATTTAACCATTTATCTACGGCATCTGCGTCTATTTGACCCTCGAAGATGGGGATTTCAAAATTAACTTGTACCTTAAACGGTGTGGCATTTCTAGAGTAGCTGTTGGAAGCCTATGCATCACCTCTAGGTAGTCACTGAAGGATTTGGGCAAAGTTGTCCATCATCGTGTTCCTTTGTCGCTCGAGGGCTTCTTCGAGAAACATTTTGATAGGATCTCCTGCCCCCTTGTTTTTCTTCTCATCTGCCATGGGAGGTCGTCGAGATTTGCGAGGCTGGTCTTGCAAAGGTTCGACCAGTTTCAGACCTAACTCCTTATATCCCGACCTCGTTGGGTACATGCAAAGAAAAACAGAGAAAAAGCAGACCACTCTGATACCACTGATCTGGATTTAAACAGGAACACAATAGAATACAGAGATAACCATAAAGACAAATATGCAGCGGAAATAATACTTCATTTCATTACTGTAAAATACTGAAATATGCTTACAAATAGAAATGGAAATAACCGAGCTAGGGCGATGGTAGCTTATCTCTGAGAAGAGATGTGTCGGCTACATGCCTCTGAACTATTATCCAAAAACTATGCTACAATGAGGCTCGAGGGCCTATTTATTGTTGAGAAGCAATGGAAAACCCTTTACATTCCAAAACCTAACCCTAGAAGATGAAACGCCAAATTGTGGGCCCCGTTTTTGGGTAAGTTGGTACATCAACTTCCCGGGGTCGCGAATTGGTCGTACTATCTCCGTTTGACGCGCATGATAGCCCGTTGGAAAGATCTCTCCGAGGACTACGAAGAAAAAGATGATTTTTAGATAGAAAAATCGTTGGTGGTGGATTTACGAAAAAACTTCGTTTAGGGCCTCAAAAAGCCTTGCGGAAGTTTAGGACCCGAAAAACTGCTAGAAATAGTAAACTGTGCTATAATTAAGGAAACAGAAAATTGAAAGAGACAGTTGTGGGGGTCCAAATGGGATAGGTGGATGGCCACCAACATCCACCTGGATCAATCATCCCCTCATGTTGTTACTTTGAATCTATGAGATTCATCCTCTTCATGCATTAGGGTGACATTGAGGTTTGCTTTGCGACAAGGAATGGCAAGTCAACTTGGGGAGATCTCTACAAGATCATTTAGTATTCTTGGTTGAAAACTCTCATATTCCCATTAATATAAATGGTATACTATTTTCCTATATGTGTTATGTTACTTTTATGTTCATGTATTTCAAAGCCTTGTTCATCCATTGAATAGAGTAATTGAATAATGCTACATAGATGTCGTAGATCTTTGGCTTGTGTTGATTTTATGTGCAGGTTCTAATTATAGCAATCAGAGCTACAATTGGAACTTACAAGCTGAGAGGAAAATAAAGCGTGCGACAGATTCCAAGTAAGCCTCTTTCCATTCTTCAATTTCTCTAAGAGAAACTTTATATTATTTGATTTCTGTTGTTCTAGACCAGTCCACTAGGTCTAGGGAAGATACTTCTGTCTGTAGTCATAAATTCTACATAACACATGGTAATGGCCAAAATTCTCCTAATTGTCTCAATTATTGTTGTAGCACCCCTATGAATATACTTTTTAAGCATTTACTATTTTTATACATTGAAATATTATTATATTTAATGGCAAGGGAAGCCATGATGACACTTATGTGATTATGTAATTATTTTATTTGTGTTAATAAATAAATTGCTTGGAAATATTCAGGAAAGACAACTAGAATTTAGAAGACTTATTTTCGACTTAGAAAAAGTGGTTGGTGGTCAAGCCCACATGATGGACCTTCACTAAAGGTCTCCTAAAAATACCTAGGAGAAAATATTGAAATGAAATCAAAATTAACATAATGGGAGAGAAATATTATGTTAATCATTTATTTGGAGATAAATACTAAGTGGGGTGGAATAAAAAATAGTGGGAGAGAAAGACGTGCTTTAAAGAAAAAGAAAATAATATTTTTCAAAAAATCTAAAATAATAAGGCCTAGTGTTTAGTCAATTTAATGTTCTTAAATTGTAAGCATAAATTGTTGACCAGGGCAGGAAAACCGATGAAGTGCAAGTGCATTGTATGTGCTAGAAGTCTTTTATGTTGTTAATATGATTATGTTATCATTATCTAAGTTAATGTCAAACTCTAGAATTAGTGTTGAGATGATGTTATTATCTATACTAGGATGTTATTTCTAATATTTCATTGTTAATTGATTATACTAAATGTTATCTATAGAATTAGTTCTTATTGAATTGAGTTTTTAGAATGATTGGATAATGATTTTAACTCTTTTCAATGAATATGTTATTGATCATATTTTAAACTTATCAATTGTTTTTCGAATTTTATGTTTAAACTAAACAAAGCTAATTATGAAAGCATGAAATCACATAAAGAAAATCCTAATTTATCAACTTGAAAATAAAATGTGTTTGAATTCAAAAGCTGAGAAAGATTGCCACTCTTATCTACTACACTTTTATTTCAATGAAAAAAGAAAAACAGAAACGTAATTATTGAGATTTTGCTAGGTATTAAGAAAACGAGATTACTGAGTTTATGCTAGATATTAAACAAATGAAATGAATGATACAAAAATCAATCAAGTGAACCTAGTCGTGAACTTCATTGAATTGCATCTTAAAAACATGAAAATAGGGCATCCATGAATTAAATCTATGAAAAAAAAAGAAAATATAATTACTATGAATCAAAGACGTGATCTGCATGCAGGGGCCCTCCATGAGGCAGTCAGTCACCTTAAATCAACAACACATCAAATGTATGAAACAATAACTTTGCATTAAGCAAAAAAGAGTTCTACAGGATTCTCAAATTACATATGGTGGTACACATGTTACACAGAGATGCCAATGTTTTTATAGAGTTATTTGTTAACAATACACAAAATTCAATCCCATAGGACTTCACTATAGTCCTTATCAAAACTAAATCATATCACTTATTTGTTGATTTTTTATTGAAAAAGAAAATTGATGAAATCTCTTAAGATTCAGACTCTGTTCCAACACGGTGTCTTGTTGTTGACTGTCATGGTTGACCATGTTGTAGTGAGGATCTCCTAATGAATTAGATCAAGTAAATAGGAAGAAATCCATGAGAGGATCATGCCCTATCTAGCCATATACTCTTTTGCTGATCTGGTGCACTCGAACCCTGTCAACAATGGAAGTAGTTGTAGATTTGTGGATTAGCTACAAAATCAGGTCAATTTTGTAGTTGCATGTAAAATTTAATAGAACAATAATTCATATTTATAAAATATGAAGAGGAGGACATATGAATGTTTACCTTGTCAAAACCTTATGTTTACTGCATTTATTTGGATGATAGCGATATGAAAAAAGAGGTAAGTATGGAAAAAAAAAAGGATGTTAAGATAAAGTCGTTCTTGGGCTCTACATTCCCCCACACTAGAGGTTTTGTATGTCCTCATACAACACAAAATTGTAAATTTTTTGTATGTCTTTAGATACCTTTGTGAACACATCTAGGTTTCACTTTCTTCTTCTTCTTTGCAGTTACTGCCATCCTTGGCTTCCTCGTAAGGATTTTGTACTTCAAGTTAATGATTTCTCTTTTCATGGCCTTCTTTTCTTTCTTCAATTTCTTATTCTTTTTATAACATAGACTTAAGTGAAGAATGAGGTTATCACTTTTGGGAATTTGAATTTCATTTTGTGATTTCAGCGTTTGATTTTCAGTTTTGAGGTACCTGTTTAATGTCTCCAGCTCAAAGATTTCTTGTTTCAATACATTAGATGTGGGAGATTCTTGTGGCTCATTAAACAGGTTGACTCCTTCTTTTGGGCTCTGAATTTATCCTTTGGCTACTACTTCCTTCTCTCTAATGATTCTATGTAATCATAGATGTCTTGTTGTATAGGATCAATACTTGGGCTATGTACTGGACTCTTTGGAGGTGAAATAAAGGGAGGTGGTGATACCCTTGGTGACAGTCTCAGTGATTCTCTTGGAGAGTCCTCGAGATATTTGGATTGCTCTTTTGACTCAAGATCGATATGTTCTACAACTTCCGAGGTTGCTTCTTTCACTATGTTTAATCTGGTGCTTCTTATCAAACATGCGGTCAATATTATTTTCCTTAGCTCTTGAAATTTGTTTCTGAGGCAGGGTTTTTACTTGTGATAAAACCTATGTTTTCTTGCTGGATTTGTTTCTTCTAAGACTGTCTATGTTCACTTTCTGCAAAATTTCTACAATTGGTAGATCATCCTCTGACAAATCTTGTTGATGTTGTGGTTCATATTCTATTGTTGTCTCATTTTTTCTCTTTCTTCCCTTTAGGGTTCTACTACCACTTGGTTGTTCAGGGGTTTTCTCTTCAAAGTGATTTCTTACTAGAAAATCTTCCCAATTCTCACCTATGCTTTGAAGAGGAAACTCAATCAAAATTTTTACTAACCCATGATGGTACATTGTGTTGTCTATAAGATGGATTTTCTTCTGAACATTTACTGACATTTTCTTAAGGCTATGCAACAGAAAGTATGGAAGATTCATTTGATGTTCTTCAAGGAAATTTAGCAATAGCCTAATGTGATAGAAAAACATACACCCAAATCAGCCTTCACAAGTAACAAAATTCTGAAGGATAATGCGCAAATTTCTCCACTTACTTTTGAGGGCAGAGCTAGGAATTTATTTTCTGAAGGTAGTAGTATCCATGCTTGGGTTTTTTAAGAATATTTTCTAGTATTCCCCTTCGACTCTTCTATTCTTGAACAACTTTTCTCCATCTCTAGGCAGTCTGGTAGCTTTTGCAATCAGGGACTCTGTCGCTGTGAACTTGACATCATCTATTTCAACTTTTGTTCCATAAAAGGATCGTGCAAAGTTTTTTGTCACCTCCATGTGGAAACCATCAAACTTTTCTATGAAATCTAACCATTAAGATTTCTATAAAACTTCTCTGCTCTGGGGGTATCCTTAAAAAAAAATCCTCCCTGTTGGTTTTGTTCGAACAATAACACCCATGGTGAGAGATGTTTCGTCTCAAGAACTTTTTTACTTGATAGGGAAAATAGTCTCAGTAGGGGTTCACTTTAGGATACATAGATTGTATGAATTGAAATAATGAGAGAATGGGTAAATATAATGAAGGTTCGCTGGAATGAGTTAGTCATTTGAATGCATTTAATTCAATGATTCGGCGATCAAATCAATGGATCCGAAATGAGTATGGGATAGGAGTTAAAATGGTGGTGAATTATAATGGATTTGACAAGGGAATATCATCCATGAACTACAATGATTTAGATTTTTTTGTAATGTTATGTCCCTGTAATTCATATATGCAATATGTTAACCCCTATTGTAAAATTAAAGTGTTACATACCTTAGATTTATTTTTTAACCTTTATTTGTCCTTTGATGTCATTTTCAGATACTTTTCACTTTGAAAGGAGTCAATCATTTCCTCAATTTGAGCCACCAAGTGTCCCTGTTAGATTGGTTGCATAAACCTTATTAGAGCTGCAGAAACTTGCCAGAGCTGCAAAAAGTCACTAATTTTGTAGTTAATTCTTTTTCAGGAAAGGGATGTTTAGAAAAAGGAATTTTTAGAAAAATAATTAAGAGAAAATTTAAGGTGCCAACAAGAGTTGGTTTTCACTTTAAATTTTCTGTATAAGCATGCGAGCAACTTGTTGGTTTTCAAGTTCATGCATTATTATTATTATTTTTTATCTTTTATTTTTTTTTAAATGAAAAAAGAAAAATAAAATTCTAAGGTGGAAAAGAAGAAGAATTCCTCTCAACCATCTTTAATTCTGAGTTATCTTGGAAAATTTTGACAAATTCTTCTTTTGTCAATGGCTTCTAATAAATTCTAAGTCGATGTCCATTCACTAAAAGAGGATTTTTCTCTTCATCAATAGTCCTGATTCTTACTGCACCATTGACAAAGACATGTTCAACTTCTTAAGGTCCAAGAGAGTGAGTTAGGAATTTTCCTTAGAAGTTCTTGAACTTTGAATCAAAAAGTAATTCCCAATCTCCTCGATGAAATTTTCTTTCTTTAATGTATTTTTCATGCCATCTAAATCACTATTGTTGAACTAGGCTAGTCTTCTGAAAGGAATCTTGTCGTATTTCATCAAGCTTATTGAGATGTCCCATCCTTTGCTTTTGTGCTTCTGATAAGTCAAGATCCAACTGGACTTCTGTTTTATAGGTCTGGATCTATAACTCTATTGGAAGTAAGACTTGCTTCCCATAAACAAGTTCATACGGAGTATGTCATGTAGTGCTTCTCCATCTAGTTCTATAAGCCCACAAAGCTTTTAGAAGCTTTTCTGCCTAGTACTTCCTATGTAAGTGTACAGTGTTGGTGAGAATTGCTTCAATCACATTGTTTGTAGTCTCAACTTGTCCATTGGCTTGTGATGGTATGGAGTAGATTTCCGAAGCTTCATTTTGTATTATTCAATGACCTTTCGCACTAATTTGGATGTAACCTTGATATGTTATAATTTTTCTTGGAACACCAAAACGAGTGAAAATATACTCAAAAATAAATGAAACTACAACATTTTCAGTAGCAAAAAGAAGTGCTTTAGCTTCTACCAAATTAGTGACATAATCAGTACATACCAGAATATAGATTTTTCATTTTGAAGGTGGATTGGTTGGACCAACAAAATCTAGCACCCATTTCTCAAAAGGTTCAATGAGTACCTGAGGTTGTAATCGAATTTCATTTGAAAGAGTGGGTTTCCCCATCCTTTGACAACTGTCACATCTCTTAACATATTCCTTGGTATCATTGAAAATGGAAGGCCAATAATATCCTAAGAGATGGATCTTATAAGCAGTTTTTCTGTCAGAGAAATGTCCTCCACATGGTTCACCATGGCATGCTTTAAATATTTCGGGTATCTCATCTTCTCGAACACGTCCTTTGATGATGAGATCTGGTCTTGTTTTGTACAATTCTTCATTTATCCATGAGTAAGATGTGATGCTGTGAATTATCCTCCTCTTTTCTCTAGGAGAGAAATGAAATGGTAATTTCCTTGTAGATAAATAATTAGCAATATCTGCATACCAAGGTGATTTACTAGATCCTGCAAAAAAATATTCATTAGAAATTTATCCTCTATAGGTTTATCATTGTTATCATTCTGAATTCTAGATAAAAGGTTAGCAATTGTATTATGTTTTCTCAATCAATCTAGAATGGTGATGTTGAATTCTTGCAATAGTAAGAGCCATCTAGTTATTCTGCCATTAATGATTGGTTTATTGATTAGATATCTAATTGTAGAATGGTATGTATGAATGAAAGTTTCATAACCAGTTATATAATGTCTCAATTTATTAATGGCATGAACTACAACTAAAAACTCCTTCTCAGTTACAGTATAATTTAGCTCTGTTGGAGTTAAAGTTTTACTTCTATCATAGATTTCATAAGGAGTAAGGTATTTTTGTCCTAACACAGCTCCTAAGGTTGTGTCTGAAGCATCGGTTGATATATGCAAAGGAAATTTCTAATTAGGTCCTTTTAAAATAGGTGCTTCATATATTTTCTTTTTTCAAAGTTTCAAAGGCACTTTGACAATCATAATCCCAATTGAATTAATAGTCTTTGGTAAGTAGTTTAAAGAGTGGAGATGCAATTTTTGTGAATTTTTCTATGAACCTTGTATAGTATCCACTAAAACCAAGAAAACTTCTAACATCTCATTGAAAATTTGGCACTGATAATTTAGAAATGACCTCTACATTAGATGAGTCTACCTTAATTCCATCTCCTAAAATATGGTGGCCTAAAATAATTCCTTCATTAAACATCATAAAACATTTTTCATGACTTAATGAAAGATTTGTTTCTTTACATATTATTAGAATTTTTTTCTAAATTTTCAAGTGCTTCTTCAAAAGAATCTCCATAAACTATGAAACCATCCATATATACTTCCACAAAATCATGAATAAGATCAAAGAAAATTCTGAGGACTGCTCTTTGGAATGTTGCCGGAGCATTGCATAATCCAAAAGGAAGTACTCGGTAAGCATAATTTCCCCATGGACAGGTAAATGTGGTTTTATCTTGATCCTCAGGTGCTACCTGAATCTTTTGTATCCACTAAAATTGTCCAAAAATGAAAAATACTTTTTCCCTGCTAATGTGTCTAACACTTGATCTATGAAAGGAAGTGGAAAGTGGTCTTTTAATGTTTCTTTATTCAATTCCCTATAATCGATACATACTCTCCATTTCCCATTTTTATTAGGAATGATTACTAGGGGTTAAACCTAATGACTGTCTGATATTGGATAGATGAAGTTTACATTTAGCAGTTTTTGTAATTCTTCCTTAAATTTTTTTTTCATATTTGGATTCGTTCTTCTTTGTGGATGTCTAAATGGTCTTGCACTATGTTCAATGTAGATATGATGCATGCAAGTTTTAGGATTAATTCCTCTCATATTAGTGTATTCCCATGCATAAGCAGAAGAGTGTTTTTGTAAAATTTCTACCAGTTGGTTTTTCTATAATTCTTCCAGGATTTCATTAATGTTCAAAGTTTGGCCTGGAAAGATTTCTATTGAATAATTTGCAAATTTTTCCTTAAAGTGTAAAGAAACTTGTCTAGATGATATATATTCGATTCGACTATGGTCATAATGTGAAGAGGGTTGATTATTTTCCATTAGATTTAAAATTTGGTCCTCCTCACTTACTTGCTCAGTAGTGAAAATAGGTTGTATATCAACATCATCATCTATCCATTCCTCACTCTCTATTTTTATTGTTGTTTTTGCATGTGGATACAATGTAAATTTCTTTGTAGAACTTCCGTTTGAGATAAACATGTCACCTGATCTACAACAGATGAAAGCATCATTCGTAGCTAACCAAGGTATTACTAAGATTAATGGTTGTCCTCCTAAATTATTCTTGGGTGTTAAAACGATGAAGTCGATAGGATATTCCCAAGAATCTAAGGATATGCAAACATCTTCTAACACACCATCAGGTTTAATTACATACCTATTTGCTAATTGCGACAGTTTTGGTGGGTATTGAAGGTTATGAAGCCTTAGAGAATCCATGATTTGTTTACTCATTATTTTTATGGTTGTTCCTAGATCAATCAGTGTGTTTGGTATTTCAATTCCATTGATGTGAATTTTCACAATAGTGCTCCCTAGATCTATATATTATTGTATTGTTTCTTTCCCCATCATGATGTCTACAATTTTCCAACTAATTGAATTATTTTTTTGTCTTTTGTTTTTCTTCTTGATCTTTGAGTACTCAATTCCTTGTTTTTTTTTGTGAAAATTAGTATTTCTTTTATAGCTTGCAATAAAGGAATTTTTATACAAACATTTCTTAAATCATCGAGCATATTATAATCAGGCAATGTGATTTGTTTTTATACTCCTTCATCAATTTTCAACCATTCAGGAAAAGGTGGTTTAATGGATACTGAGGGTTGTTATATAATAGGAGTATCATCTTAATTTATAGGAATATTCTCTATTTGGTTATTTTCTTTCCGAGGAAGAGAGATTTCTCCTTCTTCATATTGATTTTTATCTTTTTGAAGATTTGTCCTTGCTTCCTGAATAACAACAGGGGCTTTTCTTTTTAATATTCTAACAGATCTTAATTGAACATTATTTAGATCTAGTGGATTTATTACATAGGTTTGAGGATTTTTACCTTCCATATTGTAAACAGGTTGTGACATTTTATTGTTTGGATTCGGAAGTGTTTGACCAGGTAATTGATTTGGTTTTTATGCAAATGGTAAGGACAGTTGTGGATTTTGATTTTGGATTTGAACTTGAGGTAATTTATTACCGTGAGGAATTTGATTAGTTTGAGGTAAGAATTGTGATGGGAAATTAGGATAGGATGGTGAATATTTTTTATATTGAGCATAAGCCCCATAAGGATTTTTCCATCCCTGATCCCAAGATTGTGATTGTGGCTGAGCCTAAGGCTACCAAGATGGATTCCAATTATTTTGTGAAGACTGATCAAATTGTTGTGATTTAAAGCCTTGTGGTTTATTTTCTTGAGATTTTTTCCATGGTCTTTTGGCAATAAAATAAAGGTGGTCTACTTGTTATGGTATTCCTTCATCATTAAATACAGCCTTAAAACTTGGTAGAGAAGGAAATTATTTAATAGCAAGGTTATCTGGAAATATGGCACAATTTTCTATGGTTTTTAAGTCTAAAAGACATTCTCTTAGAGCATGCTCCTTTCTACACCTGGGACAAAATATGGATAATGCAACATTTTCAGACTTTTGCTTGTTTTGTATTTTAAGGGTGTCTATTTGTTCACTCAAAATCCCTAAAATATATGTCTTAAAACTATCAAGCAAAGTTCCTAATTTTTCCCTATTGACTATCCCAGCTGTAGATTTATTGATTCTTGATAAGAGAGAATCCCTAGGAATTTTTACAACTCGTTCTTTAACCCTTGAGATATGTACACATAGATCACAAATATCTGCAAATGGTAATTGAGAAATATCTCATTTTCCTGTCAAGTTAAGCACATCAATCCACTCATCTCTGATAGATTTGAGAAGGAGGGCCTTCAAAGTTTCCTCATCCAAACTATCCATTTTTTCCCTTTTAATATTATAAACAAATCTCTCGACTAAGTCTTCAAAATTCCCATCTTCTTTCTGTGTCATTTTGAAGACTTCATCCCTAATTTTGTGAGGCATACATTAGTCCCTATATTTCTCTAAGAATTCTTATTTCATTTGTGCCCATGTCTTTATAGAATTCGTTCCTAGACTCATCAACCATTTAAATGCCGTATCCTTTAAGGCAGCAGGGAACAATTTTAATTTTTGACCATCATGTAGGTAATCATATGATCTGCATAATACTTCAAATTCAAAGATAAATGTCTTTGGTTCTTCAATTCTTTTTCCATGGAAAGTAGGAAGAATAGAAGGTGAAATATTCTTCATTGTGAGGGTTGTATCTTCATCAAATATAGGAAATCCAAAAAGGTCTTGATCTCCTCTACATGTACCTCCTCCTCTGCCTCTATCTCTACCTCCTCCTCTACCTCTACCTCATCCTCCAATCCTATGTTGTTCACCATTGACATTGTGTACCTTTCCTTTTCCTTCTTCAGCCATGATAGATTCTTCAAAAATGATGTAAGGATATTCTAATTCTTCTAGTTCCTCTATCAATGGATAATCAAGATGAGTTTCATGTTCCTCTTCTTCACTAGGAATTTCTAATTATTCTCCAAGAATTTGTTTACCAATGGAAGATAGAAAAACTACTTTTGTAGTTGGGGATGTAGGATCTTCTTCGATTATAGCCTCATTAGATGAAGTAGGTGAAGTTCTGGATTGGATTTTAGATCTTAAGACTTCAGGAAGTCTTTGTTGGCCTACGAATAGAATTTGAGTTTGAGTGGGTGGTGTGGAACTTCGAAGTCGTGGTGGAGTGAGAGGATTTGAGGGAATTGAACTTCTTCCTTGTCCTACAAATCTACCTCTAGAGTCTCTTTCCCTATTCATATCATGTTCTTATTTGATTTTTTTTAACTTCTACTTGCACTTCCCCGGCAACGACGCAAAAATGTTCAGTCAATTTAATGTTCTTAAATTGTAAGCATAAATTATCGACCAAGGCAGGTGAACTAATGAAGTGCAAGTGCACTATATTTTCTAGAAGTATTTTATGTCCTTAAGGTGATTATGTTATCATTATCTAAGTTAATGTCAAACTCTAGAATTAATGTTGAGATGATGTTATTATCTATACTATGATGTTATTGCTAAGATTTTATTATTAATTGATTAGCCTAAATGTTATCTCTAGAATTACTTTTGAACGAATTGTGTTTTTAGAATGGTTGAATAATGTTTTAACTATTTTCAATGAATATGTTATGTTAATCTTCTTTTCAAATTAACAAATGTTTTTGGATTTTTATGCTGCAGATAAACAAAGATAATTATGAAAGCATGAAATGACATAAAGAAAGTCTTAATTTATAAACTTGGAAATGAAATGTGCTTGAATTCAGAAGCTCAGAAAGACTGCCACTCTTATCTACTGCAATTTTATTTCAATGAAAAAGGAAAAACATAAACGAAATTACTGAGTTTATTCTAGGTATTAAGAAAACGAGATTACTGAGTTTATTCTAGATATTAAGCAAACAAAATGAATGATACAGAAGTAAATCAAGTGAACCTATTTGCGAACTTCATTGAACTGCATCTTAAAAACATGGAAACAGGGCATCAATGAATTAAATCTATGATAAAAAAGAAAATCTAATTATTGTGAATCAAAGACCTGATCTGTGTGCAGGGGCCCTCCACAAGGCAGTCAGTCACCTTAAATCAACAACACATAAAATGTATGAAACAAAAACTTTGCATTAAGTGAAATAGAGTTCTATGGGATGCTCCAATTACATACAGTGGCGCACACATTACACAGATATGCTAGTGTTTTTATATATAGTTCTTTGTTAACAATATGAGAAATTTAAGCCTAAAGGACTTCACTATAATCCTTATCAAAACTAAATCATATCACTTATTTGTTGATTTGCTATTGAAAAACCAAATCAAAGAAATCTCTTAAAATTCGGACTCTGTTCTAGCGCGTTGTCCTACTGTTGACTGTGTTACAGTGCAGATCTACTGATGAATTAGCTCGAGTAAATAGGAATAAATCCATGAGAGGATCATTCCCTATCTACCCATATACTCCTTTGCTGAGCTAGCGCACTCGAACCCTGTCAATAATGGAATTATTTGTAGATCTGTGGATTAGCTACAGATCCAGGTCAATTTTGTAGATGTATGTAAACTTCAATAGAACAATAAGGCATATTGAAAAATATGAAAAAGAGGACATATGAATGTTTACCTTGTCAAAACCTTATGCGTACTGCATTTATTTGGATGATAGTGGTAGGAAAAAGGAGGTAAATATGGAAAAAAAGGATGTGAAGGTAAAACAATTCTTGGACTCTCCACCTATATTGGAGAATGGGATATATTGATCGTGTTATGAAACTAGCTCACAAAAAGATAGAAAAGATAGATCAACGCCTTAGAAATAAGCCTCTTTGAGGGGCCAGCCTCCTTTACAATACACAAATGAACAATTCTTAGATGATATAAATGACAAGACCTCCTTTCTATATATAGGAGTCTAAGGGGTCATAATATAATCAGAGCCGAGATAACAATAATAATGTAAGGGCACAATAATAACAATACTAGGCTTCTATGGGGCACAATAATAACAATATGGGGACTACATGGGCACAACAATATAATAAAGGGGTTGTACTAATAAAAATAAGGGGTTACACTAGTAGTATAGGTACCTAACATGCCCCTCTCCTTCAAAAAGTTTTGTCCTCAACACTTGAGTAGTTCTTGATGCTTCTGTGTAAAATTCTTGTCCTCCCATGTGGAATCTTAAGCGGGTAAGTTCTTCCACTTGATGAGATACTCTAAAATTGATTGATTTCATAGCTGTCAAGTTCTTGTTTCTGTGACTACTCTAGGTTCCAATATGATTTTTCCTTCCTCGTCAAGTTCTGGCAATATTATTTGAACTGGGATCTTCTGCAACTTTTGAATGAGTGGCCACACTTCTTCATCCTTCTTCCATTCATCCCTTGCTTCGTTTATACAATATGGTTGGATAATAGAAATAGCATAAAACAATGCTTCCACATCGTCATCCTTTCTTGAGAGTGCATCTACAACAACATTTTACTTCCCTTTTTTGTAGATGATTTCAAAGTCATAACCCATCATATTTGTGACCCATTTTTTTTTGTTCTTCTAAAGAAAATATTTGTCTAAAAAGTATTTAAGACTATCATGATCCATTTTTACCTTGAAGTGTCTTCCCATTAGGTAAGGTCGCCATTTATTAAGTTCATGTAGTATTGCCAACATTTCCTTCTCATAAATAGCTTGCATGAGATGTAGCCGTAAAAATAACCAATCACCTACATCAAGACTTCTTTCACTGCGATGTTGATATACCTGTTGTTTCGTTTGATTTTTCACCAAAGTGGCATTATCCTTTAAAATTTGGAGAACTTGTTGTTGATGCTCGATGTGATCTTTCACTCCTTGAATCATTTTCTTCTTGATATGTCCTATATTAAGAGTTTGAGGAGTGGTAATTTTTTCCAATGCATTACAAGATATGGCTGGATGCATTTCTTGATGCTCGTGTGATGTTTCACTTCTTGAACATTTTTCGTCATATGTCCTTCTATATTGAGAGTTTGAGGAGTGGTAATTTCTTCCAATGCATTACAAGATATGGTCGGATTGATTTCTTGATGCTCGATGTGATCTTTCACTTCTTGAACATTTTTCTTCTTGATATGTCCTTCTATCTTGATAGTTTGAGGAGGGGTAATTTCAGCCAATGCATTACAAGATATAGTCGATTCATTTCTTCTTTCTCGATGTGGTCTTTCACTTCCTGAACCTTTTTCTTCTTGATATGTCCCTCTATCTTGAGCGTTTGAGGAGTTGTAATTCTTTGCAATGCTATACAAGATATGTTCGGATTCATTTCTTCTTTCTCTGGGGTTGTTTCCTAGTGTATATCCTCTTCTTTTAATGTTTCTTGATCCTTTTCTTCCTCCTCTTCACAATATATGTAAAATAATTACTTCTCAGCACACTTATGACCTTTAGTTTATTTGCTATCACAAATGTAACAAAGTCATTTTTATCTTTTTTCTTCCAATTGTTGTCGTGTAAACCTTGTAGGTTGTGGAAGGCTAGAAGAAAAAACACTTCCAAATTTATAGTTGTGAGTGGTAGGATTTCTTGTTTCCATAATTTCGCTTTCAATTTTTCTTGCCAACCTGAATGCCTTCTCCAATGAATCAGGTTCCCAGAGACAAACCTCATGTTGAATGTTATCCTTTAAAGTCCCTATGAAGACATCAATCGTTTTCTTCTCTGAAATATCATTTACCCTTATATTCAATTTTTTGAAATCCTCAATGTGCTTTGCCATTGAACTTTTTTATTTGAGATTTGTCAATTAGCTAAAGAAGGTGTTACTCTTTGTATCCTCATAATGTTCTATCATTTCTTCTGTGAAAATTGACCAAGTGACAAGTGCTTTACAAGAACACAACCCTTTATACCATAAAAATTGATCCGTTTCTAAATATGAAGATGCAATACGTACCTTTTGTAACAGTTTCACCTCATGTAGATCAAAATATTGCTCCATCTGTAGTATCCAATTTATCGGATCCTTGCCATCAAACTTCCTCATATTGGCTTTTCTTGATTTTAGGAGCTCGATCTTGAAACAACTGTAACTCTGTAACTTTGGATTTTCCACTTCTGAAATTGCGACCTGTAGTAGCCCTTTGCGTCCTCTTTCCAGTGCCACCAGTCTGATCAAAATTGGATTTTACAAGTTATGCACAATATCCCATGATAACCTGAGTATAGACTTGTTCAGTAGAGCGAACTTGTACGATGTGCCGCATGTTACTGTTTCAACCTTAGGTTCTAAAAATGGTACCCAAAAAACTACAGTCCGTTCTCTTTCTGCAACTTCTCATGAAAATTAAATCTAATTCTCAGAGAGAAAGTTATGACGATTTTCCCAAGGTGACCTGTTTGGATGTAATTCGGGTGTTTGCAAAAACCCTACCTTCCTCAGATTATATCTCTGAAAATATAGAGATACACGATGTGAAATTCGGAGCTGAGGTCCATATCGATTTCTTCTCAAATGGGATTTTGTTTTAGCTTTTGAAACTTTGTAGAGAAAGTGTTATAGTGAACATTCCACGAAGACCTATTTTAAATGAAATTCTCGAGCTTGGAAAAACCCTAACTTCCTTAGATCATATCTCCAAAACTATATTGAGACAAGATATGAAATTCAGATCTGAGGTTCAGCAAGATTTCATTTCAAATGGGTTTTTTTCTCGCTTTTGAAACGCCGCACAAAAAAAGTTATAGCAAAAATGGCACGATGGCCTGTTTGGAGAAGCAAAACCCTAGAATCCAAAGCTCTGATACCAAATGTTATGAAACCAGCTCATAAAAAGATAGAAAAGATCGATCAACGCCTTAGAAATAAGCCTCTTCGAGGGGGCAACCTCCTTTACATTACACAAATGAACAATTCTTAGATGATACAAATGACAAGACCTCCTTTCTGTATATAGGAGTCTAAGGGGTCATAATATAATCAGAGTCGACATAACAATAATAATGTAAGGGCACAATAATAACAATATGGGGACTACATGGGCACAAAAATATAATAAGGGGGTTGTACTAATAACAATAAAGGGTTACACTAGTAGTATCCTAACAGATCGTACATAGCTAAAACATCTCATGTTAAACAAAATTGAGTTAGTCAGTACAAACTCTACATGGAGAAAGGGAAAAATTATTAAATGAATTATGTTAGAAGTATTACTCCACCAAAGAAAAAAACATATAATTGCATGATAGGTTTTATAGCTGACTATAAAATACAGTTTGTGGAATTGGTGCCAAGAATTTCTTACACTAAGTCAAGAACCTAGTTGTGGGATTTATGTCTAAAAAAAATAAACACAATTAATTCTATAGTTATATCTGTGTACTTTTACTAGAGTATAGGTAGGGAAACACAAGTGAAATAGAATTACACTATAGGGAAACAAATAATATAAATTCCTGGAAAGTTATACCAAAGCCTATATAACATGCTGGAAATGCTAGGAAAGAATGTTTTGCATAAAGAAAGTTTATTTATCTTCTGAAGTGAAGAAACTTGGGATATTAAATGTGTCAGGCCAGGAGTAACTCCATTAGGCACAAAACTGATTCATGTTTTTATTCAATCAGGTAGGACTATTATATACATGAGGGAGAGACCGTTCAGTTCATCTCTTGATGACTGTTCACATTTCACATTTATTTATTTACAGATATTTACCCAATCACAAGGATTGGGTGTCAACATTCCCCCCCTTAATCTGAAGGGATGTTGGTGAGTCCAAGCATCGTTCTGAATCGTTCAAGCTTTTCTCTTCCAAGCGCTTTGGTGAAGATGTCAGCAATTTGCTCATTTGTGGAAAAATGATGGAGATGGATTGTTTTGGCCTCAACATGATGTCGAATCAGATGATATTTAGTATTGATATGCTTTGTTCGATCATGGAACTTTGGGTTCTTGGCCAACTTTATTGAAGAGGTGTTGTCAATCATGAGTGGAGTTGATTGTACTTGTTTTACCTGCAAATCTTCAAGAATTTTCCTGAGCCACACAATTTCTTTTGTTGCTTCAACTGCTGCCACGTATTCTACTTTTGTTGTGGAATCTGCTGGAACTGATTGTTTGTGTGATCTCTAGCAGACAGCTCCTGATCCAAGACTCATAGCATATCCTAAAGTAGATACCCCAGTTTCTTTGTCTCCATCGAAGTCTGAATCAGAGTATCCGATCAAGTTGAAGTCATCCACCTGTGTGTACTTGATTCCAAAGTCTTGAGTTCCCTTCAAGTACTTTAGAACTCTTTTTGCAGCAGACCATTGTCCCTCACAAGGCTTTTGCATAAACCTGGAGAGGATTCCAACAGCAAACAAAATGTTCGGTCTGGTTGTAGTTAGGTAGATGAGACTTCCTACAAGCTGTCTATACTTTGTTGCATCCTCAAATTCTTTTCCTTCAATAGATGTGAGCTTTAAGTTTTTTGGAGTAGTGAGAGGATTGCACTCTGTCATGCCAAATCTGTTCAATATATCTCCAATGTATTTCTTTTGAGAAAGAAATATGGACTTTGGATGTTGGGTTACTTCAATGCCAAGATAGTAATGAACATGACCCAAATCAGTCATTTCAAAACCTTTCCCCAATTCCTTATTTATGGATGCAATGTAGCTTTCATTGTTCCTTGTCATTAAAAGATCATCTACATATACCACAAGATATACAACTATTTTGCCAACTTTCTTGACAAATAAAGCTGCATCAACAAGATCAAAATGATTGAAATTGAGTTTCATAAGATGCTCAGTTAGTTTTTCATACCAGGCTCGCGGTGCTTGTTTGAGGCCATACAAGGACTTCACAAGTTTGCATACTTTATGCTCATGTCCTTTCACAGAAAATCCTTTAGGCTGGGACATAAAAACATTCTCTTTTAGATCTCCATTCAAGAAAGAAGTTTTTACATCCATTTGATAGACTTTCCAACCGTTCTGAGCTACTAGTGCAAATAGTGTCCGGATGGTAGCCCATTTTGTTGTGGGGGCAAAAGTCTCCTCATAATCGACCCCTTCCTTCTATGAAAAACCTTTTGCCACAAGCCTAGATTTGTGCTTGTCAAGTGAGCCATCATCTTTATACTTGTTTTTGTAGACCAACTTGCAGCCAATTGGTTTGGTTCCTAATGGAGGATCAACCAGCTTCCAAGTGTCGTTCTTTATGAGGGCATCATACTCCTTTTGCATCGCTTCTTTCCATTCATCATGAGAAGAAACTTCTTTGAAGGAAGTTGGTTCAAAATCTATAGACAAGTTAAATTCACAATCATAAGAAACATCCATATCAATAGGTGAATTAGAGTCATCTACATCACCTCCATTTTGTCGGTTTGAATTTTTGGTTCCTGTTTTTCCAATTTCATCAGGATGAACACTTTCAAGTGTCTTTGTCAGCCACTTTGGGGGACCTTTCTGAGATGTTCTAGGCTGATATGTTGATTGTGTTTGGACTGAATCAAGATTGAGTCTCCCAATTCTATCAATTACATCACTTAAAGCATCATCCGTTGTTGGAGTTTCATGCGGGGGAGAGTGTTCTTCAGAAGAAGATTCCACATGTTGATCTAGTATAGGAATCCCCCCTTCAAGATGTGGAATATGATTATCAAATTCTTGAAATGATTTTTTTTTTGTGAATCTATCCAAGCGATCAAGTTGTCGCTCAACAACATTGTCAGTTTTGGATGATTCAAGAAAAATTACATCTCTAGATACAACAAACTTTTTATTTACTTCATCATAGAGGCGGTATGCTTTGGAGGTGTTTGAATACCCTAGGAAGATACACTTATGACTTCTAGCACCAAGTTTTTTTCTATGTACCTTTGGTATCAAAGCATAACAGGTGGAACCAAAGACCCTAAGATGTTTTACCGAAGGAACATGTCCATACCACATTTCATAAGGAGTCTTGTTTCTTATAGCAGTAGATGGACATCTATTCTTTATATATGTAGCACATAGAACAACATCAGCCCAAAACATTATCTTTACATTTTTGAAGAACATCATGGATCGTACCATATTTAAGATTGTCCTATTCATTCTTTCAGCTACACCATTCTGTTGGGGATTATAAGGCACAGTTGTTTGATGTTTGATCCCATGTTGGCGAAGATAGTTTTAAAATTCATTTGATGTGTATTCTTTTCCATTATCAGTGCGAATAGACCCAATATAAGACTGTGCATCATTTTCAATCCATTTATGAAAATTCTTGAATGTTTGAAAAGCATCAGATTTGTTCTTCAATAAATAAACCCAACACGTTTTGGTGTAGTCATCAATAAATGTCATGATATATTTATTTCCATTTGTAGAAGGAATAGGCATTGGACCACATAAATCTGAATGAATGAGTTCAAGCTTCTTATGTGCTTTTGAATGTGAATCATGAAAAGACTGTTTGCTATGCTTTCCTAGAATGCAAGCATCACATTTCTTAAGTTTCCTAGGAATTGTAGGCAAACCAGCAACACCATTTTTCTTCAATAAGCGGAGACTGTCATAGTTTAAATGTCCAAATCTTGCATGCCATAATAAACTTGATGGAAGTGTACCTTCTTCATGATGAGAAATATATGAGAAATGTTGTGCATGAGCAGATGTTCCTTGCAGTTTGAGAAGCCTTTCTTCTTCTATTCCCCTCATGACAAGTGAGTGGTCAGTTGCTTTTCTTACCTCAAGCTTGCCATCAAACATATGAATGGAGTGACCTTGCTGGCGGATGTGGACCAAGGACAACAAGTTTCTCTTGAGCTGTGGGAGATATATAACATGATCCAGAAAAAAATCTGGAAGACCAGGCAGTTTAATCCTGATTGTGCCAAGCCCTGATGGCTTGATTTTTGATTGATCTACAAAGCATACTGCTCCATCAAAATTGTCAGTGAAATCTTCAAAAAAATCTTTTCTATGAGTCATGTGGCAGGTTACTCCTGAATCAAGCAACCAACCATTTTTCCATGAAGCAAGTGAAGAATTAAACAAATCTTCATTTACTCCAATGTTACATTGTGCCTCAACATAGTGAGTGGATTTAGGTGCTTTACCTTTGTCTGTATCATCAGCTTTACCTTTCTATTGGTTTATTTTCTGCTCAATTTTGTCCCATGGTAGCTTGCATGTAGAGGCATCATGTTATCCATTTCTTTTGCAGCGAATGCAATGCAGATCTGCCCTTTCTCCTTGAGAATGTCTACCCCCCCTACCTCTGAAATATCTTCCTCTTCCTCTTCGTCCACCTCTTCCTCTTGTAGAATCTTGAGCAGGATGCTTTTCTTTATGAGCAAGGCACACAGTCTCTTCAGAAGATTCATGGGATGTCTTCTTTCCAAAATCTTTCTCTCTTTCAACAAACATTTTCACAAGAGAGTCAAAGGTTATATCTTTGATATTTCCATTTGCTTGCAAAGATTGAAGATAATTGGAGTAAGTAGGATAAAGTGCCTTGAGAAAAGTAATAAGAGGGATATCCAGCTCAACCTTAGTATAATAGATATCACGCATTATAGACTTTACTTCAGATGCAAGAGCAAGAGGATCATTATTTTGTAGTTCAAGAGTGAAGAGTTTAATCATGAGTTGAACAACTTCAAGTGCAGAATGTGAGTCATAGAGTTCTTTCAGCTTTTGTAAGACTTCAAAGGCAGTTGAATATGACGAAATATGGTGACTCACCTCTTAATGTATAGATGCTGCGATTAATGCATAGGCTTTTTTGTTCTTGTTTTCCCAAATGACGAGCTCTTTGTCTGAGGTAGGATGTACTGGGTCGTTGTCTCCTTCTCTGACACACACTCCTTTCCACAACTCATTGAAAATGAGGGTGTGTTTTATCATTCGGGACCATTCAGGATAGTTCTCCTTGCCAGTGAGAACTATTCCCACCATGGATATGATTGAATGCATTCTGTAAAAAAAAATACTTCTGCTGATAGAATAATACTTCTGATGGCAAAAAAAATGTGCTTTTGTGGAGAAAAAAAGCTTCTGCTGCTAAAAAAATGATTCTGATATGAAAGTGTATTCAAAACCATCCAAAATCTGAGCAGGAATAGAATTCTGCTACGTCATTTATATATCATTGACCATTGAAAGGAATGCTGATAATCATGCTACCACTGTCATAAAAATATTCACCGCATATAACTTTTTAATCTATTATATGCCATGTCCATCAATGTGAAAAAAAAAGACTAACACGCATATACTTTTTTAAATTTTTAACACCATTCAAATGTCCCACCGGGCGTGCCAATGGTTCTCTCCCATTCAAAGACAAAGGTAGAAAATAGTTTTCAGGCCTTCGAATCGCTGTAACCTCCGATGGACTGAACCGCTTTCGGATCTGAGAACGTATTCAGGCCAGGAGTCATTCCGCGCCTCCCCACAAAATTGCACTTATCTAAATCCAACGGTGCCGAAGGTGTGTTACACGCCAGGAAAGCATTCAAATAATGCTCAACTCTGGAGGATGGTAGAGAATTTTCATAGCAAAAGTCTGCGTCCAAGGTAGAAGTGGTCACTAGGGTCCGCAAGAACAAAATATCTCCCGATCGTTGTAGGAAATCCAACCGACTCAACAGATAAAGGAAGATCCAGTCGCCTTGGAGCGCACTGAAGAACAAATCGACACAGGGTTGGATAGAAGGCTGAAAGCGTGGACGCTGAAAGCAATATGGGGACCAATAATGGAGGACAGAGTAATCAGGTGAAGCAATTCATGTGACAACGTCCAGCAGACACCGAAAAGATAGTCTTCTCGCTGCCCATGTGTGTCACGTCAGGTTTACAGCTGTAAATTACAAAGAAAAACAGCACTGACATTTACGGGAATGGAACTCACGCACAGTGAATACATTAAACAACGCTCAACGGAGGTTCCGACGTACACAGGACAACCAATAATAATTATTTTGCAATTCTTTCAGGAATTGAAACTAGCATAGCTTCATACACAAAGGACTAATGCTTGTGACAGGGCCAGTGTTCAAAAGAAACACATATGACAGATAGGCGTACAACGTTCAGAAAAAAAGCATATGACAGACAGGCGTACAACATTCAGAAATAAAAAGCATATGACAGGCAGGAATATAGTCCACAGCAGCGACAGTGAAGGGAGTTACAACTATTTTGGGAACTTGGCTTTGATACCATGTCAGGCTAGGAGTAACTCCATTAAGCATAAAACTTATTCATGTTTTCATTCAATCAGGTAGGACTATTATATACATGAGGGGGAGACTGTTCAGTTCATCTCCCGATGACTGTTCACATTTCAAATTTATTTATTTACAGATATTTACCCAATCACAAGGATTAGGTGTCAACAAAATGTCCCTTATGAACTTGTAAAATGCTTATTGGTTTATGACTTTAGCAAAGTAAATGAATTTGTTATGAGAAGGATTGTATGTTTTCGCTTGGCCTTTTAATTGAGGATAACTATTCAATTTTTTGTCAAGCATGTAGAATAATGAGAAAAACTTTAGATATTTCATAGGACTAGTAATTTATTTTTGTGGTTCTAATAGGCTAATTAAAGGGTTAATAAGTTAGTATTCCTGGAAGTTCTATTAAATATTAAAAAAAACACTTAGAAATAAAATCATAGAATAAGTGCATCACTCAATTCAAGTTATACTTCAGTACACAATGGCTAATAAGATCACTCTTTCGAACACAGTGGAATATTAATTCCAATATTGAGTACAAAATACTATGTCATAATGAAAATCAATAAAAATTATAAATTCTTGTATTCCACAGTAGCCCTTTTGAAGTGGGTGGTTTATAGTCATTTGGAAGAGAAGTACAAATTTTAATAAATAAACCCCATATAGGAAAATAAAGTCAAGCTTAGAGCTTACAAAATTATAACTACCTCCATTATTATAGAATCGATGTAGGGTTTTGTAGGAAACATCATAGTTTAACACAGAAATTGGTTTTAACTTTACACATCCAACTATAGTTGCATGCTATAATAACTTATGATGGAGGATGAGTAAATTAAAATAATCCAACCTGTAGACCAATGAAATTCTAGGTCAATAAACGAAATTGACAAAAAAATAATGCTTGAAAAGGAAGAAACATTTCCATAAATAATACCTGCAAATCACTGCAAAAATATAAGAATAAATAGCATGAAGAAGAATGAATTAAAGTGAAAATGGGTATTCTTGAATTCCAAACTCTTGAAATTTTGTGTTGCTATAGTCAAAATATACCTTTAGGCAGAATGGAATGGTGTCTCTCTAGAACTACCAATGGCAGAGTTAAGTGAGTAGAAGTGAGTTAGCGGGGGAATAAACAAAATCCTTAAAGAATTTAAGGTATTTTCTTTCCATTATAAAAGACCAACTTATTGTCGACATCAACGCTGGAGGCATGGACGACTATATAAGAAAAATTTTACTCTTACAAATTGGAATGAATATGTAAATAATTTCAATGTCAGACAAGAATGATCAAATTAGATAACGATAGTTCACATATTTTGTTCCTAATCCAGAGAAAGAATGACCCAAATATAAAAGTAAATTGATCAAATCTTAGCCAATCATCTTGACCAAGTAAAAATGAGGGTTAAAAAAGTAACCTTATCAAAATTTCCAGATGTTGTGTAAGAAACGAAGAACATCAGCCTTAATCATTTTTCTTTGTAGCCAAGAACACGAGATTGAGTTAATGTATTTCCAAATAAAGAAAATCTTTAAAGATTCAGGGAAAAATTTAAGGTAACAAGAGGGTCACCTCATGTCGGCGCCTCCAAGGATGATACCCTAGAACGATTTGAGACTAAGTTGCATAAATGAAAAAATAATGAGAGTTGTGTACTTTGAAAATTAAGGATTGACATCGGAAAAGGAACCATCTTTCTCTACGAAAAGATCATGAATTCAACACCTGCGAGACAAAAAGGTGGCTTCAGATACAAATCTTGCAAGCCTTTCAGAAAGGAGTGGCACTTGGCTGCCAACACAAAAGACAAAGGCTCGAATGAATATAGGGTTTTCCCCGTCTTTTTAAAATCTTGACTCGGTATTCACCATTTGCTCACCAAAACAAATCATAATCGACAATAGTGCACAATGCTGAGGAGCCCTATGATGTGTCCGATGTTAAATGGGGTTATATATATATATCTACCAGCACAATCGACAATAGTGCACAATGCTGAGGAGCCCTACGAACTCAAATGGGAGGGGATGATGTGTCCGATGTTAAATGGGGTTATATATATATATCTACCAGCACAAAAGACAAAGGCTCGAATGAAACATTGTATAGGTTTTTCTCATCTTTCTAAAATCTTGACTCAGTATAACAAATCATAATCGACCATAGTGCACAATGCTGAGGAGCCATGTGAACTCAAATGGGAGGGGATGATGTGTCCGATGTTAAATGGGGTTATATATATATATATATTCCTTTATAGAGTATAGAGATAGTACAATTATATTCTGAGAACTTTAAAAGAAAAAGAAAAATTATATACCACGACTTATTATTTCTTCATGATCATTTAGATGCCTTACCTTCCTAATATCAAAGGAAAAGAACGAAACTATATCAGGCGCATCTCTTATTAAGTCCCTTTAATGTTAAACCATGTAAATGAAATTAGAGGTATGGAATTGCAAAATAGGAATATCAACTTCCCTCAATTGAATGTGGGCTGATAATTCATATAATTATAATCCAATGTTTATTAGTGGGCTCATAATTCATATAATCAACTTTCTTACTATGGTATTCTCACTATTATAGTGCCCATTAAGGATTATGGCATAAGAAACTCATCCCAAGTTAAAACATGCTTGCCATAACAAAGGAAACTTATATTCTGCATGAAGAACAAATACATAGGTACTAATAGAAAAACCATAAATCAAAATTGAACTACTATTATGAGAAACAAAGACCAATTATAATTTGATTCAACTATATGAGTAACCTCGATGTTATATAACTCTACTATACATGCACAAATAAAATTAGGGAACAAATAGTGATTTCAAGTAAGGATAAATACACATCAAGGGATATTCATTGGTTAAGTAATAAAATGGAGATTTCACTAGTGGAGTGGAAAACCACAAAATAAGGAGCGGTTGTATGTGAAACCAGAAAGGTATTTTCATGAAGGAACATGTTAAATTAATAATTGAAGAGCCAAAAAAAAAATGGTATGAATTGAGGTATGTTACATATGATATGAGAGTTGTAGGTTCAATATTGAGGCCTTTGGTCCAACCTATATATGGAAGATAGGAGTGAGCACCAGCTAGATCAAAATTTTGGTGTGAATAGAAGATGAAGTGTTACCTTCAATAACACAATTGTTGGAAGGAGGAAAAGACTGGAAAACTTGAACTAACTAATACTAAACCAATTCATGAAAAGGTTGAGGAAGGGAGATTTCAATAATCTAATACTTTCTAGTTCTACAACTAGGATGTGAGAGTTGTATTAAGGCCTGACAATTAAAATAAGAAAATTATATTAAGAGTTCAAGTCTATATTAAAAATACCTTTAGTGGGGCGAGATGTAGTAAACAAAAGTAAATCGACAAAAGTAGTTATACCAAATAAAAATAAAATAAAATAAAAAAACAAATTACTGGTATATATGAACCTACTCAGATCTAAAAGTACCATTATACAGTAGATGAGATATGTAATGAGTGTACTGAGATTTTCCAAAGATTATGTGTAAATATTGTGTCGCTAGTGTCAAGTACTACAAATTCAATAATGTTTCTCCCTACACTAACTTGTTATACAAGAGAGACAACCACTTTTTGACCATTTAGAGCTTGTTTTAAATGTAAATATATTTAAAAGAACAATAAAATAATATTGTTATATGAAGTTGAGGGAAGGTAATATAAGTTACTAATTGAATTAAAAACTGGACTCCAAACAAGCTGGATACAAGAAACTATTATAAAGAAAATTTTAATGGTGCCTCCCCTCATACCTACCCACTTTCACTGGCTTACCCGGTGTAAACATGAGATGAGGGGCTAATATGAAAAGACTCGGCCTCCTAGGTCACCTTAAGGGAGTGGAATCAATGGAAACACACCACACAGACTTTCCACATCAGCAACAGAACTCTCACGAGCCATCCCAACCAATCAAGTAATCAGCCCCTGAGACCAACTAAATTTTTAGTGCATAAAACCCTTGGATGCTCCCTTGATATGGACAAGGGTGTGTCTGTGAAGCTCCAGAAGCTCCCACAACAAGTGCAAGGGAGCTTGTGGGGACTTCCCCCCAATGTTGTGTGTGAAAATCTAGCATTTATGCCACTTTTCAAGCCCAGAATCCAGGTCACTACCTAGAAACCCATGTAGCTTTTAGAATCCATAATTTACATGACAACAAGAGTTTCAAGACAAAATCTGGCTCCGGGACAAGGCCTGACCATCCCTAACCAAGGTTGACATACTTTCAAACACTTGGCATTAATGAAATCTACAAGACATGAATACAGATAGAGCATAAATGATTGATAACTCATATGAGACTTAACAAGAAGGATCACCACCCTCTTCCCTTAATTTTTTTGACATCAATTAGGTCTTGCATCCATTATCCTTTCAGTTACAAGTAAATACACGAAATAACAATGACTATAACCAATCATATAACGATGCTTATAACCAACATAAAACTATGTAAATAACAATGAGATAACAACTATTAAAGACACATAATAATAAGTACAAAATCAAGAGAACTTAGATTTTATTAAACATAGGCAAGAGCCAACCAGGTTCACGACTTCCACGTACGACATAGTCATAGACATGGCTGAACCAAATATTTTTTTCAGCGAGTCACCCCCATGTCATATTCCAAGCATGAATTTTGGATAAAAAAACCAAGGGAATCGATACGTTAAACCACCTCCACCCTCACCCAAATCATGATCTCACCAAAACCAGCACTAAGATCACAAAACCAAACCAAGCTTGGAATGCCTTTGGACTCCATCACTATCCTTGAGGAATTTTGCATCTTCTTGTCTCTCACGCTTTACCAAAATCCACATCGGATCACTAGGCCCTAAATCGAGACTCCATACTCGGGGTTTACTATATCCCACCGAAACCGATCAAGGGACTTTGGGGAATTTTCCTCGGACCACCTTTGCCCCAGATTCTAAAATCATCAAGCAATTCTAAAGCTCAAAACTGATAAAAAATCACATCACACCATGGCTATCTAGAAAAAGGCAAGGAAAGGATGAAAACCACTGTCATAACCTAGCAAGAACATGCCACCGACATCTAGAGAACTAAATACCAACATGAAAAGAAATGCATGTCAAAACCATCTCAGAAATCACACATGCAATATCTGACCGAGAAGTATTATTGTTTAAGTTGCTTGATCTTGCTCTTCCTTTGTCGCTCTTTGCTTTCTTTTCTTTTCCTTGTCCTTCCCTTGCTTGCTTTTCCCTTCCTTGCTCAAAAGCTAAAATGCTCCAAGAAAACTCTTAAGTGTCCAAGAGTGTGTGAGAGAGAGAATAATGAGATAGCTCCAAAACTGAATTGACAAAAGGTTACAAACTCGTCCTCAGAATCTTTTTTATTAATGAGGCCTCTATTTTTTTCATTTTCCATTATTTTCCTTCAATTTACTCCTCACATGAAACTTGTGACCATTCACCTTCCTTTTCTCCTATATTCCTTTACTTTTATAAATAAATGTGCCAAAATACCTTTTCTACTTTTTAATTCCTTAACCATTACCTTTGCCAAGTACCCTTAGCCATAAACACATATATTGATGCCCACTAGGATATCTTTTCCCAACATTCAACCTAGAATAAGTGTACCTTAGTTGTGGTCATATTTTTTCTTTAATAGATTTTATTACATGAAATTTTAACTAGGGGCTATTATAGACCCCTCCCCTTGGGCGAACACATCATCAATGTTAAACCACACCAATACCTTAGCAAAACCACTGAAACAAAACATATTTCCTAGGGAGCTTTATTACTTAGCTCATTGCAGTATTTACAATGAATGACCTGCTCAAAAGAAAAACATCATGACAATATGATAGGATAACAACCATACTTCTTATTGGAGCTTTATAACTTAGCTCATGGCGATATCTGCATCCATATACATATGTACATATACCAAAACATCAACAGAACATATGCCAAACATATATGAAACATCATACCAAAACTACTTTACCTCCACTGAAAAACAAAGAAGGATACATGGCTTGCATCTGATCCACCATCTCCCATGTAGCTTCTTTAGGCCCAAACTGCTTCCACTTCAATTTAACTTTCTTTATGACACTATTCCTAAGCATGTGTTGCTTCCACTGCAATATGCACTGAGGCTCCGACTCTAATTCTCCTTCTTGCTCCATGTATAGTACAGACTAATCAATAACATGATCAACATCCTTTATTTGCCTCTTAAGGAATGAAACATGGGAAACATAATGGAATTTCAATGTTGGAGGTAGTGCAAGTTGATAGGTCACTGGTCCATTCCTCTCAGGGATCTCAAGAGGCACGCAATACTGTGGCGCCAACTTGGCACATGATCCAATCCTCAAAGAGCTCTTCTTGGGCGTGATGTGCAAATACACATGCTCCCCAACCTGAAACTCCTTGAATTCCCTATGTTGGTCTGCATAACTCTTTTGTCTATCTTGTGTTGCCTTTAGATTCCTCTTTATAACCTGCATTTCCTATTTCATATCTGCCAACATATCTGATCCAATAAGTACCCTGTTCACTGGATCACTCCAGTTGATGGGAGTATTACAACTCTTCCCATATAGTGCCTCTAAAGGACTCATCCTCAATGACTCCTGATAACCATTATTGTATGCAAACTCAACCAATGAAAGATACTCCTCGCATCTTCTCTGTTGGTGCATCACATACATCCTCAACATTTCTTCCAAGATTTTGTTGACCCTCTCTATCTATCCATCTATCAGTGGATGATAGGTTTTACTGAAGGCAAACTCTATACCTAAACATGAAAATACCTCCTTCCAAAAATTGGAAGTGAACTTCGCATCCCCATCCGACACAATATTCTTTGGAACACCATGTAATCTCATTGTCTCCCTAATGAAAACCTGTGCCACCTCACTAGCGCAATATGTAGTCTTCACTGGAATGTAGTTAGTTACCCTGATCAACCTATCGACCATGACCATAATATAATCATGTTGTCTCACTTTCCTCAGAAGAACTGTAGTGAAATCAATGGGAATGACCTTCCATTTCCATTCCAGACTCATAATAGGTTGTAGTAGACTATCTGGATTCTTACATTCTACCTTTAACTGCTGACAGTCCAAACATCTGGCCACAAACTTTGCCACTTCCTTCTTCAGATTTGGCCAATTTTAGAACTTCTTCACCACATCAACGTCTTCTGATAATCTTGGTGACCCGTGTATGGCTTGAAGTGAAACTCCCTCAAGATAAGATTCTTGAGATCATTGCAATCTGGCACATAGATCCTGTCCCTGAATCTCACCAAACCATCTGTTGTGAGACAATAGTATGGATCTTGATCACCTGTACTTGTACTCTATTGTAACCTGTGCGGAATCTCTATATACCTGTCATCTCTCTATCCTTCCTGCAAGATCCTATCATGTAAATATGTCCCATAAGATCTCACAGCTCCTATATGATTCACGTGTACCTTCCTCCTAAGAGCATCTGTAACCAGGTTCTCCTTTCCTTTATTTTATCTGATCTCAAAGTCAAACTCATTAATGGTAGTCAAACATCTAGCTTGCCTGACATTTAGATTTGGATGGTCAAATAAGTATCTCAACCCACTGTGATCACTCATCAATACAAATATCTTGCCAATAAGATAATGCTTCCACGTCTTCAAGGTGTGAATAAGCGCTACCAACTCAAGATCATGAGTCACATAGGTTTTCTTGTGCTCATTCAACTTCCTGGACTCATAGCACACCACCTATCCCTCCCGCATAAGGACTCCACCAAGTACTCTTTTACATCCATCTGTACACACTACAAACTCCCTATCTGGATCTGCAACCTTAAGGACTAGAGCATTGGTAAAAAACTCCTTCATCTTCTCAATACTAGCTGCACATTCTTCTGTCCATTCAAATTTATTAGCTTTCCTCTGCAAGGATTTCATAGGATATGAAATGCGTGATAACTTCCTGATGAACCTTCAAACCCCATGAATGATCTCACCTCATCCACATTCTTAGGATTTATCCACTCCATGATGACCCTTGTCTTTTCTGGATCTACTACTATGTCTTCCTGGGAAACAACATGTCACAAGTAATGCAAATTTCTCTTAAAGAAGATGCACTTGCTAAGCTTGGAATAAAAAACATGCTCTCTTAACAATCTCAGCACTGATGCTAAATGCTCGACATTCTCTTCTTCTTTCTTTTAAATATTTATTGGTAGATTGTATCTGAGGGTTTTCATTTTAACTCAATTTCTTTTCCCTTTTATGCATATGGGTCATCCACAACCGTACTTCAAAAATTCTCACCAGGTAAGGGTCTTAGTTTCTTCGACTCGCACATTTTTTGTATGGCAATTTTTTGTAAGGCATTCCCTCTTCTTACTACACTAATGTTTGCCTTGTATCTTTGTAGGTATAACAGGTACTCGTGCTTCACTTGGAGGTTTTCAAAGAACGATTTGGGAAGTGTTAGCACTAATTCACACTTGGGTGTTTTCAGGTTGGTCTCATTTCGGTTCCACCCTCCAAACCTTACTAGAGTCCATTTTTCCAAATTCTAAACATTACTGTTGTTGTGCTATTGGGTTTTTCTTTGCATGGGCTGGTTTGGGGGTTCCCCGTACCGATGCTTTATAGCACTAAATTCTATTCCATTGTTCATAGAAGGTCTCAGGGAGCCTTCAATAACCTTAGCTTAGATGCTTGATGGTTTTCTTGTTGATGCATTTTTTTTCCAATAGACTCACTCGTCTACTACTCAGGTTTTGCATGCCTAAGGCTATTCAGGACCTACACATAGATGGTTATAAATCCATACCCATATATAAATTTTTGAAACTCTCGTTGGAATATTTCATGTGATTGTAGAGTTATTCTAGTTGTATATGGATGCCATAACGAATTTCCCATATTTTCTACTTATTCAGTAATTTTTTTCCTTCAGTGGGCTTAATGACAATTCTTAATGTATTTCCACGGTTATGTTCATCTCATAGCTTGCAGTTCTCAAGGTTTAATGACATAGTAACGTTTTTGTAGATTATCTCTTGTTTGAAAATTCATATATGGGTACCATTTAATTTCAGTTATGCTAAATGTATTTGGGGAACTGAGGGAATATCGATGTAATTGAGATTCCCAAAAGAATCTCCTATAGCTTCTGCTAACTTATATATACAGGCCTGCATCAAATTCTTGTTTCCCTATGTATACATCATTTAAGCTAGAATGTTGTTCTTGTTCCTTTTTTTCTACTTGGCAACTATGAGTCATGTATAACTCTAAAATTTCTTTATGATCATAGGCCACTAACTGGGTAACCTGCAACTCACTCCTAACTAACCCTCCTAGGCCAGTGTATACGTTAGCCTATGGTTTGGTGCAGGGGTCAACCGTAGGCTTATACTTACTCACAGGGAAATGTATATTAAAGTCTCCTAGACCAACAGAGAGATCAGGGGGGATTTTTTTTGTTTCTAGAGTTGCTGGAGCGTCCACACTTGGAAGAAGTGTTGCGTGTAGAACATTCCAAAGGTTCAGGATCGAGTTCAGTTGAAGCCTTTCTTGTTGGGAGGGAGTGTTGAAAATGGAAAAAAGAAATGCTAAAGATAGAAGTGCTAAAAATAGCACTGCTATAAATAGCATTTGAGGTACGAGTGCTGGACTAAACAACAAGGAATGAAAAAAGGAAATGCTAAAAATAACATTGCTATTTTTAGCAGTTCGGGATAGATTCCTATTTTAGTTAGTCCCTAAACTAAACTAGTAAAGTAAAATTCAAATTTGATCTTAGCAGTTGTTTGTAAAATAATTAATTAATTCATCTTGAGTTAATTAGCTGTAGAAAATCAAACATGAATTCTATGTGAAGACATGCAACAGTTTCTCCATTGATTAAGGAATTTATCCCTTAGTTAAAGAGATAAGGATGAGTTATAATTTGAGTTGTAATTAGTTAGCTCAGTTAACTGAATCAAGTCCAGTTAGATTAATTCAAACAGTTTGTTGAATTAATTGTGAGTTAAGTTAGTTAATGCATGCATGCATGTAACTGTTGCACTTCAAATAACTGAATATTCTCTCATAAATAACTCATGCATGTTAGTTCAGGCAGAGACCCAGTTGAGATCAGAGGAGGGACAATGTACTATCAGTTGGATGAATTTTTCCTATAAAGGAAACTCATCTATGCGGAAGGATTTATCTCCTTCAGGATTGCGCAGTTAGATAAGAGGTTAGTGAGTGTGTGAAGAGGCCAATTCAAATAGGTGGCAGCACTGGACCCCAAGCAAAACTGCGCAAGGAAATAGGAGGCTTGGAGGGCAAAGGAGAAGGTTTGTGAGAAGCCTTTGACTATCTATGAGCAGCAGTTGGATTGTAGAGAGAGCAGTATAGCTTGTGAGCTGATTCTTTTTGTAATCTGAACAAGATTTCCACTTGTATGATAATACAGAGATTGGGGTTTTAGGCTGAGACTTTCCCCAGGTTATTTCTTTTGTGTTATGTGTGATTGATTTCTCATTCTCAGTTATATGTGTTCTCTTGATCTTGCTCAATTTGATTAAGCTTCTGCAAAGTGTTCTAGAAGTAGATCTTGTATTGTGTTTTAGTATATTGCATAATCTGTTGATCTACAATGGGAATTTCTACATCTTGGTTGCTCCTGCTCGCAGTTTTCTTCTTTGGAAATTTTCTTTAAGGCATTCCCTCTTCTTACTAAGCTAATGTTCGCCTTGTACCTTTGTAGCTATAACAGGTACTGTTGCTTCACTTGGAGGTTTTTATAGCACTATTTGGGAATTCTTAGCACTAATTCATACTTGGGTGTTTTCAGGTTGGTCTCATTTCAATTCCACCCTCCATACCTTACTGAAGTCCATTTTTTTGATGTCTAAAAGTTATTGTTGATGTGTTGCTGGGTTTCTCTTTGCATGGGGTGGTTTCAAGATTCACTATACTGACACTTTACATTCCCTAGAGTTTGTTCCATTGTTGACAGAAGGTCTGAGGGAACCTTCCATCACCTCGGCTTAGATGTTTGATGGTTTTCTTGTTGATTCATTTCTTCTTACAATAGACCCACTAGTCTACTACTCAGGTTTTGCATTCCTGGGGAAATTCAGGACATACGCACTGATGGTTATAAATCCATACCCATATATAAAGTTCTAAAACTCTTGCTGTAATATTTCATGTGATTGTAGTGTTATTCAAGTTGTATATGGATTCCAGAATGCATTTCCCTTATTTTATACTTATTCAGTAATTTTTTTCCTTCAGTCGGCTTAATGAAAATTCTTAATATATTTCCACGGTTATGTTCGTCTCATAGTTTGTAGTTCTCGAGGCTTAATGGCATAGTAATGTTTCTGTAGATTATATCTTATTTGAAAATTCATAAACAGGTACCATATAATTTCAGTTATGCTAAATGTATTTGGGGAACTAAGGTAATATCATTATCTTTGAGATTCCCGGGAGAATCTCTTGTAGCTTCAACTAACTTATATATACAGGCCTGCATCAAAGTCTTGTTTCCCTATGTATACATCATTAAGTTAGAATGTTGCTCTTGTTTTTTTTTCTACGTTATCAGCTCTGAGTAATGTAGAACTCTAAATTTCTTTATGATCACAGACCACTAACTGGGTAACCTACAACTCACGCCTAACTGACCCTCCTAGGCCATTGTATACATTAGCCTATGGTTTGGTGCAAGGGTCAACTATAGGCTTATACTTACTTACATGGAAATGTATATTAAAGTCTTAGTTTTCATTTCTCACACACTGGTGCTACTTTGCCTAGCCTGCCTCTTTGTTTCCTTGCCTATCTCACTAGAAGTACAGTTATCTATATGCATTCTATTTGTGATAACAATAAATACATTGTATACCTACACAATTTATATTCCTATTATATTATAACTGGTCGATCCTACATCAAAATGATCCATTTAATTCATTGTAATTAACATTGTCTACATGAAGTTTCTATAAGATGTAAAATGAATTTACCTCATTTTCCATATGTATTGTTAAAGATATTCGAATATGAAATATCCTCTCTATATGCATACTCAAAAGATGTTCAACTATGATATATATGTTCTACATGCATATTGTAAAGATATTCGTTGCATCTTAAAAAGGTGATCAATTATGATGTACAAGTTCTAGATGCATATTTTATAAGATATTTGAATATGTTATATCATTCCTACATGTACATATGAAAGGTATTCGACTGAAATTAAATTGTCTTCTACTTACATTCAACCATGATTAATATGTCATGCACCTAATTTAATTTTCTACCTTACTGTAACTCATAGCAATTGCGTGTCTTTAATTATAATTTCCAATATATGAGTACACACATATCCTAATATATGCAGTACAACCAGTTACCATGCATTATGCATGGTATGAACATAATATAAACTCTTATAATTTAAAGCATTAGTACTTGCACTACAGTTTTCTTTGACATTCCGCATATAATAATAATATTGCCATAAGCACAATAACCAGATTAACAAGTTTTGAAACTTTCACCCTAACAACCTATGTACAGGTAGTGACTAAATTCACTGTGAGTACAGGAACTCTAACTAGTATTCCAATGCTAGGAAATCTATGACCTGTGACACCTTTCCACCCAACCTTAAATCACCTCTGATTTCCTTCAAGCTATGATAACCTTCCAGAACTCAGTAACTCCTACTGAGCCTTGATAATTCCTATTTAGCATTATCTTTTCCACATATTTTTCCTTGGGAGCATCTTTCCTTCTGGGAATCTGTATCCCCTTAGCCTAGCCTTTTCAGTTCTTTTTTCCTAAAAGAAAAAGCCTTATTTTATCCTTGTAGTGATTTTATCCTCAGTCTTTATCTCCCACCGAGGTGTAATATATATCCATATATTTTAATTTAGGAAAAGAAATTTGAATCTGATTCTTCTCAGATTTTGGCAAGTATCATCTACTCCGGTGTCAGTCATTATGATTTTCTAGCAATGGAACAAAAACTTATTTATTAATTTAAAAATTATTTTCCAACCATAGTCAATTGTCTCAATCCTAGTTAAACCACTAGTAATAATAACCTGCAAACAACTAATTTTGTTAATTACAATGCAGGTGTTACAATGACATAGTGGTTGGATGAGATGAACTGAGCAGCATGTTACAATGGGGGTGTTACTAATTATTATACAATTGGCTAACATATTGTGCACGGTTTAAAGGAATTCGGATAACCTATAAGAATGTTCTTTTTATTGCAGCGATATTTAACTTGAAAATTTCTTCTTATTACAGTGTGATGATTACATTGATGATTGTTTCCATTGACATGGTTTATGTTTCAATGTGATAATGTTTAGTATTTACTCCTCCCTTAATCTCATTAACCTGTGATCTTATATGAGGGACATCCTCGAGCCCTCGGTGATGCACATCTTGATGATTAGGTCTATAAATGCATTTTAGTCAGGATTCAGACCAATAGGTGAATATTCTGTGCTTTGTAAGGCATGTTCTCTTGAAGATTGGATGACTTGGATTTATATCCCTGAACTTTATACGAGATTACATCTCTATTACGCATTCTTTGATATGATTCTTCCATGGCCAACAACCATATATGTCTCTACGATTTTTCTCGTTATGCAAGAGAAAATTTATATACATATGTGTACATATGGTCAGTAAATGGTTGTAATAGGTGTTGGGTAGCAATGCGATGTGTATTGGATGTACTCTACGAATCACCATGATAATAATAGAGGGTATTTGATATGCATCATTGTAGTTATGCCTAAAATTCCTTGACCCTAAAAGAATGGAACACTTATTAGTTTAGGATATTATCCATCATTTTCCTATGCATATGGTTCATGCTTGTAATTGGAATTTAAAAAAGGAATCTGTGTTTCCTTGAGGAGTGTTGATCTCCTTGTAGTCCATTTGTCACCATATTCTTTATGTTTTCTCTTATATTCTTATGGCGTATATGTGGTATTTGAAAGATGCCTGTGAATCTCTATGTTGAGATATATTTGATCCAGGTAATATGTGGAAGACCTAAGGGACCGCAAATCCTTGAGAGACAAAGTTGATATGTCTCTAGCCTCAATGGACATGTCCCAGATAAGTGTTCTTTGTTCCAAACATTATGAATCGAGAGAGAGTAACTCTGGCACAAGCTCAGGAGGGATAGAACCAATGGGTTCCTTAGTAATCATCAGTGGCCATGGTTGAAATCTACCATAAGTATATATGTTTATAGAACCACCATAGTTGAGACAAGATGTTGTTACGTTGCAAATGGTGTGCAATGTAGATTTAGTGATGCAGAGAAGTCTGAGGTGAGCTAGGGTCCTCGTATAAACCAACGAAAGGGTATAATGCCTAAGTAGAAGGTCTATCATGACTTTAAAGAGTCTCAAGGTGGGCTCACACATACGGAAATAAGTGTTGCAAGTGAGGAGGGGGAATTTTCCCTTTCCAAACTCTGTCACCCAGAGGTAAGCCCTGGCACATTGAAGAGGGGAGCCGAGATGAAAGGGGTCAGGCATGCATGAAATTTTTCCACCATGGGGAAGTTTAATTTCATTGAGTACATGTTAAAGCATCAGGTGGGAGGACCTGGGGTGACGTGTCCTATGAATTCCATTCCGAAGCTTAAATAATAAGTGTGTGGACAAGGAGTCGGGGAGAGTAAAGGTAGGATCGCCTAGAATTGGAAATCATGTGAGTAAAGCAATGGTCCAACCATAATCAAGGTCGCGTGGAGAGGTATGTATCTACACTAAACATAATCCTAGAGATTATTCCCTGGGAGAAAAAAGTGAAGCAGACAAGTGAAGGAGACAAAATGATGTAAGTTGAACCATGGTGGCATACACATGCGCCCGACAGTTCTTTCAGTGGTGCAAGGGTTGACCCACTTCACAGGTCAACTCGAAAGACAAACCCCAATGCATTCACGTGTGTAAAAAGAAGGGAGGTCCATGTAACAAGGCCTAGGTAATGGGAAAGTTGGAAGTAATTAATGGCCCACCATGTGGCTTCCAACTTTCCCGTTACCCAAGCTTTGTTACCTAACCCAATATATCTATATATATATGTGTGTGTGTGTGTGTGTGTATATATCTATATATATATATATATATATATATATATATATATATATATATATATATATATATATATATAATGTCGATATTCGTATAAGAGTTGCATTGCAATGCAAGGCGTAGGGTTGTGGAACCTAAACCCATGAACGAGTCAACAACCAATAATTAATTGCTAAGTCGCTCTTGGAGATCATCGAGGTGGGTATAGCCACGTGGAAAAGATATTGATGTGGCACTCTCTAATTTTCCTGAATTGTAATGGTCAAATCTCTTGATCGAAAGGTTGGATTGAGGTGGAGTTTTATATCATCGGAATCATCTTAATGAGAGGAACAAAATGGTGACGTAAAAATTAGGCTTTAAGTTATTTTAAGAGATCGAAATTTTTATGCCACATTTTCATAATCACACCTTAGATCTTTGGTCAATATAGTAACTTCCTCCTCTTAATCGGTTTTATGGTAAGGATTAGGAGGGGGTCCATTGCAGAGTGGTATCAGAGCATCTAGGTTCAACACTCTAACTAGATGGGCTCTATCATCCGTGCAAAGGAGTTTCACATTTATTTTTATAATATTAACTAAACACATGTTTAGGTGTTAAAAGTTGGCCTATGACCATTTCACTGACATAGTTACTCTGGGATCTTCCTATGTAGCGTGAACTAACAATTGACATGTTTCATTGTGATTGATGAGCTGATACTTTTGTTGAGAGATGTATATTTTGTGGACTATGCATTCCTGTGTATTAATAATTTTTTATGGACTAACATTAATGTATTAATATGGATTGTTTATTTTACCAAAGGTTGTCATAACAATTCTCTAGAAATAGGGTCATGGGCATGATTTCTTTTTGTTTACATATATTATAATGTGTCTAAAATTATGTTTGAATGGAAACACATAACATAAGACGAAGGTCACCAAGAAAAACAAAGGATGGTATGCCATAATTCCTTATAGTTAAAAAATTAACAACAAGATGGTAGGCTATAGTTTCGATCACACACAAGATGGGAAAGAACAAAGAACAGTTGGGCAAGGGGGAGGGAAAAACTCCTGACTCAGTGGATACCTTGAGGAGCCTAAGAGTTGATAGTAGGAGTTGCAAGGAACATAATGAGAGGCATGTACAAGCTCATGAAAAATAAGCTGAGGTAAATGTATCCATACTACAAAGTCTCTTATATTTGCAAAGAAATAAGGAGTATGACTTGGGGACTAGTCATAGGTATAGGAAGAGCCTTTGGGAGTCAGAAGAGAGAAAAAATGGGGCATATGGTAGTAGGTCTAGAAAGAGACATAGGTGGGAAAGTTAAGACACAGTGAAGGGAGATGCACCATTGAGTAGCCCAGAGGGAAGAACCAACACTTATGTACATCATTCTAGTAGACCTTCTAGCTCCACTACTAGAAGGCACCATCATCATGCTCATCATCATACTCGTCATCACGGAAGAGGAGAAAGGGGCTACATGTAAAAAGAGTTTAAGAATACCAAACCACCCACATTTGATGGGGAGAAGAAGAGATTTGGAGATGAAGAATCTTGGTTGCTTAGAATCAAAAAATTCTTTAGAATCCATGGGTATTAAGAGAACATGAAGGCAAATATATCCACCTAAAGTTTTGAATGTAAAGGAGACATATGGTGGGAATTTGTGAAGAATGTTAAGGGAATAAGAGAAGAATACTTAACTTTGAGAGAATTTGAAGAACTCTTGAGAATAAATATTTAACAGACCGATATTATGACAACAAAGCCAAAAAAAATTATGAGCTGAAAATGGGACAAATGTCAGATGATGAGTATGCCACCAACTTCCTGGAATTGTTGCGATATGTTCCATATCTCAAGGATGAGAAGGAAAATTTTCATTAGTTCATTAGTGGGTTGCCACTATCATTCATGGATCAAATTGAAATTCTAGAACCTCATACATTGGACGATTCCATAAAGAGACAAAAACATATTTATGAGTAGTCATGTAGTCCAAAGCTCGGGTTCGATTTAAAGGTGAGGGGAAGCTTCGAACCTAAAGTAAGTAAGAATGAAAATCCAGAGAAACAATGGGATGATAAGGCAAGAAGTTTCACCACCAATAGAGGTGAGACTCAGCAAAGGTTCAAGTTGCTATTGAAGACATACTTTCTCGGGTGACAAGAGAAGATCCCATAAATTATGAGAAAAGACGCTTAAAGTGTTCAACTTGTGGGGACAATCACCTAAGAAAGGAATTCCCACAATACAAGAATGATGGCTCAAGACTATATCACGTTCAGGAAGCCATGACAATTGAGATTGTGGATTTTGATGTGCCTAAACTCTAAGTAACTATGGAAGATAGGAAAGATGATCATCTAGCCTCAACCAATGAGAGGGTTAGCTAAATGTGGTAGGATTGTTATCTGATCACTAGGGACCAGGTTGTTGTAACTATTGAGTGTTTCTATACATTTGGTGTTTTCAGATTATTTTTAATTGTATCTGTTACAAACTTTGTGTCTTGATTTTTTCTCATGTCCATTGTCGATTCTATATTTTTTGTTTTATTTTTGGCTGGTGCATGGTCATGCTATGTTATTTATATTTGTATCATTTTACAAGCTGTGATGAATGTTTTATTTCTCATTTTCTTTTCTTCCTTTTATGTTTTGGTTCTTGGGGAAAGTTGTGAGAGTGGCAACAGATAGCACCAGCGGAGCGATGAGGATGGCACAGGTTTTCATCAGACCATTATTGCAAAAGGATGGATGACCATACTCTCAAGCCACATTGTAGGGAATCAACTTCATGATTGTATGGTTACATATGTTGAAATTTTTACTACGATGAATCTCATGAGAATTCTTGTATGGTTGCAAGAGGAATGAAGATGACAAGATGATATCAGAGTGCACAAAAAAGAACCAGAGGATTGCAAGAGACCCACTGAAGGATGGCCAGTTTACTGAATCCTATAACCTTTTAGTTGTTATGTAAGCAACTATGTGTACAATTTGAATCTAAATGAAGTACAATTATAAAGCTCTCTATCATTATGATTGAGTTAAGCATGTTCTATTTTGTTTACAGATCATAACACTGGTGATGGTGGCCCCCAAGGAGGAGGGGCCTATAATAGCCTTGGTTAAATTACCCCCCCCCCCCCCCCCCCCCCCATTTTCAATAATTGTAATTACACAAAGTTTAAGAGATGGGACAAAAATTTTGGTTTTCGTGAGGAGGAGATCACTTGAGGGAATGAGAAAAATTAAATACATCAACCATGGTTAGTTAAGACAATTAAATAATTTTACTAAGGATTAAGGCTAACTACAAAGACAAGGAGTAGCCTAGAAATCCTTGGCATCTAATAATAATAAAATAGAAAAAACATAATGGAGCTGACATGGTTGCACTATCCAAGAGAAATGGGTTGTGGGGAGCTTGGGAAAAAGGAGGAACAATTATGTCAATTAGGGGACATGAATGAAGGATATTTGAGGACTTTCAAAGAGGAACATACTTAAAGAAGAATAATTGCTAATTTGCCTAGTGATTTTGGGTGCATAAGGAAAAATGTAGGAGGAAGAGAATTATGAAGAATGTTGGGTAAAAGAAAATAATTTTAAAACCAACAAAAGAACCCTCGTGAAGAGGCTTGTTGGGAAGAAAGGATACAGAGACCAACTTAAGAACCCTCATGAAGAGGCTTGCTAGAAAGAAGCTACAGAGAATAATGGTTGGATGAAGGTTAAAGGAATCCACTAGAAGCTTGAGGGTTCAATATCCTACTGCATTGGAGAAGAAACACTCAAGTGTTTGTGGGAGTGAGGAACCATCAAGAGTTGCCTTGGGTGTTGAAATTGCATCATTTAACCCATTGATGAATCACCTAGAGAAGTGATTATTCTATATAACAATGGCTTATCCACTGAAGAAATTTCCTGTAGTGTGGAATCTCATCTTCTAATAGAGAGTCAATAATTCTCTATTGTATGGTATTTTGATAAGAATGTTGATCCTAGTTTTAAGTCTAGAAGGCTGAGAGGGAATATGTGTTGCTGGTAGATGAAGTAGTTGCATCCTTGTAACATCTTGTTCAATTGAAAATTTTGTTTGGTTTCCTTTACAAAGAGAACTCCTCCTCAAGTACTGTAATATGGCATGGGAATGACATCTGTAAGAAAGAGTTGGCTACAACTTGTCTATGGTTGGGTGGAGAGTTAGAGTTCTAGATTCAGTTGCCAAATATTTACAAGATAAGTGTTTCTTATGTATGTTTCTTAGTAATGGATGTGTGATGCATTTCTAGTTTGAAATGGTGTTTTTGTGCAAAATACATGATTGTTTTACTAATTATTATACAATTGACTAGCATATTGTGCAATGTGTAAAGGCATTGGGATAACCTATAAGAATGTTTCTTTTATTGCAACAATACTTAGGATGAGAATTTCTTCTTATTACAGTATGGTGATTACATTTATGATACTTTACATTGACAAAGTTTATGTTTCATTATGATAATGTTGAGGATTTCTTCATCCATTAAGCTCATTAACCCGTGATCTTATATGAGGGACCTCTTCGAAACCTCGGTGATGCACATCCTGACGATTGGGTCTATACCCACATTTTACTCACAATTAAAATCAATAGGTCAGTATTTTGTGTTCTGTAAGGGATGTTCTCTTTAAGGATGGATGACTTGGATTTCTATCCCTACACTTTATACGAGATTACAACTCTGCTATGTGTTCTTTCATATGATTTTCCCAGGGCCAAGAGACATATTTGTCGCTACATTTTTTTATCATTATGAGGGACAATAATATATATATATATATATATATATATATATATATATATATATATATATATATATATATATATATATATATATATATATATATATATATCTGTGTGTGTGTGTGTGTGTGTGTGTGTGTGTGTGTGTGTGTGTACATATGGTCACTGAATGGTTGTAATACATACTGGGTAGCACTGCGATGTGTGGTGTCAGCATTCTAGGCTCTTTAGGAGTCACAAGACAAATATCATAGGGTAGTTCACAACCATGATTGCAGTTAGGCCTAAAAATCCCTATCCCTAAAGAAGGGGATTCTTATTGGTTCGGGATAATATCCATCATTTTCCTATGCATAGGGTTCATGCATGTAGTTGGAATTAAAAGGAGGAATCATTTTTTGCTTGAGGAGTGTTGATCTCCTTGTTATTTGTTTGGTACCATATGCTTTATGGTTGCTCTTACATGCTTTTGGTGTATATTTGGTCTTTAAAAGAGTCCTATAAATATCTAATTCGAGACTATTTAATCCTCGTAAGACATGGAAGATGCAAGGGGCCACTGATACATAAGAGACAAAGCTAATAAGTCTTTGGCCTCAATGGACAAGTCCTAGGTAAGTGTTCTTTGATCTAGACACTGTAAACCCGGAGAGAGTAACTTTGGCGTAAGTTTGGGAGGGATAACACTAGTGGGGGCCTTAGTAAACTTGAATGGTCATCGATGAACTCTGGCACAAGTCCAAACATTTATAGAATCACCGTAGCCGGGACACGGTGGCGTTCCATTGGAAATGATGTGTAATGTAGATTCAGCGGAGTGGAGAAGGTTGGGGTGAATTTTGGTCCTCTTATTGGCAAATGGAAGGGCCTAAGCCTTCCATTAGAAATGGTATGTAATGAATATTGAACTGAGCGGAGAAGGTTGGGGTGATTTTGGGTCCTCTTATTGGAAAATGGAAGGACCTAATGTCGAATTAGAAGGTCTATCATGACTTGAAAAAGGCTCAAGGAAAGCTTGCATATACAACAATAAGTGCAACCAGCAATGGGAAAAAATATGCTCAACTCGGACTCTGTCACCTAGAGGTAAGGCTTGGCACATTGAAGAGGAGTGTTAGGATGAAAGGGGTTGGGCATACAGGGAAGGTATCCATAGTGGGAAATTCAATTTTATTGGGTACATGGTAAAACATCAGGTGGTAGGACCCAAGGTGACATTATCTAAGGTTTCCATCTTGGAGCTTAAATAAGAAGTGTGTAGAGAAGGAGCCATAGAGATTGAAGGTAGGATGACCTAGAATGAGCAGTCGTGGTAGGAGTAAAGTGGTGGTCCAACCATGAGCAAGGTTGCATGGAGAGGTGTGGACCCCTACTACATATAAGCCCAAAGATTATTCCCTGGGAGCACAAAGTGAAACACACAAGTGAACGGGGAGGGATGACGTAAGTTGAGCCATGGTGGCATATAAGTGAGCCTGACAATTATTTCAATGGTGCAAAAGAGGACCTACTTCATAGGTCAACTTAGAAGACAGACCTCAGAGCATTTAAAAGTTCACAAATAAGGAAGGGTCGGGTAACGAGGCCCAGTTAATGGGAGATTTTTCCATTAACATATATATATATATATATATATATATATATATATATATATATATATGGGAATATACTTATAAGCGTTGCATTGCAATGCAAGACACGAGGTTGTGGAACCTAAACCCATGAATGGGTCAACAACCAATAGTCAATTTCCAAGTGGCGCTCGGAGATTATCTAGGTGGGTATAGCCACGTGGCCAACACATTGATGTGGCGCTTTATAATTCGCATAATTGGAATGGTTACACCCCTTGATCCAAAGGTCAGATTTATGTGAAGTTTTATATCATCGAAATCATCTTAATGAGATGAATGTAATGATGGTGTCAAAATCATGCTTAAATTGAGTAGGAGAGATAAAAATATTTAGGCCCCATTTCCAAAATGGAACTTTGGATCTTTGGTGAGCATATTAATTGCCTCCTCTTAATCAATGTTATGGTAATGATTAAGAGTGGGGCTATTACACCATGGGTGAACATGGTTTGACAATTTTTACCAAGGTTGACCATAATTTTCTATCATACTTTATGGTTTTCCATGTTGATAATGGACGACGACGACTAATATGTTCGATGATGGTGACCTTGTTTTACTGTGTTGGAAAATGATTGACTATGGTTTAAGCATGTTTTCCCATGGTTAACTATAGTTGGCCATGTTGGCCATGATTTATAATTACTATCCATGCTTGACTAGGGTTGACAATGCTTTGACAAATTTCCATTTGATTCAGCTTTCTTGATTATGCTTAAATATGGTAAAGTTATAGTTGACCATGGTTGTTATTGTTTAACTATAGTTGATAATAATTGATTATGGTCAATTGTGGTTGACCATCTTGATCACATTTGATGATGTTTGACCATGGAGACCAAGGTTGAATTTGGCTTAATTATGTGGACCCCTTATTGACCATAGGTGACCATGGTCATCCATGTTGACCTTTGGTGTCAATGTTGACCACAGTTGTCCAAGGTTTGACCATGTTATCCATGGTTGAGCATATTTAACAATGGAAGGCCATGGTCAACCATGGTTTACCATGTTGTGCATGGAAGACTATGTCAGACTATGGTTGAACATCAATCAATGAGCTAGAGGATGATTGAGCTTTTTTTACTAATGTGGACAAGGGTAACCATCACTCTACTTGGTGACCATGTTTGACTATGATTATTTATTATTAAGAATGGTTAAGTTATGATTTACAATGGTTGTAATTGTTTAATTATAGTTAATTATGACTAATTATGGTTGATTGTGGTTGACCATGATTAATCATGTTGAACATAACTAATGATGTTTAGCCGTGCAGACCATAGTTTCCTCAGTTTAACCATGTTTGCCCTTGGTTTACCATGGTAAAGATGGTAGTTCATGTTGACCATGGTTGTCCATAGTTACACCATGTTGGTTGTGGTTGACCATGTTTGACCATGTTTTCCACTGTTGATAGAAAATTTCATTTATTGCATTGTGATGGTGATTGTTGTTCGACACATTCCAATGTTTTGAGTCAGTTACCAGAGAATCCACAGTATGAACATTTTTATGCCAACGTTTCAAATCCCAACTGGGATCCATCTTTTGTTGTTTGACACATTTTAATTTCATTACGTTGTGGTGTTATTTCTTGATCGTCATAATATGATCTTGTTAGTTGTTAGTTGCACTGAGATTTTTTTCTCACTCATCACATTATGATGGTTCTTATTGTCAATCACACTATGATGTCATTTCTTGATCATCACACTACAATGTTGTTTCTTGTTTATGGAATTCTCACATCATATTTTTGTCTAATTGCAACATACATAATTGTTCGTCACATTGTGACATTATTTGTTATTTGTCACACTATGAAATTGAAAGATGGCATCTTTTGTTGTTCATCACTACACCATAAATTTAATTTATCTCACAACAACATAGATTTTGTTTACCAAAGTAAAGCAAATATTTTTATTTGTAATACTAAAACATTAATTTTGTTTGTCAACACTTACCTATAAATGATTGTGGTCGACCATGGTTAACCATGATGCTCATGGTGACTAAGCTCCATCATGGCATCCATGTTGACTATGGTTAACTATGATACCCATCTTGACTATGATTGAACACAATGCCCATGTTGACTATGGTTGACCATGTTGAATATGGTTGAGCATGTTAACTATGCGACATCATTATTTTTTACTAATTGTGACATTGGTTGTTTTTTGTTAGATTTCAACATCATTTTTTGTTCATCATATTGCTATAATATTAAGTTAAATCAATATTAAAGCTATATTTCTAAGTTATAATACAAATACTAATTTTTTCATCGTTATAATGTTACAATATCATTATAAAAGTTATATTAAAAGTTAAATATTGAACCACTTAAATATTGACTATGGTTAACTATGACAAACATGATGCCCATAGTGTCTATATTAACCACGAAACCCATGATGACTATGTTTGACTATGATGACCATGGTTGACTATGATGACAATGTTGATCAATGTTGAACATGATGCTCATGTTTTCTATTTTTTATCATGTCAAGCATAGTTAGCTATAGTCAATCATGCTCAACCATGGTTTAACATGAAGTCCGTGCTAATGACATGCATAATGCCTATGCTTGACCATGGGAATGTTGAACATGATTCCGTGTTAAATGTCATTATGATTGTAATTATGGAACATCATGATTTATTAACATTGTTAATGCATGCATCATCATTAATGTATCATTGATGTATGCATCAATGATGTATCATTATTTACAATAATATGTCATAATATATGTATATAATGATGATGATGATGATGATGACTAACATCCACTAAGACCAATGTTGTCTATTGGACCTTAAGAAAGTAAGTGATTAATTGAGACTTTAATATTTTATTTATCTGATCAAAATGAAGGGAATGAAGTGTTCCAAGATCACTATACTTCTGCCAACTTAACAGGTCAGGAAGGTTGGTAGTGTGGAAAATGTTTTCGAAATGAAACCATATATGAGTAAGAGTCACAAAATCGAAGAGAAAGTGATTTTCATATTCAACTCTCTTAGTATCAAAAAGGTGACAGATTCTTTCATCCAAAGGTGTTTTTGGAATAAACCAATGCTTGATTTCACTTCGAAGCTCATGAAAATTAGATCTTATCTTCGCAATGCTCATTTTCTTCTTAGCACTAGTCACGGCAAAAAGATACTTCTGGTTAGCAAGAGTTGGGTTGATCATATCCTTATAATAGCTTAGCTTCATTTTCCCCTCTAGCTCCTTATTATCCCACAATTCAGAAGTAATAGTGTTTTTAATATTATCATTCTTCTCCAAGATGTTCTCCTCCTCTATCCCACAATGGTCGAGCCAAGATTGAGCATCCTTGTGCTATGCTCGCTTGAGCCAGAGGTGGGGGTTTCGGTTAGAGTTAGAAACAATTTTGGGGAACCTCTTGGCTTCCATGTTGTAAAGCTTATTCTTATACATCAAATATCTAAACATAGTCATGCTTTCAAGGGGAGAAACACTAGCTACAATGAAGAGGATATGATAGGGAGTATGGGAGAAACACTAGCTACATTGAAGAGGATATGATAGGGAGTATTTCCTTTAATCTTGAGGTTGTAGATTATAAATTTCTTTTGGATAAGTACAATAATTACTTTTATTAATCTTATTGTTATTGTTATGATAATTACAATTATTAATGTAACTTTATTATTATTATTTCTTTTGTATTTTAGAGGAATTCAACAACTCATGTGATATGTGGGACATGGTTATCATATGGTCTACTACTTGTCCTCCTCTCCATAAACATGGTCACAACCCACTGGATTTGAACTTTGGACCTCTCAATTTTCTCAAGACTCACATTATTTCTATGCCTAATTAAACTGCCCCAAAAATAACTTTATTATTATTAGTGTAATTATTTAAAAAACATGTAAAATTTTAAAAGTAAGTATAAATAAAAATATAATCAATTTTATTTACTATATAATCTCGTATAACTCATACCACTCTTACGATTAACATGATTTATTTATTATAATATATAATTTATAACTATAATGTGGTTAATCGGTAAAGGTAATACATGGTGGAATGGATTTACAGAATGGACAGAGTTGCAAGTAATCGTGAAGAGAAGGAACGCGTAGAGCAATATCTGATAACAATGACTGAGATTCGTAGCCGAAGATTTATTTATTTACATAAAATTAAATAAGGGCGTTTCCTTCTAACCCGAACACTTCGCAATTTTTCTAAAGCACTAATCGAGCGGGGCAAGAAAGTGATCAGGTTGATTTTTGTTAAGCAATAATCGAGTCTGGTAGGAAAGCTATCTCGTTGTAAGTCACGTCTAACTCCATCCGGCATACCAGATTACTGAATATTTGGGTAATCAGCAATCGAGATAAGTTCAGGGATCGCTTATGCCATCCCTGTAAATCCAATCCATTTAGTGGTGAAATTTCTTAAATGATTTATGTCTTCGTGGCGACAAGGGAGTTGGTCTAAATCGACATCCATTACATAGGCAGATAAGCTATTTGTTTGACTATACCAATAGTTTCCTCATATTCTTCAATTTGAATCTCAGCGTGTCTGGTAGTCCCACCAGATGGTTGAAATGCGCACTTAGCTCTCCCAAGAGACTATTACGTTTATACCATACAACTGTACTATTAACCTACATATGCATGCCATGAAAATCTGTAAGAAATTCTAAAGAAATTTTGATCATACCTACAATTTTGTATGCTATGCTAGAGGAAATTGTGATCGAGCATGTTGCTGGAAATATTTAACATTCTAAACTTCGTGAGCCTAGGAACATATTTGAGGTGATTGCAGCCAGCATTCAGCCTTTTTAGATTCACCAAGTTAGTCACACATTTAGGAAATCACTAAAAAAATCATTCATTTCTTTCATCCGGGAAAGTACTGGACATCAAGAGTTGAATTGAAAACATTACGTCCAAATTGTATGGAAGAGCTCCAGCTACACAACGGAAACAGCGAAATTGAGATGAATCCTGCAGCAGACCTCTTTCAATAGAAAAACCAGTCTCCAGAAATCACGAGGTCAACCGCATAAAACCTAGCCAAATTGAACGTACTTAAGTTGAACATGTGTAGAGGAAATGGAGAGTAATTTTGCTGCAAGGTGGCAGATACTTGGTCATAGTGTTAGCGCCATAAGATACTTGGTGTATCTGGCATGCCTGATGGATCGATAATACTTGGTCAATCTGGCTTCACACCTGGAATTGTGTAATGTGCACAATCCAGTGCTGGAAAAGTTATGCTGAGACAAGCAGCCAGATTGGAGTCACTACTACACAAGAGTGGTTTTTATGACGTTTATTGGAATACTTATACCACGGCCATGTGTTAGTGGCTCCTTACATGTCCATGAAAAGCAATGTCCATTCCATGCTGGTAAAGCAGGTCTTCCATCTATTGTCTCATACATTCAAATTCCTAACAATGGCTATTGTATCTATTATACCAAGGGCTTTGCCATGATGCTATTAGTCATGGAGTGACGCTTCAATCCGCTTGCATTAGATGTCTCTTCAGCCGCTTATAGTGCTCACCTAAAAGCGATGAAAGATACTGTTCAGAATTGACGAATGGTAATATTATCACAAAGTCAATGGAGTATAACATTTAATAGCTAACTTACTGGTTCGTTTATAGTCAGTATATGATGCTAGAATCACAAGTGTACTCCTCCGGTGTTGAAAGAGTAATAGAGATTATTGTAGGATCTGGATTCCTTACATGAGACCGCGAATCTGGCATTGTAAGATGCAAATTGGACGCCTCCCCCTCGTGTTTCTATGTCATGATTTATCTCCAATACAATTATACACGCATGAAACCAGCGATTCCATGAACCTTGAAACAAATTAAAATAGAAAATGAGTAACAGAGGTTAGGTTTTGATGAAATGAAAATGGACAAATTAAAAGGAACCTACCTTCCCCATGCATGCCAGCGACGCTGATACGTTTGATAGAACGGACCATTAGTGAATGCGCACTTAAAGCAGACCACGAATTTATCACTAGTCGTAATATAATTCGAGGGAGATACTTATTTGGCCCAGGAGAAGGCAGAGTGACAAATTCATGCTCTTCGTTCAACGGAGATAAGAAATTTTCTCCACATATATTATAGTATCTGGTGTTTGGAAGGAGATCTGTTGAGTACTAAATGGTCTTTTTTATTACAAATGAAATCCATGCAATTACTACTAATGCATTGCATTGAAGCAATATCATGTTGAGAAAATTTTCTCCAATACTACTTTTTGAAACTTCAGCATGAGTAAATCGAAACTATATTGATGTATGTAACAACGATTTCTCACCTTTGACGAGAACATGGTGAATAATTCCAGAGGCGTAATTTATAAGGCCCTTGTCTGTATATGTTTGGCTAGAGAGTCTAGACCATAGATATCCCTTCAGCTTTAAAGGAGTGTACGCCACTTTAAGTGCCGTAATACACTTCATTCCCAATTGAGGAAGAATCCAATGACATTACCTTGGGTTCGATCTACACAACACAACGTTATTAAACCCTTAAACTCAACATATGAAGATGAATTTCTCAGGAATACAATATTTAGGTAGCAATCATTATTTTTTAACTTATCCAATGGTATATGAATGAATGAGAACAAAACATACCTGTTACCCAAGAAACCCACATGGATTGAGGGGTAGTTGAAAGCATCCTCACCTGCTTTTCAAATTGGTGGAACTACGCTCTGTGCTCACATATGCTCCTCCTGCCATCACAATGTGAACCTTGACAATAAAAAGTCTATTTAGTTACATATCACCATATGTCCGAAATTTTAGGACAAAAAAAAAATAATTTTAAGATGTTCATTTATTCTCCTCTTTCTATTTATTCCCAAATCAAATGTCATTGATAGGCTCCAGTTATTTAAGCATAGATTTAAGGAGTTAGTATATCTAAAGTTCAATTATTCTCCTCTCCCTATTTATTCCCAAATCCAATATCATTGAAAGATAATATTTAATATTTATTCCCAAATCCAATATCATTGAAAGATAATATTTAATATAATAGTGTAGAGAGTCAAAGAAATACCTTTATATTGATATTGGAAATTCACAATAAAAATAAGGTAGCGTTGAGAAATTATAACAATTTTTTTATTAATATAGATTGTTATTAAGAACCATTTATCTAAAGAATTTTTGTGTAGTATATAAAATGAAATGATATTTTAAGCTCCATGAGACTAAAAATAGTCTATGAGATCATTAGTTCCTTGTTTCTCACTTTTTGCAATTCAATCTTTTTCCGATTCAAATTCATGATGAGCTAACCCAACCTTCCAACAATTCCCTCCCTAAAAAGGAAATGCCAAGAAACTTATGCTAACATGTTCTCATATCTTTGTTTGATGTCTTTGAATGCATCACATTTCAAAATGAAATGTTTTTCGATTCCATGGCCCGAGACGTGCAAAATGTATACACCCGTTCTTCCCAAGGTTCTTAAGGCATTCTCCGCCGTCTCACACCGAAGTTTATGTGAGTTGGTCCTTAATTAAGCAATAAGAGCCTTTTCCCTCCACGAAATGCTAGCTCCAATGAAATCTTTTTGTTGTAGATCACACGTCTTTTTGTTGTAGATCACACGTAGGGTTGAATTTTTCAATGTAATATTTCTTCTTTCTACCCAACTCTTTTCCCCATACCTTTTTACGAAACTTCTCCATAAAAAATCCTTTAGCTACATGTTATTTGTGGGACATGCATTGAGGTAGATATTTCATTTTTGCATCCATGTGTAGTTTTGTTTCATCCATGTTTTTTTTTTCATTCATGCCTTCATTGAAGATAACATTAGGCCATATACCTACTCTCATTTGCTCAATTCTTTTTAGATATCTTATGAGCCGCACCATGACATAGATATTTCATTTTTGCATTCATGTGTAGTTTGTTTCATCCATGTTTTCTTTTTTTCACTCATGCCTTCATTGAAGATAACATTAGGCCATCTACCTACTCTCATTTGCTCAATTCTTTTTAGATATCTTATGAGCCGCACCATAGCAATTGCTTCAATGGGAGTTACTCCTATTTCACTCAACATTATCTCATAAGGTACTAAACTTTTTATTTTTAACTTGCTCATGATCAAGCGTTTTTGGATTTTCTCAATTTGTTTCCATTTTGAGATGAGAGTGCTGCTAGCCCACAATTCACACCCATATAGCATTAGTGGACAAACTAGGAGCCCAAAAAGCACTTTAATCGTTTTCCAAACCCATAAATATGCTTCTCTACATTTGTTTTGGAGAGCATATAATGCTTTCCACCCTCCTAAAATTCTCTTCTTTATGCAGTCATCCTAAATGAGTTTGTTGTTGAAATCAATCCCAAGGTACTTGTACTCATTTACTTCTTCAACATTTTTGTCTTCAAAGAAGAAAGTATGCTTGCTTTACTCCCTTTTCTTAGAAAAAATCATTATTTTGGTCTTGCTAGTATTGACTTGCATCCCCACTGCTCTACAAAAATGCTCAAGGGCATATAAGTGCATTTGCAATCCATGGGTTTTTTTAGAAATCAATACAATATCATCAGCATATAAAAGAAGCTTTATCACAAACTCCCCCAACTGAACACCATCTCCATCTTGAAAATTTATCCACTCTTCCAATTTATCAATATATAGACCAAAAAGAGTAGGGGATAGAGGGAAACCTTGCTTGACTCCAATGTCACTTCTAAGGCTTTCTGAAATACCTATTAAGGTTCTAATTTTTACTTTCACTTCTTCATAAAGTCTATGGACAACAGCTCTATAATGCACAATAATTTCAAGTTTTTCCATCATACGCCACAACTTATCCCTAGGGACTATGTCAAATTCTTGTTTGAGCTCAACAAAGTAGAAAAATACTTCTTCTTTGACCTCCCAAACATTTTCAACAATGTTTCTCAATGTGATGCCATGATCCACTGTAGAATGTTTTGGCCTAAAACCTTCTTGTCCTCTTGTCCTCTTTTCTTTTACTTCTATGCACTTACTAATTTTGCCTTCTACCATGCTACTAAAATTCTTTGCAAACAAAGGATTGATCATAATTGTTCTATAGTTGAATGGATTATTAATGTCTCCACTTTTAAACAGGGGTATTGCTAGGCTAGTTGTCCAGTCCCTTGGGAATCCTTGTTGAATGATGTTGTTGAATATTTCCATGATGTGCAGTGCATGATCGTTCATTCCCAATTTTAGATACTCTACTTGAAGTTCAACCATGTCCTTTGCCTTTCGTGTTTTCAACTTCTTAATTCCATTCTCCACCTCGTGTAATGTGAAGAGCTTTGAATTTGTGTTGATCCTAGGGGGGACTCTGCCTCAGGTTATTTCTCATAGAGTTTCCTTACATATTCAAGCCATTGATTGGCTCTAATATTATTTTCAATTTGTTTCTTCCTTGGTTACAGTTCTTGCCAGAAAAGCTTTGGATTATTCTTGCTTAAATATATTAACTCTTCTCTCCTTGTTTGCATGAAATCATATTTTTTCCTTTTTAGTATCTACTTATATAACTTTACATTCATCTTCTCCTTTCCTGCGTTTTTCAAGGTTCTCCTTGCCATTTTTCATTCCTCATCAAACCAAGCATTTACAGGAAAACAATTTGATTCTGATTTCCTACTATTTTCTCTTTTGCACTTCTCAAGTGCACTTTGAATTATATTTGTTAACTTATGACTATTGAAGCTTTTGAAACTAGTGTTCTCCTTTCGAATTAATCTCTCTAAGATTGTCTTGAACACAGTAGAATTTTCTTATGTTAGAAGAATTTTGCCCCTTGATAGTGATTGTCAAGAGCATTCGGTTTTCCTCCAATGATGTCTTTCCTCTAAACGTGATAACCTTATATAAATTGGGTTATGGTTTGATTTTAAGTCCCAAATATGCTCTTCAATACTAACTTCGTCAATCTTTTCTATTAAGCTTTGTGAACACATCACATAGTCAATAACACTTGCCCCATTGTATGTGTTGCAAGTGAAGTTCCCAGACCTTTTCCATCTATCTAGATCTTTTCCATCTATGGGAAATGTTCAAACATTCAAAGTAAGAAATCTACATGAATTTAACTCAACTATTCAAGACATTAATTACCATTCTTTAACCAACTTCTTGTTGCATTGGGACACATGTATTTATGTATTCTGCTTCGGCAAATTTTGATGGTGTAATTCCTTGCAGCACTACTGGAATAGTTCATTGGACGACTCGTCAAGACTCTAACTAGTGAGAATACTGTTATTTCCAATACAATCTCAGCTAGGGTTTCGAGGTGACCAGTGGCATAAAAAGGCAAGCTGAGAATTCTTGCAGTGGAGTCGTTTCCTTTGTAGGCATTCTTGTTATTGTTGGCAGTGAATCTGCTATTGAAGTAAGCTTTGTGCCGCTTCTTGTTTTGAATGATTTTTGTGCTTATGTGATTCTATTTTTAAGAATGATTATCTAATTATTATACCTGCCTTAGGCATGGTATTACGCATTCATTTGACTACATATTAGTTCGTTTTTATCAAAAAAAAATTACCACTTATCCATAGCTTAATATTGAGAATTCAATTTTTGTAATTTTTTATTATTATTTAAATTGATTTATTTGTAATGTGATTGGTTAAGGTCTTATTAGGGGTTGTTTAGTAACTACCATTTCAATTAGTTACTATTTTTTTCCCTTTTCATTTAACTTTTTTATTTTGATTTTTTCTCTTTTTCTATTATTTCAATTTTTATGAATTATAATTTTTATCCATATTTTCAATTTAAGATGACTTATCATTATATTAAAGACATATTTTAATAAATTTAATTACAAAAATTTGTATATATTAATAAACAATAAAACACACATACAAATATATATATAAATTGTATTAGTTAATCATATTTTTTAAGTTTTAGTAATTAGTTGTTTTATTTTTGTGATAAGTATGTTTTTATTATTTGTTAGTTAAATTAGTCTATGTTTAAGTTAAATAGAAAATATTAACTACTATATAACCCTTGTTAATTACTAATTAGTATAACCCTTGTTAATTACCAATTAGCCAACAGTAAATTAAAAACACATTTTTTTTATTAATGTTATTGATATTTATAGTGCAATTTCTTTCAATGTGGGAATGGTCTTTCACCCATAAAACCATGAAAAACGTATTGATGAAGGTAAAGTATCCCAAATCAAAATATATGGGCTTTTTTTCGGGTGTTTATAATAGACAAAAATAAGTGAATAAAGCTAGGAAACTTCGACAATTAATCATTTTTTTTATATTATTCGTAATTAAATGGAAAGAAATTGTATGATTTATTTTAAACATATTTATTTCGTTAAATGATTTTATGATTTTAACTGAGTTAAGGCGAATTATTTTTTCGCAATCATAGATGCTATTAAATCTCGGCATAATATTTACATTTCATCTATTTGTACGCTGAAAAACACGATCCCGTCTCCTCATTTTTTATCATATTGAGACCGCACGACATGTTTTCGGAGATATTTAGTGACTTCGAGAACCACATAAATATTATAACTAGTCTTTGGAGTTTAAGTAATCATTTTAATGATCTAATTTGGTTTAAAATTAGAAAAACACTCAAAATAATAATCTAAATACAATCATTACTATATTAAATTATAAAGAAATTGGTTAATATGGAACTTAATCATAACCCAAATTTATTATTACCAAACCAAAATCTAGAACAATTGAAACCAAACCCAAAATCAAAAAATCTAAATGATGAAATTGATGTATTTTTAGTTACATTGACGTCAATGACTTATCATTAGCAAACCAAAATCTAGAACAACTAAAACTAAACCCAAAACCAAGACATCTAAATGATGAAATTGATGCATTCTTGGCTACAATGAGGTCATTGACACAAGATCTCCAAAGCCACATATAGCCATCACAATTGTCTCTTGCAATGTCATTAAACTCATTTGCGTCATCCATCTCTAATGTCCAAAGCGAGTTAACTAATCTCTCTAATTGCAAGAATAGGAAGTAGAAACACTGTAGAGCTAGTCTAAATAAATGCCAAATCAAAGATCTCAATTTTGTTTTATTTTTGTCATGTAATAGTTGTATTCCCTTTTTTCAAACGAAGAAAACAAAACCTTCATTCCATGGAGAAAGTTTAACAATGACGTGAGGCAATCTCTACCAGAGAAGAAACGAGAGAGCCAAATATATGACTGTGCTCCAATTACATATAAAATCTCTATCTGAATGTCAGAAAAACCAAAATATCTACTATCCAAATGTAAATAAGAGTCAAAAGAAACAAAAAAACATCTTGTCCTGAATGAAAGATAAGGGGATAGCGCATACCCAAGGGGAAGCAGAGAAGAGGAGTTAAAAATCAAAGAAACCAACCCCATGACTCTCTCTAAAGGAGAAATTTTCAAAGAACAGGAAACTAGGGCAGAGGGTGAGGCCACGACTAGATAGAGCATCAGCCTCCATATTTTGTTACCGGAAAACATGCTTAAAAGAAACTGCTAAAAAAGAGGGAAATAGTTGCTTGATCTGTACCATCCAGTTACAAAGGATAGGGACCTCAAGTGAGAATTTTCCCAGAGCTCACTTAATCATTGAAAGAGAGTCACCAACTATCAGTAGATTGTCTAGCCCAAACCAAGAAGAACACTACAGTGCACCCCACATCGCCAGTAGCTCAGCCCTGCAATTATCTCCCCTACTTGCATACCAAAAAAACCAAAAGAATGTATCAAGATCAATGTGGAGGGTGACACCATAACCACAATAATTATCTGAGGAAGCCCCATCGAAGGAGAAGATGGGGAAGATCCCATTCAAATCCACTAAAGAGATGGATCGAGAAGAGGGTTTCGGTACCCATTGGCCAATTTCTTGGAGGTAGGCCACAATATTCAGGGCAACATCCTTGATCACAAGGGTCCTCCTCTCGAAAATAAGAGCATTCCTGGCCCTTCAAATCCCCCATAGAACATAGATAAAGACTGATCTATAAGCTTTTGCTCTGTCATACCAAAGATTAATGCATTCATGTATAGAGTTTGCATTGTTGAAATAGGGGACACCCAGAAGAGAGGAGACCTTAGCCCAAATATCAACAACCATAGGAAAATTAAGGAAGAGGTGAGTGCTTCTCTCAAAGTTCTACCAACAAAGAGAGCAAATGTTAAGGCCCAAAAATCTCCTCCTAAGAAATTTATCCCAAGTTAAGATGTGATTGTGTATGGCTAGCCAGGAGAAGCACTTGATTTGCAAGGGCATGTTCCAGCACCAAAATTGGGAGGTACATTTAGAGAAGGGAAGTTGTAGAGTGGATGATGTTATGTGGGAATAAACTTCCTTGATAGGTTATTTTGTTGTTACCAATGTGACTGCCCGACACCAAGTTATCCCTCCCCTGTGTAGCGCTAATGCCAGCCAAGCAAAGGATGGAACGATAACATTCCCAATCTGCAGCCATCTCCTTTGGCAATCCAATCTACCATGCATGGGTCCAAGTATCAACAGCGCCAATGGTTCGAGACCATTCCCACAAGCTGGCAAGGGAGACCAACCCCCGAGTATTAAGAGATGAAATTATCGAAAAAGGAAGGAGGTGACAACCATTTAGACCTTTAATAGCGTCTAGGACATTTTTTATTTATATCCCATTGCCTACCATCCAACAGAGGTTGCTACAAATCCATGGGGTGTCAGTTCTAAGGCTACTCCAAATTTTTGAAGATCTTCCAACCGATGGGGCCCCTGCCGCAATCCAATCTTCTAGACAATCTTTCTGGGTATATTTGTCGAACAAGATGTCCTGCCACAACCCCTTATCAAAGAAGAGTCTCCACAAGCTCACAACCAACATTGCCAAGTTGAAGCATCTGTTGCGAATGATGTCCCATCCCCCATTCTTAACAGGTCTGGAAATCAACTTCAGGCCTATGAGGTGAATCTTCTTATAGAATCTAAAGCTAGACCAAAGGAATTTGGCAATCAAAGAGTCAATTTTATTGATCACATATTGCGGGATATGGAAGAGATGCATCTAATAGACCTAGATACCCAACAGGACAACCTTAATCATAATGAGGCTACCACCCATCGAGATCCATCTCTGATCCCAGCTAGACAATTTCTTTCTGAACTTGGTTATTAACCATTCCCAATCTGACAGGAAGTATTTGCAAGGCTTTAATGTACATCCCAAATATTTGGATCCATATGACATCTCTCTGATTTTGACACCAAACAACCGTGCAATTTCAAGAGTAACATAATCATTCACTTGGTTTATGATCAACTCAATTTTATCTTTATTAATCTACAGTCTAGAAGCTTTGCCAAAATCATCCAAAGTCTTATGAAATACCTCCCATTTTGATAGTTGAATTTCCCCAACACAAAGAATGTCATACAGAAACAATATGTGGGAAATATTGCATCTTTTGGTGTGCTAACATCCCATAATCGAGCCATATGCTATTTTGGACTTTGTCCCTGTACTAAAAGCATCCATAATTAGAATAAAGAGCAGCGGGCACAAAGCATGGTCTTGTCTAAGGCCCCAAATTTTTTTAAAGAATTGTGTAGGTTGACCATTGAAGAGAACAACTATAGAAGTTGTAGATAAACAAGCCATTATCCATTTAACATGTATGTACAGAAAGCCTATTTTTCATAAAACCATCAAAAGGAAATCCCAGTACACACAGTGAAAAGCCCTGTAGAGATCGATCTTCATTAGGCATACTTTAAGCTTCTTTGATTTAACCAAGTGGATGCACTCTTGTGCGATTGCAATGGCATCATGAATTCTCCTATTTGACAAAAACACAAATTACTGCAGAGAAATGTGAGATGAAAAAAGATTTTTGATTCGACTGGATAATAACTTAGAAATCGTTGAATTTAAACTTCTGTGATCCATAAGTTTAATGAGAATATTTTTCGGCGGAAACCACATTATAGATTTTTGTCGACACATTTCAAACCAACGAGTGTGGTTCATCATCAAGACAAATTGAAGAATCATATCATTGCTACATGTTAAATAGGGAGAGAAGATCTTCCAACGACTATAATTGACTAGTTAACAACTATTTTGACTGAGAAACGGTTAAATTTGACTGGCCAACTTGACTGGACCAAGGGAGAGGAAAAGTTATTAATGTTATGATTATTACCAAAATTATTGTTATATTTATTATGAGCATTTGAATAAAAGTAAAGTTTATATTAAAAATTTTAGAAAATTAATAAATTAGTTGTCTAATTATAATTAAAAATATATAAACGGTTAGTAAATCATCAAGGAGACAAAAAAAACTAACTTCCTTGATGATTTACTGACCATTTATATATTTTTAATTATAATTGGACAACTAATTATTAATTTTCTAAAAATTTTGAATACAAACTTTACTTTTCTTCAAATGCTCGTAATAAATATAACAATAATTTTGGCAATAATCATAACATTAATAAATTTTCCTCTCCCTCAGTCCAGTCAAGTTGGCCAGTCAAATTTAACCGTTTCTCAGTCAAAATAGTTGTTTCCTAGTCAAATATAGTCATTGGAAGATTTTCTCTCCCTATTTAACCTGTAGCCACGATCTGGTTCTTCAACTTGTCCTGACGATGAACCACACCTGTTGGTTCAAAGCACATCGACAAAAATACTATAATGTGATTTCCACCGAAAAATATTTTCATTAAGCTTAGAAATCATTTTATATATGGAATTACATAAGGAAATAGGCCTAAAATTAGAGAAATAGATCGGGGTCCTTTTTTTGGAATTAAAGTAAGAAAAGTAGAATTAATAACACTTGGAATGTGCCTAGAAACTATGATCTCTTCCTCCATACTTACCAAATCCTCCTCCATCAACTCGAAGAAGAAAGAGAAAAGTTCAATGGGCCAACCATTAGGCCCAGGGCTTTTATCCTTAGCCATCTCCTTGATCAACTACAAGAGTTCCTCCTTAGTAATTGGATTATCCATCATTGAAATGTCTTCCTCATTTACCATAACATGAAACATATTAGCGAAGTTCATTTTTTCAGTAACATATTCACCCTCGTCTTCCTTATATAATTTACTGAAAAAACTGAAAGCCTCTCTTCTAATCTCTAGAGTCGAGGTATGGGAGTTTCCATCATCATCTTTAATAGCCCAGATGGAGTTTGATTGGTACCTTTTAGAAGCATATTGGTGAAAAAACACAGTGTTCCAGTTGCCACCCTTAACCCATGCTACACGACTCTTCTGTCTCCATTCTTGTTCCTATAATTTAAGGATTTTTTCCTTCCTCCTCACAAGGTCCAACAATTTCCTCTATTGTGGATCAAAAAAAAAACTGGATCAATCAGTTGCCACATAGGAGAAATATCCTAATCTATTAGAGCCAGATCTTTGCAAAGGGAAATTCTCTTGTTATATATCCAGACTCTCATTTCCTTTTTGAGCGAATAGAGCTTATTCAATAGCCTCATTATTGGGTTATCAGTTGTAGGGATTTCAAGAGAAGTCCATGACTGTTTTACCAAATTATGAAATTCCACCTCCTCTAACCAAATCAAATTATATTTGAAGTGTCTCTTGGGAAAGTCTAGTTCCTCAAACCATTCCAAAATGATTACATCATGGTTCGAGATATAAGAGAAAAATGTCCATGTGTGAATTTGATTAAGTTTCTGACAGAGAGTGTTGGGCTACTAATTTGTCATTATTATTATCACTTCTTAACATCCATTTCTACTATTATTTTATCACATTATTTATCATAATTTATTATATAATTCCATTTCATAGTTATTTATGCTCTTGTGGATAAATAATATTTGTTCTCCTTTATTTTTAATAAATTGATGATTATTATGCATGATTTTGCCAATGATGGTTTTTTGAGGAATTTGTTATAACATCACTCATGATTTTAGCATCCAATATCTCTTCCAGATTGAAATTTTGATCTTCAGCTCATAATCAAATATTCCAACTCAAAAATTCATTGGAATAAAAAGTGACAGTTTTGCGTCGGACGTTTCGAGAAAATGAAGAAGAATATTGAAAATCTGAAACATGTTTTTGTGCATAATGGACAAATTTATTTTTGTTCTGGACGTTTGAAGGCTCAAAGCAACAGAAACGTATGGTAGGTTGACAGTGGTTGCTCAATGCATATGACTGGAGATAGAAATAATTTCATATCCTTGAAAGAAAATAAGGATGGAACAATGTATTTTGGAAATGACGGTCTTCAAATGTAATAGGAGCAGGTACAAAATTAGTTTTGGTTTGGATTTGGAGAAAAGAAAGGTTCTTCAAAGGACATATTCATAGATTTTCTATTGTGGTTGTTTTCTAAATTACCCAACTGTAATAACCAGATTCGACTTGTTCCAGTTGAATCATGATGGAAGGATCTCTCAGATCTTATCTTTCTTATTGAGATTTTGTAATCAATATGAATTGTATGGGAAATCATTTTTTAACCAGTTTGTTATAAATTTCCCTTTGTTGTTTATATATTTAAAAGACAAAAATCAGAGAGAAAAGGGAGATAATGCATATAGGGAGCATATCATATATTGAAGGTTTTCCTTAGATAATGTAACGATAGACTTCTCTATTTTCCTTTTGATTAATGCAATCTTGATCTTCTGAGTATTATCCAGCCTTCAATATTTTTGCCACAACCCTGATCAGAGTGTTGGGCCCACTCTCCTGAACAGGTGTTATTGGATTAGTGGTGTGCATAGATTTATTTATGTTTTGATTATTTCTTTATCGCTGTAATGGTTCATTAAATTTGTGTTTTTGTGAATCCTAATTTTCTGTTACTTTGATTTTTGTTATTGTTAATGCTTGTTGTTACACATTGTTATATTGTTCATTGAATGCTCAGTGTTGGGTAGGGAAACTATGGCCTACATAGACTTTGCATGATAACCTTGAAATAATATTACGAGCCTCATATTGACAATTAATGTGAGGAAGCATGAATTCTATAATTCATATCTGAACACCAACATTTTGGCGTCACTGCAGGGGAGGCTATTAAAGGCGCAAAAGTACGACCAATGTTGACCATAGGACTACTCTGTTCTCCTAGGAAGGGAAGTTTTCACCCTATTCCAAGTCCTAAGCATTATATTTCTTTGGTTGTTTCAATTTCTTTCCATTTTGAATGATTATAGGAACCAATATTTCATCCTCGGAAGAGCAGTTTCCACCCTATTTCAGGTGTCGAGCTTAGATTTTATGGTTAGTTTGTTTCTCTTTATTTCGTCTTCTTTATTTTAAGGGGGAAGAGAAGTTTTCACCCTGTTCCAGATACTTAGATTTAGATTCATTTAAATGATTCTCTGCTCTAGATTGTATGCACAGAAAAACAAACCAAACAGGAAGAGGAAGACCACCAAAACTCACGATTCGAGGAGAAGGAAGAAAGCATCAACACAATTCAGAACCTAGGCGAAGAAATTGATGATATGGCAACTATGGGAGATAAATACTATATTGAACAATGGTTTCACTCTATCGTTTGCTTGCAACATTACTCTCTACCTCAATAATTCTTGGCACCATTATTAATGGGGAAGTTGGTCTCTCATATTCTAGTATTTATTGACATGCATTTCTCAAATTCGGGTATATACATACTTGGGGCCTTATTTCGAAAATGGTTCCATTGGGATTACACTTATATGTAAGTATATTTTATTTTTCAATTTAGAGTAGGTTAGTGTAGAAAATAGAATAAATAAGTACATAATTAAATAAATTTCTTTATATATAAAAAGGGTTGTGTTTGCTACAATATGCTAGGTAAATCAATATCGGTGGTAGATATTTGAATTTATTTGTGTATGTAGATATATTATATTTAAAATCATATATATACTAACACTCATCATCATTTCGGAAAAAAAAATGTTTGTTTATCATATCTTATGGCTTGTGGGCATGATAAAATCACTAAAACACAGTCGGGGTAGTCATGTTTTGATGGACCAAATGGGAATTTTTTAAAACCTGTTTCTATACTATGTAGCTCTTTATGTACACTTTGTAATATAATTTGAATCACTCAAATTGGTTTTGAAATGAAAAATTTATGACCAAAACATTTACTAGATGTCCAGTAGGGAGCTCAAGAACATACTTGGGACAGTCAATTTTTGGAGGCCTAAATGATTAGATTTTGGAAACCTGTTTCTGTTGTATATTATCCTATCTAGTTTACAACAAAATTTGAATCACTTTATTTTGATATCACATGAGAAATTTATAACCAAAATACTGACTGTCTATCGTAAATCAGCGCCCTAAAAACTCTGTTTTTTTGGCCATACATTAACACATTTGACCCATTAATTCTTCATGTCTTCAAAACGTATTTATATTGGAGATATTTACATGGATATAATTTAATATCCAATTTGAATAATCTCAATCTGACACTAAACGAAAAAGTTATGCTTCAAATATCAATTGTTGGTCTCAGTTGGGAAATCGAAACTAGCTCCATTATGCAGGTTGTTCTAAGTAAAATTGAAATATCATATCATGGAATTTTTAAACCCTGTTTCTATTGGTGCTATATCTATGAATTAGCTTTCATTTGGATTTGGAATCATTCCAATCAGACAAAAAACAAAGGATTTATGATTAAAACATTGCTGGTTAGTATGTTGACCACTGCTCTCCCACAGGTAACAAATAAATTTTTCTTTGTTCATATTTCCTTGGATTTATTTTACCGAGTAATTGTTTGTTTCTTTTTTCATATTTCTTGGATTAAGAGAGCTTTCGCACCTCTCTTCTTCCATGATTTTATGTTTTATTGCAGGTAGATGCCCGTTTCGTTTTGCAGGTCTAAGGAGAATAAAAAAGATCCATTTATGAAAAAGTGATTCTTGAAGACAATGTTAACAAAATAAGGTCATTTCATCCAAGCATATATTAATAAATCTAATATCATATGATTTTGAGTATTTATAGGTGCCATGATCTAAAATATCAGATTATAAGAGCTTGTTGCAAAATTGTTCCTGTTGTTGTTCACCAACACAAAAAAACAAGATGAAGACTTTAAATCACTTAACGGATTTATAGGAGAAATGGGGAATTGATTTCCATTTGAAGATCCAAGTCATTTCTTCCAAAACAATTTTTTTTTTCCAAAAGATCATTTTTAATTCACCATTGAAACAAATTGATGAATCCCTTTGGAAAAAAAAACATTGTTGCAACCAAAATCACAACCATTGTAGCTCAAGTTATTTATTTACTTATTTATTTATTGTTTTTCAATAAACTATTGTTTCTTTGATGATTTCTCTTATGTTTTTATCTTTAAGGTATTGTTTACTTCAAAGTCACATTTTTTATTCTCAAAATAAAATAAGGAAGTTCTCATGTTTCATGATACTGCTCCACATCTATCCATTTGTTCCCCAGCCTTATTGATATATGGTTTCCTAAGATCTAATATCAAAAACTATTATGGTGTTGTTACTTCATTGGTGTTGATACTTTATCGATGTTGATAGTTCACTGGTGTTGTTACTTCACTGGTGCTGTTACTCTGCCAGTGTTGTTACTCCGCCGATGATGTTACTTCGTCGGTATTGTTACTCCATTGATGTTGTTACTCCACTAATGTTGTTACTCCATTGATCATGTTGTTACTCCATTAGTGTTGTTATTCTGTCGATGTTGTAACTCTGCCAATGTTGTTCCTCCGTTGAAGTTGTTACTCTGTTGGTGTTATTACTCCACCGGTGTTGTTACTCTGCCGATGTTGTTACTCTTTCGGTGATGTTACTTTTCTGATGTTGTTACTCCATCGGTGTTGTTACTCCGCCGATGTTGTTACTCCGCCAGTGTTGTTACTCCGTCGGTGTTGTTACTTCGACAATGTTACTTTTCCAGTGCTATTACTCCGTCGGTGTTGTTACTCTACTGGTGTTGTTACTCTGTCGGTGTTGTCACTCCACCAATGTTGTTACTCCGTTGATGTTGTTACTCTGTCGATGTTGTTAATCCACTAATGTTGTTACTCCAACCATGTTGATACTCTGCCAAGGTAAGTTGTTAGGTAGGTCCCTCACCGACTCTCTGGATTTTATTGGTATTTCAATTATCACATGACCAACCGTAACCGAGGACGGTCATACCTTAATTGGTGGGATATATCGCATCTAATAGAAAAGATATAGTATTTAATAGCAATGATGTCATGTCATCATTGTTATTAAACCTCACTTCAACTTGTACATCTCACGATTATTACCACCATAATCAATAACAATTTGTAACCCCCACCATACCTCGCACACTTATCCATGCACATTAGAACTTGAATCTCTTATGAAACCAGCTCAAGAAAGATAGAAAAGATATATCAACGCCTTAGAATTTAGCCTCTTCGAGGGGCAACCTCCTTTATATTACATAAATGAACAATTCTTGGATGATTCAAATGACAAAACCTCCTTTCTATATATAGGAGTCTAAGGAGTCACAATATAATCCAGCCGACCTAACAATAATAATATAAAGCCACAAAAATAACAATAGAGGGATTCTATGGGGCACAGAAATAACAATATGGGGGTAATAGGGGCACAACAATATAAATAAGGGGTATAACTACAATAGTAATGGGGTAATCACTAGTATTATAAGGACCCAACATGCCCATCTCCTTCAAAAAAGTGTTTTCCTCAACGCTTGAGTAGTTCTGGATACTTCTGCATAAAATTCTCATCCTCCCATGTGGAATCTTCAGCGGATAAGTTCTTCCACTTGATAAGATACTCTGAAATTGATCGATTTCGTAGCTGTCGAGTTCTTGTTTTTGTGACTGCTTTCGGTTCAAATATAATTTTCCTTCCTCGTCAAGTTCTGGCAATATTGTTTGAATTGGGAGCTTGTCACCTATAACCTTCTTTAAACATGAAACATGGAAAACTGGGTGCAATCGAGAAGCTGCAGGAAGCTCCAATTTGTATGCCATAGTACCAATCTTTTGCAACACCTTGTACGGACCATAATACTTTGGTGATAATTTATTATCCTTCTTAGCTTGCTTTAGGGACATTTTCTTATATGGTTGTAGCCGTAGGAATACCCAATCACCTACATCAAAACTTCTTTCACTGCGATGTTGATCTGCCTGTTGTTTCATTCTATTTTGTGCCAACACGAGGTTATCCTTTAAGAGTTGGAGGACTTGTTGTTGATGTTCGATGTGATGTTCCACTGCCTGAACCTTAGAATTTTCTCTTAAATATGATGTGATGGATGGTGGTTGATACCCATAAAGTGCCATAAATGGGGTCATTTTTGTTGCTGTATGGAAGGAAGTGTTATACCACCATTCAGCCAGAGGCAACCATTTGACCCATTGTGTCTGTTTATCAGATACAAAGCAACGAAGATATCCTTCCAAACATTTGTTTACTATCTCAGTTTGCCCATCAGATTGAGGATGATAAGATGAGCTATGAGCTAACTGAGTACCAAGACAAGAAAATAATTCTGTCCAAAAATTTCCAGTGAAAATGGGATCTCTGTCACTTACAATAATCTTTGGGTTTCCATGTAGCTTTTGAACTGTTTCCATAAATGCAGTAGAAACTGTACTGGCTTTAAATGGATGTGATAATGCACAAAAGTGTGCATACTTGGTAAGTCTGTCAACTACCACCATGATGACACTCTTTCCCTCAGACTTGGGTAAACCTGTGATAAAATCCATTGAAACCTCCTCCCAACGTTGGCTTGGAATGGATAAAGGTTGTAATAGACCCGGTGTCTTAATTGTTTCAACTTTATTTTGTTGGCAAACCAAACATTCCGCCACAAACTTTTGAATATCTGATTTAAGGCCATCCCAAAAAAATTCCTTCTTAACCCTGTGGTAAGTTTTTAAAAATCCTGAGTGCCCTCCTAAGGGAGAAGTGTGCAATTCCATAAGAATCTTTTGTTTTAGCTGGGAATTCTTACAGAGGTATAAGCGATCTTTGTACCATAACGAATCATTTTGCCAGCTAAATGTATCAGAAGTACTGGAATCTTGTTGTAGCTTTCGAATAAGTGCCCACACTTCTTCGTCATTCTTCCATTCCTCCCTTGCTTCGTTTATCCAATCTGGTTGGATAATAGAAATGGCACACAACAATGCTTCCACATCCTCATCCTTTCTTGAGAGTGCATCTGCCACCACATTTTGCTTCCCTTTTTTGTAGATGATTTCAAAGTCATAACCCAACATCTTTGTGACCCACTTTTGTTGCTCTTCAGAGGATAATCTTTGTTCTAAAAAGTATTTAAGGCTATCATGATCCTTTTTACCTTGAAGTGTCTTCCCATTAGGTAGGGTCGCCATTTCTTAAGTGCATGGAGTATTGCCAACATTTCCTTCTCATAAATAGCTTTGCTTAAAAACTTTCCCTTGATTGGACGACTTTCAAAAGCAATGGGTCTTTCATCTTGCATTAGAACAGCACCAATTCCATTTCCTGAAGCATCACATTCCACAATAAAGGTTTTTGTGAAGTCCGGTGTAGCTAAGACTGGTGCTTGGCACATTGCCTCTTTAAGATGTTCAAAGGCCTTTGTTGCTTCTGGAGTCCATGAAAATGAATCTTTCTTCAATAATGTTGTTAGAGGTGCTGCTATTCTCCCATAATTCTTAACAAACTTGCGATAATACCCTGTCAACCCAAGAAATCCTCGCAGATGCTTTATGGATGTGGGGATTTTCCATTCCTTAATGGCTTTAATTTTGCTAGGGTCTACCTTAACTCCTTCATGAGATACAATATGACCCAAATATTCCACCTCCTGGACTCCAAAGAAACATTTGGATCTTTTTGCATATAATTGTTTCTCCTCCAATAGTTGTAGCACCCTGTCAACATGTTCAACATGATCCTTCCAAGACTTGCTGTAGATTAGTATATCATCAAAAAATACTAACACAAATTTTCTAAGGAATGGTTTGAAAATTGAATTCATCAAACCTTGAAATGTTGAAGGTGCATTGGTAAGGCCAAAAGGCATGACCAAAAATTCATAATGACCCTCATGAGTTCTAAATGCCGTTTTTGGAATGTCTTCAATCTTCATTCTGATTTGATGATATCCCGAACGAAGATCCAACTTGGTGAAGTAAATTGATCCATGCAATTCATCCAGTAATTCATCAATGACAGGAATGGGGAACTTATCTTTAATAGTGAGCTTGTTGAGCTCCCTATAATCCGGACACATGCGCCATGATCCATCCTTCTTGTGCACCAATACTACTGGAGCTGAGAAAGAACTTTGACTCGGTTGAATTATACCAGCCTCTAGCATTTCTGCAACCATACGTTCAATTTCACTTTTTTGGACATAGGGATATCTGTACGGCCTGATGTTTGGAGGAACACTTCCTGGAATCAGATGAATAGCATGATCATGATCACGCATAGGTGGGAGACCTTTGGGAGTCTCAAATACCTTGGAATGATTGTCCAGGACTTTTTGGAGATCTGGAGAAATAGATGATTCCAATGTGGAAACATCTAGCGAACATAATTGTGCAATTACACCTCTTTGCTCCTTTTTTAGAAGCTTTGTCATGCCATTAGAGCTGATTATCTTTCCTGGTTTCCCTGCAATACCCCTTAATTCAACTTCCTTTCCTTCCGTAGAAAATTTGATGAAAAGTTCTTGAAAATTAAAAGCTATTGTACCCAAGGATTGTAGCCATTGGACTCCTAGTACAACATCAGCACCTCCCATTGGAATGGAAAGCATTGGGCTAGTCAATACATATTCTCCCATGGATAGCTTGATATTATGGCACTTTCCAGAGCAATTTATTGTTCCTCCATTTGCAATCATCACTTGACACTCTGGTGCTGGATATAGGAAGCAATTCAATTCTTTTGCTACCCTACAATGAATAAAATTGTGGGTGCTTCCTGAATCAATCAACACTATTACCTTTTTCTTCTTGATTTGTCCTTCTATCTTGATGGTTTGAGGAGTGGTAATTCTTGCCAATGCATTACAAGATATGGTTGGATTTATTTGTTCTTCATCTAGGCTTTGTTCCTGGAGTATATCCTCTTCTTTTGACCTTTCTTGCTCCTTTTCTTCTTCCTCTTCACAATCTATGTAGAATAATTTCTTCTCAGCACACTTATGACCTTTTGTGTATTTGCTATCACAACTGTAACAAAGCCCTTTTGCTCTTTTTTTCCAATTGTTGTGGTGTCAACCTTGTAGGTTGTGGAAGACTAGGGGCAACAACACTTCCGTCTTTATAGTTGTGAGTGGTATGCTTCCTAGTTGCCATAATTTTGCTTTCCATTTTTCTTGCTAACCTGAATGCCTTCTCTAATGAATCAGGTTCCCAAAGGCGAACATCATGTTGGATATTATCCTTTAAAGACCCTATGAACACATCAATCCTATGCTCCTCTGGAATATCTTTTACCCTTATGTTCAATTTTTGGAACTCCTCAATGTGCTCCATTATTGAACCCTTTTGTTTGAGACTTATCAATTGGCTAAAAAAAGTGTTGCTTTTTGTATTCTCATAATGTGCTATCAATTCTTCCGTAAAAATTGCCCAAGTGATAAATTGTTTACGAGAACAAAGCCATTGATACCATACAAACTGATTTGGTTCCAAATATACAGTTGCCATACGTACCTTTTGTGCGTTTTGCACATTATTGAGATCGAAGAATTGCTCCATTTGTAATATCCATGTGGCGGGATCCTTGCCATCAAACTTCCTCATATCGATTTTTGGAATATGGTGATTCTTCGATCCAACATTAGCGTCTATGGAATCATGATTAACATTTCTTTTGTTCTCATCATGAGTTTCCTTTACTACCTTTTCACCATTAGTAAGTATTTCTTGTAGAAAATTTGTCAAGTCTGTCTTCAAATCTGCCATGCCTGTCTTCAAATTTGTGTTCAAATATATCTTCAAATTATCCATCTTAGCTTCCATGCCATTCATCTTATCTTCCACTCCATTTATCTTAGCTTCTGTTAACTTTTGTGAGCGTGACATTTGTTGCACTTGTTCTTGTAATTTTGATATATCATGTAGCATTTCTTCCTCTTCTTCATGTTTGCATTTTATTTCCTCGAGGCATCAGTTACTGATAATAATTCTCTACTATGCCCTTTGAATTCCTTCAAAATAAATTTTCAAACCAAGCTTAAGAAAAAATTTAAAAAAATCTACACACCTTTTTTCACTTTGTAGGAGCTTGATATTGCCTCTGATGTATCTCTGTACTTTCCAATCATCTAGTTCTGAATTTGTGACCTAGAGTAGCTCTTTGTGTCCTCTTTCCAATGCCACCAGTCTGATCCAAATTGGATTCTCCAAGAAAGAGCTATGCACAATCTCCAAAGATGACCTGATTATAGACCTTTCCAGAAGAGTGAACTTGTATGAAGTGCCACGTGTACAATTTTCGATCTTTCGTTCTAAAAACGATATACAAGAAACTACAGTCCGTCCTCTTTCTGTAACTTCTGATAAAATTTCAATTTGATACCAAGAGAGAAAGTTATGACGATTTTCCCCAGGTCACCTGTTTTGAATGTAATTCAGGAGTCTGCAAAAAGACCAACTTCCTCATATCATATCTCCGCAAATATCGCGCGAAAAGATCTGAAATTCGGACCCAAGGTTCAACGCGATTTCTTCTCAAATGGGTTTTTTTGCGACTTCTGGAACATCACAGAAAAAAATTATAGCGAGAATGCCACGATGACCTGTTTGGAGCAGCGAAACCTTAGAATCCAAAGCTCTGATACCAAATGTTATGAAACCAGCTCAAGAAAAGATAGAAAAGATAGATCAAAGCCTTAGAATTTAGCGTCTTTGAGGGGGAAACCTCCTTTACATTACATAAATGAACAATTATTGGATGATTCAAATGACAAAACCTCATTTCTATATATATGAGTCTAAGGGTTCACCATATAATCCAGCCGACCTAACAATAATAATATAAAGCCACAAAAATAACAATAGAGGGATTCTATGGGGCACAAAAATAACAATATGGGGGTAATAGGGGCAAAACAATATAAATAAGGGGTATAACTACAATAGTAATGGGGTAATCACTAGTATTATAACGACCCAACAGAATCATGTATGACGACATTAACTTGGTGAATGGGAAATAATTTTAATGGTCTAGGTCGTCTTTAACATAACGATTGGGCAGTCCATTTATATTTGTTTATCTATAAACATAATATTATTTTTAAGGAATAATTATGAAAAGATGATTTCATCATGCCAATTTTCAACTTTCCTAATTGGTCAAGTCCATGATATTGTAAAATCTATGATGATGACCACAAAATTGTATTTAAATATTTCTATCACTATCTAATGAAATATTCCTCAATCCAAATATTTTCAAAGAAAAATATATTTATCAACAGTCATTTGAAGGTTATGATTTTTTGAGAAGAAAAACTTCCCAAGTTGAAAATAGTTACTACAATTTTTTTATGCCATCCATAGCTCTTAAGGAGCTGCCCTACCACCCCATCTATTAAGTAATCATTTGTTTATTAACAATAAACATAATTGAATTTTAAACATAAATAGTGAACCGGAGGATAGGAGTTCTCATCATGAGCTGACCTACCATGATCATAGGTACTAATAGAGTGACATTACCCCTACTAGTCACAAAGCCAGGGTAATGTCCTTCTGTCATAAAACTGGAGGACAAGAAGTCACATCACGAGCTGACTTGTTCACTTTTGTTAGTTCTGTGAATGGCATTGTTATTAACTGGTTACCAAGCTAGAACAATCATCTTCAGTAGACATCTAATTAAAGTGAAATTCTTTTGTAACTATGTACTTATTTATAATAGATGAGACATTGGCATCTTAATGGGTTAAAAAGGCATCCTTGTCAACGCTATGGATGCCTCCTGGCAGTAGTGGTCATGCATATGGTATATAATTTAAGTCAATACTATGATCTACTTGGTTACCTTGTTTTCTTAAAACTAACTTCCGATAAAGCCCACTGTTGCATATATAAGGTTTGCTAGAACTCATGGTTCATGGGGTAATATTTAATCACTTCTTAGCTGATGGTGGTTATGGTTTATATCTATTATTGAGTTATAAATATTTTCTTTACATGTCAGGGATGAACTTTTCGGATATTTGATATTTGACATTTTTCATCATATAATATATCGTTCCTTTATTCTACAAGTATCATACCTTTAACCAAAGATAGTTGTTTTGCCCAATCAGTTACCATTTATTCATATTTTAAGAACACTACTATTTTGGGATAGAATAAAGAGGCCTAATTCTGATTTTGAATCCCAGGTAATTGGTCAGACCTTGAGAAGTAAAGACTGAGATAACTAATTTTCATAATTTTTGTGCTCATAACAGCAGACCCTTCAGTTTCATCCATTGAACCATGACCTACAACATCGCCATATGAACCAGCATCAGAATAGCCTAATTATTCACCATAACTTTGCTAGGCATCCCTACCCATTGCTAGAGCCATAGCCAGTTCTAGTTGTTAAACCCGTCGATCCAGTTGGTTTAAGAAGCAAGGGTAGCATCCCAGCTTCCTTCCAACAACGCATTCTTGGATTAGCTAGTCTAGTGTGTAGTCGGTGCAGTAACCATTTCCCCAGCAGAACTACTTTCTCTATAACCCTTCCCAACAAGCCATTTTTTATCTCGCATTCCGCATTCTTTTCTCAATCTCGCCCAAGCCGGCTACCCCTGCTCTGAAGCCGCATGTGTATGAAATCAAATAGGTGTTGCATTGGTCTTCAATTAGTCAATGGCTTAGTTCTTCGCCTATCCCTAGCCTTCGGTAGAAGGGGTTGTTGCCCTTGCCCGTGGAACTACATAATCAATTCCATCTGCCCGGCCTGTCCTTTTACAGCAGATTAAGAGCCTGCTTAAGCATCCTCTCCCGTTGGTCGAGCCCCTACCGGTCCTTGCCCGGTGCGGGACAAGTAATAAATTCCTTGCTTTCCTAACGTCAAGAAAGCAAGCTTATGGGTATAGGGAATGCATCCTTTCCCTTCTTATCCTTTATTATCCCATGCCATTCACAACATGATTATGTCACTTTTATATATAATGAGGTAATTGAGGTGATGAATTACTGATTGAGGATACTCATGAGATGTGTTATAGAAATATTGATGACAGAGAAACTAATCAGTTTGGGGGAAGGAAATCCTCCTACAATTTTTGATTACTTTCTTTCAGCTTGCATGGCTTCCGCCCTCTACATCACTTTCAGCATCAACTCGGCCTACATCATCTTCAAAAAATTTCAATACATACATGTCATTCCACATTTTTATGAAGGTAAGACTTGAGGTAAAATAGCATAAGTTTTTTTTATTTATTAAAAGTTTAAGAGAATGTCATGAAAAATGACTGAGTATTAGTCACTCATATTTTTCAACCATTATTTCCCCTTCTTGACCACTTCCCATTTTTTTTCGGAAACAGAAAATCTTTCAGTTTGGGGGAGTGTTACTTTCATTAATTTATTCATCATGACCAGGCCATTAATATTCTTTATCATCCATCAATCTCCTTATTCATTCTCAAGACCTCATTTATTTCATGTTGTTATACACCAAAACAAAAATTTGAACAATGATTGTAGCAACCACCTCAATTTGTTTTCTAGTGTAGCATGAGGGAAAGCTAATTCTCGAGTTTGGGAGAAGAGTTTCTATACATGATGAATGTTTTCTCATTTATTCCTCATTTAAGGTATACAATTCCGTTTTTTTATAATGCATAAATTCATTTGTGTATATATTCAAAAAATCAACTTGATTCTTGTGATTTTTGGACAACAAAGAGATATCATTAACCCATAAAATTTTAAGCTAAAACAATTGGTAAATTCCAAAAATAATGCACTGTGAACCGCAACCATTTTGTTGATATATTGAAATCCATTCATTGGATTTCTTTAATTTTTGGTGTGGAGAGGTATTAAGGTAATAGGAACAAACGTATGAAATTTCAAGCAAAAATTATGTACAATTTCTGAGAAATTAAACATCATTACCTACAACCATTTTGCTTATATCTAGAGATATGTGCATCATATAGATTTGATTTTTGGATTGGAGGAGCACTGATATAGTAGAAATTTTCTTGCAAACTTTCAGCAAAATCTGGTTTTTAATTTTTGAGAAAATGGTTAATGAAGTTTGTTTTTACTTGTATCATAATTTGTTGCAACTTCATATGATTGAAAGTAAATATGAAAATTGTTACAGCCTCACCAACATTGCTAGAATTGAACAACTATTGTTTTAAAGAAGCATTTGGTGAAGAAGCCTTTTGTTCCATCAATATCATGAGTTGGGGTGAGCATTTTGATTATTGTATTACAACTTGGTTAATATAAATGCATTGGGTTGCATGAGGATATGCAACATGTTCAATTTGGGGGAGATATTGAGCTACTAATTTATCATTGTTATTATCACTTCTTAACATCCATTTATACTATTCTTGTATCACATTATTTATCATAATTTATTGTATAATTTGATTTCATAATTATTTATGCTCTTGTGGATAAGTAATATTTGTTCTCCTTTATTTTTAATAAATTTATTATTATTATGCATGATTTTTCTAGTGATGGTTTATTGATGAATTTGTTATAACATCATTCATGATTTTAGTCTCCAATATATCTTCTAGATTGCAAATTTGATCTTCAGGTCATAATCAAATATTCCAACACAGAAATTCGTTGGAATAAAAAGTGACAATTTTGCATTGGACGTTTCGGGCAAATGAAGAAGAATATTGAAAATCCAAAACATGGGTTTTGTGCATAACAGAAAAAAATTAGTTTCATGGTGAAAATATTTCAACAATTTGGTTTGGATTGGGAGAAAAGTAAGGTTCTTCAAAGGACATATTCGTAGAATTTCTATTGTGGCCATTTTCCAAAATGCCCAATTGCAATAACCAGATTTGACTTATTCAAGCTGAATCATGATGGAAAGATCTCTTAGATCTGATCTTGCTTATTGAGATTTTGTAATATATCTAAATTTTATGGGAAATCATTTTGTAATCAATTTTTTGAAAATTTCGCTTTGTTGATTGTATATTTAAAAGACACAAATCAGAGAGAAAAGGGAGATAACTCATATAGGGAACATATCAGATATTTAAGGTTATCCTTTGAGAATGTAACAATAGACTTCTATATTTTTCTTTTGATTAATGCAACCTTGATATTCTGAGTATTATCTAGCCTTTGACCTTTTTTCCACAGCCCTCATCGGAGATTTGGGCCCATTATCCTGATCAAGTGTTTTTGGATTAGTGGTGTGTGTAGATTTATTTATGTTGTGATTATTTCTTTATCGTTGTAATGGTTCATTAAGTTTGTGTTGTTGTGAATCCTAATTTTATGTTACTTTGATTTTTATTATTGTTATTTTTTGTTGTTACACATTGTTATATTGTTGATTGAATGCTCAATGTTGGGTAGGGAAATTGTGGCCTACATAGACATTGATGGTAGCCTTGAAATAACAAGACAAGCTCCATATTGACAATTAATGTGGGGAAGGGTGAATTCTATAATTCATATCTGAAAACCAACAAGGAGTAGAATAAACAAGGAATCTCTCAATTCTTTTGGAAATTCCATCATCACCCAAGTGTCCATTTTGCCAGGTAGGGCACAGAATAGCTGGAACAACGTCCCTGAGGGATTTTTGATCAGACATTTCTTTGAATAAATTCTGCAATGGGTCATCCTTGGCCTTGGAACCCCAACTTTCTTTTGTTATCCAAAGTCAAATTCATATCTCCAACTATAATCCAGTGTTGAATTTCTAAGATACCAGATTATTTGATTACCTCCCAAAAAGATCTACGCCTGACATATGGTGCATAAATGTTCATTATTCGGAGCCGATAAGGGTTTCCCCTCACGTGTCCAGTCAAAATTAAACCTGCACAAAAACTAAATGCTTGAAAATTAAAAATTTATGGATCCCAAATGGCAGTGAGACCTCTAGAATTTCCAAGGGAATTTGTAGCACATCCACTCCACTGAGGGCAGATCTTGAAAAGAATTACCAGGGCTTTTTCCTTAGGCATCATTGTCTCTTGAAGTAATAGAATGGAGGGACCTTTAGACTTAATATTGTATTTTAGAGATCTTCTGGTATAGGCAGATCCCAAGCCTCTAACGTTAAGAGACATAATCTTCATTAGGGAACCTTTGCATCAGGGAAACATGCTCTAAGGTCCCAAGGAAGAGTATCCATTGAATCATCAAAAGGGGTGTTAGATGGGCCAGGATCGAAGGAAGGGAGGAGTACCTCCTCCATAACTTTAGAGAAGCGAGAGTTTAAGTCCTCCCCCATACCACCGCATAGAGAAATACTTTTGAATTTAGTCTCTCTTCTCTCGTTTCTGTTGGATGTGTTGAATTTTTTCCCAACAGAAATTTCATCGAGTCCAATGCCCACCTTACTAACTGGTGTCTGTAGATCCTAATTAGCTAGATATCAAAATATTTTTTCCTAGTGTGCATGCATGTTATAGATGGGATATAGTAAGGAAATTTTTCCACTTTAAGACCCTCCATATTAATTCTCTTTCTGTTTCTCTTCTATTGAGACCCAACTAAAGTAATCTCAGGTGAAGCGTGACAACCATTCTCGCTTGTAAAATTTCCAGGAACAAATCTGAAGGGGCTCCAGAACGAGAGTTGTGGCCAACGTTTTTTATTTTAAGTTGACTTTTGATTTGTCCAAGGGTTGTTCTGGTAATTTGGGGAGAGGAAAATCCTCATTTCCCTTAGAATCCATATACTCAATATCACTATTAGGCAGTTTATATTCTGTAGCCAAACTATCCTTATTTTTGTAGTGATTTGGATAGTTTATTAGCAGGTGTCTTGTGTTATGGAATTCTAAACACCAAAACGAAATGCCCCAATAATAAATATTTTGTCTTTTAGTGAAAGTGGCCGAGAATAGATCAATATCTGCAAGTAAACCCCCCCTCAAATCCACTCCAACAAGGAACCAAGCGATTTTTTAATAAGCAGGCCCATGCATCCTTCGTCCACATAATATAGCTCGCGAATTTTATTAGCTATTTCTTAGATGACCCATTTCATCCCTAATTCTATGGGGAATTCTAGCAGCTTAGCTCAGATTGTTTTCCTTTTTGGCACTTTCTTAACTGGATCAAAACCCACCTTCCCTCAACCCTCCAAAGTGGTGATGCTCATCAATGCGTAAATTATATGAACCTTAATGCCACTCTCCAATTTATTGAAATCAACTTTTCTCACATTTCCTTACATGTTTTTTTATATTTTGCTTAGTGAGAAGGGTAAACATCATATTCTTTGTCTTGTAGTCTAATGTGCACTAATTGTAGGTTTTGGAGAAATTTTGGATAATTAAAGGGAAAGAATTCGAAGTAGACAAGAAATAGGGATTTTACGAGATTATATCTCCTCCTTAACTCCTCACTCACTTAAAGATTCCTCCACCATATCTCATAAGCTCGAAGTTACAAGCAGCCAAGCCAGTGATAGTTGAAGACCAATTAATCACGAGTTGGGAGCCAAGCCCCTCTAAATTTAAGGAAGTTGTTGGTAGCTTTACTTGTATAAATAAGAACTAATAGAGCCTCATTAGGATTTGATTTTTTTGTTGTAGCCAAGAGGCATTTTCGAGCTAAGACATTGTGACTGATGACCCTTAATTATTTTTGCTATTATAATGAAAATGAGAAGCATTACCTTGATCCGGCACTAAGTGGACTAAGAGGGCTTAAGACCTTAGGTTAGGGCCAAACCCTAGCAGCAGAGGTTCCTATTTTTGTACTTGTATGCTTGGATTACATTCATAGTTAGTTGTTGAAGTGATATTGGTTGTTAATTTGTAAGTATTTGGATGGTTAATTAGTTTTCTTCGATTTTTGGATAGATAGGTCAGTGGTATCATAGTGACAATAAAAACTTTAGAAAATCTTGCGATAGTGGATTTCACCTCATCTCCCTGATGGGATCATGATTTGAGAGTTTCATTCAGACAACCCAAAAGCAAATTTGTTGTTTGATTACTACATAATCTAGGGTTTCTTATTGAATAGATCACTCTCTCTCAATTTATCAAAAGTATTTGCAATTGTCATTTTGATCTCTTGATTTTTATATGGTTTAAAAGAACTTCCATTCATAAAGTTAGCCATTAGCTATTAATAACTCTACTTTCCTCCATTCAACTCATCTTTTCCACGTATAGATGAATCTGTGCATAAATGAAGAAAAGGGTGTATGTTGTTGCAGGAGCTTCTAATTTGTAGGGAGACCTCATCTCATTCGGCTCATCCATGTCTTATCCACCTACTAAGCTGCCAAGGTCCACCAAACCCTAATTTGAATTCTTGTTTTGTAAGAAAAGTGGTCACCTCCATTGAGTAAATCCAACCATATTGAAGAATTTGAATAAGCCTTGGATAGCATGAACCTCCTCCATGCCTTATTTCCACATGAGACACCTTTCCAAAAATTCACTCTACCTTCCTTACAATCTTCTAATCTTTCAGCTTATTTCTTGTAGTAAAAGAGGGCATCTTGTAGTAGAACTAGGAGATCCTGTAGTACTACAAGAAACCCTGTAGCACCCATTTTAAGCCCGAATTGGGAAGAAATGGTCATTTGAGCTTAGGTTAGGCCTCCACTTTTCTTCCATACACTTGAAACTAGTCCAGACCCTTTCCTCCATACCTGTCTCCCTTGCCAAAGAACAAGTTGAAAATTAGCATTTGCATTCATAAAATTAAACATCAAAAAAATGATTTTTCTGCAATTTCTAAATTTGCACATGGTTGTAGCAGTCATAATAATTATTAGATTAAATTATATGCTTAGTTAGTCGAGGTCATTAAATTTTATAAATAAGGTTAAGATAGGTTTCTTTTGCAAGAAAAATGTGTAGATGTTTAGCTAGATGATTTCATGTCACTTTATAGCACCTTCCAATTCAGTCTTTCATTTCCTAGAGTAGGTAGGATTCCCTTTTTGCATTAAGGATAATTTTCCCTTTTCCAGTTTTCAGTTAGACTCCTTCTAGTAAATAGAAGGCTCATTTGAAAAACCCTAGTGTTTTATTGCCCCAGTTGAAAAGTGACAAAAGTAGACCATTGCATCTACTATGAATACATCACTCTCACCTCCAAGTTTGTACAAACCTCGGGTTAATGAAGTAAAGTTGGTAGCCCGAGGAGTTGCAACATTCTTGCTGCAATACTAGTGCTCATCACTTTTTGGGGTTGTTGTCAGGGAGGTGTCTAAGTAGCTGTGATTGATGCTTTCCTTCTTTTTTTCTTTATAATTCTACAAATAGTTCCATTCAGCAAATAGTTGCAATCTTTTGCTTTCTTTCCAATTATGAAAGTAGTTCCATTCATCAAATAGTTGCAATCTTTTAATTTCTTTCCAATTGTACAAGTAGTTCCATTTAGAAACTAGTTTCAATTTTATTTTTCTTTCTTTCCATTCTGAAAGTAATTTTGAAAAAAAAAAAAAACCTTTCATGCCTCGTAGGGGTAGAAACAACTTAGGGAAATTTGTGCCAAATACCCCCACCACATGAAATATTCAACCTTACCTCTTCTTCAATGGCGGCAAGCTAGAGGACCCATTAGGTGAACAACCAAAGATATTTGAAGAGCCTCTTAGGGAAGAAGAAGAGACCCTTCCACACACCTACACCATGGATGAAAATAGAAATGGGATTGTAGGCAGAGAAGGAACTGAGAATAGAGATGAGTTTGATTTTCCCATCCAAGAAACTAACGAAGATGCTAGGATGAAAAGCAAAAGCCCCTATACCCTTCCTCACTTCCATGGCTTGACCTCAGAGGACCCAGATACCTCTTTGTTCGAGTTTGCTATCATATGCAGAACTTATTATTACACCATGATGACGAGAAGTTGAAATTGTTCCCATCCACCCTCAAAGATGTAGCCTTGCGCTAGTTCATGGGTTTACCTAGGGACAACATCACCACCTGGGCTCAGATGCAGCAAGCCTTCAAAAATAAGTATAGGGATTATTGCAAGTCCAAAGATACCAAAGAGGAAATTTTTAGAATGACCCTGGGACATGATTAATCTTTGGAAGATTATGAGGAAAGGTTCCAACACAACTACAAAAGGGCCAGGTGCACCCTTAATCTTGAATCACTTAAGCTAATCCTTCTTAGAGGGATCATGAAATATATCCTAGAAACCCTAAACTCGTTGTCAAGAGGGGACATCTATTAGTTACCCTATGATGATATCAATATAGTTTTAAAAAACCATAATTCGAGGGCATCTAGAAAGAAGGGTAGGGTTAGTCAAGATTTGGTGAGTTCATCCTCCTCCAACACATCCATAAAAAGTGAAATTAGGAACATGTTGGAAGACTTCAAGAGTGAAATGTTGCATACCCTTTCTTTGCAAATGGACATAATCATGCAGATCAAGAGGGAGTAGGAGGAAGTAGAAAGATCCGTAGTTGTCTTTTGCCCTAGATGCACCAGGAGGCACCCTAGGAATGAATGTCCATTGAATATTATAGAAATATACTTGGTCCCTGAGGAGAACCACTCCACAGACAAGTGCCTTTCTCTACTTGGATTAAAAGTTGTGTATCAAGGAACTCAAGGGGTGACTGAAAAGCTATGTTATATCAACCAAAGGAGGCCTTAAGGACCTTGACCATACCAGAAAGGAATGCAAGGGGCATCCTATTCATATTACAACCCTAACCAGAATACATCCATTCCCCCTTGCTTCCCTCTTGCTAATCCTTCATGGTCCACACCTTCTCCCTGGTCTTTTGCACCTCAATACCATTCCCAACCTGCCAACCAACCATTTTAGCCATATTCTCCTCCACAACCTCGGTGGAATGCACCATCCCAATGGTGGAGGCCCCCATACAACCAATATCCAGCTTTACTGCCTCCACCTCCATCTCAACCATAGCTCCTACACCCTGCTCCACCTAAGAAACCCTAGATGCCTACTCAACAAAATCCAAACCTGAAAAATAGACATGCACAACAAGTCTAAATTGGAGAAGCATATTAGCTTGCCTATGCTATGGAAATTCAAGAAATCAAACTCATGTCTGGAAGAGTGCTTTCAGATAATAAACCTCCATCTCCACCTAAGGAGCTTGAAGAGGAAGAGGAGGAGAGTGTACCTCAAACAAATCCACCTCCTTTTCTTCAGAGATTAATCCATCCTGTCCAGCACACCCCATAAGAGACTGAACTTTTGGGTGAATTGAAAAACCTATGTGTTAAATTCCCACTTCTCCAAGCTATCAAGGATGTCCCCATCTACAACAAGTTAATCAAGGAGAATGTTTCAAACATCCTAGGAGGTGAAAGAAATACACCCCTACCATTAATGTAATTGGAAAAATGTCCGACTTAATGTTGGGGTGGGTGATTTTCCCAAAGTATCTAGATCCTGAAAGTGCTGTGGTAGATGTGCACATCGATGGAATCATTTTCCACCATAACTTGATCAATATTGGGGATGTGATCAATGTGATGCCTAAGGAGACTATGCTTAAAATGAATCTCCAAGGATCATTAAGAAATACCACAACAGTCTTGCAGCTCGCAGACAGGTCCACAGTAGCTCCTGAGGGAGTTGTTGAGGATGTGATGGTCTCCATTGATTCTTGGGAATACCCTGTTGACTTCTTAGTTCTCCAACCTAAGACCAAGTTCAATGGTTATCCTCTCATCCTTGGAAGGCCATGGTTAGCCACTACTGATGCTTACATGAGTTGCAAGGCTCGGAATATGACCATTAGAAATGGGCATTCGTCCAAACAATTTGTCTTGTATCCTCCTCCTCAACCATCTCTGGAGCATGAATTACCCTTATGGCTAGAAAAGTAGGAGGGAGACGAAGTCTACTCTTCCCAAATCTGTACCCTAGATGCTACTATAGGAGGGGGGCACCCTGATGAAGATGACATAACTGAGAAAATCCTTTAGAATCAACCCCCCAACACCATGTCCCTTGAGGAGTTAGTGAAGAAAGTTGAATATAACCCTTGAAATGATTTGTGCCTAGCTGACTCAAGTCCTACTCATGTCAATATGATATAGTTTGGCCCAAAAAGAACATTGAAAATCAACCCCTCTCTCTGGACACCAGGAAGAGGAGTTATGTGACATGCTAAGAAAGCATCTGGATACCTTCGCCTGGAATTACAAGGAGATTAAGGGAGTGCACCATTCAGTGTATAATCACCACATTTACATCAAGGAAGGCTTCAAGTCAGTGTTCCAAACCTAGAGGAGAGTGAAACAAACCCTCAAGGATATAGTCAAAGAAGAACTGCAGGAGTTGTTGGATGCAGGGTTCATTTACCCCATCTCAGAGAGTGAGTGCGTGTCTCCTCCGGTTCTGGTTCAAAAGAAAAATAGGAAGTGGAGAATCTGTGTCGACTATAGAGAGTTAAACAAAGCCACAAAAATGACCATTTCCCTCTACCTTTCCTTGACCAAGTATTAAATGTTATGGTAGGAAATACGTTCTTCTCTTTCCTAGATGGATTTTTTGGTTACAATCAAATCCAACTCAGCCCAGAGGACCATGATAAAACCACCTTCACTTGTCTCTGGGGTACCTTTTCTTATAGGGTCCTTCCTTTTGGGTTATGGAATTACCCTGCCACTCTTCAAAGGGCAGTCCTAAGCATCTTTGCAGAGCTATTCCATGACTCTATGGAAATTTATATGGATTATTTCACTCCCTATGGGTGTGATCTCCTATAGGCTCTCTCTAACTTGGGAAAAGTATTAAACAAATGCATTGAAAGGAACTTGTCCTTAGTCCTGATAAGTGTTAGTTCTTGATGACTGTAGGGACTATTCTAGGTCACTCAATATACCAGAAAGGACTACAAGTGGACCCAAATAAGATACTTATCATTAAGAGGGTACCTTTTCCTTAGAAGTAGAGGGATGTCAGAAGTTACGTAGGTTTAGCTGGATACTATAGGATATTCATAAAATACTTCAACAAGGTAGCCTCAACTTTGTTTGGACTACTGGCCAAGGACTCCAATTTTTTATGGTCAGAAAGCTGCCAAGAGGCCCTAGAAACCCTAAAGGAAAAGTTGACTACTGCACCCACACTCCCAGGCCCAAATTGGGCTCTTCCTCTCCACATCCATGCTGATGCCTCTGAAAAGGATATAGGAGAAGCTCTAGGCTAGATAGATGACAAGATACCTTATGCCATTTACTTCATCAACAAAAATTTGTCCAAAGTTGAATTGAACTACACTATGACTGAAAAAGAGCTCCTAGTTGTTATCCATTCCTTCAATAAAGTTAGACATTACACCACTGGTTACCAGACCTTTTTACATATTGACCATGCTGCTATTAAATATTTGATGAACAAACCTGATGTGAATGCCCAAATTATTAGATGGGTACTTTTGTTACAATAGTTTGATCTAACTATCATTGATAAGCCTAGTAGAGAAAATGTAGTTGCATATTTTTTGTCTAGATTGGCTTTTCTTGTAGGTGAGGAAGGAATGGTTGATGAATAGCTTCTAGATGAGAATTTATTCACCATTTCATTTCTCTCTCTGTGGTTTGTTGACATAGCCAACTACTTATTAGCTGCACAGTTCCTTCCAAATCGGTCCTCCAAGGAAAAGAGAAGAATTATAAGGAAAAGTGCCCCATTCAATTGGACTGAGGGAAATCTATTCAAGTTGGGCCTAGATCAAATTCTAAGAAGATTTATTAGGGAGGAGGAACTTTTTTACATTCTTCTGGCATGTCATGATGGGCTTTGTGGAGGTCACTTTGTAGCCAAAAGGACAGCCTTCAAGGTACTACAACCTAGCTACTATTGGCCCACTCTCCACCAAGATGCAAGAAGATATACCAACCAATGTGATTGGTGGAAAAGAATGGGGAAAACTACTCCCAAGGATGAAATTCCTTCACAACATCAAGTGACTTTTCAGCCATTTAACAAGTGGGTCATCGATTTCATTGGGCCCATTGATCCTCCATTAGAAGAGAAAAAGTACATCATTGTGTGCATCGACTACTTTGAAAAAGTGGGTTGAAACCAAAGTTGTCAAGGAAGCCACAAAAGACAAAGTCGATAAGTTCTTAAGGGAGAATGTGTTCTACAAGTCTGGATACCATAAAGAGCTAGTCATTGACCAGGGCACTCAATTCACCTCACATATGATTGAGAATTTTCTATGCCAACATATGATCAAGCACAAGAAATCAACTTCTTACCACCCTGAGGCCAATGGACAAGTAGAAGTTACCAACAGAGCATTGGAAAGCATTTTGACAAAGGTGGTGACAAGCAGTAGGAAGGATTGGGCTGAAAGACTAGTTGAGGCCACTTGGGCCTATAATACAACTTAGAAGACAACCACTAGCTTCACCCCTAATGATTTGGTCTATCGGAAGGAGGCTCTGCTCTCCATTGAGTTTGCGTACAACACCTTAAGAACTGTAGCAGAATTGGATTTGGATGTTACAAGGGCACAACAAGAGAGGCTGCTCCAACTCAATGGGTTAGATTAATTCAGGATGCAGGTCCTCCTACATAGAGAGGTGGCTCAAGTACCAAGAAAGTTCTGGTATGAAAAATATATCAAAGACAAATTGTTTCAAGAAGGTGATTGGGCTCTGTTGTATGACTCTAGGTTCAAGGATTTCAAAGGCAAGTTGATGACCAAATAGATCAGCACATATGTGATAGAAAAATTCCATTACAGTCGAGTCGTCCAGATAAGAACGATTGATGAAGAAGGTATCCCCTTACGTTTCAATGGGTATAGATTGAAAGTCTACAAAAATCCTATGTCAAAGGAAGAGTTCATGAGCAGTATCAGTAAGGTAGTAATTGTGGTTGAAGGAGTCTCAACTTCCACCTCACAAAATTCTTGAAGATTGTTGAATTTTTGAAGATAAAAATAAAAAATAAGAGACCTAGGAGAAAAACTCCATGAGGCACCTAAGGCCCACTTTTGGGTTGAAAACCTCCTTGAGGCAGCCAAAGAGTGAAAGAAAGAAAAAATAAAAATAAAAGACCCCATGGGTGAAAACCTCCCTTGATGCACCTAGGGAAGGCAACTAGGATGAAAACCTCCTTTGAGGAAACCTGGTTGTCGTTTATAAAAATAAAAGAGAGAAAGAGAGAAAATAAAAGAATGTAATGGTAGGGACCTCAAACCTGCCCACTAATAACAGTTCCTAGTTTTTGTAAGTTTTCAAGAAAATAATGGGCAACAAGTTCAAAGAGCAGTAGGCCATGAAAAACCCAATTTTTCCTTCAATCATTTGATATCCTCCATGAACACCATGTTTCATTCATCCATACTCATCTCCAACCTTCCAAAATCCAATTTTCAGGCAATTCTACGAATTCTACAGGATTTCCTGTAGTTACTACAAGAGTTTCTTGTGGTACTATAGGAAGTCCTGAAAATCTATAGGAATGAAATTCCGCTTGAAAAATCATGATGCAAACCTGTTTTGGGTTGAAAAATGAGGCCATTGACTTCACCACATCTCAACCAACACCATTTCATGACCATGTCACCCTCTGTGTCCATCAAGAAATCCACTTAGAAGAAAACAAATATAAAGAAAATATAAAAACAAAAAGGAAAAAAGAGAGGAAACAAAGAAATTTCGAAGGTCCATACCGCTAGTAGCCTACCTCACCTACCACTCCATCTCCCAATTTCCACCCCTTCCACTCCTACTTTAGCACCTATTCACCCTCCAAGAAAAAGAAAGACAAAAAAAATCAGAAAGAGGGAGCTACAAGATATCCTGTAGTACTACAAGAAACCCTATATTAGCCTACATTGAAACAATAGTAGTCTCCAGGCTCATCCTTCAGTACCCATGCAGAGGAAGAGTAGAAACACACCTGTAGGAACTATGACACCTATATAAATCTCAACAACAATAGAACAGGCCAGCACCTGCACATCACAACAAGAAGACAACCTATCAGTAGAATAAAATCAACAAAATGAGAGTAGAAGAGAAGATGTACCTGAACCAGAAGCAGCATAGCAGAGCCACCCTCCAGCATGCATCAAAAAAGAAAAGGAAGCCACAGGTATGGCACCTCATCCACACTCTCTCCTAAGTATGAATATGATTAAAATTGTAGGAATATGAAAAAGTTGGTTTTATAAGTTGAAGGTGGCCAGTTAACATGGCCACCCTCAACCTGATAACAAAACTTTAATTTCTAGTGAGCTGAACACATGGAAAGGTCACATCAAAGGAAATAAATCGGAAAGTGGTTGAGTTACATTGTACATGAGTGGGTGATGGTTGCGAGAAAGGGATGCATGATAACTAATAGTGGGCCAATGATCTAAAAGGAGAAATTACGTACCCAACCAGTCAGCACATCACTCAAAGAAATCGACCATAAATAGAAATATTCCCTAACTTTCATGCAGGACATCATTCATTTCGAGATTTTGAGAGCTGGAACCACTTGGAGGAGCCATCAAAGGAGAAATCTAATCTCATCCATGCTACAGTGAGCACCTATAAGAAACACAAGAAAACTACAGGAAATAGTGAGAATGGTCAAAATTGCTATGAGGGGGTGCCTAGGGCCCAAATATTCAAGAATTCTCCTCAAACAAGGAATTACAATGAAAGGTTGGTGGCACATATCCTTTGTGCTTTCATTTGTAAAGAGGAAAGGAAAAGAATTTTTCATTTTTGTCTTGTAATTACAGTGTACATAAAGATAGACCGAATTGTGTGGAGGAATTGTGTGGAGTTAAAAGGAGAATTGTAGTCATCTTGCTCCTAAACTCTAAACCCTCAGTAACATGGGAAATCTCTTACACTATAGCCACCAAACTTCATACAATCAAATTGATAGAGAGAGAAGATGACAGTGGGTTTCAACAGAAGGGAGCACACCAGAACAACTAGAATACATCTCCATCCTCCTGTGGTAGAGATATTTAGAAGGAATAAATGGTTGGAATTCTTCGAGCTACTTAGAGGATATGATGATGATGTAGCTATGGAATTTGCAATGTCACTGAACCTCAATCTAGAGTCAGTGCCACTGATGTAGTGAGAGGATTGTCAATAGCAATTACCCTTGAAAGCATTAGCAGAATCACTACATTTCCTCTAGGTCTACAATGGAGAAAACAAGATAAAGCTAGCAACACTTATGCCAAGAAGAACTTTTTCTTGTAAGATGAGGAACCAATTGAGGACAAAAATGGTATTAGAAGGGAGAGCATTCCATACCCTTGTGATGAAGTAAGCTATTACATTCTCAAGTATATTTCTTGAGAGGGGAGCTCACTATAGTCTATGGTTACCAATTTAGACTCCTCCATGAGCTGCGATTTGGGTAAGAATTACCTTCTCATAGAAGACTTAGTGTGCCCTACTTATTGTTGAAATCAATAACAGAAATGAGCATCAAGGTACAAGAAGGAAAACATCAACAATTGGCACATCATGGATTAATCAAGATCATACTAGAAGATGCCCTAAGCCAATTAAGAATCCCTATTATGTGGTCCACATGTGTAGACATGAATAGAGAATATGTAATTCAAGAAATTGAGTATGAAGGAGACACAACTTCTAGTTGTGAGGAAGAGGAAGCAGAACCAAAAAAAGAAGGGGAAGAAGAACTAGAAGAAGAAGAGGAAGAAGATCCTGAAGAAGAGGGACATGGATAAGAAGAGGATGAGCCAAAGGAAGAAGAGGAGGAAGAGATAAACGAAATAGAGGAAGAGAAGGACAGTGGGGAAGAAGCGGAAAAGGATGACACAAGCCCTGGAATAAATATCAAGGAAGGGGAGGAATCCCCAAGATTATCTCTTGAACTCACAGAGAAGGAGGCAACTGCTTCCTTGACCTCCCTAAGCACACCCATAAAGTCCACAAGAAAAAGGTAGAGGCAAACTCCCCTATACTTAAAAGCAAGGAGGAGCATTATGATAAAACAAGGGAGATCTCAAACACCTACCAAGACCCTTATAATCATTGAAGACTCACCAAGAGGAAAGAAAATCTAGTCTCCCCAAGAATGAGAGGTGAAGAGCGCACATCAAAGCAAGATTCCCCAAGATCACCAATCACCTATGTTTGGAGGCCTGTCACCAGGAAACCTCAACAAATCAAATTAACGAACCTTTGACCCCTTTAAAAAAGGGAAAAGCCTCCTATAGGAAACACAGATAGTCCTATAAGAAACTCTCTCAAAACTACAGGAAACACAGAAAAAGGAACAGGAAGGATGGCAGGGACAAAGGAAAGGAAAGCAAGTAGCAACAAAAGTACAAGGGGAGACATATACTCCAAATATAGTAAAGGGATAATCCAAAGAGTTGTAGGAACCTGGCCCACAACCAAATCTCAACTCCTATTATAGCTTCATTGAGGGAGGCAGAGTAATACCACAAAAAATTTCCATCCCTCTATTCTTTGAGCTTGAAAAGGAGAGAGAAAGGACACGTTGCTGGATGAAAATTACTAAATCAAAGAGTGTAGAGGATGTGGGACATATGGAAGAGAAGTTGTTAGAGATGGGGAGAGAGTTGAGTGAGATAAGAGACAAGGAAAGAGTGATGAAGTCTCAACTAGAGACTAGGAACACATAGCTATGGAGGCAAGTACACGAAAAAAAGAGAGCCAATTGGCTACTATGGAAAGTCTCTCTATGGAGGCACTCTAGTGCAGGATGCCAACAAATTCATATGCCTTGTACCTTAAAGAACAACGGTTTCAGTTTCACATAAAGACACTAGCACAATGAGGGACTATGCATTTCCAAGACTATAGGAAGTTCATTGAGCTCTGTGACCAAAGCACCCTGGAGGACAGGGCTAATATATCTGAATTCTACTTACATAACTTGGCCTTAACATACTTGAATGTGTGGAACCCTAATCCAAAGTTGGGGGACCTACAACTAATTCCTTGGCATCATGGATGAGTCATTAGGATGTCAAGGCTAAGGATGTAAAAAGAGTATTGGAAAGAGAAGAAACATAGTGCCTTTACATGAGAGTAGAAAAAAAGAAATTCCATGGTTTCCCTTAGCACCCACAACCTCATCGCCAATGATCCCCGGCTTGAACCAAGATACCCAGATACACAAGAGAAAGCAGTCACTCATTTTGAGGAAACTTTGAGATTTCTAGGGGATGAAAGCCAGCAAGCATGCCAAAGGAGATGAGGCACCTTACCCTACAACCTAAAGATTAAGGATTATCATTCCCCTAAAAGAATTAGGGATGCACTAGAGAGGACCCCACTATATAAGAAGGCACTGCAGAGACTCATCAACTAGATTGTGTTGAAATTGAGTCCACTCATGCTCTTGGGTATGTTAAAAGGAAGAAAGGAAGAAGGAGAAAGAAAGCAGTGGGAGGAAATAAAGAAGCATGCAGGATTTTTTCCACAAGAGCAGAATACAACAAAAGAAGCCTGGAATGTCAGAGAGGCCACCAGGGCAATGAAAGACATTGACATATATTGAATTTCTCAGTGGATGAGAAACAATTTTAGTAGGCGGTGATGATGACGTTCATCAATTATATGGACCTTAATTCCACTCTCCAACGTATTAAAAATTAGTTTTCTCACACTTCCTTACATGTTTTGTTATATTTTTCTTAGTGAGAAGGGTATAGATGAGGTGTTATGTCATGTGGTCTAATGTGCATTAATTGTAGGTTTTGGAGCAATTTTCGCTGATTAAAATGCATGAACTCGAATTAGACAAGCAAGAGGGATTTTAGGAGATTGGATTTCCCTCCTTAACTCCTCATTCACTTGAAGATTCCTCCACTAGATCTCATCAGATCGGAGTTATGAGCAACCAAGCAATTGAGGTCATTGGTAGCCAAGCCAGTGATAGTTGAAGACCAGTTGATCTTGAGTTGCAAGAAAAGCCTCCATAAATTTAATGAAGTTGTTGGCAGATTCAGTTGTATAAATAAGAAGGCCTAGAGCCTCATTAGGATTCAACTTTTTTGTTGTAGCCAAGAGGCATTTTCAAGCTAAGACATTGTGACTAATGAGTCTTATGCACTCTTGATATTTGAAGGAAAATGAGAAGAATTCCCTTGATCCAACACTAAGTTGACTCAGAGGGTTGAAACTCTTGGGTTGGGGCCCAACCCTAGCAGCAGAAGTTCCTCTTTTTGCACTTGTATGCTTAGATTACATTCATAGTCAGATGTTGAAGCAATTTTGGTTGTTAATCTGCAAGTATTTGGATGATTAATTAGTTTTCTTCCATTTGTGGATAGATATATCAGTGGTATCATAGTGATAGTAAAAAATTTAGAAGATCTTGTGATAGTGGCTTTCACCTCATCTCCCTTATGGGATCATGATTTGAGGTTCTATTCACACAACCCAAAAATAGATTTCTTGTTTGATTACCGCATAATCTAGGGTTTCTTGTTGAATAGATCATTGTCTCTGAATTTCTCAGAAGTATTTGCAATTTTCATTTTGATCTCTTGAGTTTGCTATGGTTTAAAATCACTTCCATTCATAAACTTAGCCATTAGCTATTAATAACTTTGTTTTCCTCCATTCAACTCATTTTTTCCATGTATAAATGAATTTGTGCATAAATGAAGAAAAGAGTGTATGTTTTTGCAGGAGCTTCTGATTTTCAGGGAGATCTAATCTCATTCTTATCATCCAAGCTTCTCCACCTATGCTTCCAAGGTCCACCAAACCCTAACCTGAATTCTTGTTTTGTAAGCAAAGTGGTCACTTCCATTGAGCAAATCCAACCCACTTGAAGCATTTGAATAAACCTTGAATAGTGTGAACCTCCTCTATGCCTTATTTCCCCGTCACAAACCTTTCCCATAGTTCATTCTACCTTCCTTACCATATTCTAAGATTTGGGCCTGTTTCCTGTAGTGAAACAGGGCATTCTGTAGTACTACAAGAAACCCTGTAGTAGCTTGTTTTAAGCCCGAATTGAGTGGAAATGGTCATCTAAGCTTAGTTTAGGCCTCCACTTGGCTTCCATACCTTTGCAACTAGTCCATACCTTTTCCTCCGTACCTATCTCCCCTGCCAAAGAACAAATTGAAAATTAGCATTTGGATTCATAAAACTAAACAACAAAAAAAGGCTTTTCTTGGAATTTCTAAATTAGCACATGCATGCAACAGTCATAATGATTCTTAGATTAGATTATATGCTCAGTTAGTCGAGGTCATTAAATGCTATAAACAAGGTTAAGCTACATTTACCTTGCAAGAAAATTGTGTAGATGTTTAGCTGGATGATTTCGTGTCACTTTATAGCACCTTCAAATTCAGTATTTCATTTCCTAGAGTATTTAGCATTCCCTTTTTGCATTACGGATAATTTTCCCTTTTCCATTTGGTTGTTGGACTCCTTCTATTCAATAGAAGACTTGTTTGAAAATCTCTTGTGGTCTATCGCCCCAGTTGAAAAGTGACAAGAGTAAACCATTGCATCTACTATGTATACAACATTGTCACCTCCAAGATTCTATAAAACCTGGGTTGATGAAGTAAATTTGGTAGCCCCAGGAGTTGTAGCATTCTTGTTGCAATATCGATACTCATCACAAAGCTACAATTAAATATTTACATAGATAGTCATTGAAGTTTGTGTTGTACTACTTCTATGGAAACCAAAATAAATAAATAACTTCAATTGATTCAAAATTATATTTCTGATAGAAAAAACATGAATTCTTATTCTTTGGCCTTAATGACCTTTCCCATCCTGAGAAATATTGCAATGAAACATTAAAAAAAATAAAAATGAAGGGCTATATTGACATGCATGCCTATTTCACTAAATCAATTTCTTTAGTGGGAATGGGTTCCTTATTGTTGTTGGAAGCAGCCAAATCAAGAGGAGTTCCCATCTATGTTTCTATTCTTGCCAACCTATGGTCCATTACAATCAAGTGTCACTTCATTAATTCATATTCAAGATAATATCTTTTGTGATTCTGTTCTTGTCTACTAGCACCCTCCCCAAGAGAAGCTTGATATGCTAGTAGATGTCCATGGTGTACATATATCAACTGTACCATCCTCTAGTGTGATGTTGTATCAAATACCCAATCTCCCACTTATTCAAAGAGTTCACTTTCCTTGTGTGATCTCCATTTGAACTGGTGGGGTGTTAGGTCCTTGAAGTGTGTGGTTGAGATTTTAGTTATATTTTAGGCTCTATAGTGACCTATTTCTTGGTAGTATGTTGTTCCTTACATACTGTAGTTGTTTTCTAGGGCATGGTGCGAGGCCAGAGGGAGGAGAGAACTATAGTGGTTGTGAGAAGATATGAGAAAGTGGAGGGCTAATGACTCAACCCTCCAAAGCTAGAAAATATCACTTAGAGCATGAGCAACCCCAACACCTATAAAAACTATCATGGTAGCTTTTGGAACAAACACAATGTTAGAAGTGATGATAAAAAACCATGAAATCACTTTATACCTGGGCGCTCCTAGACTACTAATCTCTAAAGGTAGATCACTTGGATGACTGTGAATGATTTCAAGTTGGCTATAGACAATGGAATGGAGGAAATTTTTCAAATCTATGTATCTACTTCCTTGAGAATAAGTATGAAAAGGGGAAGGATGTTGAACGTAGTATGGAATAAGTAAATAACAAAGTAGTGTTGGCTTTTCCTACCTACTACGCAAACTAGAAGTCCATTAGATTACGTTGGAAGGAAAATGCATCAAGTGGAATAAGGTGAGCTAATTGTTTGTGTTGAAGATCCTAGTATCACAAATAACTAAGAGTCTAAGAACCAAAGACCATTACTCAGGAAAGTAGAACTATGTAGCCCTTCAAACCAAACTATGTAGTTTATATCCATCATGGGCGTCTAAAACCTCAATGATGAATGCAAATGATCAAATTTGAAGTGGGTCAATGGATTTTTTTGGCAAGGTGAATCCATTAGAGAGATGATGTCAACCATGAAATCCCACTGAATTTCAACTAAAATATCCCACCATGCGAGTGATAGAACCAAAAATTGAATGTCATGCATTCCCTCTAGGTGGTGGATTGTGTCAGCACCCCTTATGAACTGCATGGATTAATAAGATCCTTAAGGGGCATGTTTCCACATCTAACTGCGATATGTGGTAGTCAAATGAATACAACACCCACTCCCCTTATTCTTGTGTAGTCACCCCATCTATGAAGTGTGAGTCTTTTTGTGGCAGGAATTGACATTGTTGATTGAAAGAGGAGATGGGGATGTAATTCCAAGGGCAAGAGAGTGAATGCACCCCTTGTTGGATAACTTATCAATAATTTTATTCTCAATTTGACAAATGTGGTAGGGGATTACTATTGGGATGATCATGACGAGCGATTCCATTGAAAGGCATAGTAAGGCGGGAGGGCGGCTGGGAGGGGTATAGCATGTAAAATCAATAAAAAAAAGGTCATCAAAAAATCAAAGTAGAGTCTTGCAACAATTATTGAATAATAGTAGTAGTGAATAAGTTGCTTGTGCAATTTCCTTAGGTCCATAAAGAGAAAGTATGAAAATAAATAAATTAGGAAGTACGAGGTTGTACGTAGCACCCCTCATTCCCCTAACTCCTTCTCTACCCATTCAAATCAAAGAAGCAATAGAGTTGAAACAACAAGTAGAGAGATAGAATAAAAGAAAGGTTCATCCTTTGTTCTGTGTTTGAGAAGGCTCTGACACAATTGGCGAGGAACGAAGGAAGGCTTGAAAGTAGGTTTTGCTCCAAGTGGTGGGCTTATTGAGAAGCAACCTTTCGACCTATGTAAGCTATGTTTCTATTGGTGGGTTTATCTCCCTCTAACTCATAAAAGGTAAGTTCCATACATAAGGTCGAGAAAACCAGAAAAAGTATAGAAAGTAGTACAAGCCCTATTGCTATCTTATAAATTGTAGCCCTCCCTAGGGGGGCATCGGGAGGTCGTTCTAAAGTAAATAACAAAGGAAAATAAATGAATCTAAGATAATCATTTAAGTATTAATGATATTTCGATAACTAGTTGAAATGAGAAATGTTGAATTAATGGTTTGATTGCATTGATTGATTCTATTTTGTAATTTGAACTTAATTGATTACCTAACTTACTTACTTACTGAATACGTTTTTGTAGTGGAGCCAAAATGGAATTATTATAATTTACGTAATTTCGATGATTCATTATGAATTATATTTTGATATGTTTCAAAATATAATATAGACCACCTGTAGAAGGATATTTTGCACCCATTAGGTATAAGGAGGCCACCCAATCCCAGTCCATTACGATCATGTTGAGAAAGCCTCTAACAGGTGTTGAATCACATAATAGCACTTTTGGCCTTATATCTCAAAGGGCCAGACCAACGATCATGTAAGGGCGGATACCTAACAGACCTGGAAATCCATCATTGATTGGCAAAATAAAGGTATGGTGGCTTCATAACTGGTGAGGCCTTGCCATCACATTGAGGCCTATTTGCATAACATGAATGATCTGTCTTCAATCATGGTCAATTATGGTCCAACGTCACATTGTGACAAAGATTGTCACAATATGAAAATAAACCATGGTCAACCATCATCGACTATGGTCAACCATGCTCCAACATCTCATTATGAAAAATATTTTATCAATATGAAAATCAACTCCCATCCATCATGGTCAACCATGGTCAATAATCATGGTCACATTGTAATGAAGATTGTCTCTTGGTCCAACAACAATGGCCATCCATGGTCAACCATGGTCCAAGGTCAATTATGACAATTATTGTCTTAGTATGAAAATCAGCCATGGTCAACCATATTCTAATGTTGCATTCTTACAAAGATTGTCTCAATACGAAAATAAATCATGGATAACCATGGTCGAACGTCGTATTGCGACAAAGATTGTGTCAATATGAAAAGCAACCATAGTCAACAGTGGTCAACCATGTTTATTTTGTGGTTTATAATATTTATCTTAGTGTTTATATACCTAGGGTATATAATATTATGCCCTTAGATTTGATATTATTCCCTTGGGTCTATAATCCTCTGAGTTTTTAGTATTAATTCCTTTTGTTTATTAGTCACTAGGGTTTATAATATTAATCCTAAGATTTAATATAAATCCATTGGGTTTATAATCATGGTCAATCATGGTCAACCATGGCCTAATGGCACATTGTGACAAAGGTTGTTTCGATATGAAAATCAACCATGGTCAAATGTCGCATTGTGACAAAGATTGTCTCAAAATGAAAATCAATCATGGTAAAACATGGTAAATATGAAAATCAGGCATGGTCAACCATGGTTAAACGTCACAATGTGACAAAAATTGTCTCAATATCGAAATCATCCATCGTTAACCATCGTCAACCATTATCAACCATGTTCTAATGTCACATTCTGATAAATATTTCCTCAATATCAAAATCAGCCATGGTAAATCATGGTCAAAGATCATCAATAGACATGCTTTACAGTATGAGAAAGATTGTCTCATAGTACAACATCACGTTGTCACAACCATGGTCATCCATGGCCAACTATGGCTAACCATGGTCCAACGTTGCACTCTGACATAGATTGTCAATATGAAAATCAACCATGGCCAAGCATGCTCCAACATCACGTTGTGACAAGGATTCTCTTTATATGAAAATCATGGTCAACCATGGTCCAATGCCACATTCTGAAAAATATTGTCTCAATATGAAAACCAATCATGGTCAACATGATCAACCATGCTTGTTTTAGGGTTTATGATATTTATCTTAGGGATTATATACCTTGGGTTTACAATATTAATCCTTTGGGTTTTTTATGCTTTTAGTATTAATCCATCATTTTTATTAGTACCTTTGGTTTAGAATATCAATCCCTTGGGTTTATTAATCTAAGGGTTCATATTCCTAAGGTATAATATTATTGATAGGGTTTATAATATTAATCCTAGGGATTAATATAGATCCCTTGAGTTTATAATCCACTAGGTTTATAATATAAATTCCTTGGGTTTATGATATTAATAATAGGGTTTATGTTCCTAGGTTTAATTTTAAGCCCAGTGTTTACAATATTAATCCCTTGGGTTTATTAATTTTAGGGTTTATATTCCTATGGTTTAATATTCATTCTAGGGTTTAATGTTATTCCCCTCGGTTTTTAATCCCTTGGGTTTTTAATATTAAACCATGGTCAACCATGTTTGTTTTAGGGTTTATAATATTTATCTTAGGTTTTATATACCTTGGGTTATACTATTAATCATTTTGGTTTTTTAGGTTTTTAGTATTAATCCCTTGTTGTTATTAGTTCCTTAGGTTCATATTATCAATCCCTTGGGTTTATTAATCTAAGGGTTCATATTCCTAGCATATAATATTATTGATAGGGTTTATAATATTAACAAGTGTTTAATGTAGATTATTTGGGTTTATAATCCATTAGGTTTATGATATAAATTCCTCGGGTTTATAGTATTAATCATAGGTTTTATATTCGTAGGGTTTGATATTAATCCTAGTGTTTACAATATTTATCCATTGGGTTTATTAATCATAGAGTTTAATATTCGTCCTAGGGTTTAATATTCGCATTGTTACATTACAAAGCTTGGGTTTAATACAAGGTTTATAATATTAGGACTTTTTAATATTCAGTTTATAATACTAAATTTTAATATCGGCTTTATAATTTGTGATACTAGGGCTTATAATATTAATCATAGGGTTTAATATCAATCCCTTGGGTTTATCAATCACTTGGATTTTTAATATTGATATTTTGAGTTTATTAATCCCTTAGATTTATTAATATTAATCCCTTGGGTTTAAAATTATTCCCCTCACTTTATGATCCATTTAGTTTATAATGTTAATCCCTTATGTATATTAATTTCTTAGATTTATAAATAATATCTTGGGTTTTTAATATTAATCCTAAGGTTCATAATATTAAATCAGGGTTTATATTCTTAGTGTTAAATATTAATCTAAGGGTCTAATGTTATTCCCTTCGGTTTTTAATCCCTTGGGTTTTTAATATTAATCCAATGGGCTTAGTAATCTATTGGATTTATAATATTATTCCTAGGGTTTCTAATATTATTCATAGGGTTTATATTCCTACAGTTTAATATTAAGCATATGGTTTATAATATTAACCTTAGGGATCAATATTAATACCTCAATCATAGCCAACCATGGTCAACCATGGCTGAATGTCACATTGTGACAAGGATTGTCTCACCATGAAAATAAACCATGTTTATTTTAGTCTTTGTAATATTTATATTTGAGTTTACAAATGTTGTGTTTATAATATTAGTCCTTTGGATTTAATATCATTCCCTTGGGTTCACAATCCCTTGGGGTTTTAGTATTAATCCCTTGGGTTTATTATTCATTTGGGTTTATAATATCAATCCCTTGGGTTTATTATTCCCTTAGGTTTATATTATCAATCATGGTCAACCATGGTTGAATGTCGCATTGTGACAAGGATTGTCTCACCATCAAAATAAATCATGTTTAATTTAGTGTTTGTAGTATTTATATTTGGGTATACCAATGTTGGGTTTATAATATTAATCCAATGGTTGATTGTCGCATTTTGACAAAGATTGTCTCACGATGAAAATAAACCATGTTTATTTTAGTGTTTGTAATATTTATATTTGGGTTTACCATATTAGTCCAATGGTTGGATGTCCCATTTTGACAAATATTGTCTCACCATGAAAATAAATCATGTTTATTTTGGTCTTTGTAATATTTACATTTGGGTTTACGAATGTTGGGTTGATAATATTAGTCCCTTGGGTTTAATATTATTCCCTTCGGTTCATAGTCCCTTTGGGTTTTAGTATTACTCCCTTGGGTTTATTATTCATTTGGGTTTTAATATCAATCCCTTGGGTTTATTATTCTCTTTGGTTTATAATATCAATCATGGTCAACCATGGTCAACCGTGGTTGAATGTCACATTGTGACAAGGATTGTCTCACCATGAAAGTAAATCATGTTTATTTTATTATTTGTAATATTTATGTTTGGGTTTAGGAATGTTGGGTTTATGATATTAGTCCCTTGGGTTTAATATTATTCCCTTAGGTCCATAATCCCTTGGGCTTATTATTCATTTGGGTTTATAATATCAATCCCTTGGGTTTATTTTTCCCTTAGGTTTATAATATCAATCATGGTAAACCATTGTCAATCATGGCCAGCCATTGTTGAATGTCGCATTGCGACAAGAATTGTCCCACCATCAAAATAAACCATGTTTATTTTAGTGTTTGTAGTATTTATATTTGGGTTTACCAATGTTGGGTTTATAATATTATTCCCATGGTTGAATGTCGCATTTTGACAAAGATTGTCCCACCATGAAAATAAACCATGTTTATTTTAGTGTTTGTAATATTTATACTTGGGTTTACGAATGTTGGGTTTATATTATTCCTTTGGGTTTATTAGGGTTAATATTATTCCCTTGGGTTCATAATCCCTTGGGGTTTTGGTATTAATCCATTGGGTTTATTATTCATTTCGGTTTATAATATCAATCCATTGGGTTTTTTATTCCCTTAGGTTTATAATATCAATCGTAGCAAAAAATGGTCAACCATGTTTGAATGTCGCATTGTAACAAGGACTGTCTCACTATCAAAATAAACAATGTTTATTTTAGTGTTTGTAGTATTTATATTTGGGTTTGCCAATGTTAGATTTATAATATTACTCCCATGGGTGTCATAATCCCTTGGGGTTTTAGTATTAATCCCTTCATATTATTATTGCTTTGCGTTTATAATATCAATCATGGTCAACCATTGTTAATCATAGAAAACCATGGTCAGCCATGTTTGAATTTTGCATTGTGACAATAATTGTCTCACCATCAAAATAAACCATGTTTATTTTAGTGTTTGTAGTGTTTATATTTAGGTTTAACAATGTTGGGTTTATAATATTAGTCGCATGGGTTTAATATTATTTTCTTGGGTTCATAATCCCTTGGGGTTTTAGTATTGATCCGTTAGTTTTATTATTCCTTTACGTTTATAATATCAATCCCTTGGGTTTATTATTCCCTTAGGTTTATAATATCAATCATGGTCAACCATTGTCAATCATAGACAACCATGGTCAACCATGGTTGAATATCACATTGTGACAAGGATTGTCTCACCATGAAAATAAACCATGCTTATTTTAGTCTTTCTAATATTTATATTAGGTTTTACCAATGTTGGATTTATAATATTAGTCCCTTGGGTTTAATATTATTTCCTTCAGTTCATAATTCCTTGGGGTTTTAATGTTAATCCTTTGGGTTTATTATTAACTTGGGTTTATAATATCAATCATGGTCATCTTTGTTAATCTCTTGTATTTGTAATACCAATCCCTTGCGCTTCTTGATCCCTTATATTTTAATATTTATCTGTTGGGTTCACTAATTCCTTAGGTTTATACTATTAAACCATTGGGTTTATTAGTTCCTTGGGTTTATAATATTAGTCCCATGAGTTTAATATTATTTCCTTCGACTCATAATCCCTTGGGGTTTTAGTATTAATCCCTTCATTTTATTATTGCTTTGCATTTAGAATATCAATCATGGTCAACCATTGTGAATCATAGCAAACCATGGTCAACCATGTTTGAAAGTCGCATTGTGACAATGATTGTCTCACCATCAAAATAAACCATGTTTATTTTAGTGTTTGTAGTGTTTATATTTGGGTTTAACAATGTTTGGTTTATAATATTAGTCCCATGGGTTTAATATTATTTCCTTGGGTTCATAAGCCCTTGGGGTTTTAGTATTGATTCCTTAGTTTTATTATTCCTTTAGGTTTATAATATCAATCCCTTGGGTTTATTATTCCCTTAGGTTTACAATACCGATCATGGTCAACCATTGTCAATCATAGACAACCATGGTCAACCATGGTTGAATGCCACATCGTGACAAGGATTGTCTCACCATGAAAATAAACCACGTTTATTTTAGTCTTTCTAATATTTATATTAGGGTTTACTAATATTGGGTTTATAATACTAATCCCTTGGGTTTAATATTATTTCCTTGGGTTCATGATCCCTTGTAGTTTTAGTATTAGTCCTTTGGGTTTATTATTAACTTGGATTTATAATATCAGTCATGGGAATCTTTATTAATCTCTTGTATTTGTAATATCAATCCCTTGCACTTCTTGATCCCATAGGTTTTTAGTATTTATCCGTTGGGTTCAATAATTCCTTGGGTTTATAATATTAAACCATTGGGTTTATTATTTCCTTCGGTTTATAATATTAGTCCCCTTTGTTTATCTTAGGTTGTATATACCTTGGGTTATACTATTAATCCTTTTGGGCTTTTAGGTTTTTAGTATTAATCCCTTGTACTTATTAGCTCCTTAGGTTTATATTATCAATCCCTTGGGTTTATTCATGTAAGGCTTCATATTCCTAACATATAATATTATTGATAGGGTTTATAATATTAATGAGTGTTTAATATAGATTCTTTGGGTTTATAATCCATTAGGTTTATGATATAAATTCCTTGGGTTTATAGTATTAATCATAGGTTTTATATTCGTAGGGTTTGATATTAATCATAGTGTTTACAATATTTATCCCTTGGGTTTGTTAATCATAGAGTTTAATATTCATCCTAGGGTTTAATATTTGCATTGTTACATTACAAAACTTGGGTTTAATACAAGGTTTATAATATTAGGAATTTTTAATATTTAGTTTATAATACTAAATTTTAATATTGGCTTTATAATTTGTGATACTAGGGCTTATAATATTAATCATAGGGTTTAATATCAAACCCAAGGGACTAATATTATAAACCCAACATTGGTAAACCCTAATATAAATATTTGAAAGACTAAATAAACATGGTTTATTTTCGTGGTGAGACAATCTTTGTCACAATGTGACATTCAACAATGGTTGACCATGGTTGTCTAATATTAGTTCCTTGGGTTTATAATATTAGTCCCTTATGTTTAATATTATTCCCTTTGGTTCATAATCCCTTGGGTTTTTAGTATTAATCCCTTGGGTAATAATAAACAAAAGGGACTAATATTATAAACCCAATGTATACAAACCCTAAGATAAATATTAAAAATACTAAAATAAACATAGTTGAATTAATAAAATCTAACCATAATAATAGTAATTATTATTATTTTTAATAATAATTAATATTACTAATTATTAATTATTAATATTTAATATTACTTATATTATTATGGGTTTATATTATTGTAATAATATTAATATAATAATCATAAATCTTTAAATATATAAGAATATCATTGTTATCATTTATATAGTTATTAATTATCATAAATGGTTGATCTTTAAAAAATTACACATAATAATTCAGTTATCACAATTTTAATTATTATTGGATCATAACTATTATTATGAGCTATTATTATTACAAAAATAATAATTCAATATAATTGTGATTTTTATTATGATTATTTTATATTATTGTTATAATAATATAATAATAATCATAATATATTATTATAATATAAATAAAATAATATAATAGTAATTATTGTTATTATTATAATCGCTATTATATTATTGTTATTATTATTATAATAATATTAATTATATTATTATCTTATTAATAATTATATTTGTATATTATTATAATAATATAATATTATTATCCGATATTATTGTTATTATTATTATAATTATAATTATAATTGTTATTATTTTTTTTATAATTTTATATTATTATTACAATAATAATATTATAATAATTATTTTATTTTATTTGTTGAATAATATAACAATAATCTAATTAATTAATATTAATAATATTATTATGAGTTCATATTATTATTATAATATTAATATAATATTTATATAATAATATATGTAAATAATATGGTTGTTAATATTTATATACTTATTAATAATTAGTTGGTGTTTAAAAAAATACCTATAGTAATTATTAATGTGGTTGATATAAGCCTATCGACGTATATCAATCACATTGGAAAATGTGGTTGTATATATGTTTCATATAATCCTATTGGCATTTATCAACCACCTTGGTAAATGTGGTTGTGCTAGTGATATGTTTCAAAATATAATACAGACCACCCGTAGAAGGATATTTTGCACCCATGAAGTATAAGGAGGCCACCTAATCATAGTCCATTATAATTGTGTTAAGAAAGCCTCTGACAAGTGTTGAATCACATAATAGCACTCTTGACCTTATATCCCAAAGGGCCAAACCAACAATCTTGTAAGGGAGAATACGTGACGGACCTGGAAATCCATCATTGATTGGCAAAATAAAGTTATGGTGGCTTCATAACCCATGAGGCCTTGCCATCACATTGAGGCCTATTTGCATAACATGAATGATCTATGTCTTTATTTAAGGAGTCGTCTAACAAGGCGGAGGAATTGCCCGGACGGCCAAAAGTGGCTGAAATCCAGGCAAAAAACTTTCAAAAAATCTTGTAGAGACAGTGTTGGAATCGTGTTTTTGATGGTGAAAATGGATTCAACACAACCAAAAACATCTAAGACACCTAAAATTTTGAAGTTTAACAACTATAACTTAGATTTACAAAAATCCTAGCCGGATTTTCTCTAAATATAACCAGAATTTCCATAACTTTCCGGGCAACTCCTCCGCCTCATTAGACTACGCATTTATTTAATAGGAGATCGACTACCAAGTCGAACTAAAGGTGGCAGTATGCGACTCTTCTAAGCCCAAAAGAAAGAAATCAGCATTTGGGTTTCGACACATTGATACACTCTAGATTCGAAATGATGCTTTTCTCAGGAGTTTTCCCTATACCAGAGCCTACCCACGGGCATTAAGAGGAGGAAGAAAGCGCCTCTATTGTTATGGGACTCGAGTCTTGTTGTTATAAATTGGGAAGAGTCTTCCAGAGTGGGCTATATATATACATATATACATACACATACATATATATAAGAAGGGAAACTAGCCTAAGAAGGAGGTCCCTCTATCACAGGAAACCTAAGTCGAACATCTACAGCCAATAGAGAACATTTCCATGCCTGAGGAACACTATAATATCACTCCCGTAGCTCATTTCACCTCTATAGAGTTCTATATGATACCATAGTCATCGTTGGACGAGGCAACCATACAATCACATAGGGTAATAATATAATTGAGAAAAGGTAGAGGTTGTATAAAAAGGTTTGGAGATGATACCGCCTATCCACAAAAGACATAGATCATATCCTATAGTCTGCCCTATAGAGGTAAGGCCACAGCTCCCATTATCATCTCTTCTCGAGTGAACCAATCCAAGTAGTACAACGATCCACCCGATACATAGGGAGTTACCTCATGCTGAAGTGAATAGAGTGCTTGCGCATAATCGGTTTTGGAAACCCTCATCCCAATGGGATCGTTTGTGTGCGCCATCAATAAATATTAAGGGAACACTTTGAGCCAGGTCCAAGGAAATGTTCATACATTTCACTTCCATAGTAGTCCTATCCTAACAATCGACCTTACGGTCAATCAAGATTTATAATATATTAATACGTTCATTAATATCCACCATCTATTGCAATATATTCCATTTCCATCATCCATCTCAATCAAATCGTCAGTTAGTTCTAGCTTTTTACTCTCTTATTGTTCGGGGAATGAGATTCATCAAAAAGAACCTAGAGCCAATGATCTATCAGCCGCATCAAACACGCCACAACTTTTGTCATATTGGTATGGTATGGTATCAGAGAGGAACAATCGATTTTTATCATTGAATCCAAGTGGCCCAATGATCCAAAAAGAAGTGATTTAAGGGGAGGCAGTGATTTGTTGTTCCACACTTACAGGGACACTACTATACTCAACAAACTTACACACCAGTTCTTTCACAGTCCCTAGCAGTTCCTACGACGCAGACTTTACCATGTGATTGTCCTAAGTTGAGACTGATGTCGTCTATATTTAAAAAATCGCGATCCCTCCACTTTTCCCTCCTCATTGTTTAGCAAGGATGAGTCACATGGAAAGAGAATGGTCCGGTAAAATACCTTACCTTTGATAGCACATTATTCATGAGTCAGATTGGGCAATAAAATATTGATTTTCGCTAGTTCTACAATCTACAAGTGGATAGCTACCTTTCAATAGGTGATTGAAAATAAAAATTGATAAAGGCTCTCATTCATGCGAGATATCAAGTTGCCCTTGTACTCTCCCATGGCTTGACCCCATGTCTATACACCTGCAAACCATTCCAGCCATGTCCAGGGGTTTTTAGTTTAATTTATTAACACCACTTACTGGTTGAATTTGGGAAGACCCATCATATGATCACATGCTTTCACTTCATCGAAATGGGCCAGGTCAGAGAGTCGCCCACAATAATCACCATTCACTATAAAGACGTTCAAGGCAATAGGAATGCAGTGAATATCCTTCTTCTCTCGCACAACAAGATATATGACACCATCAATCCCATTCCGTGGAATACAATACTTTTATGGGTGGGCGGGTTTTTACCTACCCATAAGACATTGGTTCATCAGTTCAAAACCATTAGAGTTGGACATCAAGAAGAAGCTCACTTCATTCTCTTAATAAGATCGAAAGCTATTGCTCCTTTATTTCAGGTGCACATATAGCCCAACAAGAGGTATGCCACATTCACATTCCCATTCCATGATTGCCAACATCATGCATTCAGTCAGAAGGGGATGGATTTTGTTAGGGAGAATTCCCGAGAACATGGAGCCCAACCCATGTATCTTTTTGGTTCATTATTCAGAGCTAGCGAGGGAATAAATCATTATCCCAAATGGGCTACGAATGTTTGATATTCATCCATAGTTACAAGCCAGTTATAATGTAGAATGCTGATAATTCCCCAACACCCTACGAACTACAGGGAACTACAAGAGCCGATAGATTCTTACACAGTTTCCTTTCTCTGTTTCATCGAAGTGGGTGAGCGGCACACTTATTTCCATATCCATAGTATGGCCAAGCCACGCATACCAATTTTCACTATTCAAGCGGGAGGGTGCATATATATTCGGGGAGGTACTTCCCACTTTCTACTAACAAGCCCACCATCTACTAGTTCATCACATACATCCCGACGACTATGAAAGAGAGTCAGTATTAATAGGTACACCTATAGTAGTGCAACGTCCCATACCATACCATATTACAAAAAATCCCCAATATATATTCCACTATTCACAAGCCTTTTTGGTTTAAGTTTCATAGCCTACCCTGGTTGCGTAGGGTCTACAACTAGGAGGGATTTGAATTACTATTCCTTCTTATTATTCTTGGCCTTTTTCCGATTTTATTCCCTCAATTACTTGTATCCTTATTTTCAACCCATATCATGGCTAACATATGCGGGTTTCATTCACAGGGACCTATCAGCTCCAGCAAGGAGGGGGATCCTTCCCCGGCCTGAAATGCAATGGAATCTCAATCTAATCCCAGTGGAATGGAAAACATAAGGGGATTTTTCTTTCCTAATGGATGAAAGGTGTTCCTCTCTGCTCTTCACAGAAGGCCTCTCTGCTCGTCATGGAAGGTGTTCCTCACGGTAGGAAATATAGGGACACGGGTTCACAGTCACTTTCTACTGAGCGAGGGAGCTCGGGTTCGTTATATGATAGGGACATCTAATGGGAATTCTCTGCTGATGGCTGTGCCTCCAGCTACAGAGAGGTTCCCGCGTAAGAAAGGCGAAGGATGGATATAATTAGGTCCACCACACTCACGAACCATGCATGGGACAACCCATTAGCTCATCCTCACTCACTCTTTATAGCAAGCGGCTAAGGCTCGCCAATTTCACTCACTACTATTTTATTCCCTTAGTTCGATAGATCTATCAACTCTTATAATAAAAAGCGAGTAGTCTAATTTTTACGTTACTGGAGCTTATTTCCTTGGTCCTCATTAAAGGGCTTCGCTTGGCCTATTCCTATTTCAAGCCCATCATGTCGTAACGTAAATAAGAGGCTACTACCTTACTACTTCACTTGACTTATCTCGTTGGCCTTGGCTTGTCTTTCCTGGATCTCTCGTATTGAGCTTTTCAAGTCATAAGTCTATCCTTCTTTGTTAAGACCGCTCTTAGTTAGTTTTTGTAAGACTTCATAAGAGGTTTTGCTAAGCCTACCTTCTAGGTCTCTCTGCTAAGTCTTTCCTTTCGCTGCCAATCGTTCGTTGAACCACTCGAATACCTAATCTATTGTTCCACCCATTTCAAAGACACATTCTGTTGTACCACGGCCCTCCTTGAAGACATATCCCCCCTGGTTGCCCTACTCCCAGCAGGTATAGAGGAGCAAGCCATCATCTATTTCTATTTCCTTGCCTCACTCACGTGATAGCCACACTCTCTAGCGTATGGCGAACACACTCATTCGCTGGTGGATAGCTCATTGGACTTACATGTGTACTCAGAAGGTTCCTTACGCATACTGGGGTAGCCTTGGTGTCCATGGCTTTAGTGGATGTGGACTTGTGGTACTTTACTTACTGTGCCTAAGGCGGACTAGTACAGGGCAGCTCTAGGCTCAAGTAGGCTGCAATAGAGAAGACAGGTAGGTGACACTGTGTCCTATCAGTTTTAACATCCCTAGTTCTTGTTATACCATAAGTAATATACTTACTTTCTTTCGGCAAGAATCAAGTTGGATTAGTAGTTAACATCCCTAGTTCTTGTTATACCATAAGTAATATACTTACTTTCTTTCGGCAAGAATCAAGTTGGGTTAGTAGTTTTTAGTTGCGCTCCCCATCCATTTCTATAATGAGACTGTCAATGACTAGTAGCAATGAGAACTATTTATAAGCACTTATGTCTTTGATAGACTATGAGAATTAGCAATGGGACCTGCCCCCCTAGGAGGGGACTCATGGGGCTTTCAATTGGATAGATAGAGTAATAGATGGTTGAGCCAATGGATGATGGAAGTAATAGCCTTCCTTTGATAAACACGTTATTGTATCCATGGGCTAGGTAGCTCGCTTCTATCTATGGGCCCAATAAATAAATAAATATATATATATATATATATATATATATATAAAAGCGAGATAGCTTTCAAGGTGGTAGGCCGGAGAAATCTCTTGAACGGAGGGCTTAACTTCTGGCAAATGTGACCAAATGACTGATTAAGGAAATCAAATTTGGATATAGCTAAGGAACATTTGAGGCTGAGATAAGCTGATCAAAACGAATGGCGGAGGTATTTCCATGAATGTTTGTTTTGAGAACCTATTGGAGACCCTCATTTCCTACTAACTAGTAGACCACCAATTATACAAAGTGATCGAGTTTATATGTGAAGAAATAAATGATTACAGATGGCCCTAGTATCAAGACCTTCAACCCAACTCCAACCGGCCTTCATTACGTTTTTCATTTAACTAAGTATGCTTTTGGATAAAGTATTAAGAGTAGGATATAATAAGTTGTCTCTCAAAGTAGTTAAGTATGCTTTAGTTGAGAGATTCTTTAGGATAAATTAAGTATGCTTAAGTAGAGAGACTCCTAGGAAATATTAAGTATCTTTAGTTGAGATAAAGTTTATGATATATTTAGTATGCTTAAATTCTAGGAGAGATAAAGTCTATTAAGTAGATATTACTCTTTAGCTACAAGGAGATAATTCAGAACTTTAGTTAATGAAAATCTTAGATAACATAGGGCCATGATAAATCATACCGGAGGGACCCAAAACATTGGATATAGATTAGATTTCAAAATATAAACCTGGCTTCTCCTCAACAATCATGCATCCTACCCACAATAAGGCAAGGAATACAGGTAGAGTACACCAGAATCCATATTTACTCTATTTGTACCTTATATATTTATGGATATAGAAAGTATCAATAACTTATCAGTCACACAACTAACTAACCCTCACCTACTCAGATTTAATAGGTTATATTCTTAAGGAATCCATTTATATTGTTGAAGACAATGTAGCTCTTGTTGAATTAAATGATACTCTTGTTCATTAACTATACCTCTTCTTTCATAACAACATGAAAGCCCAATGAGGAGAGAACCTAACCCAAAAGTGAGCTTCGATACTCGACCTAAGAGTAGAGTGTCTTGCCTTTATTCCTTACCAAACCACAATACTCGTCTAGGTAGTGCAGGTGCAAACCCAGGTTACAGATATTCATTTACTCTCTGAAACAACTTGAGGAAATAATCTTGCCATTCATTCTCTTTCAATAGCAGGCAAGCCCATTAGCTTCAATCAATCTATTCATCAGGACCATTCAATCAATCAATGAAATAAATCAGGTGAAGACAGTCATTCATTCATCAAGTTCATTAGGAGGCTCATAAGGTTATCTAATCTCATTAATACATCTACGAAATCCATGCATTGTTCAATAACAAGAGGAGCTATTCTTTATGAAGAAGGCCATTAATCAATCTAGTTGTGAGGTTCATCAAGAAGACATATTTTAGGTGTTAGGTGAAGACAGACATTCATAAGGTTCAACATTGTGTTATTAACATAGGAGATTGAAAGCATAAAAAACCATCTAATCACGAATGGAATTTACTCCTCATTTCACCATCATTTGGTGTTCAACACATCATACAATTTCGATTTCAATTCCTAAATACCTAATATTAGCATACAAGCTTTTCAAGCAGAATTAGAACCATGTTTTCAAAGCATGCATCGTAATATAAGCTATGAATTTTTGCTCCCCTGGATCATAACGGACAAACTAGCTAATTCTCATACGCAATTTTCTACCATGCATTCCACTCACTGAAGTGCCAAAAGTGCATCGTTTATAATATAATTAGCTCACAATTACATTTACCAATGTGGTAGATATAAGGCGATAGGATAGGTGTATATGAGACATATATACAACCACATTTTCCATTGTGGTATATACGTTGATAGGCTTATATCTACCACATTAATACCAACATTAATAATTATTATGTTTATTTTTTCTCATACTACCCACTCATTGAAGTGCGAAGAGTGCATCGTTTATAATATAACTAGTGCAACCATATTTACTAATGTGATTGATATATGCCAATAAGATAGGCATATATGAAGCATATATACAACCACATTTAGGCTTATATCATCCACATTAATACTGACATTAATAATTATTATGTTGGCTTCTCCGTGCAAGGATTCAATAATAGAGTTTAGGCCTCTGTGATCCATATCAAGTTAGAGAAAGATTTCGGCGAAAATCACATGGAATCTCATTTGTCGACGTGTTTCGAACCAACCAGTGTGGTTCATCGTTGGTTCGAAACGCGTCGACTAATGAGATTCCATGTGATTTTCGCCGAAATCTTTCTCTAATTATTATGTTTTTTTTAATGATTATTAATAACTATATAAAAAATAAAAACTCTATCCTTATATATTTATATATATTATTATATGATTATTATATTAATATTATAATAATAATATAATAAGTATTATAATAATAATAATAATATAAATTTATTATTATAATATTATAATATTATTATTATACATAGAGGACATAGAGTTTCTACTCATTGACTCATAGAATATCTTGGTAATATACCAATGTTGTTCACTCTAGGAGTAGTAGTAATGTTTTTTGAGTTTTTTAGGAAGGGAGATATAGTAATTGAGGGAGAGAGTGGTTTGTGTTGTTAACTATAAATTCATATCTTAAATAGGAAACATTTACTCTCAATTAAATTGAAAAGAATTTTTTTTAACAATTAGTAATTATAATTTGTTAATAATTTTTTTCGGAAAAAAATCATATTGAGATATTTGGTCGACGCATTTCGAACCAGCTAGTGTGGTTCATCTTCAGGACGAGATGAAGAGGCAGATCTCATAGGATGGTTAAATAAGGCGAAAAGTCAACCTAAAGGCTAGACGAACAACTAAATTTGACTAGGGAGGGAAAATTATATAGTATAATACTATATATATTTTCATATAATAAATTTACTAAATGGCTATCTTTGACTGGGGAGAATTGATTTGACTTGTTTAAATAATAAATAATAATTTAGCTTGTTTAATTACTTGTTTAATTTGATAACTTATTCATTTTATTAAAACAAATTATCCTACCTAAAAATAAACAATTACATAAAATAAGTAAATAAACTAAATGAAAATAAAAATAAATAAATAATAAAAGGGATAAATCAAGATAAAACAATACACTAAAATAATTAATCAAAATAAAAACATAAAAGAGAGGCATCCAGGCATGATTCTCTATATTGTTTTTTATTATATTTATTTAAGTGATATCCTACTTAAAAATTAAGCAATTAAATAAAACTATATAAAAATAAATAAATAAACTAAATGAAAATAAGTAAATAATAAAAGGTATAAATCAAGAAACAATAAAACTTAATCAAAATAAAAACATAAAAGAGAGGGTTTATATATATATATATATATATATATATCAAATCCAAGAAGAACACTTATGCTAATTTTATGTATGACAATAGTAACTTGGAGGAAGTGTCTTCCTACAAGTACCTAGGAATTGATATTCATCACGAGCTCAACTAGAACTATAGCATTGAGAAAAGGATTGATGGGGGATGGAAAGCTTATTTTGGTCTTGAAAATAATTGTAAAATGGAAAACCTCGTAATGTGGGATAGAAAGAAGTTCCTCTTTGAAACTTTAGTCACTCCGGTTATCTTATATGGATGTGAGGTTTGGGGTTGTAGCATCTCTAGAGAATCCTAGAGAAAGATTAAGCAAATCCAAAAGCATTTTATAATGTATAACCTCAAAATTAAAAGCAACACACCATATCCTATTCTTCTTGTACAAGTGGGTCTTTCCCCTATCGAGAGCCTAGCTATGACTAGGCTTTTGTTGTACAAGCACAAACTCAATAACATAGGGGACCATAGACTTCCTAAGCTAGCTTTAAATTCTAGCCAAAGCCACTTAAGGCTCAAACGAGGTTTTTATAAAGACACTAGGGCCTGGTTAAACCATTGCGAGATTGACGAGAATGTTGCATTGCAAAACATAATAACATTAAAAATATTGTTACTTCTAAGTTTAGAGAAAAAATGTGGTGTGAGAATGATTTAGCGGCTAAAAGAAAATTAAGATATTATAAGGAGGCAATCAACCCCACCTTAGAAGATTAAAATTATCTCTCTATTTTAACTAGCTCAAAGAATAAAATTAATATATCCATGATTAGAATGAACTCCCATGAGCTCCATAGTGAAACGGGTCATTGGGCAGTTCCTAAAACACCATGGATGGAAAGGTTCTCCCATCTCTATGAGAATACTAACATCGAGGATGAAAATCACTTCCTCTTAGAGTGCCCCGTGTACAACGACATTAGATATCAGTTTCAAAATGTTTGTTGAAATACTGACCTTCCTAGCCTTTTACGATGTCAAAATTGCAATGAGCTTGGGAGGCTTCTCTCCAAGCTTTTTGAGCATAGGAATAAAATATTAAATCAAACTAAATAATTCATTTATTGAGGTCCAAATTACCAAAGTTTGGTCTCAGTGGACGTTAACCATCATCATCATCATCATCATCATCATATATATATATATATATATATAATCATCATCATCATCATCATCATCATATATATATATATATATATATATATATATATATATATTAAACACCCCCTTTTTATGTTTTTATTTTGATTAATTTTTAGTCTCTTGATTTATCCCTTTTATTATTTATTTATTTTCATTTAGTTTATTTATTTATCTTTATATAGTTTTATTTAATTGCTTAATTTTTAAGTAGGATATCATTTAAATAAATATAATAAAAAACAATATAGAGAATCATGCATGGCTCCCTCTCTTTTATGTTTTTATTTTGATTAAATTTTTTAGTGTATTGTTTTATCTTAATTTATCCCTTTTATTATTTATTTATTTTTATTTTCATTTAGTTTATTTACTTTTTTTTTCCGAAGAAAAAGCGAACTTTTTATTAGAGATAAAAAGTTACATTGCAAATGCATCAGCATCTCTGTTTGACTGTTAGGCTGTTTTGATTACAACCAAAAATCTGTCCTACTTGCAGCAAGTAGTTAAACGGTCTATGGGGTGAAAAAACCTCTCAGAGTTGTTCGACCGAGGCCTGTAAAAAACATTTCAGCATGCCAAAAGGCCTTCCAAAACAAGTGGGTCTCCTCGATAGAGGAAAACAACCCTTACAAAAATTGTTGTATTATCAGAACTTCTAGAACCGATTTAAACAAAAATAAAAGTTTTTTATATGAGAGATAAATATAAGATTATATATATGCTAAAAAGGAACAGTCAAAATTGCTGGAGATAAGGTGGTTGATCTGAAGAGCTGGTCTGACCATGATTAACCTGTTCTATTTTCCACCTGCCCATATCTTGTTGTAAACCTTTTTTAGAAAGGTGGCCTGCTGAGTCATTGAGTTCCCTGTAGATGTGACAAATGGAAAAACAGTTAAAAGAAAGTTTCAAAACCTGAATTTCATCCAGCAGAATTTTTAAAAATTGATTTTTGCAAGCACTGTGTCCATTAACCCATTTGATGACATTAAGAGAATCTCCGAAGATCTGAATTGTGGGGATGTTCCTCTGAATGAGCCAGCATAAGAGAAGTTTCAGCGCTGCCAGTTCCGCGAAATTATTTGAGCCAGAGCCCAACCCGACCGAGGCTTTTATGAGCTGATCAGGATTTTCATGGATGACTATACCAGCACCTGCCTTGTTGTTCTGGGAAGCCCCATCAAAAAATGCCCAAGGAATACCCTCTTTTAATTGAATTTCCTTGATTTGTCTTGGAGGGGAAATCACTTCTGATTCAGGGATGCTGGAGAAGATAGAGACACTGAGGGTTGCCGAAACTGACCGCGGGATTTCCAAGTCCTGAAAAATGCTTTTATTCCTTGCTATCCAAACCCCCCAGCAGATGATCAAGGGAAGATTTCTCATATTTCCTTCAGGATGCTGTTGCCACCAATTAGACCATGCCTCGGTCATATTTCCTCCTACCCAGGCAAAACTTTTATTTAACAGCTTTCCTGCCTCCCCCCATATCTTTTTTGTTTCTTGACAGTTTAGGAACAGGTGGTTGATGGATTCGGCTTCTGATTTGCATAGTGTGCATCTCCCTGGGCCATGCATGTATCTTGACTGGAGAATGTCCCAGGTTGGGATTTTTCTTCTTAGAATGCACCAAAAGAGTATTTTTGTCTTAGGAGGGGATTTGAGCTTCCATAGGTGCCTCGACCACCATTCGGGAGGCTCCCATCCTTTCCTAGACATGAGGAATTTGTACCCACTTTTTGGTGAATATTCTCCAGTGTCTGCATGTGCCTAGATGAGTTCGTCTGGACTATCTTTCAGTCTGGCTTGTGATCTGATGAGCTCCTGAGTATAGGTGTTCCATTCATTCCTCCAGTCTTGTTCTAGTTCCAGATCTTCTCCGTCTTTCCAGGCCTGTCCCCAAATGGATGAGTGACCAATTTTTTCCGCCTGATACAAGAAATAAATACCTCTACTTTCTAAATGCTGGGTTAGACCAGGAGAAAGGGCATAATTCATATTACACCCGACCCATGGATCCTTCCCTATCTTCACACTTCGCTCGTTTCCAATTTTCCACGCTAGCCCCTGCTCAATCACTCTAAAGGATTCCACCGTTGCTTTCCATATCACTGAGGCGTTTTTCTTATTCTTAGCTGGGTTCCTGATCCAGTCTTCTAATGGCACCGGGTCAATGTATTTCCTCTTGATCACTCTTGTCCAGAGGTTTTCCAACTTGATAAGCCTCCATCCCGATTTAGCAGCCAGAGAAAGGCTGAATTCTGGGAGGCTTTTTATCCCCCATCCTCCCCGGTCTTTAGGCCTTGCCACTTTCTCCCAGGCAACCCATGGAAGAACAACCTTTTCTTTAGATCCTGCCCAGAGGAATCTGCTACAAATTCTTCTGATTTTTTCCAGCATGCCCTTAGGGACCCATGTCAGCGCTGCCCAGTAGACTGGGATGGCCAGGAGCACTGATTTAATTAGAGTCAGTCTTCCTGCTCTGGAAAGCCATTTGTAACTCTAGTGGGATATTCTGGCTTCTAGTTTTGCAGTCAGCCAGTTCCAATCCTCTTTCTTATATGCATTGGGTTTTAACCAGAAGCCTAGGTACTTGAAGGGGGATTGCATGTTGCTTACTTCAAAAGGAAAGTGTGATAGAATTTGTGCTCTGTCGTGCCGGTTTAATCCTTCTACAATTAGTTGATATTTCCTGGAATTTATCTGCATTCCAGTGGCTTTCATAAATAGATCAAAAATGATGCGTAGTTCTGCTAATTCATTAGGAGAACCATTTGTGAATACTAGAATATCATCTACAAAAAGGAGATGTGATATGCTTAGGTTAGCTGCTACTTCAATACCTTTGATCTTACCTTCCCTTCTGGCCTTTAGGATCAGTTGACTTAGGCCTTCTGCAACTAAAAGAAATAACAGGGGTGATAGAGGAAAGCCTTGCCTCAGGCCCCTCTGTCCTTTGAAGAATGGAGTGGCTGCACTGTTGATGAGGATTGCATAGCTGACATTGGTGATGCAGCCCATTATCCAGCTGATGAAGTCGATTTTGAACCCCAGGTGAGTCAGGAGCAGACGGATATAAATCCAATTAATTCTGTCAAAGGCTTTTGATAATTCAATTTTGAGGACAGCACCCTTTTTATTCTGATGTTTTACACTATGAAGAACCTCCTGGGCCACACCTATGGCTTCATGGATTTGGCATCCATTTAGGAACCCAAATTCCTCAGTAGAGATATGATTTGACAAGGTTGGTTTTAATATGAGCGCAATCACTTTTGCAATTGTTTTGTATATACTGTTGCATAAGGAAATAGGTCTAAAGTCTTCAAAAGATTCAGGGTTTTCCTTCTTGGGAATGAGTGCAATAAGAGTAGCATTGAAGGGGCTATAGACCTCTCCTTTAATCCTGGTCTCTTCTATGACTTCAGTGAGTTCTTCTCCAATTAGATCAAAGAAGTGGAGATAGAGTTCAATTGCCCAACCATCGGGCCCGGGGCTTTTTTCTTTTGCCATAGATTTGATGACCCCCTCCACTTCCTCTTTTGTTACAGGGATCATTACCTCCTCTGCTTCTTCGTCTTCTACAAATCTGGGAAAGCACTGAGCTGTTTTAATGACTTCTGCAATTGTGGCCTCACCAGGGTCTGCATATTGGGTTTTGAAGTGACTTAGCCCGAGAGCTGACAGGGCTTCAAAGGTCTTTTCTTCCCTACCTTCACCATTTTTTAGACTCCAGATGGTGTTTGCACTCTTCCTTCCCTTCGCATAATTATGGAAAAATTTTGTATTCTCGTCCCCAGCTTTGATCCAGGTGGCTCTGCTCTTGAGCCTCCATTCCTCCTCCTTAGCCAACAGGATTTGATTTTTGAGCTTCTCAAGTTGAATGATTTTGTCTTTGGATTCCTGAGTCGCATATCCATCCCCCTCTATACTCTCCAGATTTTGAAGCTCCTCACTGATTCGATTAAAATCCTCATTTTGTTTTTCCTTCCAGTCCTTCGCCCATGAGATTGTTGCTTTCTTTAGTCTTTTGAGATTTTCCATAAATAAGAACCCTCTGTCTTCAGCAGCTTGGTTGTCAGGATGTATCCATGTTTCCTTGAAAAGGAGATTAAAGGAGGATTCTTTCAGCCAAGCAGCATTAAACTTGAAAGGCGCCGGAGGCTTGGGAGGAGATTTTGAGAGGTCCAAGAAGATTGGAGAGTGGTCTGAAGGCCCCCCCTCTTCAACCCATTGGCGGAAGATAGGAATCCGAGAGGACAATTCCTCATTGATGAGGAAACGATCAAGCCTTTTTGCCACCCTTGCTTCCCCTACTCGACGATTCTTCCATGTTGGCTTCAGCTTAATGAGGTTTACATCAATCAGATTGTTTGCAGAGAGGAGATTATGGAAGAAGTCGGTTAAGGAATCCTCCCTAGCAGAAGGTCCCCAGGTCTCTGCTCTTCCGAGGGAGAAGTTTAAATCTCCTCCCAGCACCAGAAGGTTGTTCTTCATAACAGACTTAGCCATGAGATCATTCCAGAAAGGCATCCTTCCCTGACAAGGGCCGTAGATGTTTAGGATTGATATTGGGAAATCAAAGTCAGGGGTTTGAAATTCCATTCCCATCACCAGCTTCATACCCCATTGATTTATGATCTTGATTCGACCTTCTCTGTATCCAATGGCCAGTCCTCCAGAATGGCCCGAGGAGTCGATGGCTGAGAACTTCCAATCTGGGAGAAGGCCAGAGAGAGTCGATTCAACTTCAAATCTGTTTCCCAAGGTCTCTTGAAGGAGGAGAATGTATGCTCTAGAGGACAGCAGCATCTCCCTGAGGGCCAGTTTTTTGGGCTTACTGGCTAAACCCCTGCAGTTCCATGATGTAAGGATCATTTTGGAACCTTTTCGGGGCCTTGCACTGCTCTAAGTGCCCCAGGGATCGATAGTTGCTTCCCATCTGCTACATCATGTTTTTCTTTTACTTGGGCCATAGAAAGACTGGATTTTCTACCTCTTTTCTTCCTAGGCTGGCTCTGAGGGAGAGCTTGGTCTATACCACCCACTGAAGATTGAGGATCGGATTTGTGGTCCAAGGATCTGAGGTTATAGGGACAGGAGGGGAGAGGAACCAGAGGGGGAGGCTCAGAGGAACATCCTTCACAGTTCAGATCGAGAGCGGGGATAGCCGCCGAGATGAGATCAATACAAGTTTCTACGTTTTCCCCTTCCAAGATTTTAATTGAGTCAATGTTTTCAGGCATACAATTTGCAGAATCAGGGACCAGACATTTATTAAAGGAATCAGAAATGAGATTAGGAGGGGAGAGAGGATCTAGACTCATACCCTTGGAGTCTTCGCCGAGGTTTGTAATTTGAGCAACAGCATCATCTTTGAGGGACTCCGGAACAGGATGCTCGATCCCTGGCTCGGGTGCTTCAACTTCCATTCTGGAATGGGGGTCCGGGGAAGAAACCTTCGGAAGCTGAGGCTCCTGCTGAGGAACTGGGTCCGGTTCTTTCTCCAATTGAGAGGCGTCATGCGAGAAACCCTGAGGTGCCATGTCTTGGTAAGAATCCGTCTCCATCTGTGCCATGGTTCTCTGAAATCTTCTCTGCCTTCTGCCCAGTGGACAGTCCTTTGCTAAATGGCCATACACATGACATCTATGACACCGGAAGGGCAAGTGATCATAGTCAAGAATTTGTTCGAACACATAGTCTTTATACTGGAGAGGTATTGTCTTGGCTAGCCCTTTGCTCGGATTTAAACTTACAAGGATCCTGGCCATTGCCTTGTTGTGGGTTTGCAGGAAAGTCATTTCAGCCTCCAGAAAGGTGCCAAGCCTGTTCCGGATGGCTTTGAAGACCGATTCAACCCAAAGAAAGGGTGGGAGCCCAGGAATCCTTACCCATACTGGAAAAAAGTTTGTCTTCTCATGCGTAGCGTCGAATAGGGGGCTCCATTTTTTGAAGAGAACCGGAATGTTCCCGAAAGCCCAGTTTCTGCTTGTTACCCAGTCTGCAGCGTGTTTGTGTTCGAAACGCACCATAAACCACCCTTTGGCGAGGATAGACACCGAGAACCCTCTGATGAGGTCCGATTGCCAATTCTTAACCCCCCAGGAGTGAATGTAAGAAATGGAGAATTTTTCCCCCTCGCCCTTCCTACAAGAGTACATTCTGCCGTCTCCAAGGCCTCATCTATCTGGACATCCATGCCCAAAACCAAGTTCCTTCTATATCCTGGGCCTTAATTGGCCGCTGTTTCTTTCTTTTCGCACCCTTATTATGAGCCCCTCGATACTCGGCTCTTGGATCCTCACTGTTCTCTGAGAGGTCTTGTAGGTCCGGGTCAATTGACAAGGAGGGAAGTTCTAAACCCTGTGAGGCCGGGGCCGAGGTCCCTTCAGCATGGATATTAGACGCAGAAAGAGGAAAGTTTGTTACCTGAGTCCCCAGATCAATGTCGATGCTGTTGTCTTGTAGAATCAGAGAACCCTCGAGAGCCTGCTCCTTCCACGCGCCTTCCCGATTAGGGTTTCCTTGTTCTTTGCCTATAGAGGTTCTGGTTAGGGCTGCAGGTCTTCTAGAAAACGTCCCAGTCCTTTGTCCTATACCAGAGCCCAAGATTACTATATCTTCGAGCCCACCCAAGAGTACTGGGCCGCAGGATGAAAGTTTTTCTTTGATGGATCGAGTGGCTGCATGAGCCTCTGCAGCACCTTGCTTGATGGGAAATTGCGGGATACCGATGGATTTGTGGCTCGGAACACTGTCTTCCACTTTCTTCGTCTGCTGAAGGAGCTGCAGACTGGTCTTCTGCGGATCTGGTGAAAAGGAAGCTGAGACAAGGGTTTCAGTCGCTCCAAAATATCGCTCAATGTTTTGAGCAGTAGGGTCTTTCCCCCAAACAGAGAGGATGTCTTCCAGAGCTGGGTCAAGGTCGATGGATTCGTTAGAGTTTACCAAGGTTGCAACCGGTCACAGGAAGTTAACAATCGAAGGCGTAACATTGTCGGCCAGTAGATCAGGCATCTACCTGTTTGGTAAAATGATTTTACAGTGGTCAAAACTGGTGACTTCCAGCTGTCGCTCAGGATCTGTGCTTCGACGCCCTCCTGCCCTTCCGCTTGACTCTACCACCGGATCTAGTAGAACCCCGTTTGAACTCAATGCCGTTTCAGGTGACCTTCGATATCTGCCTCCCGGATCGATTATGTGCCCAAGGCCGTGGCCCAGCCGGCCCTCTGACCCGGCCTAAGACCCTGCTATGCCGTCGTGTACATCGCCTCGGCTCCTCGAAACCGCTGCATTTCTTTAGTTCTCAAGAAAGAAAAATCCATTATGCTTAACATATTTAGTTTATTTAGTTATTTTATGTAATTGTTTATTATTAGGTAGGATAATTTGTTTAAATAAAATGAATAAGTTAATAAATTAAATAATTAATTAAACAAACTAAATTATTATTTATTATTTAAACAAGTCAAATTAATTATCCCCAGTCAAAGATAGTTGTTTAGTAAATTTATTATATGAAAATATGTAAAGTATTATATTATATAATTTTCCCTCCCTAGTCAAATTTAGCCATTCCTCTAGCCTTTAAGTTGACTTTTCGCCTTATTTAACCTTCCTATGAGATCTACCTCTTCATCTGGTCCTAATGATGAACCACACTGGTTTGAAATGTGTCGACCAAATATTTCAATGTGATTTTTTCCGAAAAATTTTCATTAACTAGCAACAAATATATTGAGTTACAATTAAAATTGAATCAAATTTATTAATTCTAACAAATTAACTAGCTAATTATTAAACTTCTCCAACCATTGATAAGAAGATAATGCATATCAATTAATATACATGGGAAACAAGTTAATCAATTAAATTCAACTAACTAATTATTTAATCAATAAACCTTAATCCCATAACAAAAGTTTTCACATATAATTTATTTAGTTTGAAATTGAAAATAATTTTTTTATAATTATTAATGGTTATATATATGAAATTTAATCAAAATAATTAAATCTAACAAATTTACTAATTAATTTATTAGTAAACTTCCCCTACCCTTGATCTAGTCAAATTTAGTTGTAGTCCAGTCAATTGTAGTCGTTTCCTGTGGTCCAAATTAGTTTCTTCTTTCTAGCCGTTTGAATGAGGGGTCTCTCTATTTAATATGTTGCTATGATCTTGTTCTTCATCTTGTCTTGACGATGAACCACACTTGGTGGTTCGAAATGCGTAGACAAATGAAGTTTTATGTGATTATTGTCGAAATCTGTTCTTATAAACTTGTTATGGATCACAGAAGCCTCAATTCTATAATTAAATTATTATTATAATAATAATATTAACTCATAATAACAATCATGGTCCAATAATAATTAGAATTGTGATAAGGGAATTGTTATGTGTATTTTTTTAAAGACCAATTATGTATGATTATTAATAACTATATAAATAATAACAACCATATTCTTAATGTATTTATATAATAATAATGTTGGGTTTATAATATTAAACGATTGGATTTATTAGTTCCTTGGGTTTATAATATTAATAATCCCTTTGGTTAATTAATATTATTTCTTAAGGTTTACTTTTTTCTTCTAAATATGACTAATTCTATTAATGTAACAAAAAATGGTACAAGGAGGCATCAACCTCTGCAGATCAAGTCTCAGATTAAGCCATGTTTATCAACCAATAACCATAAATGACTACCTGCACCGAGAAAACCACTCCAAAACTAGAAGTGTTTGTTGCCCATGCAAGGGTAATAGCCTGTAATGCCACAGTGGAAGAGTTTGTTAAAAAAAACATCAAAATTGACAACATTTTCATAAAAGAAACAACAGAAATGACCCCTAAGGTTGGCAGTCGGGAACTCAAAACCTGAAGAAAACTTTGGCTATCTAGGTGTCATTAGGTGGAGGAGGTTCTTCCACAATCCGACACCTATATGTTTCCATGTCATCTTCCTTGTCCTGTTGATCTCTTGTCGTTGCATCCACATTCTTGAAGATACTTGGAATATTGCATCCCTGAGCTGTGCCTGAGCAGTTCAGAGCTTCTTCATGGCTTTTGTGCATATGTGAGCTACTTCCAGGGGCTTTTTCTGCTGGTGTTGGTCCTCTCTTGAATTTTACGAGCTGAGACTTCAGAGCTTTGAGGCTCCTCTCTAAAAGCTACTAAAATTGTTGCAATAATGCACGGGCACTCCAGCGTGCAATGAAACTGGAATTGGGCAGAGTGACTGGGTTGCAGAGTCGGGTTAGAAGCAGTAGGAGGCAGGGGAGCCTCTTCAGTACTCCGAGAACTAGCCGGTTGAGCACACCTCCTACCACTATGGGTGGCAGGATAACAACCTGAGAAATGAGCCACCGTCGAGGGGGAGGAAGAGTCTGAAGGGGTTGAGTCAGAGAGGGAAAGCGAGGGGGGGCGAATTGCTCTTCCTCTACTGCTGCCTCTTCTGCAGCGCATCCGGTGACACAAAGGAGGCATGTTCGCCTGGTCGGAATTGGGCTTACGAGGACGAGGAGGAGCAGTGCCAAGGATTGAATGGCCAGTGGAAGCAGGAGGATTGGTAATTTGTGGTTCAGATCCAGGATTCAAGGCCGAAGTAGCAGTTCGAAAGCAGTAAAGTAGACTCTGCGAGAAGTGGGCATCAAATACCATCTTAATACAACAAAGGATTTGGCATCTTCTCTCTGTTGACGTGCACGAGCTTGGCTCTGCAGTAGCAGGGAGACAAATGCAATTTAGAGGATGCGGAACAAGGGAAAGGCAGTCTGAATTTTCCATATTATGAACCAAAATGAGGTTTTCTCGACTTGCACAAAGCATTAAAATGCCATCAATGTCAGCGGTGACCTTCTGTGTGGAAGCATGGGTGTCCATGTGGCTGCTCCACTTTCCAACCCACATTTGCTGCGTTGTGCCAGTGCCTTTAATCACCCACATCTCAGAGTTCTGCATCATTCTGCACTAGATCAGTGCATTCTTGTAAATGAGAGTTGTCATTTAAAATGTCAAATGAGCTAGCATTTAAAACTCTTTCACTGTCCACCCCCAGATTTTCCAAGAGTTCGCCACTTTATTGCCTTCCATTTTGACATGTTGGAAAGTGATTGCTCTATTGGTTAAGAGCCATTTTTCTATATGCTCTAAACGAGCTGTTAATCTACATCTGCTTGCCACTTTGTGAGAAGGTGTTCCTTGGAGAATTTGATTGGCTGTGTTGATAAGGATTTGTGAGTCTCCTTCAATTACAATAGGGAAGAATCCATGCTGTTGAGCTAAGCACAATCCCTTCCACAGTCCATAGCTTGCCATGCCTGGGTTGCCATTGGAGGCTCCGTCAAAATTTAATGATATCATTCCTTGGGGAGGAGGAAGCCATTTACTTGGAGCTTTGGAATTTTGAGGCAGGCTGCCATTTACTTGGAGCTCATGAGTTTGGTTAATCCGAAGATACCAATTCTCACAAACGTTCTTCTCCTGGGGAAGGGTAGGAAGGTCCTCTTCATGCCATTTTTGAAGAGTCAAGGTTTCCTGAAGGTTGTTGCAGAAATTACTCCATATGTTATCTAGAGGTGTGCATTGATTCTTAAAAATGCATCTGCTTCTTTCTTTCCATATAGTCTAGATGAGAAGGCCTGGAATAATTTTCCATAGGGAGTTTAGTAACCTTCTCTTGTAAGGATCAACTACCCAGGCACGGATGGTGTTTATAATATCCCCTGTTACTCTACCTCTTTTTTGACATCTAAAAACATTTTTTTCCCATAGTTTATTGGCAAGGTAGCATGTGTCCATAAGATGTTGTATTCTCTCTTCCTGTTAATTGTAATTGGGGCATATTGAAGGCCCATGGAAGCTTTTTTTCATTAGATTGTCATAGGTGAGTATCATTTTTTGACATAGCAGCCAGAGAAACATCGAGATCTTGGGCCAAATACCAGGAGACCAGATTTTATCCCACATAGGGTCTTTTGAATCTTGATTGCTAATCAAAAGGTTGTACGCTTCCTTGGTGGTGAAAATCCCATGTGTTGTATACCCCCATCTAAGAATATCCTTCTTGTCTGAGAATCTAATTTTTTTATTCATGAGTTCTGTGTCAATCTCATTGTGGATTTTCTATATTCCATGTTTGATAATTTGTGCAGCTTTTAGCCATTGTTTATATCGCTAGTTAAGGGCTGGAATCTAGTGTTGATTGACTTTTTCTTTCTATTACGGTGCCCAATAATCTGTATGTGGAGGTTTAAACAAATTGTTGAGTCGTGGTCTTTGTTGCCATGAGTTGACCCAGAAACGAGCATTGCTACTATCTTTTATTTCCCAAAAATTGTAATTTTGTATCATGTCGTTATGCTGTCTGGCTACAATCCATATTAAGGAGCCCTTTTCAGTGGGCAGAAGTCTTATTAAATCTTCTGGCAGTCTGTTATTTTCATATTTGGCAGTCCAAAGTGTAGCCCACGGTGTGTATGGAGCTAAGAGCCATTTCCACCATATCCTTGCTCCCATAACAACATTGTTGTGTTGAGGATCTTGAAGACCCGCACCTCCATATTTTTTGGGAAGGCAAATTGTCGTCCATTTGACCAATGCCCATTTACTATTTTGGCCTGAGTATCTCCATAGAAAGTTATGTTGTAAATTTTTTATTCTCTTAAGCACTCATTTTGGTGCTTCTAAAACAGAGAAAAGATATAGAGGCATTGATTGTAGAATGACTTTAACTAGTACCAACTGACTAGCCATATTAAGGGCTCTAAAGGTCCAAGAAGAAAGGCGGGCTTCAAGTTTTTCGATGAGCAATTTCCAAGAGGCATGTTTAAGTGGTGAATCGGTCAAAGGGTTACCTAAATACTTTGGGGGTAGAGAGGCTTTAGAGAATCCGAGAATGCGAGTTATAGAGGATTGAGTAGAGGGGGGCATGTGAAAAAATAAGATTTAGGATTTTTTAGTGTTGATGTTGGCTCCAGATGCTTCCGAATATTCATCAAGTAGGAATTTAAACATTAATTCTTCTTGAACTGAAGGGTGCCCAAACAGCATGTTGTCATCCACAAACTGTTGATGTGTGATGGCTGGGGAGTCATGGAGTGAAATGCCTCTGAGTTGTTGAGTTTGAAGAGCATTCTTTATTATACGTCCTAACCCTTCAACCATTAGCACAAAAAGAAAAGGATAGAGGGGATCTCCTTGACGAATTCCTCTAGAGGGGTGGAAAGGTCGTGAGGGAATGCCATTTACTAAAATGGAGAAAAAAGTAGAGGAGACAAGATTCATGACCCATCTGACTCAGGGAGGAGAGAATCCAAATGTATTAAGCATTTATTGAATGTAGATCCAACTTAACTTATCAAAAGCTTTAGAGAAGTCAATTTTGAGAAACATACCTGTTTTTTTGTTGATCTTTAAAGAATGAACGATATCATGTGTGAGGATGATGCCGTGAATGATTTTTCGTCCTTCTATGTATCCTGATTGTTCTCGCGATATTAGCAAGGGAAGCAGCGGTTTAAGACGGGAAGAAGTAATTTTGGAGATGACCTTGTACATAACATTGCAGAGAGATATTAGCCTAAATTTGTTTGGAGATATAGAATTCTCTTCTTTAGGAATGAGTGCAATAAAGGTAGAATTTAGAGATGGAATCAACCAATGCAAAGTTCTAGATTCTTCCACAACCTTCCAAATGTCCACTTTGATGAGATCCTAGAATTTATGAAAGAAGTTGGAGGTAAAACCATTTGGTCTAGGAGCTTTCCCCTCCTTGAGCTGATTAATTACTGATTGAAGGAGTAATTGATTATGTTCTTCCCTTATGATTTTAGTGATATGTTGGAGAATCCATTCTATAGCTAGCTATCTGCTGGTTTGTGGTTCCTGATCAACGTATTTGAAATGTTGGAGGAGATCTCTTTCGATATCAATGTGTTCTTCCAGCCTTTCTCCCTGTTGATTCTGAATTTGTGTGATGTTGTTGTGCATTCTTCTCTGTATGGTGGTGTAGTGAAAGAATTTCGTATTCCACTCTCCCTCTTTTAGCCATCTTACTCTAGATTTTTGCTTCCAGAGGATCTCCTCTTGTTTTCTTCTTTCATCCAGCTAATTCTGAAGGTTTTGTTCATTTTCTATCATTGCTTCTATCCTTCCTTCATTAATTATTTTTTGCTGAAGTTCCATCATTTCTTGTGCTAGAGCTTTTTGGGCTTGAAAGATATTTCCAAAGGTCATTTGATTCCATTGCTTGATATGCATTTTGAGATATTTGAGTCATTGTTGAAATTGATACATTTTTTATCCTTCAGGGGGAATGAAGCTTTTCCATACTAAGAAAACCATATTGCTGAATTCTGGGTGAGTAAGCCAAAATGCTTCAAAACAAAAGGATCTCCTTGTGGAGTTTCCAGGTTTTTGCCATTGAAGAGATATGGGCCAATGATCTGACTCGGAAAGAGGCAGGATTGTGGCAGTGAAGTCTCCTCCTAAATGAATGGCATTCTCAGATAACAAGAAACGATCCAATCGTGAGGCTATTTGTTGTGAACCTGATCTTTTATTGTTCCAGCCGTACATTCCATTGTTAAAGGGTAGATCAATGAGCCAGTTATTTTGTCTAAAATCCTTGAAATGGCTGCTTTCCATGTCTAATTTGACTCGGCCTCCATTCTTTTCCTCAAGTTTAGTAATCATATTAAAGTCACCACCTGTAATCCAAAGAGGATGTACTCTGGTAGAGTTGAGCATTGCAATTGTGTTTAGCAATCCCAATTTGTTCATGGCATCCTAAGGGAAATAGACATTGGTGAGATGTCCGTGAGTATTGGTCCCAATAATATGAAAAGTAGCTTGTATGAAATTATGAGTCGCATGAAAATCCGCGAGCAAAATAGCCTCTATATCGCATGCTATTGCAAGTCCCCCTGAAGCTCCCAAGGCGTCCACTACTACTGAATGGCTTCTTTGCCAGGCTTTTGAGAGAATGGTGCCAAGTGTATTATTGTTACATTTTGTTTCTTGCATGAAGAAAATTTGAGGTTTCTCCTACTATATCATGTTTTTGATCATTCTGTACTTCACAGGGTTGTTTAACCCTCTTAAGTTCCATGATGTGAGCTTCATGGTTCAATATTGGGTAGCGGCCTGTAATACTTCGTTAACTTGGAATATCTTCCTGACTCCACCAACATTTCCCCAATGATGATGGTTCTTTATAGATTTTTCTTTCTTCCTTGTTTCTTGGTATCTTTGGGAAGGTTTTTCCCATCCCATTGACTACCCGGTTGGATCTCTAATTTTCGCTGTTGATGTGCTCTAGAAAGGATTACCTCCAAACTTTCTAACTGTCTATCTAGGATTTTATCAAACTCTTTCCTCTTGCATGCATGCTCAAGGATGAATATATCTAGATCCCCAATGTCAATACTTTCAGGCTCCTCTTCCATATGTTTGGGGTCACTACTTCACGCTACTAAGTCATTTGAATGGATTGGTTCTTGGAGAAAGTTATCAATTTCCATTCCATTAGACCTCCATTCGGTTTCCTTAGTGGGATTGGATGTTGGGCTAACCAAGGCATGAGGTGGCTTAAGAGCTTTACTTGTGTCTGAGGGTTGGATTACCAAAGGTGACTTGGGTATATCATTGGTTTGGTTAGGGGGTTCAGTGTCATTCAATGCTAGTTGTGCTAGGATATCAAAGTGGTTGCTAGTGGAGGGTATGGAGGAGATGGCTGTGGGATTTTTGTGGTGCTTTTTCTAAGTATTTACTTTGGTAAATCCTTCCGAATCAGGTTTTTCTGAGGTGGTATTGGTTTTGGTGGTTGCATTGAGGGGGAAGTCACAGAAAAGATGACCATGTGCATGACATTTTCTGCATCTAAATGGAACATGTTCAAAATCTATAGTTTGAATCCATTCAAAATCATTGTGATATAGACTTACCGAGTCTAAGAGTGCCTTATTTAGGTGCATGTAGACACAGATGTGAGCATAAGAGGTATACCTTCTTAGTTTTGTTTCTTTTGCTATCTTTATAAAGTCGCCCAAACCATTTCCAATGTCTTTTAGCAATTCTTCATCCCAATACTCCAATGGAAGGGAATACAGGCAGATTGAGACTGGCACCTAACTGAAATCCTCTTTGTTCAGATTGAATCTTTCGATCTAGTCTCTAAGATATAGGCCCGCGGAGTTGAAGAAGTAGGGGCTGCCATCTAGGACTTTATTGCGATCTTCTATGCAGTTTAAGATAGCCATAAAGAAGCCTTTAGGTCTGAGCTGCAGGGTGACTTGTCCTTTAGGCTTCCATTTGGCTGCAATCCATCCCTACAGGGCTTTCTCTGTCAGCCAGAATCTGATAAATTTCCCTATAAGAGCGTGGTCCTTCATAAATTAGATTTGGGTATTGATTCGGTGACCAGGCAGTTCTATCTTGGGTCGCTCTGCTGCAATAGGTTTGCAAGTGGTAAAGGTCGCTTTGGGGATTTCTCTATTCAATGTAGGATGGTCTTGCTGCTGAGTCTGAGGCGTTGCCTCCGCATCCTGTGGTGATTTTTGCTTCCCGTTCTCTACTAGATCAGTCTTCTTTGTAGTGCTATCAAGCTAAACCATATCAAAAGCCCTTTTAGTCACATTGTGAATCTGAGTTCGCTACTGCAGCTGGGAGGAGGCTCTGAGTCCCCCCCGGAAGGGGATCCATAACAATGGGTCTAATTGCTAAGTAATGTTGTCGCGAGAGATTCTGAGTTATTGTTGTCTCGTGTTGTGCAAACAGGTTCAGTTGCTGCAAAGTTGACCAGAAACCCTAAGCAGCCATGAAGCGTCGTCCAAGCTCTCCTGTCTCTCCAGCTCAAATCTCAAGTATTGAGGAACAAAGTGAAGTCTTAGGGTTTATTATTATAATAATATAATAATAATTATATTATTATAGTAATATAATGATAATATAATATTATTATCCTAATATTATTATTTTTATTATTATTATTATTATTATTAATTAATATTACTAATATCATTATGAGTTAATATAATTATTATAATATTAATATAATAATCATAAATATATAAATATATAATAATGTGATATTTTTTCTGTATTCAAGCTTCTGTGGTCCATAATGAATTAAACAAAGTCTTTCAGTAGAAATCACATGAGAGAATTTTTTAGTCGACGTGTTTCGAACCAACAAGTGTGGTTCATCATCATATAGCCGTTACATATTGATATTTTAATAAATTTATAAACTAATACCATTATTTAAATATTATGTTTCATGAACTAGTAATATTTGGTTTAATAAATTAACTAAAATATTATTTTTCAAAAACTGATCGTTTAATATAGTTGTTACCTATTATGTCTCTACATTGCTCTCTATTTAAGCCTTTGCCATGGTCTGCCTCTTCATCTGGTCCTGATGATGAACCACACTTGTTGGTTTGAAACGCTTCGACCAAAAAATTCTCTCATGTGATTTCTACTAAAAGACTTTGTTTAAAAGAATATGATTGTTATTATTTATATAGCTATTAATAATTGTAAATAGTTGGTCTCTAAAAAAGTACACAAAATAACTCCCTTATCACAAATATAATTATTATAGGACCATGGTTGTTATTATGAGTTAGTATTATAATAATAATAATATTATTATTATTATTATTATTATTATTATTAAATTAATAATAATTAATTATTATTATTAATTATTAATAATAATAATTATTATTATTAATATAATACCTATTATATTATTATTATAATAATCATATAATAGTATATATAAATATATAAGAATATAGTTGTTATTATTTATATAGTTATTAATAATCTTAAATAGTTGGTGTTTGAAAAAATAAACATAATAATTATTAATATGGTTGACATAATCCTATAGGCCTATATCAACCACATTGGAAAATGTTGTTGTATATATGCTTCATATAATCCTATTTGCGTATAGCAGTTGTCTATAATGAGACTTTTTGGAAGCCTTTCCGGTGGGTTTTTCTGGTCAAAATCTGGCGGCAATTTATTGGAATGGCAAGTTTGATAGTTAGTTTCTACACAATCAAACCGTCCTAGGGGTTTTTCAAGGTGTTGAATCCAAATATGCAGTTAAAAAACCATTTTAACTGCAACAAATCAAGATTTAACCTCAATTTCTTTCGCTGGATTCCATCACTGGAATCTCCAAAAAGTCGCATTATAGACAACTCCTTTGCGTATATCAACCACATTGGTAAACAATGTTGTGCTAGTATTATATTATCATTATATTATTATAATAATATAATGAATCACACTTGTTGGTTCAAAACAGGTTGGCCAAAAACCTCTCTTATGTGATTTCTACCAAAAATCTTTGCTTAATTATTATATTATTATTATTGTTACAATATAATTATTATATAATAATAATAATAATAATATAAAATTATAACAATAATAATAACAATTATATTGTGTTATTATTATAATAATATAATATAGTTATTATTATATTATAATAACAATAATATTATATTATTAATATAATAATAATATTAACACATAATAACAACTAGGGTCCAATAATAATTAGAATTGTGATAGAGGAATGATTATGCGTATTTTTTTAAATACCAACTATTTATGACTATTAATAACTATATAAATAATAACAACCATATTCTTATATATTTCTATATTTATTATTAATATATCAATATTATAATAATGATATTAACTCATAATAATATTAGTAATATTAATTAATAATAATAATAATAATATATTGTTTTATTATTATAATCATATAATAATATGATATATTTATTATATTATTATTATAATAATAATATTAGTTAAGAATAGCAATGATGGTCCAATAATAATTAGAATTGTGACAAGGGAATAATAAACCCAAGGGATTGATATTATAAACCAAAATAATAAACCAATATTAAAACCCTAAGGGATTATGAACCCAAGGGAATAATATTAAACCCATGGGACTAATATTATAAACCCAACGTATATAAACCCTAAGATAAATATTATAAACACTAAAATAAACATGATTGACCATCATTGCTTTTCATATTGAGACAATCCTTATCACAATTCCATGTTGGGCCATGGTTAACATCATAATAAACTATGGTTGATTGGGGAATAACAAACCCAAGTGATTGGTATTATAAACTCAAAGGAATAATAAACCCAGGGGATTAATACTAAAACCCCAAGGGATTATGAACCGGAGGGAATAATATTAAACCCAAGGGACTAATATTATAAACCCAAGGTATATAAACCCTAAGTGGAGACAATTTCTGTCATAATGCAAGATCAGACTATGACTGGTCACAATTGAGCATGGTTGGTTATGGTTGATCGTGGTTGACCATGATTGATATTACAAACCCAAGTTGCTAACATACCCAAGGGATTGATATTATGAACCCAAGGGATTATACTCAAACTCCAAGGAATTATGAACCCAAGGGAATAATATTAAACCCAAGAGACTAATATCATAAACCCAACATCAGTAAGCTCAAATATAAATATTACAAACACTAAAAGAAACATGGTTTATTTTCATGGCGAGACAATCCTGCAACATTCAACTATGGTTGACCATGGTTGGCTATGATTGACAATGGTTGACCATGATTGATACTATAAACCTAAGGGAATAATAAATCCAAGAGATTGATATTATAAACCCAAAGGAATAATAAACCTAAGGGATTAATACTAAAACCCTAAGGCATTATGAATCCAAGGGAATAATATTAAACCCAAGGGACTAATATTATAAACCCAACGTATATAAACACTAAGATAAATATTATACACACTAAAATAAACGTGATTGACCATCATTGATTTTCATATTGAGAGAACCCTTATCACAATTCCATGCTAGACCATGGTTGACCATGGTTGACATCATAATAAAGCATGGTTTATTGGGGAATAATAAACCCAAGCGGTTGATATTATAAACACAAAGTAATAATAAACCCAAGGGATTAATACTAAAACCCCAAGGGATTATGAACCTAAGGGACTAATTTTATAAACCCAAGGTATACAAACCCTAAGATAAATATTAAAAATAATAAAATAATCATGGTTGAATTAATAAACCCAGGAATAAATAATTTAAACTCAAGGGATTAATAAAGCAAATGGATTATTAATATTATAAACCTGAGGAACTAATAAACCCAACCGTTTAATATTATAAACCCAAGGAATTAGTGAACCCAAGAGATAAATATTAAAAACCTAAGGGATCAAGAAGCATAAGGGATCGATATTACAAAGACAAGAGATTAATAAATCTGACCATGATTGATATTATAAACCCAAGCTAATAATAAACCCAGGGGATTACTACTAAAACCCCAAGGGATTATGAACCCAAGGCAATAATATTAAAACCAATAGACTAATATTATAAACCCAACATTAGTAAACCCTAATATAAATATTACAAACATTAAAAGAAACATGGTTTATTTTCATGGCGAGACAATCCTGGTTGCAATGCAGCATTTGACCATGGCTGGCCATGATTGGCTATGATTGAAAATGGTTGATCATGATTGATATTATAAACCTAAGGGCATAATAAAATTAAGGGATTGATATTATAAACCCAATAGAATAATAAACCTAAGGGATTAATACTGGAACCCAAAAATATTATGAACCCAAGGGAATAATATTAAAACCAAGGGACTAATATTATAAACCCAACATATATAAACCCTAAGATAAATATTATTAACACTAAAATAAATATGATTGACCATCGTTGATTTTCATATTGAGACAATCCTTATCACAATTCCATACTCAATCGTGGCTAACCATGGTTGGCTCGGGAATAATAAACCCAAGTGATTGATATTATAAAACCAAAGGACAATAAACCCAAGGGATTAATACTAAAACCACAAGGGATTATGAACCTCAGGGAATACTATTAAACACAATGGACTATTATTATAAACCAAAGGTATACAAACCTTAAGATAAATATTAAAAGTACTAAAATAAACATGGTTGAATTAATAAACCCTAAAAATTAATATTTTAAACTGAAGGGATTATTAAATTATAAACCCAAGGAATAATAAACCCAAGGGATTAATACTAAAACCCCAAGGGATTCTGAACCTAAGGGAATAATATTAAACACAAGGGACTAATATTATAAACCCAAGGTATATAAACCCTAAGTGGAGACAATTTTTTTCATAATGTGAGATCAGACCACGATTCACCACAATTGACCATGGTTGGTTATGGTTGCCCATGATCTATATTATAAACCCAGGTTAATAATAAACCCAAGTGATTGATATTATGAACCCAAGGGAAACATAATCCCAAGTGATTAATACTAAAACTCAATAAATTATGAACCCAAGGGAATAATATTAAACCTAAGGGACTAATATTAAAAACCCAACATTGGTTAACCAAATATAAATATTACAAACACTAAAATAAACATGGTTTATTTTCATGGTGAGTCAATCCTTGTGATAATGAGACATTCAACCATGGTTGACCATCATTGATATTATAAACCTAATGGAATAATAAACCCAAGGGCTTTATATTATAAACCCAAAGGAATAATAAACCCAAGGGATTAATAATAAAACCCCAAGGGATTATGAAGCCAAGGGAATAATATTAAACCCAAGGGACTAATATTATAAACCAAGCATTCGTAAACCAAAATATAGATACTACAAACACTCAAATAAACATTGTTTATTTTCATGGTCAAACAATCCTTGTCACAAGACATTCAACCATGGTTGACCATGGTCGACTATGATTGACAATGGTTAACCATGGTTGATATTAAAAACCTAAGAGAATAATAAACCCAAGGGATTGATATTATAAACCCAAAGGACTAATAAACCCAAGGGATTAATATTAAAACAACAAGGGATTATGAACCCAAGGGAATAATATTAAACCTAAGGGACTAATATTATAAACCCAACATCGGTAAACACAAAAATAAATATTACAAACACTAAAATAAACATGGTTAATTTTCATGGGGAGACAATCCTTGTCACAATGCAAAATTCAACCATGGTTTACAATGGTTGCTTTGATTGACAATGGTTGACCTTGATTGATATTATAAACCTAAGGGAATAATAAACCCAAGGGATTGATATATGAAACCCAAAGGAATAATCGATATTGTAAAGGCTCCTCGGCAGGTTCATAGTGGTACCCCCTAACTAAGAAGATTCATTCAGGAAGTGATTATGAGTAAGGGCAGGCAGGGGGAGGAAAGCCCAACCTAAAGAGGTTGGTTGAGGCTCATCAGCTAGCTTTGCGACTCCCTCTGGCTATCTATACGCAGTGTTCTCATGTAATAGATGCATGCATCCATGTGTTGTTGGTCAGTTTCTTGTAGTTGGTGGTGGTTGGTTGGTTGAGGGTTGAGAAGTTTCGTTATTACATATGTAATATCGATCTCAGCTTTCGAAAGTGAGAGAGTTAGTGAGGTAGGGAGGGCTCACGAGAGCTCAAAGGCAAGCTAATTATAGGACGGCCTTTTCCCCTTGCACTCGGAAGCGCAAGACCCTACGGACCTTCCTTATTTCCATTTCTTTCTCAAATTTAAGAAACGAAACAAAGAAAGCGAGCCATTGAAAGCCAGCCAGACATTACCCATTCAGCCAGCCAACCAACCAGCCAGACAGACAGCTGGACAGTCAGCCATTGATTTCCAGCCATTGAAGTGGACTCCGCTCCTGCCAGCCATTCATTCCAATACCCATTCAGCGAGACAGATAGACAAACTATCTCACCTGCCAAGCCATCAAACCAATATCGTCTTCTTTTACTCTTCACCCGGCTGTAACTAGGGACTAATATAATAAAAAATTCTCTTTGGCTCCTTTCTTGAGATCACTAAGTAAGTCACATACATAAACTTCCCTAAAAATGTTGAGAAGGATGACCCATTATCCCCTTTCCTCACCCAAGGCAACTAGTATGTACATCTGAGAGGCTTTCCCTCATGAAACTGATGTAAATTCAAGTGAGTAAGGTGGGAACTCTGATAGAATATGAACATGTAAACCAATTAGTAAGGGTACCTAAATACTCTATCTATTTCAAAGATGGAGAGTTGTTGTCTTTTGGAAATTGCAAAGCCTTTGCATATCTAAAGGAGGGAGTAGGGCATCCATTATACACATCCATTATATCCACCAACCCTTCATCTATAACGACATCATCCTCCTTACCTAGGATCAAGGTGAACATGGACAGGGGTTCCTCTGCCAACTCTGAAAAAATCTTTCTCCTCCATGGGGTTTAAGGGAATTCTACTATGAGTTATATTTTAGACTCTTAAATATGGCACCTTTTTTAGCTTGATTGAGGCCTCTAAACCTATTGCTTTTTCTTTCATGGGATAGAGCCACATTACCTAGGGAGGGTCAGTATTGTGGAAATCACCTGGGCTTGTGATGTTCAAAATTTAAGTCTGTTCATCAACAGACATGAAGGCTGATGTGGTGGGGTTGATGTCGGTGGAATAGGGAAGTACCATGTAGGACAAATGTTTGATGGGATTCTTTTTTTTCTACTCATAAAAAGACGGTGACGAGAATTGGTGTTTCACCCTTTAGTCACAACTAAAGTTGATACACTTTATCGATAAATGGAATTTGTCCCGGGTCTGAAGTGGTAACTTTGGTCTCCATCATGGAAATAATGTGAACGACCACCAGAAAGATGAATTGGTGTTATCTCTACACCTCATGACCAATTGGCAACACTAGACCATCCTTCTCTTCCTCCTCAACAAGTACAACATGGGCTTTTAACCAAACCCTAACTCCAATGCCTCCTTAGGGATCAAACCCTATCCTTAGACTTAACGAATGATCTAAGAAAGCCTAGTGCCTAAAGAAAAAGAGATATAGAGTACAAAAACGATTTAACAAGAGAAAAAGAGAGAGAGACTAGCACTCATCCTACATCTCTAACCCAAGTGTAAAGAATAATAAGCACAAGTGCATTATTTATTTTGATAATGACTCTCTCCTTCTCTATTTCTATGAGAGGTAAGGAAGGTCAACAATACAGACTAGACCTAGTCCACAATAAGCAACATAAATCTACACAAGTAGGCTCACATGTGGAGCACTCCCATTCCAAGTGACACATGCCAAGCTTTAAGGTGAAGACGTCCAATAAGAAAGGCTCTAAGGCATGATCACCCCACAAGGTGTGTCCAAAACTCCTTTAAAGGCTTCCTAATGCTCCGCCACTCCTCCTAAGCCATGTGCTCCTCTAAGTCCACCCCACCTACATGATCACTCCTCAACACAAAGATCCTCCAATCAAGTACAAACCTCCATGGAAGCAACCAAGTTCTCCCATGTCATCTAAGGTCCAACGCCCTCCTATAAGATACCTAATGCTCCTCCTTGAAAGCAAGTCTCCCCTCATGAGAGAAACCAACCTCCATGTACTAGCTGCATGAAGAAGTCACCAAGCTCCATAAGTCTTGAAAGCTCCAATGAATAAAGCCACACAAGCATCAAGGCAAGGTCTAGAAATCAAAGAGCAAGCCAACTCTAATGTGTATGTCCATCATGGAAAAACCAAGGGTCCTCCATGCACCATGCACCCCACATCATATGAAGCACCCCCAAGCATGCCGCAAACACTTTCGAAGTACCCCAAAAGCTAACAAATTGTCATTAGCATGGACGACACATGAATATAGGGGTGAACTTCTTGAAATATCACCTTGTTAAAATCACGGGGCACGAGGTTAAAATTCTACAAATTCAACCCTAAAAACTATGAGATTTTCCCATCAAGCTACTTATGTAAAGGATAAGAACAAGGAAGACGTAGTGGCTCTCAAACTTTAAATTTCCATTGGTGGAGTTGCTAGATCCTAAGAACACAAGAATATTTTAGATTGGGGGGACTGAGAGGCAGTCCACAAGTTAACCTTCCATAAGGACCTCACCTTACTTTGTTCCAAGAACAGATATGCAGCACCACCTTCCATCCAATCAATGGTTAAAAGAAAGGACAAGGAAGATGCAAACAAGGTTGTGGAGAGATGTCCTTTTTGGAGTGCCATACCTTTGACCAATGCCAAGACCAATCCATTCTTCCAATCAATGTTTGATGTTGTCGTTGTTGTTGACCCAACGTATTAAGCCCCTACCTACAAGGAGTTGTGAGGGCCAATCTTTTCAAAGGAAAATGTTTATATTAATACTAGATTGGAGGAACTAAGGAAAGAATGGGAGGCCATTGGATGCATAGTGATGTCCAACGATTCGACAAATGGGAAAGGGCATGGTGCTTATATGATAGGGTTATATGAGGAATAGAGTGGAGGGATACCTGAGTGAAGGGAGAGAAAGTAGCAAGCAGTGTGTGGATGCATTATATTCTTTGTTATGCGGGGGATATGAAGTATGTTATGAGAGATGATTCTATTTCAGGGAGGTGTTGTTGTTGCCATCTGGGGATCGATATTCGTATCCTCATAGTGTGTAATTTTCGATCCAGGTTAGGATCATTTAGGATAGTTGTATTCAATTGGCTTGGGTACAAATTTTAGATGATGCGTTAGTTTATCCAAATTGGGGTGGGTTGTAGGTCGAGTGGGAAGTGGAATCATGATGATTGATGATTCTCGTGACTTCAAGAGAAAGGAATAGGTTAGTGTTTCTGTTAGAATCCAATCGTCGTGGCCGACTGCTTTCCCCATTTTGGAATCTTGTTGAAAGATTCCACTGTACTGTTAGCTTGTGGGTGGTAGGGACTAATGGTGTTGAGTTGAATCATAAACTCCTGGTAAGGGCCCTTATGGTATGGTCGCGCTCATGAAATTCTTGCCCTGGTTTGTTTTCAAGCTTCGCTGACATCCGAACCTCGAGATTATATTCTCGAAGTGAAACCTGGAAGTGGTTTGGGTATTGCAGTCCTTAGTTGGAGATTTGTCTACCCAGTTAGTGAGGTAGTCTATGACCGTGGTGTTATACCTGGCTCCAGAATGTTTGGATGGTGGATTGACACCTTTATAGTTAGACTTCATGGCTAGGGAAATATGCAAATTAGGAGCCTCAATGGGTTGCCATTCTATGCAAAGGTGATCTCCATTTATTATTGAGAAATGCTAGAACATGAGGAATCTAAATAGTAATGCAACAAACAGAATGGGGGCCTTTCTTAACATCTTCAGTGTCATTGGTAGAAATGGGGAAAAATGCATATAATTATTAATAGCATAGAAAACATTGGGTAGTGTAAGAAGAGTGCTATAAATTGTGGAAGGAATGCATGAGAATATATAAGATATGGGACCATAACTGGAATGAATAATATGATGCATGTAATTGTGTATGGGGAAAAGTGTAAAAGAGTTGTCCTACAAGGCTCAAAGTTCATGGGGATGGTTAATGGCACTGGAACGCTTGTGTTAAATGCAACTACAATTATAAGGAGATCCTCGCTTAGTGGAAGAGTAAGCACATGTAAGGCTTCAAGAAGAGAAGGTGAACATAGTCATCCACGTATGTGGTGTGTAGAGAATCATGGAAATTCTTTATATATGTAGTTGTGCGTTGCCAAAAATATAGATACATTCACAGATTGATTGATTGGGATAATGCGCTAAGGAGGTGGGTAGTGAGAGAACATTTAAGCAAGATAGATTCGTTCAATGGGCTGGAGAGACTTCATTCTAAGACTTATCTTAAGAGAGACTTTAGTGAGCGAAGCCGCCAGTACACGCTAAGGATAGTTAGTTACGACCCTATCCTTTAGTTATGGTGTTTTCAATTCAAATTGTTAAATGGTTTCCTTATCAAAGTGACATTTTCTTAGAAAGGGAAGGTTTATGAATGAGTCAAGGCCTACCCACCTTGAAAGGTGAGGGTATACCCTTTTATTCTCAAGGCTACTATTGCTAAAGATATTGGCTTTCCACTGCTCAACGTTATTATTACCACTCTAATCATGGCTATCACCGCTATCATACCACTCTGATCACATCTATCACTATTATCATACCACTCTGATCATGACTATCATCCCTCTGACTACCGTGTTAGAAAATTATATTTTACGGAGCAATGGAACACATAAAATATTGCATAAATATAAATACAGAAAACATGTAAAACAAGAGAGACACAGATATACGTGGTTCAACCAGTTTGGGCTACGTCCACGGAGAAATAGCCAATCATTCATTTTATATTATCCAGCAAACTAAAGAGATACATCCTACAGCAGATCCATTGTGACTCCCTCTTCGCTCTCAATCTCCTCTCTCTTCTTCATTCAGAATACATATATACATAAACGTAATACAATTCCCTCATATATAGTGAGGGGTTACCTTCTAGGGAAAAAAACCCTAAACTAAACATAACTTCTACCATCAGATCATTTGCCTAATGAACGACCCAAATTGACTAGAAATTACTAGACTTTTACAAGGAAATTTTACATCTATTTTTAGCTTTGGGGGCACTGCCCCCAAATGCCTGCTGGGGGACCGCCGGCCACCAGACCCCCGCGGGGGAGGCAAGTCCCCCCCACGTACATAGGCTCCACACCCAACATACTGCTGAGGCTCTCATATGATTATTAGAATTATATATGAGTTTTTGAGTTGACAAGGCATGACAAAGACCAAAGGGTCAGCTATTTCCCACGAACAAATGGTACACTCACAACCGGTATCAACCGAACCATCAAGTCACCATAGCCAAGTCACCTTCCCTATCTTCATTTGCGCTAAGCTCTCTCTACATTTCTACCCCGCTAGCTACCTCACTTGTACTATGTTGCATCTCGATATGGATACAGTACTCAAGATACTTTACCATCCAAGAAAACACACAACCAATCCCCATCCAAGCTACCAATCAAAATATCCAATAGCAAAGCTCCTCAAGCCAGAAAGAAAAAATAGGCAGTGTATGTAGATTTGGTATTTCCAGCCAATGAATGAAGGAATGAAGGAAGGCAAGCTAGCTAGCTAATGATGGTAGTTAGCTAATGATCCAAGTATGAATAATGGGAGTTAGCTAATGATCTAAGTATGAATGTGATCCAAGTACGCCAGCAAGCAAGGTAGCCGAGAAAGAAAAGAAGGTAGGCCAAGCTTATCACCAACACTCGATGGATATATTTATTTAGAGAAAAAAGCGATATAAGGACCCAAAACGAAGAATCTATGCTTTAGGGGGACTAGCAAAATGATTCTACACCTGTAACCCCCACCTAGAGAAAAATGATTTTATTACGGACATGATTATGGACAGTTAGTTGAGGAAAGGTTCTGGCTCCATCTTCATATTTTTTCGGATAGATTGATTGGTAAATACTCCCACCCATCCATCTGCGGAACAACGAGACCCAACAAGACCCTCATTACTCCTGAATCCAGGTTTCCTGCGCAGGAAAGTGCTTAGCGAGCCCCATGTGTGGCTTTCTGTTAGCAATTCCAGGCCCCCCTACTTCTAAATGAGGTGGCTAGAGCACGAATGGAGCTATGCACGAATGATCAAGCACATGCACAAGGTAGTTTTGGCATTTAAGATCAAAAAAACCTAGGCGAAGCGATCTTGTTCCAATCATGAATAAGGTATATTTGTTGGCACGTCGATACTTTCTAATTCCCAGTACTTTGTTCTAGTTTATATTTGTAATGATCAACAAATGGGAAGGTTTCTATCAATTTTGACTCCGATTAAAATCAATCGATTGGTAGAATGTGAAAGGTTTATTCGTGCTCAACACATCTCTCCCCCTATGAAGAAATAAGTGCTCAACCTCTCCCCTCATCATGCATGGAGCTAGCTGTGGTATAAATGTGTATAGCTAAATAGAAGGTAGGATGGGGATAGAGATAGATGGAGATAGAGTTAGTATTATAGGTATTAGCATTATAAGTCGCATGAGTATGATGGATGGATGGTTGTTATGGTTGGAATGGCTAGGTACTTCTGTCATTAGTTAATATAGAGGATGGTTCCATTTTTCATAAGCTAAGATAGGTTGGGTGGTATTGGTATTCGATAGATAGGATGGGTGGGATTGGTTTGTCTGATAGAATTCGTTCAATATAGATAGGCTGGATGGGATTGTAGATAGGTGGGATTGCGGTTGTTGTAGTTCCAAGAGAAAGTAGATGGATTTAATGTCTGATCTATTTGTAGTAAAACTCTCTGTTGTTGTCTTTACCAAGGTAGATGGGCTTTTTGATCTAAGTAATTCCATACAAATCCTTGTGATGTTCTTGATCCAAGTGGTTCCAATAGTAGGGAAGTATTGTAGATAAATCCTTCAACAATGCTGCTATTATATACGTAATTACGCTTTAGCGGATTCTACCCTCACTGACCAACTTCCTTGTGTTGATGGCCCGTCAAACGAAGATTTAGCCATTAAATTCAATCCTTCTTCAATGCAATTATTATATATTTCATTATGCAATTTTGATAAATCGATAGCTTTAGTGGTGTGTGCTAAGATATTTCCTATTTTTGAAAATCGATCGGCATGTGGATTTTCCGCTTATTTATTTTCTCTCCATGTCCATCTTGTGGAGTTCATTAGCTCAGGGAAGGCTAGCTTTATCCGAGATTAGGTTCGATATTTCGTGCCTGGAGAAGAGCTAGCTAGAGAGAGTCTACCTGCTTGAATGATTGATTGATTGATGAAGAGTCTCCCTCCTTGATTTCATGATTGAATGCTTGCTTGATCGAATGATGAAGAATATGCCCACTTGAATGATAGAGATAATTCCTTCTTGATTTCATGAGTTAGCAGAGTCTTTTTGAATGAGAGAGAGTCTGCCTCCCTATTTGAATGATTGATTGAGAGTTGGCAAAGTATGCTTTCTTTCTTAATGGATTGAGTGAGCTTGGTTGAGTGAGCTAGGCATATTTTCTTGATTGGTTGATTAATATCTAAAGATGAGCTCTAAGTCTAGTCATAAGGATGGATAGCTTATGTGTCTAGATTGATGGGTCTGGGCCTGATGGTGACTAGGTTGTTAATCAGGTTGGGTAGTTCCTTTGAGAACTTGTCTACTATTTTTGGCTTTGTCTAAATAAATAAATCTATGTATTCATGTAAGGTTTCTTGGCTGGAAGGATGAGTATAATGATTTAAGGTAGGAAAGGTCAGGTTGCTTGGGTGAAGGCTCATGGTTTCCAACATATGGTGAAAGGTTCTAGGTCCAAGGTTAAGGCATCGGTGTGCTTGGCATAGTCGGTGGTGAATAAATAATTTTTAAGATGAGGTTCAAAGCTAATACTCTTGGTTTCATACTTCTATAGATAGATTCAATGCTTCTTTCTATTGAATGGCTTAATGGGTTAAAGGTTCCTGGTTACAGGCTAGAGGTGAAAAGTCAAAAGTCTATCATTTTTGGTCCTTGTTGATTCTGGTGATGAAGGCATAAAGTAGGCTAAGGCATATGTTTCAAGGGTTAAGTTGTTTCATTTCTAATTCAAGGCTTTTCTCTATGGTATTGGGCTTAAGGTTCAGCCATAAGGATAAAAGGCTTGGACTTACTTGCTGGCTATGTTGGACTGTGATTGTTGGTGAAAGGCAAAAGGTTCCTTGTGTGGCTCTTGGTGATTCGATCATTAGGCATACTCGGTTGGGAGAATAAACTAATAAAGCTCCTCAACCTCACTAGTTTGGTCAATTCTCCCCAAATAGTGGATCATCAACGTAAGTAAGAATATTGTGGGTTAGTCTTATCAGGCACCTTCCTGATTATGGTCTTCGCTCCCTTCTTCCCAGTGTGAGGTTAGGCTGGATTTGGTGTTGGGTTTTCTTGTATTTTGGTGAAAGAATCCATGGGTTCAAGCAACTTCATTTCAAATCATTCCATCCTTGGGTTTCCCCAGTCTAATATTATAACTTATGGGTGGGTCTAACTATTTAGCAAGCAAGCCCTTGCATTGGTCAACCAACAAGAGGATAAAAACCAAGCCTTGGTTCTTATCCCATCCATTAGATTCATGAAAAAACTAGATCTTCCCTGACTATAGCATTATATATAAACTAACTAGAGCTTCTGAGGTCAATGAATATCCAGTCCAGTGACTAGACCAACTAGCTATGGGTTAGCTCTAGTTCTTCTTCCTTTTCTTCTTGAAGTTATTGGATTGGGTGTGGGGGCCTTTCCTTACTTATTTTCTTGGCTTTCCCCCTAAATCCTATTATTCTATTACATTATCCGAAGTAAACCCATACTCTTACCACGATAGAAAGCCCCTTACCCTCAAAAATCATATACCTATGAGAGAGCACCACTAACATGGATCCTATACCACACTAAGCTCCCGAATATCAATAAGAAACAAGATTTTTCCTTATCCTTCCCTTTCCGAGCCATAACCTTCTTTTTTCTTTTTTGGGCTTGAGCCTGACATTCAAGAACAGGTCCTAAGCTTCGGGTCCTTCCCTTCTCCTTCCTTCTCAGGACCTTAATAAATATTACCACGGTATCTAGCCCCAAATAACTACAGGCCTTACATTACAGGGCCTCAGATTCATAAGGTGAAGTGAGATAAGGAAGGGTGAACAAGACAAGTAAGTGTCTCTCTATGGGATCCATGATTTGAAAGTGGGTGTTTTGGACAAAGGAGGAGAGGTTACAATTTTACCAGTGGGTGGAGGTAATAAGTGGAGCTACTAGACACACCTACTTCTTATTACTTCCATATTTTGACCTACTTATTGTACTTGGCTAAAGGTTTTCCCAAGTTCAAGGCTTTTGTTTCCTATCTCCTGGTGAATGATTGGTTTTTCCCCTCCTTGAAGACTGCTCTGTTATATTTACTTCTTCAACTCCTAATACGAACACCCCACCCTTGCCTTACCTTTCAAGTGCATACAACCTCTCTACTTTCAGACTTTAGAGCTACACATGTTAGGATTAACCCACTTGGATGAATTAAGGGCTTAAGAGGTCTCGCTATCACCCGTTCTCTTAGATGTTGCTATCACGACCAGATATTAGAACCTCCTTACCTTACCCTACTATGAGAATACTTGGTTTGTTAATGAGGCTTGTCAGAGTGAAAAGACAAAATCAATATCCTTGTCAAAGGCCATGTTTCACTAAAGAAAAATGCTCGTTCAGGGTAGAATGTTATATGAGACAAACCTTATTGTAAATCCCTGATTAACACATCTGGACCGGATGCTAGAGTAAATCGCATCATTCCCTGTAGTTTGATTTCCTTCCCTTATTCCATACCGACCAAACCTACCTATCTCTCTAGACTCTCTCCGTATAACCTCATGCACCATCAATATATATATATATATATATATATATATATATAGAGAGAGATAGATATATATATATATAGAGAGAGAGAGAGAGAGAGAGAGAGAGATATATATATATATATATATATATATATAGATATGGGAAGCTTATAAAATAGTAGTGTCGGCTTCGCAGCCCGATATGAAAGACTCGGATCTGATTCCCATCCCTCATGAAGTTTCTTCATCAGGCTCAACACACAAATCTAAACTCACATTATGAGATAGAAATACATTCTCACATTGTTGTATATCACAACATTTGATGGTTTCACCGCACCAATAAACTCCATTGAAGGTTTGACTTCCTTTCTTTTACTGGTGCTCCCACCAGCCTTCATATCCGACAGGGCATAGTAGTTTCTCCATTCCTTGATTGAATGTCTACTTGCTTCCTTCTTCTAGCAGTCTCCCTTGCTTGAAGGAATACAACATGAGAGCTTGCTCGAATTCATTATTTCCTACCTTACCCCTTGCTTTAACCTAGGAGCATGGATGGGAGGCCCAACCCATGACTTGATCTTAGAATAAGTACCAGATGGATGGCATGGGTTGATGGTTTCTTTTATTATGAATTTCAGGACTCTATAACAATGGATTTAGCCCTAACCCATCAATGCCATGATGCCAGCTAGCTAGGAAGACAAAAGAAGTAGGCGAGTATGGCATGGGCACGAAACACCCCCCTTTATTTACTAACTAGAACTAGACCTAGTTGATATCTTTGTACCTTTACTTAGGCTTTGGAGGGACACACTATATGGGATTGGCATTGGATTAAGCTAGGAAGGATTAGCTAAAGGGAACTAGACCTTAACCTTTACTTACTCTTCTATTTATACACCTCCTAGAAGTAGTAGATATTTAGCCCTATACCTTGGAACGCATGGCATATTGTTAGTCACCCATGTTAGTAGAAATTAGAAGAAGCTTATGGGATGGGAATTTGGATTTGTTGATGAGACCTTATAAGCCCTAGGTGTGGATGTGTTGGATTAGCACCTTACCCTTCTATATGATACTCCCGGAACCCTACGATGATGGAACAAATTGAGTTACTTACCAACACACGCATGAGACCATAAATAGATGTAGGGAATAATATCAAGATAAGCACTTTCCTTGGGTAAACAAACCACCCACCTACAAGTAATAGATTCTTTGTAGTAGCCCTATAAAATGAGGAGCAACCCTATAACATGAGGTCCTCCAAGTTAGCATTCTTATCGAACCTTAGGAGCACCAGATTGAATGACATAGAGGATGGAATGGGTTGATTGATGATCCCTTACCATAATTGAACATCATAGAATCAGCCTATTTACCGTATTCCTTAGATAATCGAAACAATTAATTATAAAAATGTAAAAATAAATAAAAATAATAAATGGTCAAACTTAAAATAATAATAATAATATTAATTAATTAACTAAATAAATAAATCAATAATGAAAAAAAAAGTAATTGTTTATTAGTAGTCAAGATAAAAATACAAATAAATAATAAAAATTATATATATATATATATATATAGAAATAATAAAAGTTAAGAAATTATATATATATATATATATATATATATAGATATATATATATATATATATATAGATATATATATATATATAAACTTAAGAAGAATGATAGGGATCCAACAACTGCCAATTTTCCAGCCATCTTCACTATTCAGATTCTTTGGCCTCCTTTCAATCTCTATTGCTTCCCTAAACTTACTGAGATGGAAATTATCTATCTTAGGAATGGCTGAGACATCTTCAATGTAGATGTCATGTTTTGCCTTTTCTGCATGTTTTGCTAATGCTGAGGAGCGAGTCCTCCCATGTTTGATGTCTACTGCATGTTCCTAAATCCTCTGATTTATTGAGCGGCCATTTTCACCAACATAGGGTGTTCCACATGAAAAAGGGATTACATAAACACCTTTCATATTCTTAGGGTCCACGGTGTCTTTTACAGATGTTAGGGAACTTTGAATAGTGTTAAGGGGTGTGAAGGTTGAGGGAATCTTGTGCTTTCTTAGGATCCTTGCAATCTTGTCAGTGGCCACTTGTATAGAAGGAAGGTTTCCCCCAGAAAATCGATCGTTGGGTTCTTTTTAAATCTTCGAACTTTTGCCAGTCTTAAGGAAAGCCCGAATACATTGGAGCTTATTCTAACCATTACTTTTGAAAACCTCAAGGAGATGGGTTTTCCCATCTTCAAGATGATTTTCGTCAAAAAATATAAATGCACAATTGGTTAGAGTGTTGAGAACACCCAAGTTTTGAACAGGGAAATGATTTTAAAAAATAATAAAATTATGCAATCATTGATTGAATTATTTAATCAATGTTTGTAGACATGTTTAGTCAACATATTATATTTTGGTAAATCATAAACAATTCATATTGAGGAAGACTTAAACATTATATGGCATCAAATGTTACAAGGTATTGCAATCACAATTCCAATAAAATGTTTTCATAAAACTAAAGGTAATGAATTATTTAAGTGAGTTTGTAAACATGTTTAATCAACATATTATATTTTGGTTAATCATAAAAAAATCATGTTGAAGAAGATTTAAATGTTATATGGCATTAACTCTTATAAGGCATTACAATCACAATTCCAATAAAACGATTTCATAAAACTAAAGGTAAGCGTTATATGGCATCTATAAATTTAAATGAGAGATTTCATTAAAATAAATGAAATCATTAATAATGTTAATCCATAGTGTCAAAGTCATCAATTCGAAACACTATGGGTAAAAAAAATTCAAGTAACGTTAAAGGTTGGTGTGTCTGAGTCCATTTGCGATCCCTGAGTGATTTTAATGGCTTAGATAACGTGAGTAGCAATTTCTTAGTGACAAAATACTTCCACAAATCATGGAAAAATAGAAAATAAAATAAAAACATGAGTATGATATGAAAGAACATAATAAAGATGAGCAATATGCATATCAATATGCATGTCAAATTTACATCTCATCAAAGTCAATAAACAAGTCATATATACATGTCAAATCTAATATATAACAATTTATATGTATGTTAAGTACGTCCACCACGAAAGCTAGCAATCGCTACTAGAGGTAGACGATCTAATCACTACCCATGTCAAATAACAATAATGAAAATAGCCACGAAGAAATATGGCATGTGACCTTAACATGTACAACATTAATAACTTGTGTAGTAGGTGTAACATATATTGAGGAGTTAGGTCGTCAAATTGGAATATGTGGTCACATCGAAATATCTATTTGGAAATCATAATTATCACCGTTCATTTTGGAATAAGGAATAAAGAGGTAAGGAAAACTAGGAGTAATGCGAGGACATAAATCAGCAGTGAATGAGGATAGTGATTATAAGGTAAAGATGATTACGTTGAGGTTGGAAAAAATTATCTACATAAAAAGATTTAAAATTTATTTAATAAATAAAAATATGTAAAAAATATTTACATAAAAAGATTTAGGATTTATTTAATAAGGAAAAATATTATAAGATAGATAATTTAAAAGAAAGTGTTTTCTATTAAATTAATTCAAATTGATCAATACTTAGTTTTACTATAGAGTTATTATTAATGTTTATTTTCATCTTAATATTAATCAAGAACAATATTTTTTATTTTTAAAATTGAAATGATTGTCTCTCTATAATATCTTAGTTTCTTTTCTTACCTCTAAATTTTTATTGCCCACAACTTTTTCTCAAATTTTAATATAAGAATAATTTTAATACTATCTATATTTTGCAAAATAATGTTCTTCTTTATTTCTCATTAGTCTAACTAGAATTCGATATTGTTATGCCATCTCTTATAATTATATAGAGAATATTATATAATAGTAAAAGTGTTAAAAATGTAGGAAAAAGGTAGTGAGAATATAATATATAAATTTGATAAAATAAATTAGAAGTAAAATATATTTTTAATAAAAATAATTTATTTAAAAAAAAAAAATTAATATAAAAATATATATAATTATATGATAATAGTTACCTTGCAAACTAGAATTTGAATACCCTAGTCGTCGTTGTCATTTTTCCTAACACTAAACTCCTCATCAACCATGGTTGACATTGTAGAAGGGGGTTGCACTCCTTCCTATAGCAAGGTTGTTGCAAGAGAAAAATGAACTTGCTAGCCCTCATTCTCAAACCACCAAATCTTGAAATGATTGTTAGGAAAACAATTGAAAGTGTTCCTCATCACAAACTTCAACAATATGAAGATCTATAGGGAGTTTCCTTGCCAAGGCAACAATACATCCAAAGTTTGATGTGCACTCTAATCATACTAGGAAGTACATTCAATACATGAGGATTCACACCCTAATTGTCATATTCCTTTACATCTAACCCTCAGAAAAGGTGCTCTTCTACTCAATCTAGAAAATATTGAAGCCTAAGGGGCAAATAAATCTGGAACTTGACACAAAAAGGATTTTTTACCATTGTCTTCACTAACATATAAGACCATATGAGAGTATTTGAAAACTGCTCTTATTTCTTTAACTCTACAGGACTATATCTTAGGTTCTGAATGGAAAAAAATTTCCCAGAAAAAAATATTTCATGGTAGCCCCATTTTAGATTCGAATGTACATCTGGCTAAGGGAATTCTAGGATATCGAGATATTAGTCGATATCAGTAATGCCCTAGGAAACTTCGTTAAGGATTGTACACTATGAAACAAGGTAGGTATATCTCATTCATTCATATCTTTGTTTATAGGAAAATTTCAGGTCCCCTTTCCAATTCGATGGATATCTACTATTAAGATGAGCTCTCAAACCATAGTTTGGGTTATGAACATATATAGTTCTATTGAAGAAGATGAAACAAATATGGCTATCTATAAAATAATTCTCCCCTACTTGCTCCTAAGCCTACTTCAGCCCTACCCTAGTCATTGACCAAGATAGCCTATTTAAATCGATAAACTTTCTTCGAGGCCCCAAGTCCCCACCAACAAAATTACACTATTGAAAAACCCGAGTTACAAGCAAAAATATTAATCCCCTCAAAAACCTAGAAATCCTAGCTCCATCGATGAATCCCCTTGCTTTTGAGGTTGACATGTTCGACTCAAAAGCTTCCACAAATCATATCAAGGTTCCTCAAGCTTAGTCATCAAAACCCTTAAATCCTTAATCTCAAGAACCACCAAAGCTAGAGAACAAATTGGTGTTCACTAATGAATTGAATGAGCATATGGAATTGGATGCTCTAAACCCTCCCAACATTTATAGAGCATGGAAATACAAGGATCCAAGTTAAATTCTAATACCTAATGTCAAAATATTAAGAAGAGTCATTCTCAATTCTAGGAACAAGATTTAAAAGGCATCAATAGGCCAAAAACACTCTATTCCACTAGGTATTGATATAATCTATAAAGGAAACATCAATTCCACATAAGGATGAGAAGAAAAAGGGTAGAAAGGGCAACCATAAAATCTTAGAAGAATTACGGGATATTCTTGTCAAATCAAGAGGAATCAAGTTGATTTCATAGGTGTATCCCTCCTCCGGTCCCTCTCCTCCATTAATATCACCTCCTGGAATATTAGAAGCCTTAATTGCAGGGGAAATCAAAGGATCATCAAAAAGAAATGGATCTTGGAACATCCAAATTTCATGATGATTTAGGAAACCAAATATTCCTCTGAAGCTTTTAATAAAATGATAAACAAATGGCATCATGGTTTTCAATCATTAGGTCTATATGCTAAAGTTCAATTTGGAGGCTTAGATATCAAGTGGAACTCACAAGATGTGTTTATCCTCAACATGTTTGCTTTTAGAAATATTACCATCCAATTCCATCTCATTGGATCATCGAAGCATTGTTTCCTCTCAAATCTCTATGACCCCTCTCTTCTTAGAGACAAATCTTACTTCCTTAGTTCAATCAAAAAGTGCAATCTTCTTCTTTTCCTAGTGTTCCTAGATCTTGGGAGAGAATTTTAGTCTAACAAAATTGCTTGAGGAAAAGAAGGGTGGTATCTTAAAACTTAAAGAAAAATCCAAATTGTTTGAGGACGTTATGGCCTCCTTTTATTTGGTATATCTCGACAACATCAACCATGATTATGCTTGGAATAAATATAGAAGGGGTTCTCAAAAAATACCTTCAGCGAGTGGCCAATTCAACATTTGTCAAAATATCATGGAAAGGGACGTTTTCATGGAATCCTCCATCCCTCCGAGTCATGGATAAGACCAATAGCTTATTAAACTTAATGTTGAAATCAAATATCATCTCATAAATACACCCTTTCACCTAGAACGATTTTGACTTCAACATTTATACTTCCAAACAAATGTCAAAGATTGGTGGGATGAACTAGCTAACCTTAATGACTTAGTTACGTTTTGTCTTCATAAAAGAATGAGACACATCAAAATTCAACTTAAAACATGGAATAAGGAGAAATTTTGTAATATCCTACAAGACAAGCATAAGCTATTTAGTTATAAGGAACAATGGATGGATATTATTTAGTTATCAGGCGCAATACTGATCCTTATACAGCTAAATTAGTTGAAATTTGTCTTACCTCCACTTTCTTTACCTTTGAAGGGGAATTTTATGAACAAACTTGTGGTATTGCCATGGGTTCCCCCTTTTCCCCTATCGTGGCTAATTTGTTCACAAAAAAATTTGAATCTAAGGCATTGTCCACTACTCTACTCCAACCGAAGTTGTGAAAAATATTTGTGGATGACACTTGCATCATCTGACCCCATGGTCAGGAAAGGTTGGACCTATTTTTCCAACGTCTTAACAATCAATCGAGTTACATTAAGTTTACTATGGAATGTGAAATTGGTGGGTGTCTACCTTTCCTTGACAACTTTACTTCTAAAGAAGAGGATGTTTCTTTCACCCATCAGTCTTTCGGAAGAAAACCTAGACAAAGCAATATCTTAATGCTAATTCCCATCATTTGCCTGCTCAAAATCTAGGTGTTCTCGACACCCTAGCCACTAGGGCATTAAGATTTTATAATGAAAAGCAACCCGAAGATGAAAAACACATCTCTTGAATGTTTTCAATAGTAATGGTTATAGTAAGAACCAGTGTCTTAAGGATTTCCTTAAAGATGAAAAATGTCCTATGATTAAGAAGGATCCCAGGGATAGGTTTTCACAGGTGCATCTTCCATTTATCCAAGGGATCACTGATAAAATTGCAAGGATATTGAGGAAAGATAAATTCCCCTCTAGCTTTAGGCCCCTAAATATCATTAAGAGCTCTCTAAGGTCTGTGAAGGAGCATGTGGACCCCAAGAATATGAATGGTGTTTATCTCATCCCTTGTTCATGTGGACTCCCTACATTGGTGAGAGTGACCGCTATATAAATGAAAGGATTCATGAGCATGCGACATACATAAAACTTGGGAGGACATGTTATTCAGTTGTGGTTGAACATACGAAAAAGACTAAACATCATATATGCATTAAGGACACTCAGGTCATTCCTCGAATTGATCATTCCCATCACCGTAAGTTTAGAGAAGCTATAGAAATTAAAAGAAGACCTAGTAATCTAACAAAGAAGAAGGTTATAAGATTAGTAGTTGTTGTGTCTCTCCCTTATCTTCCTAGTTTTAATTTTTATTTATTTATTTATTTAATTATCTATCTTTCCATTTATTTATTTATTTATTTATTTATTCATTATTATAATTGATATTATTATTATTATTATTATTCTCTTAACTTAATTCAACAGAATCATGCCCGGAAATAGAATAGAATAAAGTCATAGGCAGACTAAAATCCCGAAGGGGGATACATGGCCAGCTAACCTTGTTCCCTTCCTCTAACCCTTCTATCTATTCATAACTCAGAGTCTGTTTTCTTTGCTTGCCTCTATCCATATTCTTAAGGCAGGAGATGTGGGATCTAACAACCGGAAATGAAGAGATTCTGCAACTAGACAACCACACCCTATGGAAAACCGGACACTCCATCCCTACGGAGACGAACACCCAAACCCTATGGAATCAGAAAGATCCACACACGCACCCAATAATACTAGGTTGTGCAGGATCATTATTATAATCTTTGGGTAGATTTTAATTTTAATTTCTTAACCTATTTAAATCAGAATATTTGTGCAAAGTTGTATATATTTTTTTCCTATAATTAATATATATGTATATACATATATATATATATATATATATATATATATATCTAAATTTAATTTTTATTTATTGATTTATCTTAATATTTTTATTAAAATATTTAATCAAAAATTTATTTAGAAATTGAAATATTTATTAAAAATTTATTTATTTTAAATAAAACATTATTGTTAAATTAAATATTTATATAGTTAAATCTAGAGGTTTAATTATTCAAAGCTTTAAATCTATTTAAATATTTAGTTAATTTTAGCATATTTATTGGTTAGTCATAGATTTAAATTCAAATATATTTTATTTAGTTAACCATAAAAAGTTAGATAATTATTTATACAATTAAAGTCTTCATTCATTAATTATAATATTTTTAATATATAATCAAAATTAGCTATTAAATTATTACTTTACAAAAATTAACTTTTTCCAGGGCTATTTAATATGCTGCCATGATGTGACTCTGACAGATGATTTATAATATTTTTTAATATTTAGTCAAAATTAACAATTAAATTATTACTGTCCAAAATTTAACTCTATTCATGACTATTTAATTTATTTCCATGATGTGACTCTGCATCTTGTCTTGATAAACCGCACCAGATGTAAAAGCGTAAAAAAAAACGTGATATAATTAATACCCAAATATATTTTAACAATCATAATTATGGAAAAAAACTTAAATTTAGAAATTATATAATTATATATAGATAAAATGAGAACAAAATACAAAATTTTTCATTCGAGAAATGTTCTCATTTTCTTCATAAATTCATAGATATTACTTAATTTCCAATAAACGTGAGTTTGAAATATTTTTTTAAAAATCATTGCATCTCAATTGTAACAATCACTTCAATAACCTTTCTTTATGGGATATTGTGAATACAATGGTATTCGTTATTGCATGGAAATGAGTTTATTTATGAAAGGGATTTTATGGCATCATCAAGGGCAGAAGACAATTTTGTAGTTTGCACCAGAAGCACAGGTGAACGTGCTTGAAACATCATCCTTTGCATAGCTGTAGGCCTGTGGGCATTGATCCTTGAAGATGACTTTGATCTTCAAGATGACTTTGGTCAAAAAAATCTTATTGCACAAGTGGTTAAAGTGTTGAGAATATCTAATTTTTGAACAGTGAAATGATTTTAAAAAATAATTAAATTATGCAATCATTGATTCAATTATTTAATCTATGTTTGTAAACATGTTTAGTCAACACATTATATTTTGATAGACCATAAATAATTCATATTGAGGAAGACTTAAACATTATATGGCATCAATTGTTTCAAGGTATTGCAATCACAATTCCAATAAAATGTTTTCATAAAACTAAAGGTAATGGATTATTTAAGTCAGTTCGTAAACATGTTTAATCAACGTATTATATATTGGTTGACTGTATAAAAATCATGTTGAAGAAGAGTTAAATGTTCTATGGCATTAACTCTTATAAGGTATTACAATCACAATTCCAATAAAATGATTTCATAAAACTAAAGGTAAGTTTTATATGGCATCTGTAAATTTAAATGAGATATTTAATTAAAATAAATGAAATCATTAATAATGTTAATCATTAGTGTCAAGGTCATCGATTTGAAATACTATGGGTAAAAAAAATTCAAGTAATGTTAAAGTTTGGTGTGTCCGAGTCCATTTGTGATCCCTCACTGATTTCAATGGCTTAGATACCGTGAGTGGCGATTTCTTAGCTACAAAATAATTCCACAAATCATGAAAAAAGTAGAAAACAAAATTAAAATATCAGTATGATATGAAAGAACATAATAAAGATGAGCAATATGCATATCAATATGCATGTGAAATTTACATCTCATCAAAATCAATAAGCAAGTCATATATACATCTGAAGTGTAATATATAACAATTTATATGTATGTTAAGTACCATTTCTAACTAAGTCCACCACCAAAGCTAACAATTGCTACTAGAGGTAGACGATCTAATCACTACCCATGTCAAATATAGCATGTGACCATTTCATGTACAACATCAATAACTTGTGTAGTAAGTGTAACATATATGGAGTAGGGGGAAAAATACGTAGATCTTTAGAATATGGTATAGCTAGCGACACATCTGGAGGAGGAACGGGAACAATGGGTTGATTAGTGGATCATGTGAAGGAGGAATATGAAAAGTGCGTTGATTAGTGGAACATGTGAAGGATTGATGGGTGGAAATGGTGCTATTGGTGACACATGTGGAGGTAGAAGAGGAGTTGTTAGTGATCATTAGTGGATGGTGTAGTTTGTGACACATGTGGAGGTGAAGCAAAAAGATGAAGAGGTGATAGATTGGTGGTTGATGTAACAAATAATGCACGTGCGAAGACAAGGGAATGTCAATTGGTTTTTGTACCATATGGTGGAAAATCATGCAATGGACGATTAAGATCAATGTCCTCAAAGGATAAATTAGATAAAGTGGAATGTGTGCCTAGGAAATGTCAATTGGTTTTTGTGCCGTATGGTGGAAAATCATGCAATGGAGGATTAAGATCAATGTCCTCAAAAGATAAATTAAATAAAGTGGAATGTGTGCCTATCTTTGAACCTTTAGATGAAAGTGATAACATTGAAAACCATATGCATTAGTGATAAATGCTGCTTCTTTGATTAGAAGAGTCAAAGGAGATCCCATATGTCCCCAAAATTAGCCTGCACTTGTTCTTGCCAGCACTTTAACACTATGTTTTGCCCTATGCCAACGCTTGGTCGCCACCTATATAAATTTTTGCTGCCTACACAATAAACGAACACTAATTTTAGATCACAAATGTTGTAACTCCAATTCTACTGTTCACAAAACAAATACGCATTTATTTATTTTTTCAGTAAGAAAAAATCAGCATGTTATATATTGAGAAAAACAAATACGCATTTATTTATGACGTATAAAAAGAAGATAATTGTTTAATATTTTGGTTATTCTAATTGAAATTAGTTGATGCAAGCATTTTTGCTGCCCACGCAGTAAACGAACACTAATTATGGATGACAAATGTTGTAACTCCAATCCTACCGTTCACAAAACAAATAAGCATTTATTTATGACATATGAAAAGAAGATAATCGTTTTAGATTTTCGTTATTCTATTGAAATTAGTTGATGCAATTTTTAGCGAGATTTATAACCTTTTTTATTTAAATTGTATTTTAATACATAAATAAATTTCACATATTAAAAATACTTCAATTATTTAATTTTTACCAAACAAACATATAATTTTAAACTTTAAAATTTTATAGATTTCAAACAAAATTTAAGAGGAGCAAAAAACTCAAAACATAAAACATCTAGATTACAGTATTTTACAGCTCAAGTTTATTGATATTATCAATTTTTTCCCAATTTTGATTGAATTTGGATTATTGAGAAAAATCATAGTTGTCTTGAGTGCGATTTTTTGGACTTTGTAGTGCTGGAATACAACAGAAAAATTTAAATTGGTTTTTTAATTTTATATATAGATTGCATTCAACACCCTGAAAAATTCTTATCCATCAAACTTATGATTTCAATAAATTCTTGCAAATTTTAAAAAATTCAATTAAAAAACTTTAAAAAACTCTACCTAAAAACCATTCAAAAAATCACACATAGCTAATGACTCAGAACCTGTCGCCACCTGATATCGTCCTAAGCGCCGCTTCCCATGGCGCTATTTTCTGCGTTCTTTTTGGGTTTATTCAAAGCGGTAATTTGTTTTTCTCTATGACAAACATTATTGAATGATGCCAACAACGAGAACCAAAGATTATCCGGCTTCTTGGCCGACCAACGGAAGTGGTTTCTTTTAGCGAAGCCGACTCGTCATAAAAGTGGGATGGAAGACAGATGTCTCTTGCTGTGTTGATGTTCCCATGTGGCTGTTGTACATCAGAAGCTTTTAGTGGTTGTATTCAAAAGGTTGACGTGTCACCATACCCAACCGTTGAAATCCAAAGTCGTCAAATTGAAATATGTAGTCACATTGAAATATCTATTTGGAAATCATAATTATCACCGTTGATTTCGGAATAAGGAATAAATAGGTAAAGAAAAATAGGAGTAATGCGAGGACATAAATCAGCAGTGAATGAAGATACTGATCATAAGATAATGGTAAAGATGATTACGTTGAGGGAATATTTTGCATATCAGCAATCTTTTTTTTCTTGCGCGCGCTCTGCTCTGAACCGCGGAGCTGGGATTAGGTTTGCAGCCGCCGCCAAGATTGGACGCTGCCATGAGCGGACCTGGGGTGGGGAGTCCGCTCCCACCCCTCCATCAACCTCTGAAGAAGCTTTCCGCAGACTCTTAACGCAGAAAGGAAAGAAACGCCAGACTTCTGATGTGCCGAAATTCATAAAAAAGCTCGAAGAAATACCAGAGATTGCACTCCCAGAGGAACAACCGATTAAAATCGCTCTTGCTCTGGCTGACAGAGGCCTGGTAGGGCAGTTTATGGGCCGCTGGCCTTCCACTAAAACCACGGAAGATTGGATTCAGCGAAACTGGAGACCTCAGCTGAAAAACAACGTGATCTGTTATGCTCTGGGACAAGGCTATTTCATTTTCGAATTTACCACCAAAGAAGATCGTGATCTGGTGTTCAGAAACGGGCCGTATTTTATGGGAAATCAGGGACTGTATCTTAACAAATGGAGCCCTGACTTCGATCCCTCTGTCGATGTCCCTAAGGAGGCGCCGGTCTGGGTACGACTACCTAATCTCCCTATAAATTGTTGGAGCTATCAATCATTGCAGAAGATTGGTAACGGGCTGGGTCGTTTCATAGACAAAGCTGATCATAAGGGCCAATATACATGCGCCAGAATCTGCGTGGAAGTCGATCTGGAAGCCGGTCTACCAGAAGCAGTCAAACTTACAGTTGGAGAATGGCAGCATTACCAGAAGCTGGACTACGAGTAGTTGCCCTTCAAATGCCGAACCTGTCATGAGCATGGACACTTCCAGCGAAACTACCCAAAAGCTCCAATAGGGAACACGGTTGAAGAAAAAGGATGGAAAGAAATCAAAAAGGGAAAGGCTGTTCCAAAGCCCCCGGGGCAGAACAATACCGTTCCTTTGAGGAAGCCTCAAACTAATTCAAAAGTCGTTGCTGCTTCTAAAGATGGCTCCTCCTCAGGAGAAAAGGTGGATGTCATGGAGACCCAAGAGGAAACAGAAAATAAGGTGAAGCAAGCGAAAGAAAATGTAGTCGAATCAACTGTTCCACCAGTTGATGACTGTCAGAGGGGAAATGAAGGCAATGAAGAGCACATCAGTCTAGCCTCCGACTCTAATGGAGAATCAGAAGAGAGAGATTCTGACACTGACAACTCGCTAGTCACTCCTATCAAGACGACTAGGGGACGGAAATCCAAGAAGAAACAGAGAGAGGAAAAAACTTATATAGATGTCCTACAAGGTTCCCAAAGAACCCTCAAAGGAATGATGAACACCAGATCTGGACACAAGAGTAACAGGGCTCCAATAGGAGCCTCAACCCCCCAAGTCAGTAAATAATGAAATACGTCTCCTGGAACTGCAGAGGTTTAGGTAGCAGGTTGAAAGAGGAAGCCTTGAAAGATATAGTGAGAATATATTCGCCTGAAATCCTCCTCATCCAGGAGACAAAGATGGAGGATCTTCCTCTCCTCCAATCTAGTAAAGCTTTTTGGAAAAAAGGTCATGGAAGAGCGGTTAGTGCAAGAGGCACTTCTGGTGGAATAGCCACCTTTTGGAACAGCGCCATATATGATCTTACTCAAGAAAAAAGTAGCCCCCACTGGCTTTTCACTCAGCTCCTCCACAAAGATTCTGGTCAACAAGTAAGTATGTTTAATGTTTATGCTCGTGTATTGCCAGGCGAGAAAAAAAATTGTTGGAACTCGCTTCATTCATTTCTTTCAGAGCAAAATCCTGGAAATATCATTATTGCAGGCGACCTGAATGTCACCCTTGCTCTTGATGAGAAAAAGGGAGGCTCCATTGTCAGGGATCCTGCCAGAGAATGGGTTGAAGATATAATGCTGGGTTGGGATCTGGAGGATATTAAACCATCTTCAGGTAAATACACCTGGTCCAACAAAAGATTAGCCCCCAACCACATTGCTGCCCGTTTGGATAGATTCCTGGTCCACTCTACTTTCCTGACATGCGGTCTTATGGCCATCTCTAAAATTCTACCAAATCTTACCTCTAATCATAAACCCATTCTCCTCGAGCTTTTCCTGGATGGTAATCTAGGCCCCATTCCTTTTCGTTTCAGCCCTCTGTGGATTCAGCAAGAAGGATTCCAAGAGGTGGTTTCCGAATCCTGGAATAGGCCTGTCCATGGTTCTCCATTCTTTGTGTGGGAAGAGAAAATCAGGGGCCTAAAAAGAAGCCTTAAAGAGTGGGCTAAAAGATTGAAAACCCCTACTGCCAAAAGAAAAGAAACTCTAAACAGTCTTGCTGCTCACCAATTAGATATGGAGCATAGTCCTGTATCTCAAAGTCTCCTCCAAAAAGAAATCGAGCTTCAAAAAGAGGTTCATAGATCTAGCAGGGAGGAGGAAGAATATTGGCGACAAAAGTCTAGGAATCTATGGCTGCAGTCTGGAGATAAAAACACCAGCTTCTTTCATAAGCAAGCCGAAGCTCGAAAGAATTTCAAATCAGTTTCTGAGATACATTACCAAAACACTGTGGTTAAGGATTTCGATGGCATTAAGAGAGCTGCTTACTCCTTCTTCCAAGATCTTTATTCGGCTCCTGAAGAACCAGCTATTGATCCTCATGCCTACCCGATTGAATTAATTCCCAAGTGCGTTCAGGAATCGGATAATGCCATGTTGACAGCTCCGATCAGTATGGAAGAACTTAAGAAAGTTCTGGACAGCATGGAGCCTGATAAAGCCCCAGGCCCAGATGGGTTCTCTGTCAGGTTTCTATTGACTTGCTGGTCAACAATAAAAAAAGATCTATTGAGAATGGTCAGAAAGTCCCAGAAATGTGCAAAGCTAGGCGGTGGCATCAACTCGGCCTTTCTCGCCTTGATTCCAAAAGAGAAAGGTGCCTCAGACTTCAGTAGATTTAGGCCCATATCCCTGTGCAATTCCAGTTATAATTTGGTCTCCAAAATAATTGCCAACAGGCTTAAAAACATACTGCCAGACATCATCCCTGAAAATCAAGGTGGATTCATAAAAGGAAGAAAGATATTGGACAATATTGTGCTAGTGCAAGAAGCAGTTCACTCTAGTTGCCAAAGAAACGAGAAAGGTATGGTGATTAAGCTCGATCTGGCTAATGCATTTGATAGGGTGAGACATGAATTTTTGTTCATGGTGATGAAGAAGTTAGGCTTTTCAACAGACTTCATAAACTGGGTGAAAGCCTGCATTGCCTCTCCATGGATCGCGCCACTGGTCAACGGCCGTTCTACTGACTTCTTCCAAGCTTCTAGGGGACTTAGACAAGGTTGTCCTTTGTCTCCTCTCCTCTATGCTCTCCAGGCCTCGGTGCTGAGTTTCCAACTCGATCATAATCAGCAAAATCAAACCCTACCTGGCCTCAGAACTACTCACAAGGTGAAAGACATTAACCATGCCCAGTTCGGTGATGACACCTTGCTGCTTGGAGGAGCCAACATTATCTCTGCCAGATCCTTCAAGAAGGAGCTGGACATTTACAGGTTGTTCTCGGGCAGCAAAATTAATTATCGAAAATGCTCTATCTATGGTTGGAATTGCTCGATCAAGGAGCTGTTAGATATTGCAAGGCTGTTAGAAATTGATGGAATTCGAAATTGGGAGTCATTTAAATACTTCGGGATCCCAATCTTCAAATCTAAGCCTAAATTTGCTCATTGGCTGCCACTGCTCGATAAGATAAAGAATAGAATCCAAGCTTGGGGTGCCTCTTGGCTGAATAATGCAGGGAAAGTCATCCTTATGAAATCGGTCCTTATAAGTATGCCTCTATATCAAAACTCTGTTCTCCTTGCCCCCAAAACCTTTCTCAGTAAATTGGACAGTCTGTTGAGAAAATTCCTGTGGGAAGGTGGGAATAACAACGATAGAAGGATCCATTTAGTGAATTGGGAAACTCTCAAGAGACCATTTCTGGAAGGAGGCCTCCACCTGCGTAACTTGGCTGCTCAAAACCTTGCTTTGGGATCCAAGATCCTGTGGAATTTAGTCTCTGGAAAATCTAGCTGGAGTAAAAGAGTCCTGTGGAAGAAATACTTCCAAGGGCAATGCTTGAGATGCTTGGATAAGCCACCAAGATCTATAAAAGGATCCCCGATTTTCAATCTTTGCAGTTCTGCCAGGGAGAAATTCAGTCATTACCTTTACTGGATCCCTGGTAATGGGAGACAAATTAAAATCTGGGAAGATTCGATTTTGGGTGATCAACCATTGAACCAAGTGGAAGGTCTAGCAAACATCAAAGATTGGCTTCAGACCTGCAATTTGTACACTCTGTGGGACATATCGAACTGGAAGGATGCTCCTGATAGAACCTGGGACTGTTGGAATCTGGGGGAGGTCCCCCTTATGCTGCAGGGGGAAGCTTCTTTACTGTTAGATCTGCTTCAAGGCAAATCTCCATCAAAGGCCACTACTAAAGACAAAAGAGGCTGGGGCTCCCTCTCAGGCTCTTACACTGCTTCTGAAGGTTATAAAAGAATTATGGTTGTCCCATATGTTCCTCCTAACCCAGCTCAATGGAAATTTATATGGGATTTCCCCTCTCTCCCCAAAATTGACTTCTTCTGTTGGACTGTTGCACACCAAAGCATTCTTACCAGAGATAATTTGCGTAGACGAGGGATGGAAGGGCCTTCCAGATGCCCCCTTTGCTTGTCTGATGAAGAAACTGTCAATCACCTGCTGCTGCTTTGCCCCTTTGCTCAAGTAGTCTGGAGGGGAGTACTGATGTTAGGTCCAGCTAAACTTGATCTCCCAGATAGCATTCCTTCTCTGCTCCGAACTTGGGCCAGTTTATCTCCCTTCTGCCTTACAAAAAAAAGTCTTCTTAAAACAAGTTGGATGTGGATCCCTAAATTCATCTGCTGGAAGCTGTGGTTGGAAAGGAATAATAGAATTTTCCGAGGAGAAAGCTGCACTTCTTTAAGAGTTATTTCTAAAATCAAAGCTTTGCTGGGAGAGGCTTTGGAAGCCAATACTTCCCCAAGGAATGAAATGGGACTGGTCAAAGAGGAGGAGCAATGGCTAAAAGATCTAGTTCCAAATCTGAAGGAAAGGTCCATCCCTCCTGCAATCGTCCATGCCAGCTGGGAGATTAGGCTTGAGGAAATGGAGTTTATCAAGTGGCGATCGGCCCTGGATGATCACTGTTTATTCTTCGACGGGGCCTCTAAAGGAAACCCCGGGGTTGCTGGCAGTGGTGGGGTTCTATTGCGACCTGGAGGCTCTCCGGAATTGCAGTTCCATTGGGGTCTGGGAACCGAAACCAACAACAGAGCGGAGGCTCTGGCACTGTGGCAGGGGCTGAACCTGGCAATTAACAGAAATATCCTATCTCTCTCTGTCTTTGGAGATTCTAAACTTATCATCCAGGCGTTGATCTATCCTAAGATCTCCCACCAGGTTCATTTAGCCACTATTATCAAAAAAATCCGGCTATTATTGCCCAAGTTCAGGAAAATCTCCTTCTTCCACATTTTAAGGAGCCTCAACTCTCAAGCTGATATGGAGGCCAATCTTGGCTCCCTCTGTAATCGGAGATCTCTGGTGGTCAACTCGATTGAATCCTCCTGCTCCATCCCTTAATGTTTCTGCTGGCCGGACTTCCTATCCTAATTGATCTTAGGGCTATCTCTTTTCTCCGCAATACCCTGCTCTACGGGATCTCACCTCAATGTATATTCAATCTATTTAAAACGGTGGTCTCAGTCCTGTTCTCATTCTCTGTTAGCCTCCTTTTCAATGGTCTCTGCCTCCTATCAATGACCTGTTTTTCGAGAGCCTACAAAAGACCTTTAAGAAGTCAGCTCAGTTCCAGTTTTGACCTTTACTCAGTTATCAAATCTGAAGGCCGTTTTCAGCATTACCAGAGCTTCTCATCTCCGAAAGTCGGCAATCTCTGTGCGATGCAAAAATTGGGGCCTGCGATGGAGCTCCTCCGTTACAGTAGTAGCCTCTCCAAAGTAGACGTGGATAACCAGTATCTTCCACCAATCAATAGCACCGCTGCTCTTATGTGTTGCACGATCAGGAATTGCCCAGGGAAGTCCTCTGGCCCTTGTGCGATGCTCCATCCTGTCCTACAGCATATCAATCGGCTCTGAGGGAATTTTTGTCAAAGGAGGCGAAGCGTTCAGTCCTCTGATTCTGTTCAACTGGCTGACTGGTATTATTCCGAAAGAGAGGAGATCTTTTCTCAGTGAAACGCCTTCTGGTTCCTTGATAGCAAATCCAAACAGGTTAACTCGAAATTTTGTTTCGGTCTCTGCTGTATTGTATGAGCATGCGGCAGCTAGTTTGCCGCCCTAAATAAAACTAACCGTTATTGTCGAAAAAAAAAAGATGATTACGTTGAGGTGGAAAAACTTATCTACATAAAAAGATTTAAGATTTATTTAATAAAGAAAAATATGGAAAAAATTGTCTACATAAAAAGATTTACGATTTATTAAAATATTATAAGATAGATAATTTAAAAGAAAATGTTTTTTATTTTTATTATTATTAAATTAATTGAAATTGATCGATACTTAGTTTTATTATAGAGTTATTATTAATGTTTATTTTTATCTTAATATTAATCTAAAAAAATGTTTTTTATTTTTAAAATTGAAATGATTGTTTCTCTATAATATTTTAGTTTTTTTTTTTTTTTTTTACCTCTAAAGTTTTATTGCCCCACAACTTTTTCTCAAATTTTCATATAATAATAATTTTAATACTATCTATATTTTGCAAAATAATGTCCTTTATTTCTTATTTGTTTAACTAGAATTAGATATTGTTATGCCATCCCCTATAATTATATAGAGAATATTATATAATAGTAAAAGTGTTAAAAATGAAGGAAAAAGGTGTTGAGAATATAACATATAAATTTGATAAAATAAATTAGAAGTAAAATATATTTTTAATAAAATTATTTTATTAAAAAAAAAATTAATATAAAAATATATATAATTATACGATAATAGTTACCCTGCAAACTAGACTTTGAATGCCCTAGTTGTCGTTGTCATTTTTCCTAACACTAAACTCCTCATCGTCCATGGTTGACATTGTAGAAGGGAGTTGCACTCCTTATAGCAAGGTTGTTGCAAGAGAAAAATGAACTTGCTAGCCCTCATTCCCAAACCACCAACTCTTGAAATGATTCTTAGGAAAATAATTAAAAGTGTTCCTCTTCATAAGCTTCAACAATATGAAGATCTCTTAGGAGTTTCCTTGCCAAAGCAACCATACATCCAAATTTGATCTGCACTCCAATCATACTAGGAAGTACATTCAATACATGAGGATTCACACCCTAATCGTCATATTCCTTTACATCTAACCCTTAGAAAAGGTGCTCTCCTACTTGATCTAGAAAAAATTGAAGCCTAAGGGGCAGAGAAATCTAGAACTTGACACAAAAGAATTTTTTACCATTGTCTTAACTAATATAAAAGACCATATGAGAGTATTTGAAAACCGCTCTTATTTCTTTAACTCTACAGGACTATATCTTAGGTTCTGAATGGAAATATTTGTCCCAGACAAAAATATTTCATGGTAGCCCCATTTTAGATTCAAATGTACTTCTTGCCTAGGGAATTCTAAGATATGGAGATATTAGTCGATATCAGTAATGCCCTAGGAAACTCCGTTAAGGATTGTACACCACGAAACAAGGCAGGTATATCTCATTCATTTGTATCTTTGTTTATAGGACCGTTTTAGAACCCCTTGCCAATTCGATGGATATCTACTATTAAGATGAGCTCTCAAATAAGAGTTTGGGTTATGAACATATATAGTTCTATTGAAGAAGATGCAACAAATATGACTATCTATAAAATAATTCTCCCCTACTTGCTCCTAAGCCTACTTCGGCCCCACCCTAATCATTGACCAAGATACCCTCTCTAAACCGATAAACTTTCTTCAAGGCCCCAAGTCCCCACTAGCAAAATTACACTATGGAAAAACCCTAGTTACGAGCAAAAATATTAATCCCCTGAAAAACCTTGAAATCCTAGCTCCATCAATGAATCCCCTAAAAAACCTCGAAATCCTAGCTCCATCAATGAATCCCCTTGCTTTTGAGGTTGACATGTTGCACTCAAGCACTTCCACAAATCGTATCAAGGTTCCTCAAGCTTAGTCATCAAAACCCTTAAATCCTTAATCTCAAGAACCACCAAAGCTAGTGACCAAATTGGTGTTCACTAATGAATTGAATGAGCATGTGGAATTGGATGCTCTAAACCCTGCCAACATTTGTAGTGCATGGAAATACATGGATCCAAGTAAAATTCTAGGGCATAATGTCAAAATATTAAGGAGAGTCATCCTCAATTCTAGGAACAAGCTTTAAAAGGCATCAATAGGCCAAAAACACTCTAGTCCACTAGGTGTTGATATAATCTCTAAAGGAAACATTAATTCCACATAAGGATGAGAAGAAAAAGGGTAGAGAGAGCAACCATAAAATCTTAGAAGAATTAGGGGATATTCTTGTCAACTCAAGAGGAATCAAGTTGATCTCATAGGTGTATCCCTCCTCCGATCCCTCTCCTCCATTAAGATCATCTCCTAGAATATTAGAAGCCTTAATTGCAGGGGAAAACACAAGATCCTAAAAAATAAATGGATCTTGGAACATCAAAATTTCATGATGATTTAGGAAACCAAAACATCCTCTGAAGCTTTTAATAAAATGATAAACAAATGGCGTCATGGTTTCCAATCATTAGGACTATATGCTCAAGGTCAATTTGGAGGTTTATATATCATGTGGAACTCACAAGATGTGTTTATCCTCAACATGTTTGCTTTTAGAATTATTACCATCAAATTCCATCTCATTGGATCATCGAAGCATTGTTTCCTCTCAAATCTCTATGACCCCTCTCTTCTTAGAGACAAATCTTACTTCCTTAGTTCAAACAAAAAGTCCAATCTTCTTCTTTGCCCAGTATTCCTAGATCTTGGGAGGGAATTTTAGTCTAACAAAATTGCTTGAGGAAAAGAAGGGTGGTATCTTAAAACTTAAAGAAAAATCCAGCTTGTTTGAGGACGTTATGGCCTCCTTTTATTTGGTAGAGCTCGACAACATCAACCATGTTTATGCTTGGAATAAATATAGAAAGGGTTCTCAACAAATACCTTCAAGGAGTGGCCAATTCCACATTTGTCAAAATATCATGGAAAGGGACGTTTTCATGAAAGCCTCCATCCCTCCGAGTCATGGATCATATCAATAGCTTATTAAACTTAATGTTGAAATAAAATATCATCTCATAAATACACCCTTTCACCTAGAACGATTTTGGCTTCAAAATTTATACTTCCAAACAAATGTCAAAGATTGGTGGGATGAACTAGCTAACCTTAATGACTTAGTTATGTTTTGTCTTCATAAAAGAATGAGACACATCAAAATTCAACTTAAAACATGGAATAAGGTGAAATTTGGTAATATCCTACAGGGCAAGTAGAAGCTATTTAGTTATAATGCGCAATGGAATGGATATTATTTAGTTATCAAGCGCAATAATGATCCTGATACAACTAACATAGTTGAAATTTGTCTTACCTCCACTTTCTTCAGCTTTGAAGGGGAATTTTATGAACAAACTTGTGGTGTTGCCATGGGTTACCCCTTTTCCCCTGTTGTGGCTGGTTTGTTCATGGAAGAATTTGAATCTAAGGCATTTTCCTCTGCTCTATTCCAACCGAAGATGTGCAAAAGATTTGTGGATGACACTTGCATCATCTGGCCCCATGGTCAAGAAAGGTTGGACCTATTTTTCCAGCGTCTTAAAAATCAATCGAGTTCCATTAAGTTTACTATGGAATGTGAAATCAATGAGTGTCTGCCTTTCCTTGACGTCTTTACTTCTAAAGAAGGGGATGGTTCTTTCACCCATCACTCTTTCGGAAGAAAACTCACACAGAAAAATATCTTAATGCTAAATCCCATGATTTGCTTACTCAAAATCTAGGTGTTCTCAACACCCTAGCCACTAGGGAATTAAGAGTTTATGATGAAAAGCACCTCAATGAATAAAAACACACCCCTTGAATGTTTTCAATAGTAATGGTTATAGTAAGAACTAGTGTCTTAAAGATTTCCTTAAAGCTGAAAAATGCCCTATGATTATGAAGGATCCCAAGGATAGGTTTTCATGGGTGCATCTTCCATTTATCCAAGGGACCACTGATAAAATTGCAAGGATTTTGAGGAAAGATAAAGTCCCCTCGACCTTTAAGCCCCTAAATACCATTAAGATCTCGCTAAGGTTTGTGAAGGACCATGTGGACCCCAAGAATATGAATGGTGTTTATCTCATCCCTTGCTCATGTAGGACTCCCTGCATTGGTGAGACTTACCACTCTATAAATGAAAGCATTCATGAGCATGCAACACACATAAAACTTGGGAGGACACGTTCTTTGGTTTTTGTTGAACATACAGAAAAGACTAAACATCATATCTGTATTAAGGACAATCAGGTCATTGCTCGAACTGATTATTTCCATCATTATAAGTTTAGAGAAGCTATAGAAATTAAAAGAAGACCTAGTAATCTAACAAAGAAAATGCTTAGAAGATTAGTAGTTGTTGGGTCTCTTCCTTATCCTCCTAATTATAATTTTTATTTATTTAGTTATTTAATTATCTATCTTTCCATTTATTTATTCACTATTATCATTGATATTATTATTATTATTATTATTAATTTTTTTTTTAATATCTTAACTTAATTTAACAGAATCATGCCCGGGAAATAGAATAGAATAAAGCCATATGTAGACTAAAAGCCCGAAGGGGAATACATGGCCAGCCATCCTTGTTCCCTTCCTCTAACCCTTCTATCTACTCATAATAACTCAAAGGCAGTTTTCTTTGCTTGCCTCTATCCGTATTCTTAAGGCGGGAGATGTGGGATCTAACAACCGTAAATGAAGAGATTCTGTGACTGGACCACTGCACACTATGGAAACCGACCCTATGCAAGAACCGAACACTCGAACCCTAGGGAGACAAACACCCGAACCCTATAGAATCAAAAAGATCCACACACGCACCCAATAATACAGTGTTGTGCAAGATCATCATTATAATAATATTTGGGTAGATTTTAATTTTAATTTCTTAACTTATTTAAATCAAAACATTTGTGTAAAATTGTATATATTTTTTTTTAATTATATATATATATATATTTTGGTGAAATCTATTTAAATTTGATTTTTATTTATTGATTTGTCAATATTTAATTAAAAATTTATTTATTCTAAATAAAAAACATTATCATTAAATTAAATATTTATTTAGTCAAATTTAGAGGTTTAATTATTCAAAGCTTTATATTTAATATTTAGTTAGTGCTAGTATATTTATTGTTTAGCCATAGATTTAGAAGTTTAATTATTGAAAGCTTGATATTTATTTAAATATTTAATGAATCCTAGCATATTTATTGTTTAGTCATATATTTAAATTTAAATATATTATATTTACCTAGTCAAAAGAAATTAGATAATTATGTATTTAGGAAGTCAATTCTAAGTATCTATTTGTTTGAATTTTTATAAGGGATTAATCATATTTAACAGAATTCTTTTCGTGCTAAAAAAATCTTTAAATTGATTAAAATTAATATTTATTTTTTTAGTAAAAACAGTTAAGGTCTTCATTCATTAATTATAATATTTTTTAATATTTAGTCGAAATTAGCTATTAAACTATTACTGTACAAAAATTAACTCTCTTCATTCCTATTTAATGTGTTGCCATGATGCGACTCTGCATTTCGTCCAGATGATTGATAATATTTTTTAATATTTAGTTAAAACTAGCTATTAAATTATTACTATCCAAAAATTAAATTTTTTTATTGCTATTTAATCTAGTGTAATGAAGTGACTATGCATCTTGTCTTGATGACTGATGATTAACCACACTAGATAGTCCGAAAAGCGTAGGCAAAAAACTTTAATGTGTTTAGCACCGAAAAATTTGTTAACCATCATAATAATTATGATTAAAAAACTTAAGTTTGGAAATTATATATATAGTGAGAATGAAATACAGAGTTTTTCATCAGAGGAATGCTCTCATTTTCTTTATGAATTCATAGATATTACTTAACTTCCATTTTCTTTATGAATTCATAGATATTACTTAACTTCCAATAAAAGTGGGCTGAAATATATTTTTTTTAAATCACTGCATCTCAATTGTAACAATCACTTCAATAACCTCTTCTTTCTGGGATAGAACTTTGTGAATACACTGGTATTCGTTATTACATGGAAATGAGTTTATTCTGGGTAGAACTTTGTGAATACACTGGTATTCGTTATTACATGGAAATGAGTTTATTTATGAAATGGATTTAATGGCATCATCAAGGGCAGAAGACAATTTTGTAGTTTGCACCAGAAGCACATGTGAACGTGCTTGAAGTATCATCCTTTGCATAGCTGTAGGCCTGTGGGCATTGATCCTTGAATATTTTGGAATAGTTGGTAGGAGAGCAATTGTCCACGTAGTCCCCAGTGCAGCAGTATTGAGGGGTGTTGAAAGCTACACAGGCGCTGTTGCATCCATCAGTCACTTTCAGTTCTGCAGGGCAGACGGTATTTACGTTGCTGCTACAGGTGGGTGCTGTGCAAGAAGCGTCGGAGGGAGTTAGGGAGAGAGGGACATTGAAACCATCAATTACGGAGATGTCATAGATGTCATAGTAATCTTGATTGTTGCGAATGGGGGCAACAGTATATTCAACCAGCATTCTAGGAGGCTGTACCGAGAGTGTACAGCTGAGCACGCCACCGCAATCATGATTGTTGCTCCCACTCAGAGTATATTCAACCAGCGTTGTAGGAGGCTGTCCCATGAGTGTACAGCTGAGCACGCCACCGCAGTCACCAGTGCTGCAGCTTCCTTTACCAGAGGCATCGAAGGAGCATCCCGTACGTCCCCAAAATCTGCCTGCACTTGTCCCTGCGGGCACATCAACACTCCATGATTGCCCCTGCCTCAGCGCTTGACCGCCACCGACGGGAATTCCTGCGGCCCATACCGTGTATGGACACTGGTTCTGGATCACAAACGTTGCACCCGTAGCTCCTGCACTTACCAAAGCAAACAATTATTTATTTATGATAGGTACTCACCAAAACAAACAAATATGATAGGTACATAAAATACAGTCGAGGGATTACACCTTACCTTGAACATAGAGATTAAATATTAATGCTAGTGTTGCTGTAACATAAACCGAAACTGCCAATGTTCTTGCCCCCATTGCAACGGCCACCGGGAAGTAATTAAACACAACTACAAAACAGCGCAACACAAGGAAGGAATTGCAGTTGAGCTTATTTCATGCTTGTATATCACAGGTGAGACTCTATATATAGGCGAGGGTAGCTAGCCAAAACTTGATCTTAGCGTACCGTATAATGCACGAAAGTCATATCAACTTCTAGATGTTCAAGGCCGCTTTAAACCAGCGATCACAAATATCCGACGAAATTCTTATTCTATCTGACTGACTATGTGGAAAATTTTACTAAGAAAAAGATTAAGTTAAAATGTGTGATGTACAATAAGCCACGGCAATAGTTACTGAATAAGCTATTGTTTAGTCTAGAAAACACAAGGCGCAGAGGGCACGAGGAAATTTCGGAAGAAAAAACAAACCTCAGAGAGCGTCATGTACAGATGGAGTCGTAGTTTCCAGGAATATTTCCGAATACGATTAAAGAATTCATTTTGATTTTTTTAACAAATTCCAAAATATGTTTAAAACATACCGTGAAATTAAAATTAAAATTAACACATCCCAAAAGCTTCCGCGTCATCCTCAAACCGGCGATCACGACCTCTGTGCGAGGGGGTTTTTCCAATATACGCCAAGACATTGTAAATTTGATGAGAAGCCAGTGTGAAAGATTGGATAGAAAGGGTGATAATTGGGTGGAGAGATGAAGAAAATTCGTGGGCGTGCTGTATGAATTCAATAAAAAAGTTTTATTGAAAAGAGACATGCGCTGACTTGGTGGTCGTCGACAAGACAGTCGGTAGTCTTCGACTAACAGAAAATGCTGCATACAACGATTCTCCCATGTGAAAAAATCGTGTCTTCCACTATTTGATGAGATGAAAGTAGGTGCGCAGAATTCCTTCGGTTGCGTTGCGTTGGTTTGTTGGTTGACGCTGTGGGTGGAGAAAGATGGGGACTGTGAAAAGAAATATCAGTGTGTTCTCTCGTTTACCGCTCTGTCATTTTTGAACGGGTATAGGCTCTCGAAAGTTGAAAGAAAATAAAAAATTGCAAATGGCCAGTTAGGGGAATTCTTTAAAAATTTGGTTGCAACGTGTCCATCCAGCCGATCAACCTCCATCATACTAAACCACTTTTTTGGACGACAATACAGATCTTCATTACTAAATTGGACATTTTGCAGCAATATATTAACACTAAGCCATTTACATGGTTGATTTTAGTATTAAGGTTTTATTATTAAGAATTTAGTACGTGATGATTTTTTCCATAGAGTTTGGTATATTATTTATTTTCAATAATATTTTATTAAAATATTTTTTTCCAAATTATATATATATGTCAAATCTATTTAAATTTAATTTTTATTTATTGATTTGTCAATATTTAATTAAAAATTTATTTATTCTAAATAAAAAACATTATTGTTAAATTAAATATTTATTTAGTCAAATTTAGAGGTTTAATTATTCAAAGCTTTATATTTATTTAAATATTTAATTAGTGCTAGTATATTTATTGTTTAGTCATAGATTTAGAAGTTTAATTATTGAAAGCTTGATATTTATTTAAATATTTAATGAATCCTAGCATATTTATTGTTTAGTCATATATTTAAATTTAAATATATTATGTTTACTTAGTCCAAAGAAATTAGATAATTATGTATTTAGGAAGTCAATTTTAAGGTCTTCATTCATTAAGTATAATATTTTTTAATATTTATTCGAAATTAGCTATTAAACTATTACTGTACAAAAATTAACTCTCTTCATTCATATTTAATGTGTTGCCATGATGCTACTCTGCAGATGATTGATAATATTTTTTAATATTTAGTTAAAACTAGCTATTAAATTATTACTCTCCAAAAATTAATTTTTTTCATTGCTATTTAATCTATTGTAATGACGTGACTATGCATCTTGTCTTGATGACTGATGATTAACCAGATAGTTCGAAAAGCGTAGGCAAAAAAATCTAATGTGTTTAGCACTGAAAAATTTATTAACAATCATCATTATGATAAAAAACTTTAAATTTGGAAATTATATATACAGTGAGAATGAAATACAGAACAGAGTTTTTCATCAGAGGAATGCTCTCATTTTCTTTATGAATTCATAGATATTACTTAACTTCCAATAAAAAGAAGATAATCGTTTTAGATTTTCGTTATTCTATTGAAATTAGTTGATGCAATTTTTAGCGAGATTGATAACATTTTTTATTTAAATTGTATTTTAATACATAAATAAATTTAACATATTAAAAATACTTCAATTATTTAATTTTTACCAAAAAAACATATAATTTTAAACTTTAAAATTTTATAGATTCCAAATAAAATTTAATAAATGGACAAGATGAAAGAAAAAAGAGGAGCAAAAAACTCAAAACATAAAACATCTAGATTAGATTATTTTACAGCTCAAATAGGAGTAAGGAATAAATAGGTAAGGAAAAATAGGAGTAAGGCGAGGACATAAATCAGCAGTGAATGAAGATAGTGATCATAAGATAATGGTAAAGATGATTACGTTGAGGTGGAAAAACTTATCTACATAAGAAGATTTAAGATTTATTTAATAAAGAAAAATATGGAAAAAATTGTCTACATAAAAAGATTTATGATTTATTTAATAAAGAAAAATATTATAAGATAGATAATTTAAAAGAAAATGTTTTTTATTTTTAATATTATTAAATTAATTGAAATTGATCCATATTTAATTTTATTATAGAGTTATTATTAATGTTTATTTTTATCTTAATATTAATCCAGAAAAATGTTTTTTATTTTTAAAATTGAAATGATTGTTTCTCTATAATATTTTAGTTTTTTTTTATCTCTAAAGTTTTATTGCCCCACAACTTTTTCTCAAATTTTCATATAATAATAAGTTTAATACTATCTATGTTTTGCAAAATAATGTCCTTTATTTCTTATTTGTTTAACTAGAATTGGATATTGTTATGCCATCCCCTATAATTATATAGAGAATATTATATAATAGTAAAAGTGTTCAAAATGTAGGAAAAAGGTGTTGAGAATATAACATATAAATTTGATAAAATAAATTAGAAGTAATATATTTTTAATAAATTATTTTATTTAAAAAAATAATAATATAAAAATATATATAATTATATGATAATAGTTACCCTGCAAACTAGACTTTGAATGCCCCAGTCATCGTTGTCATTTTTCCTAATACTAAACTCCTCATCGGCCATGGTTGACATTGTAGAAGGGAGTTGCACTCCTTCTTATAGCAAGGTTGTTGCAAGAGAAAAATGAACTTGCTAGCCCTCATTCTCAAACCACCAAATCTTGAAATGATTGTTAGGAAAATAATTAAAAGTGTTCCTCTTCACAAGCTTCAACAATATGAAGATCTCTTAGGAGTTTCCTTGCCAAGGCAACCATACATCCAAAGTTTGATGTGCACTCCAATCATACTAGGAAGTACATTCAATACATGAGGATTCACACCCTAATCGTCATATTCCTTTACATCTAACCCTCAAAAAAGGTGCTCTCCTACTCGATCTAGAAAAAATTGAAGGCTAAGGGGCAGATAAATCTAGAACTTGACACAAAAGGATTTTTTACCATTGCCTTAACTAATATAAAAGACCATATGAGAGTATTTGAAAACCGCTCCTATTTCTTTAACTCTACAGGACTATATCTTAGGTTTTGAATGGAAAAATTTGTCCGAGACAAAAATATTTCATGGTAGCCCCATTTTAGATTCAAATGTACTTCTTGCCTAGGGAATTCTAAGATATGGAGATATTAGTCGATATCAGTAATGCCCTAGGAAACTCCGTTAAGGATTGTACACCATGAAACAAGGCAGGTATATCTCATTCATTCGTATCTTTGTTTATAGGACCGTTTTAGAACCCCTTGCCAATTCGATGGATATCTGCTATTAAGATGATCTCTCAAAGCAGAGTTCGGGTTATGAACATACATAGTTCTATTGAAGAAGATGCAACAAATATGACTATCTATAAAATAATTCTCCCCTACTTGCTCCTAAGCCTACTTCGGCCCCACCCTAGTCATTGACCAAGATAGCCTCTCTAAACCGATAAACTTTCTCAAGGCCCCAAGTCCCCACTAGCAAAATTACACTATGGAAAAACCCTGGCTACTAGCAAAAATATTAATCCCCTGAAAAACCTCGAAATCCTAGCTCCATCAATGAATCCCCTTACTTTCAAGGTTGACGTGTTGCACTCAAGCACTTCCACAAATCGTATCAAGGTTCCTCAAGCTTAGTCATCAAAACCCTTAAATCCTTAATCTCAAGAACCACCAAAGCTAGTGACCAAATTGGTGTTCACTAATGAATTGAATGAGCATATGGAATTGGATGCTCTAAACCCTGCCAACATTTGTAGTGCATGGAAATACATGGATCCAAGTTAAATTCTAGGGCATAATGTCAAAATATTAAGGAGAGTCATTCTCAATTCTAGGAACAAGCTTTAAAAGGCATCAATAGGCCAAAAACACTCTAGTCCACTAGGTGTTGATATAATCTCTAAAGGAAACATCAATTCCACATAAGGATGAGAAGAAAAAGGGTAGAGAGAGCAACCATAAAATCTTAGAAGAATTAGGGGATATTCTTGTCAACTCAAGAGGAATCAAGTTGATCTCATAGGTGTATCCCTCCTTCGATCCCTCTCCTCCATTAAGATCATCTCCTGGAATATTAGAAGCCTTAATTGCAGGGGAAAACATAGGATCCTAAAAAAGAAATGGATCTTGGAACATCCAAATTTCATGATGATTTAGGAAACCAAAACGTCCTCTGAAGCTTTTAATAAAATGATAAACAAATGGCGTCATGGTTTCCAATCATTAGGACTATATGCTCAAGGTCAATCTAGAGGTTTAGATATCATGTGGAACTCACAAGATGTGTTTATCCTCAACATGTTTGCTTTTAGAAATATTACCATCCAATTCCATCTCATTGGATCATCGAAGCATTGTTTCCTCTCAAATCTCTATGACCCCTCCCTTCTTAGAGACAAATCTTACTTCTTTAGTTCAATAAAAAAGTCCAATCTTCTTCTTTGCCTAGTATTCCTAGATCTTGGGAGGGAATTTTAGTCTAACAAAATTTCTTGAGGAAAAGAAGGGTGGTATCTTAAAACTTAAAGAAAAATCCAACTTGCTTGAGGACGTTATGGCCTCCTTTTATTTGGTAGAGCTCGACAACATCAACCATGTTTATGCTTGGAATAAATATAGAAGGGGTTCTCAACAAATACCTTCAAAGAGTGGCCAATTCCACATTTGTCAAAATATCATGGAAAGGGACGTTTTCATGAAAGCCTCCATCCCTCCGAGTCATGGATCAGATCAATAACTTATTAAACTTAATGTTGAAATCAAATATCATCTCATAAATACACCCTTTCACCTAGAACGATTTTGGCTTCAACATTTATACTTCCAAACAAATGTCAAAGATTGGTGGGATGAACTAGCTAACCTTAATGACTTAGTTATGTTTTGTCTTCATAAAAGAATGAGACACATCAAAATTCAACTTAAAACATGGAATAAGGAGAAATTTGGTAATATCCTACAAGGAAAGTAGAAGCTATTTAGTTATAAGGCACAATGGAATGGATATTATTTAATTATCAGGCGCAATAATGATCCTGATACAACTAACTTAGTTGAAATTTGTCTTACCTCCACTTTCTTCAGCTTTGAAGGGGAATTTTATGAACAAACTTGTGGTGTTGCCGTTTTCCCCTGTTTTGGTTGGTTTGTTCACGAAAGGATTTGAATCTAAGGCATTGTCCTCTGCTCTATTCCAACCAAAATTGTGCAAAAGATTTGTGGATGACACTTGCATCATCTGGTCCCATGGTCAAGAAAGGTTGGACCTATTTTTCCAGCATCTTAGCAATCAATCGAGTTCCATTAAGTTTACTATGGAATGTGAAATCAGTGAGTGTCTGCCTTTCCTTGATGTCTTTACTTCTAAAGAAGAGGATGGTTCTTTCACCCATCACTCTTTCAGAAGAAAACTCACACAGAGAAATATCTTAATGCTAAATCCCATGATTTGCTTACTCAAAATCTAGGTGTTCTCAACACCCTAACCACTAGGTCATTAAGAGTTTATGGATGAAAAGCACCTCGATGAATAAAAACACATCCCTTGAATGTTTTCAATAGTAATGGTTATGGTAAGAACTAGTGTCTTAAAGATTTCCTTAAAGACAAAAAATGTCCTATGATTAAGAAGGATCTCAGGGATAGGTTTTCATGGGTGCATCTTTCGTTTATCCAAGGGACCACTGATAAAATTGCAAGGATTTTGAGGAAAGATAAAGTCCCCTCGACCTTTAAGCCCCTAAATACCATTAAGATCTCGCTAAGTTCTGTGAAGGACCATGTGGACCCCAAGAATATGAATGGTGTTTATCGCATCCCTTGTTCATGTAGGACTCCCTACATTGGTGAGACTTGCCACTCTATAAATGAAAGCATTCATGAGCATGCAACACACATAAAACTTGGGAGGACACGTTCTTTGGTTTTTGTTGAACATACGGAAAAGACTAAACATCATATATGTATTAAGGACACTCAGGTCATTGCTCGAATTGATTATTTCCATCACTGTAAGTTTAGAGAAGCTATAGAAATTAAAAGAAGACCTAGTAATCTAACAAAGAAAATGGTTAGAAGATTAGTAGTTGTTGGGTCTCTTCCTTATCCTCCTAATTCTAATTTTTATTTATTTAATTATTTGATTATCTATCTTTCCATTTATTTATTCACTATTATCATTGATATTATTATTATTATTATTGTTATTATTATATTTTATTTTTAATATCTTAACTTAATTTAAGAGAATCATGCCCCAGAAATAGAATAGAATAAAGCCATATGCAGACTAAAAGCCCGAAGGGGAATACATGGCTAGCCATCCTTATTCCCTTCCTCTAACCCTTCTACCTGCTCATAATAACTCAAAGGCAGTTTTCTTTGCTTGCGTCTATCCGTATTCTTAAGACAGGAGATGTGGGATCTAACAACCGTAAATGAAGAGATTTTGCGACTGGACCACTGCACCCTATGGAAACGGACCCTATGGAAGAACCGAACACTCGAACCCTAGGGAGACCCACACCCTAACCCTATGGAATCAAAAAGATCCACACACGCACCCAATAATACAATGTTGTGCATGATCGTCATTATAATAATATTTGGGTAGATTTTAATTTTAATTTCTTAACTTATTTAAATGAGAATATTTGTGTAAAGTTGTATAGTTTTTTTCCAAATTATATATATTGGTCAAATCTATTTAAATTTAATTTTCATTTATTGATTTGTCAATATTTAATTAAAAAATTATTTATTCTAAATAAAAAACATTATTGTTAAATTAAATATTTATTTAGTCAAATTTAGAGGTTTAATTATTCAAAGCTTTATATTTATTTAAATATTTAGTTAGTCCTAGCATATTTATTGTTTAGTCCTAGATTTAGAGGTTTAATTATTCAAAGCTTGATATGAATCCTAGCATATTTATTGTTTAGTCATATATTTAAATTTAAATATATTATATTATTGTTTAGTCATATATTTAAATTTAAATATATTATATTTACCTAGTCAAAAGAAATTAGATAATTATTTATTTAGGAAATCAATTCTAAGTATCTATTTGTTTGAACTTTTATAAGGGATCAATCATATTTAACAGAATCCTTTTGGTGCTAAAAAAATCTTTAAATTGATTAAAATTAATATTTATTTTTTAGTCAAAAATAGTTAAGGTCTTCATTCATTAATTATAATATTTTTTAATATTTAGTGGAAATTAGCTATTAAACTATCACTGTACAAAATTAACTCTCTTCATTCCTATTTAATGTGTAACTATCACTGTACAAAATTAACTCTCTTCATTCCTATTTAATGTGTTGCCATGATGCCACTCTGCATTTTGTCCAGATGATTAATAATATTTTTTAATATTTAGTTAAAACTAGCTATTAAATTATTACTGTCCAAAAATTAATTCTTTTGATTCCTATTTAATCTATTGTCATGACGTGACTCTGCATCTTGTCTTGATGACGGATGATTAACCACACTAGATAGTTTGAAAAGTGTGGGCAAAAAACTCTGATGTGTTTAGCACCGAAAAATGCGTTAACAATCATAATTATGATAAAAAAAACTTAAGTTTGGAAATTATATATACAATGAGAATGAAATACAGAGTTTTTCATCAGAGGAATGCTCTCATTTTCTTTATGAATTCATAGATATTACTTAACTTCCAATAAAAGTGGGCTGAAATATTTTTTTCTTTAAATCACTGCATCTCAATTGTAACAATCACTTCAATAACCTCTTCTTTCTGGGATAGAACTTTGTGAATACACTGGTATTCGTTATTACATGGAAATGACTTTATTTATGAAACGGATTTTATGGCATCATCAAGGGCAGAAGACAATTTTGTAGTTTGCACCAGAAGCACAGGTGAACGTGCTTGAAGTATCATCCTTTGCATAGCTGTAGGCCTGTGGGCATTGATCCTTGAATATTTTGGAGTAGTTGGTAGGAGAGCAATTGTCCACGTAGTCCCCAGTGCAGCAGTATTGAGGGGTGTTGAAAGCTACACAGGCGCTGTTGCATCCATCAGTCACTTTCAGTTCTGCAGGGCAGACGGTATTTAAGTTGCTGCTACAGGTGGGTGCCGTGCAAGTAGCGTCGGAGGGAGTTATGGAGAGGGGGATATTGAAACCATCAACGAGAGAGATGTCATACGTGTCTCGATTGTTGCCACCATTCAGAGTATATTCAGCAAGTGTTGCAGGAGGCTGCCCTGAACCTTGGCAATTGAGCAAACCGCCACAGTCCCCAGTGTTGCATTTGCCTTGACCGGATGCGTCGAAGGAGCAACCGGTACGCCCCCAGAACCTGCCCGCACTTGTTCCTGCGGGAACGTCAACACTCCATGTTTCGCCCTGTCCCAACGCTTTCCCGCCACCTACGGGAATTCCTGCCGCCCAAACCGTGTATGAACACTGGTTCTGGATAGCAAATGTTGCACCTGTAACTCCTACACTTACCAAAGCAAACAATTATTTAGTTATGATAGTTTGATATGATTCTTCTGCTTCTATTACAGTGCGTTTCAGACTCTACGTTTCTAGTCAGTATGGCTCACACTTTGCTAGTTTTAAATGTCATTCAAAATATTGTGATGGAACCAAAAAAAATCATATCAAAATTTCATCCTAAAAACTTAAAGTCAGAAATATTTATAATATTGAACCCAAAAGACATATCAAAATTACAGCACAAAAGCCTTAACTTAGAAATATTTATCATACGCTCAAACAGAGTGATCAGTTATTTATAATATACATTACGGCACCTTACCTTGAAGATAAACATTAAATATTAATGCTAGTGTTACTGTAACCGAAATCGAAACTGATAAAGTTCTTGCCTCCATTGCAACAACCAGCCAGCGAGTTAAATTTCACTACTACAATACAATGAATTGCACTTAATACAATGAATTGCAGTCGTCCAGGGGAGACGATATATATAGAGGTCGACTGGCCAGCGATTTACGTGGTTTGTGCCTATCCGCAAAGCAGGGTCTGAGTGTAGCGTATCCGCCATGGAAAAACGTGATGGATGATAAGTCACACCCATGGCTTCTAGATAACGGATGGCCTAGTGTATGACTGACTATCAAGATTGACTGACCACAAAAAAAAATCGATTTTGTGTGTAATAAGATATTTAGATTTTTATATAGTTATAATAAGTGGTTTATTTTTTAATTTTTAATGTATTATAATTTTTAAATTACAATATTTGTATTTTTTTTTTAATATGTAATTAAGATATTTTGTTAAGCAAAGCTTTTTAGTAGAAATTATATCTGATTCCTTACTGTGTTTCATCATGAGACTAAATATAGAATAATATAGAAATATAATTTCAAAGAAACCTTTATATTTGAACAATAATATTTAAATAATATTTTTAAGTTATTAATATATTAAAAACAAATATTATTAAGTAACGGTTATACTAAACAATCAGTTTTTGAAAAAAATATTTAAATAATAATATTATTTCATTAATTTATTAAAAATATTAATAGGTAAAGGTTATATTAAATGGGTAGTTTTTCAAAAATAATATTTAAATCAACTTATTAAAACAAAATATTACTAGTTCTTGAAAAATAATATTTAAATAATGATATTAGTTTATTAATTTATTAAAAATATTAATGATGATAGATGATGATGGTGGTGGTTAATGTCCATTGAGACCAAACTTTGGTCTATAGAACCTAAAAAACCAATTACTTAGTTTGATTTAAGATTTTATTCCTATGCTTAAAAAGCTTGGAGAGAAGCCTCCCAAGCTCACTGTAATAACAAAGATTTTGAAACTGAGATCTAATGTGGTTGTATAAGGGGCACTCTAAGAAGGAGTGATTTTCATAATGGCTATATTAAATGGCCACTTTTTGAAAAATAATATTTAAATTAATTTATTAAGACCAAATATTACTTGAAATTAATTTATATTTTTATTAATGTTTAATTTAATTTTAGGAAGTATTTTATGTGCATATTAAAAACTTAATCATTATTATTTTTTAATAAGAAAAATATTATGGTTAGATTTTAGATTTTTATGATTCATATTGATAATAACAATGTTTTTAGGATTAATCATATTATTGAAATTTTGTTTCGAACCAACTAATATGGTTTATCTTCACGACATTGGTGAGACTTAACGCTCTATAAATGAAAGGATTCATGAGAATGCAACATAGATAAAATTTGGGAGGACACCGCTCTATAAATGAAAGGATTCTTGAGAATGCAACATAGATAAAACTTGGGAGGACACTTTCTTCGGTTTTGGTTGAACATACGAAAAGGACTAAACATCATATCTGCATTGAGGGCATGGGTCATTGCTTGAATTGATCATTTCCATCCCCGTAAGTTTAGAAAAACTATAAAAATTAAAAAAGACTTAGTAATCTAACAAAGAAGATGGTTAGAAAATTAGTAGTTACTAGGTCTTTCCGTTATCCTCGTAATTTTAATTTTAATTTATTTAATTATTTATTTATTCACTATTATCATTGATATTTTATGGGTTCTGTCTGATGTGGTTTCTGCCTCTCCGCAAACCATGGTCTGAGTGTAGCGTATCCCTCACGAAATGGGTGTGGCAAAACGTGATGGATGATAAGTCACGGCCATAGCTTCTGGATAACAGATGCAGTGTATGACTGACTATCAAGATTGACTGACGACGAAAAAAATTTGACAGACTATCAAGATTGACTGACGACAAAATGCAACATGTCACAGATCACCTGGACTTATTAGAAAAGATGAGGTTGTGGTTTGGCACATCACAATTACTTCCGTCTTCAGACTTCCCTCTTCACTTTGTGTGTGAAAGGATTAATTTTATTTGGATATGAAAATATGAATGACAAATACGATGAGGGTAAACTTTCCTGAGGTCTTCGTATAGTTAAGTTTTGAATGAATGTTTGCGTTAAACGGAGGTTTGATTTAAGGTGACATCTTAGAATGTCGTGCTTCACTGTCGAATTTGGGAGAGATTTGATAATGATTGATTTTATTTTTATATTTTTATTTGGAAAACTTTTGATAATGATTGATTTTATTTCTATATTTTTATTTGGGAAACTTTTGATAATGATTGATTTTATTTCTATATCTTTATTTGGTTACTGTTGATTTTCTGTATAAAGAGATATTTGGATTTTTTAAATGAGAGTTGATTAGGGGAGGGATTCCTATTCTTGTGCAGGGACCAGTGGTTGATATAATACTGGTCCCACCAAACCACCAGTGATTAAGACTTTTGAAACCAAATTTTAAACAGAAATAAATAACATTATGTATAAATAAGTTTTAAATTATGTCCAAAAATCACCCATACATTGACTGGGCCCACAACTGTCCATAAATAGTATTTTACTACTTAATATTGCAAAACATATTGACCCAAGTAGAAAACAGCTAGAGCCATAAAGGCTTCCAAACTGGTCTATTCCAGAAGTACAAAACAGCAGTCACTTCAACCCCCACTCATGAGAACTCCAACTTTGCATCCCAAATAAATATGCCTACCTTCACATAACAAAAGGAATGTATGTCAGCCATAACTGCTGTGTTGTTCAACAACTAAGCACCCTATGTTCAATAAATGACACCCAACCCAATAACAATTAAATCCAATTTGTTCAATAAATGACACCCAACCCAATAACAATTAAATCCACTTTGTTCAATAAATGACACCCAGACCCAATAACTGCAATAAATGACACCCAACTCATTCTATTTCTCATTAAAACAAATCAAAGCACATGGATCAACAAATAAACAATTCCCAACCATTAGATCACAGCAAATTAAATCCATACCACACATTCAAAATGAAGCCATTGCAATCCATGTGCATCCATGTCCACCAATTAAAATCAAGTCCCCAAAACTATAAAAGAAGTCCACCCACTGTTGAAGTTGCATCTTATGCTTTCAAACTATTCAGCAAACTTGAAGACAACATCACAAAACAGTGGCCAATATATTCAAGTTAGTTATATGAATTACAACTCATTCTTCTTACAGTTATGTTTTCATTTATCAGATTTTTCTTACATTACAGTTCTGTTTTCATTGTTTTCATTTATCAGATTTCTTACATTACAGTTCTGTCCATTAATTTATCAGATTTCTTACATTACAGTTCTGTCCATTCATTTATCAGATTTCTTACATTACAGTTCTGTCCATTCATTTATCAGATTTCTTACATTACAGTTCTGTCCATAGAGTGGTGACAGTTAACCTATACAGTTACAATTAACCTTTTTTATACAGAATTTATGTATGTGTTCTAGCTTATACAGTTAACCTATTGAATACAATGGGAAACTTCTAAACATCTAAACATCGTTTCTCCTAGTTTCTTCAATGGGAAACTTCTAAACATCGTTTCTCGTCCTGTTTTCATTCCCGATAACCCTTTATACACGGTAGGGTCTCCGCAACGAAAGCCCCGCTATGTCCATGTTGATTGGACCAACTTAACAAAAGCAATATGAAACAATACATTGTACAGTAAGCTCAACTTTCACACTTCTAAAATAGATCATTTTTTCTAGGATTACAAACAAATTAGTGCAGTAAGCTATCAAACATCTTGCTCAGAAAGACAGCAAATCAAATAAGAGGACAAGATGCTATTAGATTTTAAGTCTGCTTAATAAAACAGGTGTTTTTAAGTTTAAAAATACTTGGGCTACATTAGTAATCCAGCTCGCTATTAAGCCATAGCTGCAAAACTCAAAACTTTAAAGGTGCCAATTTCAGAAATACTAGTTTAAGTTCTCCTGGCGTAAGAATTATTATTTCACACTTGGTCATGTTATGAATATATATTAGAATTGCAAAGATTTTGGAACTGCATCAAAAGTGGTATACCAGAAAAAAACAGATACTGAAGAAACCCCGTGAACTTACATAATTATGAGAGAAAATTTCACAAATATATCAAAATATAATGAAAAGTGAGACCTCTCAGCCGAATTTTAAGTTCAGTTACATTTTACAAAGGTCGCGCTTAAGTGGTATACCAGGAAAAACAGATACTGAAGAAACCTGTGAACTTACATGATTATGAGAGAAAATTTCACAAATATATCAAAATATAATGAAAAGTGAGACCTCTCAGCCGAATTTTAAGTTCAGTCACATTTTACAAAGGTCGCGCTTATTTTTTCTCATGCAACAAGCACATGGAACAAACTAAATAGGATTTTAGTGAACTATCGGTGAAGTAATATGAGGAGATGCAAGCCATTTGTTTCAAAAAGCCTAAGGACAAATTAATTGAAAGAAGAGACAGAGTAACTGTAAAGGAAACAATCAAAATAGGGCACTGAATCCAAATTTCCAGTAAGCATGGTAAACACCAATAAAATACTAAGCACTGAAGCAATAATTTCAACTCTTTTGAAATTATGTAAAGATAGAGAAAAAGACTCATTTAGACATTACATGAAAAACTAAAATCAAACTCACAAATTCCATATCAGTCAAGTGGGAAGCATTTCTAAGTTTTTGTAACCAGATATGCGAAGCAGAGGAAGACATGTCCCAATAATGTAAATAAAAGCACAAGTTTACCTCCATCGTAAAAATCTTGTTTTGACAACACAGATGAGAAAACATCTTATCTACCTAAATTTTTGTAGTCAGATATGCTAAGCAGAGAAATAAAGTCCCAATAATGTAAATAAAAGCACAAGTTCACCACCATGGTAAAAACTTGTTCTGACATCACAGATGAGAAAAAATCTTAATCTCAAGATCTACCTAGTGTTGTAAGTTACAAATGGTATGAATTCATTCAAAATGGTATTCATGTGTGTAAGTCTTTTGTTAGCCTTGAAAATTTAAGAATGCTATCTATTTATGTTTAATTTTATTTTTAAAACTGTAATAATTTGTTGACCTTATTTGTTGACCTTATTTGTTGCTTACCTTACAGGAATTGAAGGTTAGCTTACAGGAATTATCCGATCATCAGCTTCATAGGGATAATTTTTGCAGAAGTAATAAAGCATAATTTAACATATATTCTAATGTCTAAATGCATGCAATAATTTTACAGGTTGTTGCATCTATGGCAAAAGGAAGTTACTCTGCTCGTACAAGGAGAAGTGGCAGGAGAGTGACAAGGGGTGCGCAGCTGCGATGCACATCGTCTGATGATGACAGGCCAGCTGATGTCGATGCCAGCAATGCACCAAGGAACATTGTTGAATATGACCATGTGACAGCTGCTGATGTTAACACACCATCAGCCACAGAACCACCATCAACAACAGTCCAAGGAGCAAGCTCAACTAAAAAAATCAGTGCTATAAGAGGATGGACAAAAGAACAAATGTTAGTTGCAATTGACGACATAGAGTTTAATGGATACTCAGTTCGGGCATCTGCAAAAAAACATGGTATTCCTCCCTCATCAATACATTATTGGATAAATGGACTGACTCATACAAAACGTAGAGGGCCTCTTACAGTTATGACTGAGGATGAGGAGGCCGAGGTGGTTGAGTGGTGTAAAGAGATGGCCCAACTGGGACATGGGCTAGAGTTGATACAACTCAAATCAACAGTTGCTCAAATCTGTCAAGGGAGGCCAAACCCATTCAAAGATGGGTTTCCTGGTAAATCATGGTGGTTTGGGTTTAAAAAAAGGCATCCAGAACTTGTATTGCATACTGCTGAGGGCCTTGACAGAGACAGAGCATTAAATTTGCGCCCTGCAGTTGTGCAAAAATTCTATGACACACTTTCTAGTGCTTATGATAAACATTCTTATGGAGCAGACCATATATGGAACTGTGATGAAACAGGTTTACAGGCAGGGAGGAATTGTGGCATGCGGGTAATTGCCAAGAGAGGGAGCCGAAATGTGCCAAAGATTTTGCCCAAGAGCAGGGAGTGGATAACTATTTTATGTTGTGTTAATGCAATTGGTACTTCAATCCCGGGATTTTATCTATTCAAAGGTAAAAATCAACTGAAAAACTATATACAGAACTGCGAACCAGGTGCATGCATGGCTGCACATCCCCATGCATGGATGACTAACGAACTGTTTCTAAGTTGGCTTTTTCACTTTGCTGCATCGGTACCAGGTGGCGTCTCGCCTAATAACATACACCTTTTGATATTAGATGGCCATGGGAGCCACATGGCTGTACAAACAATTGAGGAAGCAAACAATTTAGGCATCGACCTATTGACATTGCCAGCTCATACCACTCATAGACTGCAACCCCTTGATGTTAGTGTGTTTGGCCCTTTCAAGAACTATTTCAGGTCGGAGCGTGCTGCATGGATGGCAAAGAATCCAGGGGTTGAGGTGAAAAGGTTTGAGCTAGCAGAGCTTGCAAGTAAAGCTTTTAAAAGGGCTTTGACACCATCAAATATCAAGGCTGGCTTTAGGAGGACAGGAATCTGGCCACTGAACTATGATGCTCTCATGCATGATACTGGTTGTAGCCAAGCGTTTCATGTGGATGGTCAGGAAGAAGGGAATGCCCAAACAGGTGTTGAAGTGCAAGAAGTAGATGACCAAGATGATGTTGTTGCAGCTGGTAATATGATTTCCTTGTCTCAAGGACACTTATATGCTGAAGATGATGAAACTGTATGTGAAACACAATATAACAATGAACAAATTCGCAGTAACATGGAGATTGTTCCACCAACTCAAGAACATGAAATTCCTGTTGTTGATATTGTTAATGTTATTGCTGAACATGCAGTTGACAATGACCAATTGACATTGCCAAGCCAAGTAACCCCACCTTCATGGCTAGCAGAAGCAATGATCAATATGAATGCACATAGTGTCTCAGCAACCAATGAAGAAAGCATGAACATGCCCTCACAACCAGCAGAATTGAACAGTGAAATTGTTCATTTTTTTGTGGACAATATATCAATGGAAGAAGATGAAGGACATAATGAGGCATCAAATGAAGATAATGATATAGTTCAATCAGTTCCAACAGAAACTGGAAGGGAAGTACCAAGCAATGACATGCAGGTGGGAGGGGTGGAGAAGACACTTGGACGATTCCTAAAGCTACCAGTACAGAGAGTATCAATGAAAAAAAAGCAAGGTGCACCAGGTAGTCTTCGTCTGGGCCGAAGCTCACAGTTACTCACCTCAGAGGACTATATAAACCTGTTAGTTGAGTCTGAAAAAAAGAAATTTGAAATGCAAGAATTAAAACAGAAAAAGAAGGATCTAGTCAAGGAGAAGAAGGCAGCAAGGATTGTTGCAGCACAACATCGAGCAGATGAAAAGATTGAAAGAGATAAAGCAAGGCAAATTAAGGACCAACAAAAGCAAATGGCAAGACAGGAAAAGGAAAAATGAAAGGCACAACAAATGCTTGAAAAGGAACAAGGGATGATCAATATGGTTGACAATGATACAAGAATAGCTAATGAAACCAGAATTATTTCAAACTCATTCGACTCCATTGCAGATAATACACCATTATTCCAAGATCTCATAAACATTCAAGTGCCTCACTATACCACTGAGGGTTTACCCACTTGCCTTATTCCTACCAGAGTTGGTGCCAATTCTATGTATGCTCATTACACACCTCCACTTAATGCAGGGACCAGTAGTGCAAATGTGAGGTATGGGTACACAATACCTCCATGGTTGGAAGCTACAAATTGGAGTCAATCATATGGCAGCAATCAACCATTTCCTAATCAACCCTTGACAAGTAGGCCAACCTACTTGGCTCAAGAAGGTAACTCGGGGAGTTTTGGCACTCAAGATTCTTAGGGCCATAAAGAATAGGGGTGTCATATGTTTTTGTTTGTAACCACATTATGATGTGGATTTTGGATGGATTGTGTCTTTTTCTTGTCACAAAAACATTCTGGCTTACAACCTAGGTTGTTTTATTGCTTTGAAACACTAACAACATTATGGTGCTATGCATTCACTACATTGAAAAGCCAACAGCAGCTTGGTTGGTTGTAAAGCAGTTTTATTTGCGAGTTAAGCACAAATGATATCAGTCCACAAAAGACGCTACAATGATAACTTAGATACTTATTCCCCTTTTGAAATTGTTATGTCAATTCATATTATGTCTTGGGGCATCTTTTTCCACTGCAAAGATGAACAATATTTCACAAAATAAATCACTTAATACTTCACCATTAGCTTCAAAATGATGCTCCCAACACTGATAAGTGATTTCTTATGGATATTAAACCTTAGCAAATTGATTTCTTCTTACTAAAACAAGTACACCAGATCTCGAAAAGCATATTTCAGATATCAGAAAACATATACCAGACCTTAGATAAACACTTGGAAAGTCACCAACAGAAAAACATATGACTTTATTAGTCTCTTATGGTCAATGTGCAGTGGTCTTGGGCTTATTATTATTGTCTTATGGTATTTATGCAGTCACCGTAGCAATATGCTTTAGATCTAATTATTCATTGCAGTCAACAAGTATCATAGAAAGCAGGCCACTGTAAGCAGTTTTTCAACTTTGAAAGAATAACCTAGATCTAAGTAAGCTTACCTACAAGCACATACTTCTGTAAAATATCCTAACTCTCAAACACATCCATCTTCTATTGAATACAGAAAGAAGTTAATACACAACAATAGCTCAAAACCAAAACTGAACTAAACTTAAAGCCTACACAACATATGTACTCCACAAAGATCATAAAGAGTTACAATTGGAACTACTGGACTCTTTGAAGTCATTTTCTTCATTTTTGAAGTAATTATTATTTAAATTTGTTGAAGAAAACCTGAAACACTGAGATAATAAGACACAGAGCTGCAAATAAATTCTCAACCATAAATAAGTAAATAAATCCAACAAATCTGATTTTAATATAATCAAATATGTAGTCATATATAGTTCTAAAATAATTGAGCTAAGTATTGTTCCAAGGAAACGAACAAAATGCATGTGATAGACAAAATTGAATGGCATAGGCAAACATGGGAGATAGTCTTTAGGAACCTAACCCAAACTACTGCAAGCACTATATCGGTATTCATCAGATTAGTCCCATGGAAGTGAGAAGCTAACACAATGCTTGAATAAGAGTACTCATTGTAATCAATTCAATGGGAATCGGAGCCATATGTGTGAAATAGTTATAGGTATAAATGTATTACAGCTTCTACTAATATGGAGTTTAAGCTTAGTCAATTATATATGGTACATCAATTGATACCGTGTAAGTGATTAGACTATACGCTTCATATTCCATATCCTTACATTGAGCTTATATCAGTAATATGTAAGAGTTATGATATCACTGTAATCAAGCTATACTAATACAGGAACAAGAGCTTATCTTAATTAAGGCATGTAGATTATGTGAACACTGTCCATAAGGTTATGCATTGTGATTACTAGTAACTAATACAGAGAAACAAGCTATCATAATATATGAATAATATGTAAGCTGCTTACACCATAGGCTCTAGTATCCTTCAAGAAGCAAACCAACATTCCGAAGGACAGAGACAATCTGAAGATGGTCTAAGACATTAGCTTAGAAGGACTGAGGAAGCTAGTTCTTTGGAATGAAACACTAGACCTTGAATCCTTACAATACCTGCTTAGGAAGGAATCTGCATACCTTCTTATCTGTATAACTCCCTTCAAACCCTCAGAACAAGACTAGACGCAGTAGAACCCTAGAAACAGCTTAGCTACCTTAAGACAGTCTGACAAACTTCCTACAAGCAAACAACCTTACATCTCATAGAAGGATTTAGAACACCACCGGCTTAGGAGTCTTACAATTCATGAAGTATGCCTAAATTATATGGAATGGTACAGAAGCTCGAAAGGCAGTTGAAACATTCTCTGTTCATGCTCCAATATTGAAAGGCAGCCTATAATATGGCAAGGACCTGAAGCCTCACAATCTCCTGGTGGATAAGCGAAGAGGTGTAGTAAAAATAGCATATCTTGGCCTCGGAAGAGCATTTACAATTCCTATTAAGAAATATACACATGAGAATCCAAAACCCTAAACCTTTCAACAAAGCAGCTAATAAATTATACCTTCAACAAAACCAGAGGGCTACCATTATATCAGAAAAAAGCACAAGACCTTAACACCGAAAAGCTACAACATCATTTACGTATGTTCCGAGTCTCACACTAGCTGCAAGCTTTGGAGATGGCAACCAAAACCAAGCTGCCATTAGAATCCAAAACCCTAAACCCTTCAACAAAGCAGCTAATAAATTATACCTTCAACAAAACCAGAGGGCTACCATTATATCAGAAAAAAGCACAAGACCTTAACACCGAAAAGCTACAACATCATTTCCCTATGTTCAGAGTCTCACTCTAGCTGCAAGCTTTGGAGATGGCAACCAAAACCAAGCTGCCATTAGAATCCAAAACCCTAAACCCTTCAACAAAGCAGCTAATAAATTATACCTTCAACAAAACCAAAGGGCTACTACTTAAAGCTGCCATACAAAACCAAAGGGCTGCTACAATAGAGATGGGAATAGAGACTTATAAAGCACTTAAATTCAATACGCAAGGTAAAACCTGTCTCCAAATTTAACAAAACTTCCAATAAGCGAGGTGAGGTGTTGAGAAACACACGGTGAGAGGTGTTGAAAAACACTTCATAAAATGGCTGGTAGGATAAAAATCCTACCGGATAGAAGCCATCAGTCCAGAGCTCGCCACACATTCGGCGGAACTTCTCCAGTGCTCGCCGGACCTGCCACAGCTGCAACAATTGGAAAAAATTAACAAATGAGCAAATGCAGAAGAAAAAAACCCAGAAAACCACACAAATAGCACCGAAATATGCAATTACCTGTAAATTGGTACTGGCTCCTCCCCAAACAGCAAATAGCACGAATTAAACAACCACCCAGGAAACCCTAAACCATTGGCGGTCCAGACTAAACAGCAATTCGCACAGCAATTGGCGGGAAAATAGCGCGAATTAAACAACCACCCAGGAAACCCTAAACCACCGGCGGTCCAGACTGAACAGCAATTGGCGGACATGAGCTCAACCATGGCGGACATCATGCACAGGTAATGGAGCCCTCCCGCGCCATCATCGGCGGAGGGCTTCGAACAAACACCGGACCCGAACAGAAAACCCACAGTCGGAGCATACATCGCGGCGTAAAGGCGGAAATGAGCGGATCCATGGTCGTTAAATAAACCCTAAACCCTTGACACGCATGTTAACAGGTGGCTCGTTAAGTTGGCAATGTGTCGTACGAGTCCACGTGCCGTCCACGTGCTTGTCCGCCAGGTGGAGGGGAGGGCGCACAGGTAATGGCGTCCCTCCCCTATATGGTTATAATAAGTTGTTTATTTAAAATATTTTTGAATGTATTATAATTTTTTAAATCACAATATTTTTTTAATTATATAATTTGAGTGTTTTTTTTATATTTTAATATATAATTAAGATATTTTATCAAGTAAAGTTTTTTGGTAGAATTCATATAAGAGAATTTTTTTGGCTGATGTGTTTCGAACCAATAAGTGTGGTTCATCATCAGGACCAAATAAGGACACAGATTATTGGACAGACCATTGCAAAGGCTTAAATAGAGAGTAATGTAGAGACATAGTTTCAAGTAACGGCTATATTTGAACAATAATATTTAAATTATAATATTAATTTATTAATATGTTAAAAACAAATATTATTACGTAACGGCTATATTAACTGCGAAAAAAATATTTAAATAATGATATTATTTCATTAATTTATTAAAAATATTAATAGGTAACTATTATATAAACTATTAGTTTTTGAAAACTAATATTTAAAATAATTTATTAAAACAAAATATTACTAGTTTTTGAAAAATAGTATTTAAATAATGATATTAGTTTATTAATTTATTAAAAATATTAATATATAATGGCTATATTAAACTGCTAGTTTTTGAAAAATAATATTTAACTTAATTTATTAAGACCAAATATTATTTGAAATTAATTTATATTTTTTTTAATGTTTAATTTAATTTTAGGAAGTATTTTATGTGCATATTAAAAATTTAGTCATAATTATTTTTTAAATAAGAAAAATATTCTTGTTAGATTTTAGATTTTTATGATTCATATTGATAATAACAATGTTTTTAGGATTAATCATATTATTGAGATTTTGTTTCAAACCAATAATGTGGTTCATCTTCACGACAAAGGTGAAAAAAATGATTTTGTCAAACCCATAAATAGGAGAGAAGCATCTTTGCCCAGAATTAGTCATTATGAATTAGTCGTTATAAACTAATTGTTATGAACTAGCTGTTAGGGAAAGGTTGTTAAAAATTAGTTAAAGAGATATAATATTAAGTAGTTTATTAATTATTTATTTCCATTTTCAATGTTATTATGTAATAAAATAAATTGAAAAAGATTATCATATAATAAAATTCTAAATTAATGAGATATAATATTTGTTTATTAAATATTTCTATTGATTTTCAGTGTTATAAACTAAATAGAAAAAGGATGTAGTATTTATTTATTAATTATTAATGTGTTATTTAATTTTACTTTCAAAGTAATAATATAACAGAATTAATTAGAAATAGAATAAAGAATATGGATGAAATCATAATAAAGTTAATTTTATATATAATAGGAAAAGAAAAGAAAAATTAGTTATTATTATTTATTAAAATATAGGGAAAAATAATTAAAGGGAAATAAAAAATAAGAATAGATAGAATAGATGGAAAGAATAAAATAAAGTGAAATGAGAAAGAAATGAAAATAGAAATAAAACTAGAAAATTAAGAAATAGAAATGAAAACAGTTAAGAGGAAAGGAATCCAGCTCCTGCTTAATTTCCAACTATCATCTCTATTGAGATTGATCGCATGCTTCTCAATCTCAATGGATTCTCTTAGCTTCCTATGTTGTAAATTATCAATCGTGGCGATCACATGGGTATCCTCAATGCAGACATGGTGCTTATATTTCACCGCATGTTCAGTTAAAGATGAGGAATGAGAGCTGCTTATATTTCACCGCATGTTCAGTTAAAGATGAGGAATGAGAGCGACTGTGTCTAATGTCTACTACATGTTCTTTGATTCTTTGGTTTATGGATCGATCAGTTTCACCAATATAAGGAATCCCACATGAGCTAGGAATTGAGTATACCCCTTTCATGTCCTTAGTGTTAACCGGGTCTTTAATAGATCTAAGAAAATTTCTAATGGTATTCAGGGGCTTGCAAATAACAACTCTATTCTTTTTAAGAATATGAACATTCTTATCTGTGGTCCCCAGGATAAAGGGAAGCAACACATTGAGTTATGATCGTCATGAACAAGCTTAACTCAAGATTCTTTACAGGATCTTTGAAAGGCTCTAAGGACTTGTTGTCTGCTATACCCATTATTTTTAAAAGCTTTCAAAAGATGAGAATTTTCTTCTTCAAGGTGATTCTCATTAGAAATCCTAAGAGCTCGGCTGGCAAGAGTGTTAAGAACTCCTATACTTTGGGTCAGAAAATGATAAGAAGCAACATGAAGATATTATTTCGTGTGATTTTTTTTGCAAAAAAAATTGGTGAGAAACAGAACCATCATTCATTATAGAGAGGATAATATCAAGGAAAGGAAGGCACTCATTAAGCTCGAATTCCACCGTGAATTTGATGGATTAAAAGTAGTAATTAACTTGATGCAGAAACAAATCTAATTTCTCATGACCATGGGGCCAAACGACACAAGTGTCGTCAATAAACCTCTTCCATGTCTTAGGGCAGAAAGGAGAAGAGGCCAAATCTTTGGTCTCAAAATCTTCCATGAATAAGTTAGCAACTATGGGGGAATGAGGACAACCCATCGCAACCCACAAGTATGTTCATTATGAAGAGTTCGTCTTAGTCTACTACATTTAGTCTCTCTATGCCCAAAGTTATAACGAAAGAAACAATGTGTTTCATCTTGGAGAGGTGAGAAAGTATTGTAAGAGTCTTTCTTTAATCCAATCTCATTCTTTTGTTTTCTTGCTTCTCTAGTCATGATAGTTTTATAAGTGACACATTGAGAAGTCTTATGACCAAAATTATGACAAGTGAAGCACTAGCCATTGAAGTAAAAGTTCGTGGGAGTATAGTACCTTTTTGTGTAGTTTCCTTTTTGAGTGCGGTAAGGATGTTTTACCTGAGAGACACTTGATCCCTCATTCCTTTGCTAAGAGCTGTAATTTTGTTGATTTCTTCCCTTTATTGCAATGAGATAGCTTCTTATACATGTTTAATAAGATTTTAGAGTCTTTTATGATTCTCCATTGTATCCGAGACTTGTTTTTCTTAGAGGAGAGCATTGTACTTTGATGATCTCGTCTAGGTTCTCAGATCCTTTAGAATATCTAATGTTTATACCTTTTTTTTTCCTCAAGTTCCAGTTTACTAAATCCTATAACCTTTTAGTTGCTATGTAAGAAACTATGTGTACAATTTGAATGTAAATGAACTACAATTATAAAGCTCACTATCATTATGCTTGATTTAAGCATGTTCTATTTTTTTTACAGATCATAACACTTGCGACGGTGGTCCCCAAGGAGGAGGGGGTCTATAATAACCCTAGTTAAATTATCCCACCATTTTTAATAATTGTAATTGCATAAAGTCCAAGAGATGGGACACAAATTTTGTTTTCTTGAGGAGGAGACCACTTGAGGGAATGAGCAAAATTAAATAAATCAACCATGGTGGGTTAAGAAAATTAAATAATTTGAATGAGAATTAAAGCTAACTATAGAGATAAGGAGTAGCCCAGCTGTCCTTGGCATCTAACAATAAAAAAATAGGAAAAAACTTAATGGAGTTGGCATGGTTGCACTGTCGAAGAGGAGTGGGTTGTGGGGAGCCTAGGGAAAAGAAGGAACAATTCTGTCAATTAGGGGACAAAAATGAAGGAGATTTGAGGACTCTCAAAGAGGAACATGATTAAAGAATAATAATTGCTAATTCACCTAGTGATTGTGGGTGTGTAAGGAAAAATGCAAGAGGAAGAGCACAATGAAGAGCATTGGGTAAAAGAAAAGAATTTAGAAACCAACAAAAGAACCCTCATGAATAGGCTTATTGGGAAGAAAGGATACAAAGACCAGCTGAAGAATGCTCATGAAGATACTCGCAAGAAAGAAGCTACAAAGAATAATGGTTGGTTGAAGGTTAAAGGAATCCACTGGAAGCTTGAGGGTTGAAGAGCCTACTGCATTGGAGAAAAAACACTCATGTGTTTATGGGACTGATGAACCATCAAGAGTTGCCTTGGGGGTTGAAACTCCGTCGTTTAACCCATTGATGAATCACCTAGAGAAGTGATTATTCTATCCAATAATAGCTTATCCACTGAAAAAACTTCCTGTAGTGTGGAATATCATCTCCTAATAGCGAGTCAATGATTCTCTATTGTATGGTATTCTGGTAAGGATGTTGATCCTATTATTATGTCTAGCAGACTGAGAGGGAATATGTCACGGGGGCTTCACTCAATGAACCTCTGACATATCTCCTGCATTCATGGCATACTAAACAATACCACTAATTTGACTACATATCAGAAAATACCTCTAAAAATCACATTCTTCAACCCCCTACCAATATGAACCCAATACACCTCTCCAATTAAAAAAACCCCTACTTTCACTAGATATTGTAGGTATCCATTTTTTCATTAACATTTTTTATACCCCTTTATATTTTTTCATTAACATTGAGCTCCATTTTTTTTATACCTGCTAATATAAAAAACCTTTACCCCCTATATATACAATATATATATTCAATTTTTCTTCGATATATATCCCTCAATATGGACTCATGCGGTATGGTATTGCTCCCTCGGTGAAGTCCCTGTGGAATATTTGTTGCTGGTAAATGAAGGAATTGTGTCCTTGTAACATCTTGTTCGAATGAAAATGTGTTTTGGTTTCCTTTCCAAAGATAACTCCACCTCAAGTACTGTAATATGGCATGGGAGTGACAACTGCAAGAAACACTTGGCTGCAACTTGTTTATGGTTGGGTCGAGAGTTAGAGTTCTAGACTCAGTTGTCCAATATTTACAAGATAAGTGTTTCTTATGTATGTTTCTTAGTAATGAATGTGTGATGAATTTATAGTTTGAAATGGTTTTTTTGTGCAAAATACATGATTGTTTTACTAATTATTACGTAATTTACTAACATACTTTGCAATGTGTAAAGGCATTGGGATAACCTATAAGAATGTTGCTTTTATTTCAAAAAATATTTAGCATGAGAATTTCTTCTTATTACATATGATGATTACATTTATGATACTTTACATTGACATAGTTTATGTTTCATTGTGATAATGTTGAGGATTTCTTCATCCCTTAAGCTCATTAACCCGTGATCTTATATGAGGGACCTCTTCGAAACCTTGGTGATGCACATCTTGATGACTGGGTCTATACCAAAATTTTACTCATAATTCAAACCAAAAGGTCGGTATTTTGTGTTGTGTAAGGGACGTTCTCTTAAAGACTGGATGACTTGGATTTATATCCCTACACTTTATACAAGATTACATCTCTGCTATGTGTTCATTGATATGATTTTTCTAGGGCCAAGAGCCATAGATGTGGCTACTTTTTTTATCGTTATGAGGGAGAACAATCTATAGATATATGTGTACATATGGTAACTGTGATGTGTGGTGTTAGCATTCTAGGCTCTTTAGGAGTCACAAGACAAATATCATAGGGTAGTTGATAACCATTATTTCAACTATGCCTAAAATTCCCTATCCCTAAAGAAGGGGATCCTTATTGGTTAGGGATATTATCCATCATTTTCCTATGTGTAGGTTTCATGCTTGTAATTGGACTTAAAAAGTGTAATCATTGTTTGCTTGAGGAGTGTTGATCTCCTTGCAATCTGTTTGGTACCATATGCTTTATGGTTGCTCTTATATGCTTGTGGTGTATATATGGTCTTTGAAAGAGTCTTGTAAATATCTAAGTCAAGATCTATTTGATCTCGATAAGACGTGGAAGACGAAAGGGGCTAAAGATCCTTAAGGCAAAGGTGATAAGCCTTTGACTTGAATAGAAAAATCCTAGATAAGTGTTCTTTGATCTAGAAATTGTGAACCCGAAGAGAGTAACTTTGACGTAAGCTCGGGAGGGATAGCACTAGTGGGTGCCTTAGTAAACCTAAATGGTCATGGATGAACTCTGGCGCAAGTCCAAACACTTATAGAATAATCGTAGCAAAAACATGGTGGCGTTCCATTGGAAATGGTGTATGATGTAGATTCAACATAGTGGAAAAGGTTGGGGTGATTTTGGGTCCTCGTATTAGCCAATGGAAGGGACCAATGCCTAAGTAGAAGGTCTATCATGACTTGAAAAAGGCTAAAGGAAAGCCTGCATAGATGACAATAAGTGTAACAAGCGATGGGAAAAAAAATGCTCCACCTAGACTTTGTCACCCAGAGGTAAGCCTTAGCACATTGAAGAGGATAGTTGAAATGAAAGGGATACAACATGCATGGAAAGTATCCGTAGTGGGAAAATTCAATTTTATTGGGTACATGGTAAAGCATCGGGTGGCAGGACATGAGGTGAAATTATCCAAGGCTTCCGTCCTAGAGCTTAAATAAGAAGTGTCTATAGGAGGAGCCAGAGAGATTAAAGCCAAGATGATTTGGAATGGTCAGTCTTGCAGAAGAAAGTGTTGGTCCAACCATGAGCAAGGTTTCATGGGGAGGTGTGGACCCCCACTACATATAAGCCCAAATATTATTCCCTGGGAGCACAAAGTGAAGCACACAAGTGAACGGGGATGGATGACGTAATTTGGGCCATGGCGGCATATATGTGAGCCTAACAATTATTTCAATGGTGAAAAATAAGACCTACTTCGTAGGTCAACTCAGAAGACACACCTCAGAGCATTCAAAATTTCACAAATGAGGAAGGGTCAGATAACGAGCCCTGGTTAATGGGATAGTTTGCAACAATTGATGGTTCGTCAAGTGTCCTATATGTATATATAATGGGCATATACTTATAAGCGTTGTATTGCAATGAAAGGCATGTTGTTGTGGAACCTAAACCCATAAATGGGTTAGTAGCCAAAAGTCAATTTCCAAGTGGAGTTGGGATATTATCCAGGTGGGTATAGCCACGTGGCCAACACATTGATGTGTCACTCTATAATTCACATAATTGGAATGGTTACATCTCTTGATCTGAATGTTAGATTGATCTGAATTGGACCAGAGTAGTAATGATGTGCTAATTCACCATTCAGAAATAAACCCAAGATTCTTATCATTTCCTTTTCAAGTGTCTAAGGATTCAAAAACTTTTGCAATTAACATATCCCTATGATATTTTCTTATGTAAATGTTATAAACAATTTAACATAAAAAAATATGTTCAACAATAGCAATATAACATCAATGAACATAAAAATATAAGACACAACAAGCACATGATAAAGGAGTTCACCCCTCCTAGGCTATGTCTCCTTGAGCCAGCTTCCAATGGCTTGGGGCTCTCTATTATGCTCAAATTACATCAAAAGTGTGTTTTAGAATGCTCAGATGCCTCTGAAACCTATATCAATGAGTTAATAATATCAAAAATAGTCAAAATAGAATGTTTTTGCATCTAATTTGGATAAGAACTGAAGAATTTATGACTTCTCCCAGTTCCTCTGCTATTTGTTCCACAAAATGCTCCAAAACTGACCCAAAACCCTTTTTCCGCTCCAAAATCCACTAAGGAAGTGAAAATTTCTCCGCACCGCGAGAGATATCCTATCATCCATATCGCAATCGCAATCGATAGTGCTACAAGCTCTTAACATAGTAAACGTTGATATGCAGTCTTGCAGACCCGACGGGTTGATTAAATACAACTTATAATATCCCGCATCTAGAACCTCCTGTTTATTGCAATCAGTAAGTTCAACACCCAAAGGTTTTGTTACATGGAAACACTATGGTTGTAGAACCACTGGGACTTTAAATTGTGGCATATAATATTATCGGGTCCGGAGTCTATCGTTATCAGAACTCCACTGTGTCGGGGTTGATTCTTATTGCTGTTGCAATTGCGATATGCGATCGCATTGCATTGCAACCTTGAACCTGCCGAGGGGAGATTGGTAACACCGAAACACTTACTGCTATGATATGTGATTTCTGAGGGCCAATGGAGGGCTACCACTTTGCGCCTCCTTATTCACTGAAGACTTACCACATCATCCCGATCCTGCCATGTAGGCAAGTCAAACCTCAACTTTGAGTTGCTCTAACTTCTACATACGAACTCATATTTCAGTGCCATTTGCACCGTTGGATTTAGAATGATGAGCTATTAATTCTGAAGCTGAGTTTCACAAGATTCTAACAATTTTATTTTTGAGAATAATTATGAGCACTTGATCACTCCTCCCCACTGGAAGCCTTTTGGACACCAAAAGGATCACTTTCAGTTATTGAACAGCTAAGGGTATTGTTCCCTCACCTTCCCCACTTCAGTCCATTTGGCCTTTAATGGATGTGTACCTTTGAGACCCACCCAAAGATAATCAGTATTTCCTCTTTTAGTTGTCCTTGTCCTTTTGTCAAGTATAGTGTCTTGCTGAAGGACATCAAGGTATTCTTGAGAGAAGTCTTCAATAGATGAAATTTGAACATTCTCTCCTTGATCTTCAATCAAAGGAGGTTCATATAATCTCAAATTTTCAACATTAACAATGGAATAGATTTGCATATATGAAGGCAAATCAAGCCTAAAAGCATTATTACCAATCTTTTCCAGAATTTTAAATGGACCATAACAAATTGGTTTAAGCCTTTTACCTTCACCTTTAAGCCTTTCCTTGCTAATGTATATCCAAACTTCATCACCTACTTGAAACTAATGATCAACACAATGCTTATCATGCCTTGCCTTAAACTTGCCTTGACTCTTTTCTAGTTGTTCTTGAACTGTTTGGTGAATCAACTGAATTTGATCAATGAATTTCTTTTCCTTGTCTATGTCATTATGTCCAGCTACAACTACATCTTTCTCAAAGATGAAATCCAAAGGCATTTTAGGCAAATAACCAAGACATGCCTCAAAAATTGAAGTTAGAGTAGAAGAGTGTTTTGCTCAGTTGTAAGCATGTTGAATATAATGCAACTATTCATCCCACAACCTAAGATGTTTGCTGCAAAATCCTCTTAGCAAATGAATTATTGTCATATTTATCACTTTAGTTTGACCATCTATTTGTGGATGGAAGGCTATACTTTTCTTCAATTTGGTGTCCATTAAGTTCCATAAACTTGGCCAAAAATTCCCAACAAATCGAGAATGACGATCACTTACAATAGAAGTAGGCAATAAAAAATGAACCCATACATTTTGAAAGAAACGTTGAGCTGTTTGTTCAGCTATAATTTTCCTTTTATAGGCATTAACATGCACATCTTGCTGAACCTATCAACAAATACATACAAATAATCATGAACTTTCCTTGACAAAGGAAGACCTCCTACAAAATCCATAGAAACACTTTCCCGGGGTCTTGAAGACATTGGAAGTGGTGTGTACAATCGTAGTTTCCTATTACTAGGCTTACTAATTGTACACAATGAACAACCTCTTATAAAACATGACACACTTTCAAGCATACGAGGCCAATAAAAATACCTCTGAAGATTTTCCACTATTTTACTTACACCGAAATGTCCAGCAATAAGAGAAGTGTGCACTTCCCTTGTGACATTTACTCTCTCTCCCCATGGAACACAAAGTTTTCCCAAATGATACAATAGATTATCATGTACATGGTAGTCTAATTCCTCAGCTTGCTGGCGTTGACTCAAGTTTGAATATACCTCTTGAAAGTCAGCATCCTATGTGTATTTTTCAACATAACTTTCAGGAAAAACAAAATTATTCTTGAGTAAAATGGCTACATTTACAATCAGTCTAGAAAGCATATCAACAACTTTGTTATATATACCTTTCTTGTACCTGATTACCAAGTGGAATTGCTGTAAAAATCCCATCCAACGAAAGTTTCTTCACTGCTGCAATTTAGTTTGAGATTGTAGATATTGCACCGGCTGATGATTGGTGTGATTAATGGTTTCTTTTCCCATCAAATAATGCTTCCATTTCTTCACACTTTGCACCAATGCATAAATCTCTTTATCATACGTAGGATAATTAATAACAACACCATTAAAAATTTCAGAATGAAATGAAATGGGCTTACCATGCTATAAAAGAACTACACCCATGGTGTAGTCACTTACATCTGTTCGTATTTCAAATGGTTGGTTCAAATCCAGAAATGCCAAAATTGGGGCTCAACTGATCTTTTGTTTCAAAGCATCAAATGCTTTTTGTTTTTTTCCTCCCCACTGAAAGACAACCTTCACGTTGGTCAACACATGTAGTGGAGCTGCTATGGAGGAGAAATTGGAAATGAACTTCATCCATTACTGCGTTTCTCCTAGAAAGCTCGTTACTTCTGTAACTGATTTGGGTATTGGCCAATTCACAATCACCGAAACTTTAGAGGGATCAATCTTGTGCTCACCTCCTCCATCTATGTGGCCCAAATACACTAAGAAAGTTTTCCCGAATTCACATTTAGACATCTTTAGAAATAACTATTCTTTTCTCATGATATCCAACAATTTCCTAACATTCTTGACATGCTCTTCTTGTGATTTGTTGAATATCAAAATATCATCTAAATAGACAATTACAAACTCATCAAGAAATGATCTTAAAAAATCATTCATAACTCTCATGAATGTAGCTAGAGAATTACAAAGACCAAAATGCATAACCAGCCACTCAAACAATCCCTGTTTGGTTTTAAAAGAAGTCTTCCATATGTCATCCTCAGTTATTCAAACTTGATGATATCCACTTCTTAAGTCTAATTTAGTAAAATAATTTGCATTTTTTAGCTGATCTAGAAATTCATCTATTTTTGGCAGTGGGTATCGATTCTTTATTGTGATCTTATTTAAAGCTCAATAATCTACACACATGCGCCAGGTTCCATCTTTCTTTGGTACCAATACAATTGGTGAACCACATGACGAAGTAGAGGGACGAATTACACCTTTATCCAATAAATCCTGGACTTGTTTCTTAATTTCTAAACTTTCCAGAATTGACATTCGATACATACCAATGTTTGGGAGTGGACAGTCCTGTTGTAGCTGAATTTCATGTTGAATTCCACTTTTTGGTGGCAGTCCCTTTGGTTATTGAAACATGTCCCCATATTGATTGATCACATCAACCAATTCAGCTTCACATCACAACCTACAAAGGATTCTTGCTTCGTGTCGTTCTTCTGCTTGATCATGAGGAGTACGAGACTCTTGCTGGAATTAACTAGTCATTTCATTTCACCTATGCTTGCAAAAGATAGACTAAGATTTCTATGATGAGCTCTCACAATATACGCCACTCTGTCTTTGAAAAAATGATATTTGTTCTCAAATCTATGGAAAAAAACCTTTTTGTCATACAAATATAGACTTCCCAACACAATTCCTGAGATATCCAATGGCACAACGTATAATTCAACTTCATCAATGAAATTGGCGATGATTGAAAATATGAAAACGCATTTATGTGTGACCTGCAAATTGGAATCCTTGGTTATCCAACCCAACGGATACAATTTATGATGAGGCACAGTTTCAAGATTCAATTTCTTGACTAAATCTGCAGAAAGTAAGTCAGCCTATGATCCACTGTCAAACAACATATCGATTTTTGTATGCTTGGAAATAACTTGGACATGGAAAAATTCTATTCGGTCTTCCTCATTTGAAATGCTGTGGGTATTATTTGTTGCACCGGTACTTGCTACAGGTACATATTTTCTTGCATTTGACACAAATTTTCTTTTGGAGACTATGGTTGCGGTTTTGTTTCATCTCCTGAGTTTGAACCCAAGTGTTGTTGTGCAGCAACATTGGTCTTTTGTTTACCTTTATTGTTCAATTTCTCCAGTCATAATTCTAGATGAAGCTTCCAACAATGTGCTTCATCATGTCCTTCCTTGGAACAATTCTTGCTCACGGATTTCTCCCCTTCTTTCTTAACAAAAGAATTTTTCTTCTCCTTTCCTTTAAACTTCTTCCATTTTTCAACACTCTGAAATGGCTTCTTCTTAAATTCTTCCTGTATATTTTTCCCTCTTGATTTGAGGTGTGTAGCTTGGACACAGACCTCATCAAGATTCGCGGGACTGAACATAAGAATAGTATGTCGAAGATAGCTATGAAACCCTCCTATGTATTTCAACAAGGTATCTTGTGACTGTAAGTCTACTCCTAGCATAATAGCTGTTTTCCTAAACTCTTGAGTATACTCTTGCACATTTTCACCTTTCAATTGTCTGAAATTTTTCCAATTCATAATGGCTTTTTGCATATGAGCTAAAGGGTAGAATTGCCTTTTTATAGCAGCAATTAAATTAGACCAAGGAATAGAGATCTTACTATGTTTCTTGATCTCATCTTGAGTCCTTGATTCCCACCATACAATTATTGCATCCTCCATTCTTAGTGAAGCCAACTGAATCTTGATATCATCCTCTTGAAGGTTTTGAATTCTACAATACACCTCCAACTGATGAATCCAATTATCCAGCTTCTTTGCATTAACTTCTCCATTGTACATAGGCAACTCGAATTTAACATCAAGCTTCAGAAAAGGTGATTTACCAACCCCTTTTGAAGAATGATGATGAGTATGAGTAACAATGGTATTTGTGGAAGAGTGTAAAGATGATTTCAAAGAAGAATATGAAGAATATGGTGGAAATGGTGGAGGTTTGTCTCCATTCCCATTACCTCCTTTTCCTTTATCTTCTTTTAAATTACCTCCTCGTGAGGAGCCTTCTCCATTGGGATGCTTGGAACTTTCTCCTTGCAATATGTTATTCCTCTCTTCATAGAGGACCTTAACCATCTCTATCATATCGAAGAAATCCTTTCTGAAGGTCTTCTCATCTTCTATCATGATAGGTTCTCCTTCATGAAACATGGTCTCTGGAGACTCGACTATAATTTGAGATTGTACTAGTGTTGGAATATCAATTGCAACTTCTGCAACTTGAGGCTGAACTGGTGTACAAGACTTTGGAAACCTCTCTCGTCTTCCCTTTGACCCAATTTCAGGACTTTCAACCAGCTTTCATTCACCTCTTTTGAGCTTTAACCTTGTGAGCATGACATAAACTTGCAAACAACTAAATCCTTCTTTCACAAAGAAAATCTAGTAAGAAAAATAAGTGCTCTGATACTAACTTGATCTAAATTGGAATAGATTAGTAATGTTGTGCTAATTCCCCATTCAAAAATAAACCCAAGATTCCTATCATTTTCTTTTAAAGTTTTTAAGGATTCAAAATTTTTTGCAATTAATAGATTCTCATGAGAGTTTATTATGTAAGTGTTATAAACAGTTTAACATAAATAGAACAAAAATATAACAATAAAGAACATCAAAATATAACACACAACAAGAACATGATAAAGGAGTTCACCCCTCTTGGATTACATCTCCTTGGGCTAGCTTCAAATGGCTTGGGCCTCTCTATTATGCTCAAATTATATCAAAAGTGTGTTTTACAATGCTCAGATGCCTTTGAAACCTATCTCAATAAGTTTAGAATACCAAAAAATACTAGAATAGACTGTTTTTGCATCCAATTTGGATAAGAAATGAAGACATTATGACTTCTCCCAGTTCCTCCACTATTTGTTCCACAAAATGCTCCAAAACTGACCCAAAACCCTTTTTTCCGCTCCAAAGTCCACTATGGAAGCGGATATTTTGCCACACCGTGGTCCATATCCTGTCGACCATATCACAATCGCAAGCGGTAGTATTGTGGGATCTTAACACAATAAATGTTGATATGCAGTGTTGTAGACCCGACAGGTTAATTAACTGCAACTTATAATATCCCGCGTCCAGAACCTCCCGCTTATTGCAATTGACAAGTTCAACACCTGAAGGTTTTGTTACATGGAAATACTATGATTTCGGACCCATTGGGACTTTAGATTGTGGCATATAAGGTTATTGGGTCTAGGTTCTATCGCTATCAAAAATCCATTGCGCCGGGGCCGATTCTTGTTTTCGATGCAATTGCGATATGTGATCGCATCGCATCGCAACCCTGAACTTGTCGGGGGCCGATTTGTAACACTGAAAATCTTACTGATGTGATACGCAATTTTTGATATGCGATTTGCAAGGGTCAATGGTGGGCTACCACTTGGTGCCTCCTTATTCACTGAAGACTTGCCACATCATCCCAATTATGCCATGTAGGCAAGTCAAACCTAAACTTTGACTTACTCTAACTTCTACATACGAACTCAAATTTGAGTTCCATTCACGCTGTTGGATTCAGAATGATGAGCCCTTCAATATGAAGATGAGTTTGAAAAGATTCTGACACTTTTATTTTTGAGCATAATTCCGAGCACTTGATCACATATTGATGTGAAGTTCTATATCATCAAAATCTTCTTAACAAGATCAAAATTTTTAGGCCCCATTTACATAATGGAACCTTCGATCTTGGTTGAGCATATTAATTGCCTCCTCCTAATTAGTTTTATGGAAAGGATTAAGAGGGGGGCTATTACACAATGGGTGAACAAGGTTTGACAATTTTTACCAGGGTTCACCATAGTTTTCTATGATACTTTATTTTTTTCCATGTTGATAATGGATGGCCACAACTAATATGTTTGATGATGGTAACCTTGTTTTACCGTGTTGGAAAATGGTTGACTATGGTTTCAGCATTTTTTCCCATAGTCAACTATAGTTGGCCATGCTGGCCATGATTTATAATTACTATCCATGCTTGACTAGGTTTGACAATGGTTTAGCCAATTTCCATTTGATTCAACTTTCTTGATTATGATTAAATATGGTCAAGTTATAGTTAACCATGGTTGTTATTGTTTAACTATAGTTGAGTATGATTGATTATGGTCAATTGTGATTGACCATGTTGATCATGTTTGATCATGTTTGACCATGCAAACCAAGGTTGACTTTGGCTTGATTATGTGGACCCCTTATTGACCATAGGTGACCATGGTCATCCATGTTTACCTTGGGTGTCGATGTTGGCCATAGTTGTCAAAGGTTTGACAATGTTATCCATGGTTGACCATGGTTAACAATGGATGGCCATGGTCAACCATGGTTTACCATGTTGTTCATGGAAGGCTATGTTAGACTATAACTGAACATCGGTAAATGCGCTAAAGGATGATTGAGCTTGTTTTACTAATGTGGACAAGGGTAATCATCATTGCACTTGGTGACCATGTTTGACCATGGTTGAGCTCATTTGACCATGATTATTTATTTTTAATAATGGTTAAGTTATGGTTTACCATGGTTGTAATTGTTTAACTATAGTTTACTATGACTAATTATGGTTGATTGTGGCTGACCATGATTAATCATGCTCAGATCTTCCAGAGAAATCACATAGATAACAAAGGGTCAACGTGTTTCGAACCTAGATCTAGGTTCATCATCAGGACCACGATGAGGAGCAAGGTCAACAGACAAAAAATATATAAATCCTAGAAATGCAACGGTAAATTCCAATGGTCAATAAAAATTAAAAGAATTATAAAAAGGGAGCGTTAAAGATTAAAAGTCAAATCAGTTAATTTTTTTTTTAATATTGAATTTTATTTTAGTTTATTTTATCTTGAATTTAAAATAATGATTTTATAAACATATGAATATGATTTTTATAATGATTTTATAATAATACGACATTATTAAGACATATAGTTATACTATAAGAAATAAAACTATATTATCAAACAAAACAAAACAAAAAACAAAAAAATAATTAAATAAAATAAAAATAAATAAATGAATTTAAAAAAAAGAAGGAAACTAAGCAGGGTACAAACCAAGGGAAGGGACCCACGAGCTACTTAACTTCCATCCATCGTTCCTATTAAGAGTTTTTCCCCTCTTTTCAATTTCAATGGCTTCTCTTAGTTTTCGGTTATGGAAATGATCAATCCTCACGAGGACCTTAGAATCCTCTAAGAAAATATGGTGCTTTGTTAATTTGGCATGTTCGGCTAGAGTAGAGCAACGGGTTCTATAGTGCCTAAGGTCCATTGCGTGCTCCTAAATCCTTTGTGAAATGGAATGAACAGTCTCACTGATATAGGGGGTTCCACAGGAACATGGAATTTAATAGACACCTTTCACACATTTGGGATCAATAGGGTCTTTGACAGATCTTAAAGCTCTACAAATAGCTTTAAAAGGTCTAAAGGTGGAGCTAATATTATGCTTCTTAAGAATTCTAGCAATCTTCTTAGTCGTCCCATGGATAAAGGGAATCAGGACATTAGAGGCCACCTCTACCTCTATTTTAGATCTAGGCTCCCGACTATCTTTTAAAAAGGCTTTGATACCTTGCAACTTACTATAACCATTCTTCTTGAAGAAATTAAAAGATGGTTTTTCTCATCCATCATATGGTCTTCATTAGAAACCCTAATAGCCCTAGTAGCAAGAGTATTGAGAACACCTAGCTTCTAGGCTAGAAAGTGATGAGATTTAGCATGAAGATATTGCTCACTGTGGGTTTTCTTACGAAAAACCTGGTGGGAGAAAGAACCATCCTCTTTCCTAGAGATAATAACATCAAGAAATGGTAAGGATCCATTAACCTCACATTACATGGTGAATTTAATGGAATCAAACTGATTAATAAGATGCTCAAAAAAGAAGCTAACTTTTCCCGACCATGGGGCCTAGCAGTATCAGGATCCATTATGCGATTGATAACTCCAATGGCCTCGTTAATCAGGATGTTAGTGTAAAGCAAAACAATATCAAACTAACCATAAAATCATTAGGATCAAACTCTATATCCTTCAACTCATTTACATAGGAGAAAGAATATTTAACAAAGGAACTAGACTTACCTAGTACAAGTTTAAGCTTTTGAGCTAAATACTTCGCTAGGAGATACGTCGACCCACCTATGGTATTGAGAATAGGCCTAAGGGGAACCCCTTCCTTATGAATCTTAGGAAGTCCATAGATCCTAGGCATGAAAGGGTTACTTTCTATAAGCTTGTAACTAATTGAGCTTATAGATTGATTAGATTTAATAGCCAATGAAAATAAATGATGAACATAAATGATGATGTTTAACCATGCAGACCATAGTTTCCTCAGTTTAACCATGTCTAGTCTTGGTTGACCATGGTAAATATGGTATTTCATGTTGACCATGGTTTTCCATCATTGCACCATGTTGATTATTGTTTGGTCAATTCAATGTCCTTGAATTGTCAATCATAAATTGTCAACCAGGGTGCATAGAGTGATGAAGTACAGGTGCACAATATGTACTTAGAAGTTATTCATTGGGTTGTTATGTATTTTTCAAGATCTAAACTTAAGATGGAGGTGGTTTTTGTCAATTATATTAGTGTCGTAATTCTTAGGGATGTTGGTTAAGTTTCCTAGGAATTAATTTCTATCCAGTTAGTTTGTAGACGATGTGAGATGGTTCTACTTGTGTTAGATTGTTTTGTGATTTTTGATCTTAAATATTTATGTTGCAACTCCTAATTCTCTAAGTGAAAAAAGAAACTTATTCTATCATCTATGAAGAAATATTGTTGAACTCAATTTTTTAGGAGAGGACTTCTCACTTTTTTAATTTTTGCTCAAACAAGGTAACCCAAGAAACATCTATATTATGAATTTAACACATTTCAATTATGCTGGATAATAATCAAAGGATAGGACCATGCAGTAATAGGTATAAAGCAAATCAAATAACAGTCTAAAATTGGTATAAAGAAAATTAAAGTTCTTATGCAAATAACAATTCGCTGGCAAGATCATTATGTAGCATTGTCACACAAAGCCGAGCAATTAAACAATTAAATGAAATCAGATTATAATTGATTAAAACCTGCCACTATTTGTAGGGTCCCTCCAAATAGTAGTTCAGAGCTTCAAATCAACACAACGCTTGTACACAAAAACCAATTCTATTCACACGAAATTCACAAACTGTTCACAATTATATCATTCGGTGCACACCCAAATAACAGTGCGGCCATTAGTTTTATAGCAGGTCTCTTGAAATAAATGTATGAATATTTCAAGCTTAATATCTCTAACCTATCTAAACTTATATCGCTAAACCATCGTTTTTCTATTCTGAAAGCAAAAATGATAAGGTTTCAACTGATTTGCATTAATCCGATGGTTGACTTGGAGTTTGACCGCGATATCCTGTGCTTATTTTAGCAAACAGTTTTGAGTGGATAGGAAGGTATCCATTAGGGATCCATCCCCTATCCATCTGCACCTGTCGCTACTGACCCGGAACTCTGGAACCTTGCAAACAGTGAAGACAACTACAGAAACCTGGATTAGCTACGAAAACAGACTGATTTGGTAGCCGATTGCAACTTTAACAAAACAATAGGGTACAAAGTTAAATATGGACAAGAAGACATACTATTGCATACCTTCATCAAAACCTGGTAGATATGGCTTTATTTAAGTGGTAAACATATAGGAAAAAGAGAGGATCATTAGACAAAAAGGATGTCATGGTAGGACAATCTTTGGACTCTAAATTCCCCCAGACTGGAGATGTTGTATGTCCTCATACACTTCTTCCTTGTCTTTTGCTTGTGCCTCTTTCTTGTCATTTCCATGTTTCATTTTTTTCTTTTTTTTGGTAGAGATTGGCATTCTAGGCTTCCTCATTAGAATCTTATACTTTAAACTGATAATTTCTCTCTGCATAATTCTATTTTCTTTCTTTAGGTTCTTGGTTTTCTTATACCAGAAGATTAGATGTAGGATCAAGTTGTCACTCTTGGTAATCTGTATCTCACTCTATGTCTTCAAGGCTTGATTTTCATTTTTGAGATAGCGATTTAGTGTTTCTAGTTCAAAGATCTCCCGCTTCAAGATGATTGAGGTTGATTGATCATTTACCTAGTTGCTTCCTTCTTTAGGGCTTTGAATGATTTCCTTTGTTGTTATCTCGTTCCTTTAGAGTGACTCTATATAGTCATATATTTCCTGCTGATCGGGGTCAATTCCCAGAATATGTATCGGGCTTCCTAGAGGTGAGCTATAAGGTTGTGGTGATGATCTTGGTAATGCTTTCGGAGAATTCTCAGGGCTTTCAATTGGCTCATTCTCTATTGGCTCGTTCTTTGTTGGCTCAATCTCTATTGGAGTGTTGTCTGTTGTCTCCTCTTCAGTTGGCTCCTCTTCATTTGGCTCATTTTCCTCAAGATTAGTGTATTATGTAGTTTTTGATGTTGTTTGTGGAATCGTGCTCAACCTTGTGCTTCTTCTCAACCTTGGGTTTGTGTTTTCATCACTTTCGTCCTTTTATTCTCTGATTTTTCTTCTATAGGAGAGGTTTTGGTTTGTGAGAATTCTCCTTTACTCGGGCGGGCCATCATTCTTTCTTCTAGGATTTCCCCTCTTCATTCTCTGCAAAATGTTTACTATAGGTAACTCATCTTCTCTTACCTCTGTCTCAGTTTGAGGTGCCTGTTCCTTTATCATTTCTATGGTTCTCTTTCTTCCTCTAAGGGCCCTGCTGCTACTTGGTTTTTCTGGGGATTTTTCCTCAAAATGGTTCCTTATTAGGAAACTCTCCCAGTCATCCCCTATACTTCAGAGATGAAATTTGACCAATATTTTTACCAAACCATGATGATACATGGTGTTTTCTATGCATTGAATTTTCTTTTGAACATTTGTAGCCATTTTCTTGAGGCTATTCAAGAGGAAATAGGGGAGGTTCATTTGATGATCCTCAAGGAAGTGCATCATCATTCTAACATGATAAAAATACATTTTCCCATACCTACCCTCACAAGTTATAAACTTTTGAAGCACAAGTAATAACTTTCTCCATTTGTTTTTAAGAGCAAAGCTGGGAATAACTTTTTTGTAGACCGTAGTGTCCATGTTTAGATTCTTGAGTAGAACCTTCTAATCCTCGCTATCAATCCCTCTGTTTTTAAACCATTTTTCTCCATTTATTGGCAACTCGACGGCCTTAGCGATCATAAACTCTATTACTGTGAGCTTTATGTCCCCAATTTTGGCTTCCATTCCATCGAATGAGTGCACAAATGTCTTGGTTACCTCCTTCTGGAAGCCATTAAATTTCTCAATGAACTGTAGCCATTGTCTTCTTTGTAGCAACTCCCTAGTTTGTGGGTACCCCTCTAGGAATTTCTTCCCTGCTAGCTCAGTTCAAAAAATTCCCCCCATGCCGAAGGATGATTTGCCTCGATGATTGGCTACCTTGATAGGAAAATGGGACTGGTAGCGTTTGCTAGCTTGCGGAAAGATGGATTGGCTGCGAAAGATTAGAGGAGCGTAAGAATAGGGAATAACGAATGGTTTATCATAAGGATTATGGGAATGAATGCGACCGTTAGGTGCATTCATGCTTATAATTTGGTAATTAATTTGGCAGAATTGGCATAAGGTCATGACATGAATTTTAAAGTGATGGCATATGATATTTCGTTAGGCGGCCATTACCCTTAGGTTATAAAGATTGAACTTTAATACTATATCTTCTTAGTCATACATGCTATATAACCTTCCCTATTGTTAAATTAAAGCAACATGTACCTTTAATTTTGTATTGCTAACCTCATGTGTTGTCCTTCGATCTCTTGCAGGTGCCTTGCTGTCAACTGTCCTTTAATCCAGATCACCGAGCATCCATGTAGACTTCAAAATTATTAAGCTGCAGAAATTTGTTTAGCTGCGGAAATTTGTCCAAGCTGCGGAAAGTTGTCCAAGCTACAGAAAGTTGTCCAAGCTGTGGAAAGTCACTGATTCTGCAACTTAAGAGAAAGAAGGCTTTAGTAGATGAACTTTATTATTTTTTTTTATTGAAAATAAAATTTGAAGTGCCAAAAAATTGGTTTTCACTTTAAATTATCTGTATAAACATGCCAACAACATGATTTTCATGTTTATATAAATTTATTTATTTATTTAATTTATTTAATTTATTTTTTTCATATATATATATATATATATATATATATATATATATATATATATATATATATATATATATTGATTGAAGAACAAACTGAATGAAAATTTCTAAGGTGGAAAAGAAGAAGAATTCTTCTTGACCATCTTTAGTTTTGAATTATCCTGAAATATTTTAACAAATTCCTCTCCTGTTAATGGTTTCTGGTAAAGATTGAGTCGATGTCCATTTACTAATAGAGGAGCTCTCTCTTTGTCAATAGTCCTAATTCTAACTGCACCATTGTCAAAGACATTCTCAACCTCACAAGGTCCAAGCCAATGGGTTTGGAATTTCCCTTGAAAATTTTTAAATTTTGAATCAAAGAGCAATGCCCAATCTCCCAGATGAAAATTCCTTTCTTTAATGTACTTATCATGCCATCTTGACCTCTGTTGTTGCACTAAGCTAGTCCTCTGGAAGGCCTCTTGTCTGATTTCATCAAGCTCATTTAATTGTGTCATCCTTTGTTTCTGGGCTTCTGACAAGTCAAGATCTAACTGGACTATTGTCTTATAGGTCTAGATCTGGAACTCTATTGGAAGTAAGACTTGCTTCCCATAAACAAGTTCATAGGGAGTATGCCCTGTAGTATTCCTCCATGTAGTTCTGTAGGCCCATAAGGCTTCTGGAAGCTTTTCCACCCAGTCTTTCCTGTGTAGATGTACAGTCTTTGTAAGGACAGCCTCGATTACCTTATTTGTGGACTCAACTTGTCCATTAGCTTGTGGATGGCATGGAGTTGAATTCCGATGTTTTATATTGTATTGGCCCACAAGCTTCTGCACTAGTCCGGATGTGAACTATTTCCCTTGATCTGTTACAATTTCTCTTGGAACACCAAAACGAGTAAAAATATGCTCAAAAATAAATGAAACTATAGCATTTTCAGTAGCAAAAGGAAGTGCTTTAGATTCTACCCATTTAGTGACATAATCAGTACATACCAAAATATAATTCTTTTGTTTTGAAGGTGGTCTGATTGGTCCAACAAAATCCATTGCCCATTTTTCAAATGGTTCGATAAGTACATGTGGTTGCAGTGGCATCTCATTTGAAAGAGTAGGTTTTCCCATTCTCTGACAACTGTCACATATTTTAACATATTCCTTGGTGTCCCTGAAAATGGAAGGTTAATAATATCCTAAAAGCAGGATTTTGTAAGTAGTTCTCTTGTCATAAAAATGTCCTCCACATGGTTCATCGTGAAAAGTTTTTAGTATCTCTGGTATTTCGTCCTCCCGAACACATATTCTGATGATGAGGTCTGGTCCTATCTTGTATAATTCCTCATTTATCCATGATTAGGATGTGTTATTGTGGACTATTCTTCTTTTTTCTGTAGGAGATAAATGAAATGGAATTTTTCCTGTGGCCAAATAGTTAGCAATATTTGCATACCAAGGCAATTCAGTAGATATTGCAAAAATATATTCATTTGAAATTTATCTTCTACGGGTTGATCATTGTTTTCATTTTGTATTCTAGATAGAAAATTGGCAATTGTGTTAGGCCTATCTAGAATGGTTATGTTGAACTCCTGTAAAAGTGGGAGCCATCTAGTTATTCTTCCATTAGTGACTAGTTTATTCATTGGGTATCTAATGGCAGAATGGTATGTGTGGACAAAAGTTTCATAGCCAGTTATATAATGTCTGAATTTATTAATGGCATGAATTACATCTATGAAATCCTTTTCAGTTACAGTATAACTCTGCAGGGGTTAAATTTTTACTAGTATAATAAATGGCATAAGGAGTGAGATCTTTTTGTCCTAAAACAGCTCCTAAGGCTGAATCTAAAGCATCCGTTGAGATATGGAAAGGTAATTTCCAGTTAGGTCCTTTTAAGATGGGTGCTTCAGAAATTCTCTCTTTCAATGTTTCAAAGGCAACTTGACATTCAAAATCCCAACTGAATTCACAGTCTTTGGTGAGTAATTTAAAGTGTAGGGATGTAATTTTTGTGAAGTTTTCTATAAATCTTCTATAGTATCTAGTAAAACCTAGAAAACTTCTAACATCCTTTTGACAACTTGGCACTAACAACTTGGAAATGACTTCCACCTTAGATGAGTCTACCTTAATTCCATCTCTAAAAATTTGGTGACCTAAAACAATTCCCTCGGTAAACATCATGAAACATTTTTCATGGCTTAATGAGAAGTTTGTTTCTTAACATCTTATCAAGAATTTTTCCAATTTTTCTAGTGCTTCATTGAATGAATCCCCATAGACTGTGAAATCATCCATGTACACTTCCACACAATCATGTATAAGGTCAGAGAAAATGTCGAGGACTGCCCTTTGGAATGTTGCTAGAGCATTACATAACCCAAAGGGAAGTACCTGGTAAGCATAAGTTCCCCATGGACAAGTGAATGTGGTTTTATCTTGATCTTCAGGAGCTACCTGAATCTGGTTATATCCACTGAACCCATCCAAGAAGGAAAAATATTTTTTCCCTGCTAAAGTATCTAAGACCTGGTCTATGAAAGGTAACGAAAAGTGGTCTTTTAATGTTGCTTTGTTCAACTCCCTGTAATCGATTCATACTCTCCATTTTCCATTATTTTTAGGGACAATTTCTAGCGGTGAAACCCACTAACCATCAGATATTGGATAGATGAAATTTACATTTAATAATTTTTGCAATTCTTCCTTAACAATTTGTTTTAGGTTTGGGTTCATTCTTCGTTGAGGTTGTATAACTAGTATTGCATTTTGTTAAATGTAGATATGATGTATACAAGTTTTAGGATCAATCTCTCTCATGTCAGTGTATTCTCATGCAAAAGCAGAAGAATGTTTCTGTAAAATTTCTATCAATTGTTCATTTTACATATCTTCTAAGTTTTCATTGACATTCAAGGTTTTTCCTGGAAATATTTCTATCGAGGAATTCCCAATTTTTTCCATGGACAACAATGATACTTGTTTAGATGAGAGATATCCATTTTGACTGCGCTCATAATGTGAGGAAGATTCATTATTTTCTAGTAAATTTAAAAGTTGGTCTTCCTCTTTCACTTGTTCAGTGACAAAAATAGGTTGTATATCTTCTCCATCTTCTATCCATTCTTTAGTTTCTGTATCTGTTATTGTTCTTGCAGGGGGGTATAATGTAAATTTATTTGTAGAATTCCCATCTGAGATAAACATATCACCTGACCTACAGCTGATAAAAGCATCAACTGTAGCCAACCAAGGTCTTCTTAGAATTAATGGATGTCCTCCTACATTATTCTTGGGTGTTAAGACCATGAAATCAATAGGATATTCCCAAGAATCTAAAGATACACAAACATCCTCTAACACACCATCTAATTTAATAATAGATATATCTACTAATTGCAATAAGGTTGGTGTGTATTGGAGGTCAGGAAGCCTAAGTGTGTCCATAACTTGTTTACTCATTATGTTAATGATTGCTCCTAGGTCAATCAATGTGTTTGGTATTTCAGTTCCATTGATGTGAATTTTTAGAATGGGGCTTTTGGGGTCTAAATATTTTTGAATTGTAATTTTCCCCATCATATTATCTGCAATTTTTCTGACTAACTGGATTATTTTTATATATTTTCTTCTTCTCCCTGATCATTGTGTACTAAATTTCTTAATTGTTTTTGCAAAAATTGGTATTTCTTTTATGGCTTGTAATAAAGGAATCTTAATATAAACATTTCTGAATTCATCCATCATATTGTAATCAGGTAATATAATTTGTTTCTCTACTCCTTCATCGATTTTCAACCTTTCTGGGAAAGGTGTTTTAACTGATATTGAAGGTTGTTCTATGATAGGAGCATCTATTGGAATTCCTTCTGTTTGTTTAGTTTCTCTCTAAGGGAGAGAAGTCTCCCCTTCTTTTGATTGATTTTTATGTTTTTGAAGATCAGATTTTGTTTTTTTGAATAACAACAGGAGGGTTTTTTGGTAATACTCTTCCAGAACTTAATTAGACATTGTTTAGGTCTAGTTGGGTTATTACATAAGTTTGAGGATTCTGACTCTCCATGTTGTATACTGGTTGTTGTGGTATTTTATTATTAGGATTTGGAAGTGGTTGAGCGGGTAGTTGATTTGATTTTTGTGGAAATGGTAGGGAAAGTTGCGGGTTTTGATTGTGAACTGGGACTTGTGGAAATTTATTAGCTTGAGGAATTTCATTAGACGAGGGTAAGAATTGTAGTGCAAGGTAGGGTGGCGAGTATTGTTGATATTGAGCATAGGCTCCATAAGGATTTTTCCATCCTTGATTCCAAGGTTGTGACTGTGGCAGAGCCAAAGGTTGTCAGGATGAATTCCAATTATTTTGTGAAGACTGGGCAAATTGTTGTGGTCTAAATCCTTGTGAATGATTCGGTTGGGGGTTTTGCCATGGTCTTTTGGCTATGAAGTAGAGAGGTTCTACTGGTTCTGAGATTCCTTCATCATTGAATATAGCCTTAAGACCCGGTAAGAATGGATATTCCTTTGTATCATGATTATCTGCACATATGGCATAGGTTTCTATGGCTTTTGAGTCTAAGGGACACTCTCTCGGAGCATGTTTCTTCCTACATTTGGGACAGAAGATAGATAATTCAGAATTTTCAGAATTTTTCTTGTTTTAAGTAAATTTCCTATTTCCACCCTGCTAACTGTCCCAACTGCAGAATTGTTTATTCTCGATAAGAGAGGGTCTCTAGGACTCTTTCCAACTCTTGCTTTGCCCCTTGAGAGATGTACACATAAATCACAAATATCTACAAATGGTAGTTGGGAAATATCTCCTTTTCCAGTTAGGTTAAAGAGATCAATCCATCTTTAATGGCTCTGAGTAAAAGATCTGTTAAGGTTTCTTCATCCAAATTATCCATTTTTTCTCTTTTAACATTATAAACAAGCCTTTCTACCAAGTCCTCAAGATTCTCATCTTCTTTTTGTGTCATTTTCAAGACTTCATCTTTAAGGTTACTAGGCATCCAATAATCTCTATACTTGCCTAAGAAAGCCTCCTTCATTTGTTCCCATGTTGTTATACAATCCACTCCTAGACTCATGAACCATTTTAATGCTGAGTCTTTTAACGTGGCAGGGAACAAATTCAACTTTTGAGCATCATGCACATAGTCATGTGATCTGAATAATACTTCAAATTCCAAGAGAAATGTCTCCGAATCTTTGTTTCTTTTCGCATGGAAATTAGAAAGAATCGAGGGTGATATATTTTTCATTGTGAGGGTTGTATCCTCATCAAGAATAGGGAATCTCAAAGGATCTTGATTTCATCTGCCTCTACCCCCTACTCTACCTCTACCTCTTCCTCTTCCTCCAATCCTATCTTCTTCACCATGGACATTGTGTACTTCTCCTTCCCCTTCTTTAGCCATGATAGATTCTTCGGAGCTAAGATAGTGTTCTTCTTATCTTTCTGGTTCCTCTACCAATGGTTTTTCATAATAAGTTTCCAATTCCTCTTCTTCAATAGGAATTTCTAATTCTTCTCCCAAAATTTGTTCACCGGTGGGGGATAGAAAGATTACTCCTGTGGTTGGGGATGTAGGATTTTCTTCAATTACAGCTTCAGTGGAAGAAGTAGGTGAAGTTCTGAATTGAATTTCTGATCTTGAGACTTCAGGAAGTATTTTTCGACCCCTAAATGGAATTCGGGTTTGAGTAGGTGGTGTGGAATCTCCAAATTGTGGTGAAGTGAGTGGATTTGTGGGAATTAAACTTCTTCCTCCCCCTACAAATCTACCCCTAGAGTTTCTATCCCTATGCATGTCATGTTTTAAATTAATGATGGTTTTTATTTTACATCTAATTGTACTTCCCCGACAACGACACCAAACTGTTTGGTCAATTCAATGTCCTTGAATTATCAATCATAAATTTTCAATCAGGGTGCGTGGAATGATGAAGTACAGGGCACAATATGTGCTTAGAAGTTATTCGTTGGGTCGTTATGTATTTGTTAAGATCTAAACTTAAGATGGAGGTGGTTTTTGTCAATTATATTAGTGTCGTAATTCTTAGGGATGTTGGTTAAGTTTCCTAGGAATTAATTTTTATCCAGTTAGTTTGTAGATGATGTGAGAATGGTTCTACTTGTGTTAGATTGTTCTGGGATTTTTTATCTTAAACCTTTTTACTGCATCTCCTAATTCTCTAAGTGATAAAAGAAAACTTATTCTATTAGCTATGAAGGAATACTATTGAACTCAATTGTTTAGGAGAGGACTTCTCACCTTTTCATTTTTTGCTCAAACAAAGTAACCCAAACAACATCTATATTGTGAATTGAACACACTTAAATTATTCTGGATAATAAGCAAAGTAAAGTACCATGCAGTACCAGGTATAAAGAAAATTAAATAATAGTCTAAACTAGGTATAAATCAAATTAAAGTTCTTATGCAGATAACAATTCGTTGGCGAGATCATTATGTAGCATTGTCACACAAAATAGAGCAACTGAAGAATTAAAGGAAATCAGATCGTAATTGATTAAAACTTACCATTGTTTGTAGGGGCCCTCCAGATAGCAGTTCAAAGCTTCAAATCAACGCAATGCTTGCACACAAAAACCAATTCTATTCAAACGAAATTCACAAACTGTTCAAAATTATATCATTCGGTATGCACCCAAATAACAGTGCAGCTATTAGTTTTATAGCAGGACTCTTGGCATAACTGTATGAATATTTCAAGCCTAATATATCTAACCTATCTAAACTTATATCGCTAAGCCATCGTTTTCCTATTCCGAAAGTAAAATGATAAGGTTTCAACTGATCTCTGGTTATGTTCTCTGTTAATCCAACGATTGACTTGGAGTTTGACCGTGATCTCATGCACTTCTTTTAGCAAACAATTTCAAATGGATAGGAAGGTATCCATCAGGGAGCCATCCTCTATCCATCCACATCTTTTGCTGCTGACCTGGAACTCTGGAACCTTGCGAACAATGAATACAACTACAGAAACCTAGATTAGCTGTGGAAACAGATTGATTCAGTAGCCAATTGCAACTTCAATAAAAAAATAACGTACAAAGTTAAATATGAACAAGAAGACATACTATTTCATACCTTCATCAAAACCTGGTAGATATGGCTTTATTTAAGTGGTAAATATATAGGAAAAAGAGAGGATCATTAGGCAAAAGGACGTCATGGTAGGACAATCTTCGAACTCTATAGGTGTTGTTGAGCATGGTTGACCATGTTTTCCACCATTGATAGAAATTTTCGTTTATTGCATTCTGATGGTGATTGTTTTTCGACACATTGCAATGTTATTTTCTCATTATGACCTTGCAATGTCTTTTGTTGTTTGATGCATTTTAATGGCATTACATTGTGGTATTGTTTCTTGATCGTCATAGTATGATCTTGTTAGTTGTTATTTGCACTAAGATGTGTTTCTCATTCATCATGGTTCTTATTGTTAATCACACTATGATGTCTTTTCTCGATCATCACACTACAATTTTTCTTGTTGTTTGTGGCATTGTCAGATCATATTTTTATCTAATTGCAATATCCATCATTGTTCATCACATTGTGACATTATTTGTTATTTGTCACACTATGACATGGAAACATGGAATCTTTTATTGTTCATCACTACACCATAAATTTAATTTATTTCACAAAAACACAGATTTTGTTCACAAAAGTAAAGGAAATATTTTTATTTTTCATACTGCAACATTGATTTCGTTTGTCGGCACTTACCTATAGATGATTGTGGTCGACCATGGTTAACCATGATGCCGATGGTGAGTAAGCTCCATCATGGCATCCATCTTGACTATCATTAACTACGATACCCATCTTGACTATGATTGAACCCAATGGTCGTGTTGACTATCGTTTACCATGTTAACTATGCGACATAATTATTTTTGACTAATTGTGACATTGCTTGTTTTTTGTCAGATTTCAACATCATTTTTTGTTCATCATATTGCTATAATATTAAGTTAATCAATATTAAAGTTATATTTCTAATTTATAATACAAATATTAATGTCGCCATCATTATAATGTTACAATATAATTATAAAAGTTATATTAAAAGTTAAATGTTGAATCACTTAAATATTGAATATGGTGAACTATGACAAGCATGATGCCCATACTGTCTATATTAACCATGGAGCCCATGATGACTATGGTTGACTATGATGACCATGTTGACTAATGTTGAATATGATGCTCATGTTTTCTATTTTTATCATGCCAACCATAGCTAGCTATAGTCAATCATACTCAACCATGGTTTAACATGAAGTCCATGCTAATGACGTGCATAATGCCTCTGCTTGACTATGGGAATGTTGCACATGATTCCCATGTTAAATGTGGTTATGATTGTGATTATGGAACATCATGATTTATCAACATCGTTAATGCATGCATCATCATTAATGTATCATTGATGTATGGACCAATGATGTATCATTATTTACAATAATATAACATAATATATGTATATGATGATCATGACGACGATGACTAACGTCCACTAAGACCAATGTTGTTTATTGGACCTTAAGAAAGCAAGTGATTAATTGAGACTCTTTAAAATTTTATTTATATGATCAAAATGAAGGGAAATAAGTGTTCCTGGATCACTGTAGTTTTGCTAACTTAACAGGCCATGAAGGTTGGTAGTGTGGAAAATGTTTTGGAAATGAAAACATATATGAGTAAGAGTGACGAAATCCAAGAGAAAGTGCTTTTCATATTCAACTCTCTTAGTATCACAAAGGTGACAAATTCTTTCATCCAAAGGTGTTTGTGGAATAAACCAACGGTTGATTTCATTTCGAAGCACATGAGAATTAGGTCTTATCTTTGCAATGCTCATTTTCTTCTTCGCACTTGTCATTGCAAAAAGATAATTCTGGTTAGCAAGAGTTGGGTTGATCATCTCCTTATAATACCTTAGCTTCTTTTTCCCCTCTAGCTCCTTATTATCCCACAATTTAGAAGTAATAGTTTTTTTAATATTATCCTTCTTCTCCAAGATGATCTCCTCCTTTATCCCGTAATGGTTGAGCCAAGACTGAGCATCCTTGTTCTATGCTCGCTTGAGGCAAAGGTGGGGGTTTCGACTAGAGTTAGAAGCAATGTTGGGGAACCTCTTGGCTTCCATGTTGTAAAGCTTATTCTTATGTATCAAATATCTAAACATAGTCATGCTTTCAATGGGAGAAATGCTAGCGACAATGGAGATGATAGGATAGGGAGTATTTCCTTTAATCTTGAGGTTGTAGATTATAAATTTCTTTTGAATAAGTACAATAATTACTTTTATTAATCTTATTGTTATTTTTATGGTTATTAATGTAATTATTACAATTATTAATGTAACTTCCTTATTATTATTTCTTTTGTATTCTAGAGGAACTCAACAAATTATGTGATATGTGGGGCATGGTTACCATAGGGTCTACTACTTGTCCTCCTCTTCATAAACCTAGTCACAACCCCATATTTGAACCTTGGATCTCTCAGTTTTCTAAAAACTCACATGATTTCTATCACTAATTAAGGTATTGTTGTTTATGTAGTTATTTACAAAAACATGTAAAATTTTAAAAGTAAGTATAAATAAAAATATAATAAATTTTATTTATAATATAATCTCGTATAAGTCATACCACTATTACGGTTAACCTGATTTATCTATTATAATTTATAACTATAAGTTACCTTTAAAGCACCAATGTGGTTAATCGGTAAAGGCAATACATGGTGGAAAGGATTTACAGAATGGACAGAGTTGCAAGTAATCGTGAAGAAAAGGAACGCGTAGAGCAATGTCGGATAGCAATGACTTAGATTCGTAGCCAAAATCTGACTCAGATTCGTAGCCTAAGCCTTGTTTAATTTACATAAAATTAAATAAGGGGGTTCCCTTCTAACCCAAACACTTCGCAATTTTTCCAAAGCACTAATCGGGCCGGGCAAGAAAGTGATGAGGTTGATTTTGGTTAAGCAATGATCGAGTCAGGTAGGAAAGCTATCTCGTTGTAAGTCACGTCTAAGTTCATCAGGCATGCCAGATCGCCTATCGATCGCTGTAAATCCACGGTGTGGTGAAAGTTCTTAAGTGGTTTATGTCTTCGAGGCGACGAGGGAATTGGTCTAAATCGACATCCATTACATAGGAAGATCAATCGCAGGCGATAAGCTATCGCGTTTGACTATACCAATAGTTTCCTCATATTCTTCAATTCGAATCCCAGCGTGTCTGGTAGTCCCACAAGATGGTTGAAATGCGCTCTTAGCTCTCCCAACATACTATTACGTTTATACCAAACAACTATACTATTAACCTATATATGCATACCCTGAAAACCTTTAAGAAATTCTAAACAAATTTTGATCATACCTACAATTTTTTATGCTATGCTAAAGGAAATTGTGATTGAGCATGTTGCTGGAAATATTAAAGATTCCAAGCTTCGTGAGCCTAGGAACATAATTGAGGTGATTGCAACCAGCATTCAGGCTTTTTAGATTCATCAAGTTAGTCACACATTTAGGAAATCAATAAAAACGATTGGCACCATCAAAACCCACAAAAAATCATTCATTTCTTTCATCCGGAAAATTACTGCACATAAAGAGTTGAATTGAAAACATCACGTCCAAATTATATGGAAGAGCTCCAGCTACAGAAGGGCAATAGTGAAATTGAGATGAATCCTGCAGCAAACCTCATTCAATAGAAAAACCAGTCTCCAGAAATCATGAGGCCAACCTCATAAAACCTAGCCAAATTGAACGTACTTAAGCTGAACATGTGTAGAGGAAATGGAGAGTAATTTTGCTGCAAGCTGGCAGATACTTGGTCAATCTGGCTTCAAGCCTACTTTTCATACATCTTAATACTTGGTTATGTACAGTGAATATATAATTATAACAAATAAATGTGAGAAACAGATATGAATTTATACAAGTAAAAAAGTTATTATGGAAATTTCATCTTCTTTTATTAATATGAAGGAGATAGTGAGAATATAAATTACTCTCGTGAAATTCAATGAAAAGTATTCCTATAAATATAAATATAATTACCTGAGTATGAGATTTGTAATTAAAAATAAATTACCCTCATAAAATTTAATAAAAGTATATAAATATAATTGCGAGTCATTACATATACCTGAATCTTGTTTCTGTACCAAACAGTTTCCTAACATTCTTCAATTTGAATCCCAACTTGTCTGGTAGTCCCACCGGATGGTTGAAATAGGCACTTAACTCTTCCAACATGATGCTACAGTCATACCATACAACTGTATTTACCGAAGAGATTGTGATCATAGCTGCAATTTTGTATGCTATTCTAAAAGAAAATACAGATGCCAGTAACTTAAGGAAACGTCCTGGGGGCATTTACCGAAGATTCGACATTTCTCCAGCAGGAATGAAAGGAAAACAAAACACCTAACAATGAACAAATGAACAAGGGAATGATAGAGAAAAAATAGAGTTAGAGTTTCAAGAAGGTGTTTCCACCCTTGGATTGTCTCAATGCATCTCCACCGTACACGCAACCCCAAGTGCAAGCTGCTATGTGATGACCATGTGAAGGGGGGCTAAGTGGTGAACGCTAAGCCTTAATCCCGAGGTGGGAGCTTTGTCATGAGTTCCAGATGTCCCTCCAACGAACTAGCTGAGTAGGGTTAATTCCCACCATGGTTTCATGTCATAGGTGTAATAACCCACATAAAAATGCGATCCGTGCTTTGCATGTTAACGGGTAGAAGAATTGGGGTGAGGGAAGAATAGGTTAATATTTTTACAAGTACGAATCAGTGGACTATAGAGAGATGTATAAACCAACCACAGGTAAGGGTTACACTTGCACCGGCACCCTAAATACCATAGCTCATACATTTTCGTATTATGTTTAAGTGGTGAAAATAGAGTAGGTAGACAAAATTAAGTTTTCCTTTTAAATAAACATCTTAAAAACCACTCCTGTGTAGTAGTGACTCCAATCTGACTGCTTGTCCCAGCACAACTTGCCCTTAGCTGGACCCGAGGTGTATGTGAAAGGACACACCCCTCCATATTCTGGATGTATTTTTGTGATATTGGGGCAGTATCCAGGGTCATCGGCATGATGCGTGGCAAGCCTCTCAATGTTTCCTCCATCCCCAATAGTGATATAGACAGGGTCACATGGATCCAACCCATACTTGTAAACTCGGTTCATTCTCTCGTATGCATGCACCTATAGTTTGATACAGAAAGGTTCAGGAGCTTCAATGTAGGAGAAGCTAAATAGCTTTTCTATGTGATTATGGTCATGCGGGTAAAGAATATGTCCACTCCACACTAGTAAAGTATGTCTTCCATTATTGTCTCATATATTCAAATTCCTAATAATACCTGTTGTAACTATTATGAAAGGGCTTTGCCATGATACTATTAGTCATGGAGAAAGGAAGGAAAGAAGGAAATGAATGAATTTCTACTCCATACTGGTAAAGCAGGTCTTCCATCTGTTGTCTCATACATTCGTATACCTAATAATGGCTGTTGTAGCTATTATGCCAAAGGGCTTTGCCATGATGGATGAATGAAAGAAAGAATAATGAACGAACGATGAAAAGCAATGTCCACTCCATACTGGTAAAGCAGGTCTTCCATCTGTTGTCTCATGCATTCGAATTCCTGATAATGGCTGCTGTAACTATTATACCAAGGGCTGTGCCATGATGCTATTAGCCATGGAGTAACACTTCGATCCACTTGCATTAGATGTCTCTTGATCCACTTATAGCGCTCACCTAACATCGATAAAAGATACTGTTGAGAATCGACGAATGGTAATATTATCACAAAGTCAATGGAGTATACCATTTAATAGGTAACTTACTGGTTCTGTTATAGTCAGTATATGATGCTAGAATCGTACTCCTCCAGTGTTGAAAAAGTAATAGAGGTTATTGTAGGATCTGGATGCCTTACCTGGGACCGCGAATCTGACATTGTAAGATGCAAATCGGACGCCTTCCCCTTGTGTTTCTATGTCATGATTTCCCCCCAATACCATCATAGGCACGCGTGAAACCAGTGGTTCCATGAACCTTGAAACAAATTAAAATAGAAAAGAATAACAGAGGTTAGGTTTTGATGAAACGAAAATCAACAAATTAAAAGGAACCTACCTTCTCCATGCATCTCAGCGAGGCTGATACGTTTGATAGAATGGACCATTAGTGTTTCGCACTTAAAGCAGACCACGAATGTATCACCATTGGTAATATAATTCGAGGCAGATACTTATTTGGCCCCGGAGAAGGCAGAGTGACAAATTCATGCTCTTAGTTCAATGGAGATAAGGAATTTTCTCCACATATATAATAGTATCTGGTGTTTGGAAGGAGATCTGTTGAATAATAAATGTTTTTTTTTTTTTTAAATTAAATTCCATGCAATGACTACTAATGCATTGCATTGCAGCAATATCATGTTGGAAAAAATTTCTCCCATACTTTCGAAAAATAAAAATAAGATAAGACTACTTTTTGAAACTTAGGCATGAGTAAATCGAAACTATAATGATGTATGTAACAACGTTTCTCACCTTTGACGAGAACATGGTGAATAATTCCAGAGGTGTAATTTAAAAGGCCCTTGTCTGTATATGTTTGGCTATAGACCCGAGATATCCCTTCAGCTTTAAAGGAGTGTACACCATTTTTAGTGTCGTAATGCACTTCATTCCCAACTGAGGAAGAATCCAATGGCATTACCTTGGGTTCAGAGTGTGCACCACTTTTAGTGTCGTAATACACTCCGTTCCCAACTGAGGAAGAATCCAATGGCATTACCTTGGGTTCGATCTGAGCATCGCCTACATAACATTATTAAACCCTTAAACTCAAAATAAGAAAATGAATTTCTCAACAACACAATATTTAGGTAGCAATCATTATTTTTTAACCTATCCAATGGTATATGAATGAATGAGAACAGACAAACCTGCTACCCAAGAAACCCACATGGATTGAGGGGTAGGCCTGTCATTAAATTGGCTAACCTACGCTTTGTGTCAACATATGCTCCTCACGCCATCACAATGTGGACCTTGACCATGAAAAGTCTATTTAGTCAAATATCACCTTGTCGAAAGTTTTAGGACCAAATGACAAAAATAATTTTAAAACAAAGTTAAATGTTTAACGGTAAAATATGAACTCACGTTTGAGACGATTTTAAATGTTTAAGATAAAATATTTCTTTTGTATTAAAAAGAACGTCCTAAAGCCCCCCTCTCCGTGTAGTAGTGTAATTAAAACATATATTAATATAAAGTAAATTGCTAAAAAAGAAATAACGATTGTAAATCATGATAGAGATATGGTATCTACCCTGTTGGAAATTGCTTAGAAGTAAGCGTAGGTATTCAAACTTATACCAGTTGAAATCAATCACCCATTTGAAACTTAGAAGAAAAGAACTATTCCAAAACCACTCTAAACGGTAATCAACTAGTTGGTGCATTGTTGTGGACCTGAAAACATGTTGTGTTTCTAAAAGAATTCGTTAAAATCTAAGGAAAGGAAGCCTTTATATTCTTTGGGAGTTTTGATTCTTTTATTCGCATATTAAGGAAACTTATAGTCTTAAGTAGCTCAAAGTGAAAAAAGAAGCAAAAGCAAAATTGCCATTATATGTTCCTGTTAGTGAAGCATTGTTTTAAGGAAATAGTACTTCTAAAGCTTATTTATTCTCCTCTCTATCTTTATTCCCATTATATGATCCTGTTATTTGAGCATAGATTTAAGGAGTTAGTATATCTGACGTAGGAGTTAATATAATAGTGTATAGAGTCAAAGAAATACCTTTATATTGATATGTAAATTCATAATAAATATAAGGTAGTGTTGAGAAATTCTAATAATTTTTTTTTAATATAGAATTTAGTTAAATTGTTATTGAGAACCATTTCTCTAAGCAATATTTGCGTAGTATATGGGAAACGTTCAAACATTCAGGGTAAGAAATCTACATGAATTTAACTCAACTATCTAAGACATTAATTTCCGCAATTTAAGCAACTTCTTGTTGCATTGGGATACATGTATTTACGTATTCTGCTTCGGCAAATTTTGAGGGTGTAATTTCTTGCAGCACTGCGATGGCATAGTGCATTGGACGACTCGTCAAGACTCTAACTAGTGAGAAGACCGCTATTTCCAATAACACCTCAGCTGGGGTTTCGAGGTGACCGGTGGCATAAAAAGTCAAGCCGAGAATTCTTGCAGTGGAGTCGTTTCCTTTGCAGGCATTCTTGCTATTGTTGGCAGTGAATCTGCTGGTGAAGTAAGCTCTGTGCCTCTTCCTGTTTTGAATGATTTCTTCTTGTTTTGAATGATTTCTGTACCTCTGTGCCTCCGTTTTTTAAAATGATTATGGAATTGAATGATTAATTACTAATTGGATGAGTATCAGTTTTCGTCGACGGTGATGTTGGAAACGCATTTTTGTATTAATGTTATTAAAATTTTCGAGCTTGGTGTTTCGTCTCAATTTACGATGCAATTGCTTTCAATGTGGGAATGGTCTTCCAGCAATAAAACCATGAAAAACGTATGGATGAAGGTAAAGTGTCCGAAATCAAAATACATGGGGTTTTTGTCGGACGTTTAGAATAGAGAAAAATAAGTGACTAAAGCCAGGAAACTTCAACAATATATCATTTATTTTGTATAGTTCATAAATAAATTGAAAGAAATTGTATGATTTATTTTAAACATATTTATTTCTTTATATGATTTTAAATGAGTTAAGGTGAATTATTTTTTCGCAATCATAGATGTTCTTAAATCTCGGCATATTATTTACATTTCAACTATTTGTAAGCTGAAAAACATGAACCCATCTCCTCATTTTTAATCATATTGAGACCCCACGACATGTTTTTGGGGATATTGAGTTACTTCGAGCCCCCAATAAATATTATACCTAGTCTTTGGAGTTTAACTAATTATTCTAATGATTTTTTATTTTTGATTTGTTTTTGGGGAAGAATTTGGTTTGAAACCAGAAAAAATACTCAAAACCTAAATAAAATCATTATTATATTATCTTTCCTCAAAATTGCAAGGATCTTGAGGAAAGATAAATTCACCTCGACTTTTAGGCCCCTAAATACCATTAAGCTCTTTCTAAGGTTTGTGAAGGACCATGTGGATTCCAAGAATATGAATTAAGCACTCTCTAACGTCTGTGAAGGACCATGTCGACCCCAAGAATATGAATGGTGTTTGTCTCATCCCTTGTTCATGTAGGACTCCCTACATTGGTGAGAGTGACCGCTCTATAAATGAAAGGATTCATGAGCATGCAACATACATAAAACTTGGGAGGACGTGTTATTCGGTTTTGGTTGAACATACGAAAAAGATTAAACATCATATATGCATTAAGGACACTTAGGTCATTGGTCGAATTGATCATTCCCATCACCGTAAGTTTAGAGAAGCTATAGGAATTAAAAGAAGACCTAGTAATCTAACAAAGAAGACGGTTATAAGATTAGTAGTTGTTGAGTCTCTCCCTTATCTTCTTATTTTTAATTTTTATTTAATTAATTATTTAATTATCTATCTTTCCATTTATTTATTTTTTATTTGTTTATTCTTTATTATTATTATTATTATTATTATGATTATTCTCTTAACTTAATTTAACAGATCATGCCCTGAAATAAAATAGAATAAAGCCATAGGCAGACTAAAAGCCCAAAGGGGAATACATGGCTAGGCAACCTTGTTCCCTTCCTCTAACCCTTCTATCTATTCATAACTCAGAGTCTGTTTTCTTTGCTCGCCTCTATCCGTATTCTTAAGGCAGGAGATGTGGGATCTAACAACCAAAAATGAAGAGATTCTCCAACTAGACAACTGCACCCTATGGAAAACCGGACACTCCATTCCTACAGAGACGAACACCCAAACCCTATGGAATCAGAAAGATCCACACACGCACCCAATAATACTAGGTTGTGCAGGATCATCATTATAATTTTTGGGTAGATTTTAATTTTAATTTCTTAACATATTTAAATTAGAATATTTGTGCAAAGTTATATATATATATATATATATTTTTAATTTTTTTTCCCACATATATATATAGTTAGTTAAATTTATCTAAATTTAATTTTTATTTATTGATTTCTCTTAATATTTTTAATAAAATGTTTACTCAAAAATTTATTTAGAAATTGAAATATTTATTAAAAAATTTATTTATTCTAAATAAAAACATTATTGTTAAATTAAATATTTATATAGTTAAATCTAGAGGTTTAATTATTCAAAGCTTTAAATCTATTTAAATATTTAGTTAATCTTAGCATATTTATTGTTTAGTCATAGATTTAAATTCAAATATATTTTATTTACTTAATCATAAAATGTTAGATAATTATTTATACAATTAAGGTCTTCATTCATTAATTATAATATTTTTAATATATATTCAAAATTAGCTATTAAACTATTACTTTACAAAAATTAACTTTTTTCATGGCTATTTAATGTGTTGCCATGATGTGACTCCCACAAATGATTTATAATATTTTTTAATATTTAGTAAAAATTAACAATTAAATTATTACTGTCCAAAATTTAACTCTATTCAGAACTATTTAATCTATTACCATGATATGACTCTGCATCTTGTTTTGATAAACCACACCAGATACAAAAGCATCCAAAAAAAACTTGATATAATTAATACCCAAATATATTTTAACCATCATAATTATAGAAAAAAAAATCTTAAATTTAAAAATTATATATATATATATATATATATATATATATATATATATAAAATGAGAATAAAATACAGAATTTTTCATTCGAGGAATGCTCTCATTTTCTTCATAAATTCACAGATATTACTTAATTTCCAAAAAAAAACGTGAGTTGAAATATTTTTTTTTAAATCACAGCATCTCAATTGTAACAATCACTTCAATAACCTTTCTTTATGGGAAAGAAATTTGTGAATACAATGGTATTCGTTATTACATGGAAATGAGTTTATTTATGAAACGGATTTTATGGCATCATCAAGGGCAGAAGACAATTTTGTAGTTTGCACCAGAAGCACAGGTGAACGTGCTTGAAACATCATCCTTTGCATAGCTGTAGGCCTGTGGGTATTGATCCTTGAAGATAACATTGATCTTTAAGATGACTTTTTGTCAAAAAAAAATCTTATTGCACAAGTGGGTAAAGTGTTGAGAATACCCAATTTTTGAACAGTGAAATGATTTTAAAAAATAATCAAATTATGCAATCATTGATTGAATTATTTAATCAATGTTTGTAAACATGTTTAATCAACAGATGTTTAATCAACACATTATATTTTGATAGACCATAAATAATTCATATTGAGGAAGACTTAAACATTATATGGCATCAATTGTTACAAGGTATTGCAATCACAATTCCAGTAAAATGTTTTCATAAAACTAAAGGTAATGAATTATTTGAGTCAGTTTTTAAACATGTTTAATCAACATATTATATTTTGGTTGACTGTAAAAAAATCATGTTGAAGAAGAGTTAAATGTTCTATGGCATTAACTCTTATAAGTTATTACAATCACAATTCCAATAAAATGATTTCAAAAAACTAAAGGTAAGCTTTATATGGCATCTGTAAATTTAAATGAGAGATTTAATTAAAATAAATGAAATCATTAATAATGTTAATCATTAGTGTCAAGGTCATCGATTTGAAATACCATGGGTAAAAAAATTCAAGTAATGTTAAAGTTTGGTGTGTCCCGGTCCATTTGTGATCCCTCACTGATTTCAATGGCTTGGCTTAGATACTGTGAGTGGCAATTTCTTAGCCACAGAATAATTCCACAAATCATGGAAAAAGTAGAAAACAAAATTAAAACATCAATATGAAATGAAAGAACATAATAAAGATAAGCAATATGCATGTGAAATTTACATCTCATCAAAGTCAATAAGCAAGTCATATATACATCTCAAGTCTAATATATAACAATTTATATGTATGCTAAGTGCCATTTCTAACTAATTCCACCACCAAAGATAACAATTGCTACTAGAGGTAGATGATCTAATCACTACCCATGTAAAATATAGCATGTGACGATCTATTCACTACCCATGTCAAATATAGCATGTGACCATTTCATGTACAACCTCAATAACTTGTGTAGTAAGTGTAACATATATGGATTAGGGGGAGAAATACATGGATCTTTATAATATGGTCTAGCTAGCGACACATTGGAAGAGGAACGGGAGTAATGGGTTGATTAGTGGATCATGTGGAGGAGGAATATGAAAAGTGGGTTGATTAGTGGAACATGTGAAGGGCTGATTGGTGGAAATGGTGCTATTGGTGACACATGTGGAGGTAGAAGAGGAGTTGTTAGTGATCATTAGTGGATGGTGTAGTTTGTGACACATGTGGAGGTGGAGGAAAAAGATGAAGAGGTGATAGATTAGTGGTTGATGTAAATAATAATGCACGTGCAAGAAGATAAGGGAATGTCAATTGGTTTTTGTACCAAATGGTGGAAAATCATGCAATGGAGGATTAGGATGAATGTCCTCAAAGGATAAATTAGATAAAGTGGAATGTGTGCCTAAGAAATGTCAATTGGTTTTTGTACCGTATGGTGGAAAATCATGCAATGGAGCATTAATATCAATGTCCTTAAAAGATAAATTAAATAAAGTGGAATGTGCACCTATCTTTGAACCTTTGGATGAAATTGATAACATTGACAACCATATGCATTAGTGATAAATGCTGCTTCTTTGATTAGAAGAGTCAAAGGAGATTCCATATGTCCCCAAAATTAGCCTGCACTTGTTCTTGCAAGCACTTTAACACTATGTTTTGCCCTATGCCAACGCTTGATCGCCACCTATAGGAATTTTTGCTGCCTACGCAATAAACGAATACTAATTTTGGATCACAAATGTTGTAACTCCAATTCTATTGTTCACAATTGATAACATTGACAACCATATGCATTAGTGATAAATGCTGCTTCTTTGATTAGAAGAGTCAAAGGAGATCCCATATGTCCCCAAAATTACCCTGCACTTGTTCTTGCAAGCACTTTAACACTATGTTTTGCCCTATGCCAACGCTTGATCGCCACCTATAGGAATTTTTGCTGCCTACGCAATAAACGAATACTAATTTTGGATCACAAATGTTGTAACTCCAATTCTACTGTTCACAATTGATAACATTGACAACCATATGCATTAGTGATAAATGCTGCTTCTTTGATTAGAAGAGTCAAAGGAGATCCCATATGTCCCCAAAATTAGCCTGCACTTGTTCTTGCAAGCACTTTAACACTATGTTTTGCCCTATGCCAACGCTTGATCGCCACCTATAGGAATTTTTGCTGCCTACGCAATAAAAGAATACTAATTTTGGATCACAAATATTGTAACTCCAATTCTACTGTTCACAATTGATAACATTGACAACCATATGCATTAGTGATAAATGCTGATTCTTTGATTAGAAGAGTCAAAGGAGATCCCATATGTCCCCAAAATTAGCCTGCACTTGTTCTTGCAAGCACTTTAACACTATGTTTTGCCCTGTGCCAACGCTTGATCGCCACCTATAGGAATTTTTGCTGCCTACGCAATAAACGAATACTAATTTTGGATCACAAATGTTGTAACTCCAATTCTACTGTTCACAAAACAAATACGCATTTATTTATGACGTATAAAAAGAAGATAATTATTTTATATTTTGGTTATTCTAATTGAAATTAGTTGATGCAAGCATTTTTGCTGCCAACGCAGTAAACGAACACTAATTATGGATGACAAATGTTGTAACTCCAATCCTACAGTTCACAAAACAAATAAGCATTTATTTATGACATATAAAAAGAAGATAATCGTTTTAGATTTTCGTTATTCTATTGAAATTAGTTGATGCAATTTTTAGCGAGATTGATAACCTTTTTTATTTAAATTGTATTTTAATACATAAATAAATTTAACATATTAAAAATATTTCAATTATTTAATTTAAAAAAAAAAAAACATATAATTTTAAACTTTAAAATTTTATAGCTTTCAAACAAAATTTAATAAATGGACAAGATGAAAGAAAAAAGAGGAGCAAAAAACTCAAAACATAAAACATCTAGATTACAGTATTTTACAGCTCAAGTTTATTGGTATTATCAAATTTTCCCCAATTTTGATTGAATTTGGATTATTGAGGAAATCATAGTTGTTTTTAGTGTGATTTTTTGGACTTCGTAGTGGTGGAATACAACAGAAAAATTTGAGGTGAAATATTGATTTGTGTTATTTAAATTGGTTTTTAGATTGTATATATAGATTGCATTCAACACCCTAAAAATTCTTATAACATTTCGATTATGTAAAAATTATCTTCTTGCAAATTTTAAAACAATTAAATAAATAAAAAAAACTTTAAAAAACTCTCGCTAAAAACAATTCCAAAAAATCACACATAACTAATGACTCAGAACCTGTCGCCACCTGATATCGTCCTAAGCGCCGCTTCCCATGGCGCTATTTTCTTCGTTCTTTTTGGGTTTATTCAAAGCGGTAATTTGTTTTTCTCTATGACAAACATTTGGATGATGTAATTTCGTTGTGTATTGAATGATGCCAACAACGAGAACCAAAGATTATCCGTCTTCTTGGCCGACCAACGGAAGTGGTTTCTTTTGGCGAAGCCGACTCGTCATAAAAGTGGGATGGAAGACAGATGTCTCTTGCTGTGTTGATGTTCCCATGTGGCTGTTGTACATCAGAAGCTATTTTCTTCGTTCTTTTTGGGTTTATTCAAAGCGGTAATTTCGTTGTGTATTGAATGATGCCAACAACGAGAACCAAAGATTAACCGTCTTCTTGGCCGACCAACGGAAGTGGTTTCTTTTAGCGAAGCCGACTCGTCATAAAAGTGGAATGGAAGACAGATGTCTCTTGCTGTGTTGATGTTCCCATGTGGCTGTTGTACATCAGAAGCTTTTAGTGGTTGTGTTCAAAAGGTTGACGTGTCACTATACCCAACCGTTGAAATCCAAAGTCATCAAATTGAAATATGTAGTCACATTGAAATATCTATTTCGAAATCATAATTATCACCGTTGATTTTGGAATAACGAATAAATACTTAAGGAAAAATAGGAGTAATGCGAGGACATAAATCAGCAGTGAATGAAGATAGTGATCATAAGACAATGGTAAAGATGATTACGTTGAGGTGGAAAAACTTATCTACATAAAAAGATTTAAGAAGATTTAAGATTTATTTAACAAAGAAAAAATATGGAAAAAATTGTCTACATAAAAAGATTTATGATTTATTTAATAAAGAAAAATATTATAAGATAGATAATTTTAAAAAAAATGTTTTTTATTTTTAATATTATTAAATTAATTGAAATTGATCAGTGCTTAGTTTTATTATAGAGTTATTATTAATGTTTATTTTTATCTTAATATTAATCCAGAAAAATGTTTTTTATTTTTAAAATTGAAATGATTGTTTCTCTATAATATCTTAGGTTTTTTTTACCTCTAAAGTTTTATTGCCCCGCAACTTTTTCTCAAATTTTAATGTAATAATAATTTTAATGATATTTATATTTTGCAAAATAATGTCCTTCTTTATTTCTTATTTTTTTAATTAGAATTGGATATTGTTATGCCATCCTCTATAATTATGTAGAGAATATTATATAATAGTAAAAATGTTAAAAATGTAGGAAAAATGTGTTGAGAATATAACATATAAATTTGATAAAATAAATTAGAAGTAAAATATATTTTTAATAAAATTATTTTATTTGAAAAGAATAAAAATAAAACTAATATAAAAATATATATAATTATATGATAATAGTTACCCTGCAAACTAGACTTTGAATGCCCTAGTCATCGTTGTCATTTTTCCTAACACTAAACTCCTCATTAGCCATGGTTGACATTGTAGAAGGGAGTTGCACTCCTTCTTATAGCAAGGTTGTTGCAAGAGAAAAATGAACTTGCTAGCCCTCATTCTCAAACCACCAAATCTTGAAATGATTGTTAGGAAAATAATTAAAAGTGTTCCTCATCACAAGCTTCAACAATATGAAGATCTCTAGGGAGTTTCCTTGCCAAAGCAACCATACATCCAAAGTTTGATGTGCACTCCAATCATACTAGGAAGTACATTCTACCCTAATCGTCATGTTCCTTTACATCTAACCCTCAGAAAAGGTGCTCTGCTACTCGATCTAGAAAAAATTGAAGCCTAAGGGGCAGATAAATCTAGAACTTGACACAAAAGGATTTTTTACCATTATCTTAACTAATATAAAAGACCATATGAGAGTATTTGAAAACCGCTCTTATTTCTTTAACTCTACAGGACTATATCTTAGGTTCTGAATGGAAAAATTTGTCCCAGACAAAAATATTTCATGGTAGCCCCATTTTAGATTCAAATGTACTTCTTGCCTAGGGAATTCTAAGATATGGAGATATTAGTCGATAACACTAATGCGCTAGGAAACTCCGTTAAGTATTGTACACCATGAAAGAAGGCAGGTATATCTCATTCATTCGTATCCTTGTTTATAGGACCGTTTTAGAACCCCTTGCCAATTCAATGGATATCTACTAATAAGATGAGCTCACAAAGCAGAGTTCGGGTTATGAACATATATAGTTCTATTGAAGAAGATGCAACAAATATGACTATCTATAAAATAATTCTCCCCTACTTGATCCTAAGCCTACTTCGGTCCCACCCTAGTCATTGACCAAGATAGCCTCTCTAAACCGATAAACTTTCTCCAAGGCCCCAAGTCCCCACTAGCAAAATTACACTATGTAAAAACCCTAGTTACGAGCAAAAATATTAATCCCATGAAAAACCTCGAAATCCTAGCTCCATCAATGAATCCCCTGAAAAACCTCGAAATCCTAGCTCCATCAATGAATCCCCTTGCTTTTGAGGTTGACATGTTGCACTCAAGCACTTCCACAAATCGTATCAAGGTTCCTCAAGCTTAGTCATCAAAACCCTTAAATCCTTAATCTCAAGAACCACCAAAGCTAGTGACCAAATTGGTGTTCACTAATGAATTGAATGAGCATATGGAATTGGATGCTCTAAACGCTGCCAACATTTGTAGTGCATGGAAATACATGGATCCAAGTAAAATTCTAGGGCATAATGTCAAAATATTAAGGAGAGTCATTCTCAATTCTAGGAACAAGCTTGAAAAGGCATCAATAGGCCAAAAACACTCTAGTCCACTAGGTGTTGATATAATCTCTAAAGGAAACATCAATTCCACATAAGGATGAGAAGAAAAAGGGTAGAAAGAGCAACCATAAAATCTTAGAAGAATTAGGGGATATTCTTGTCAACTCAAGAGGAATCAAGTTGATCTCATAGGTGTATCCCTCCTCCGATCCCTCTCCCCCATTAAGATCCTCTGCTGGAATATTAGAAGCCTTAATTGCAGGGGAAAACACAGGATCCTAAAAAAGAAATGGATCTTGGAACATCAAAATTTCATGATGATTTAAGAAACCAAAACGTCCTCTGAAGCTTTTAATAAAATGATAAACAAATGGCGTCATGGTTTCCAATCATTAGGACTATATGCTCAAGGTCAATCTGGAGGTTTAGATATCATTTGGAACTCACAAGATGTGTTTATCCTCAACATGCTTGCTTTTAGAATTATTACCATAAAATTCCATCTCATTGGATCATCGAAGCATTGTTTCCTCTCAAATCTCTATGACCCCTCTTTTCTTAGAGACAAATCTTACTTCCTTAGTTCAATCAAAAAGTCCAATCTTCTTCTTTCCCCAGTATTCCTAGATCTTGAGAGGGAATTTTAGTCTAACAAAATTGCTTGAGGAAAAGAAGGGTGGTATCTTAAAACTTACAGAAAAATCCAACTTGTTTGAGGACGTTATGGCCTCCTTTTATTTGGTACAGCTCGACAACATCAACCATGTTTATGCTTGGAATAAATATAGAAGGGGTTCTCAACAAATACCTTCAAGGAGTGTCCAATTCCACATTTGTCAAAATATCATGGAAAGGGACATTTTCATGAAAGCCTCCATCCCTCCGAGTCATGGATCAGATCAATAGCTTATTAAACTTAATGTTGAAATCAAATATCATCTCATAAATACACCCTTTCACCTAGAACGATTTTGGCTTCAACATTTATACTTCCAAACAAATGTCAAAGATTGGTGGGATGAACTAGCCAACCTTAATGACTTAGTTAAGTTTTGTCTTCATAAAAGAATGAGACACATCAAAATTCAACTTAAAACATGGAATAAGGAGAAATTTGGTAATATCCTACAGGGCAAGTAGAAGCTATTTAGTTATAATGCACAATGGAATGGATATTATTTAGTTATCAAGCGCAATAATGATCCTGATACAACTAACTTAGTTGAAATTTGTCTTACCTCCACTTTCTTCAGCTTTGAAGGGGAATTTTATGAACAAACTTGTGGTTTTGCCACGGGTTCCCCCTTTTCCCCTGTTGTGGCTAGTTTGTTCATGGAAGAATTTGAATCTAAGGCATTGTCCTCTGCTCTATTCCAACCAAAGTTGCGCAAAAGATTTGTGGATGACACTTGCATCATCTGGCCCCATGGTCAAGAAAGGTTGGACCTTTTTTTCCAGCATCTTAACAATCAATCGAGTTCCATTAAGTTTACCATGGAATGTGAAATCAATGAGTGTATGCCTTTCCTTGACGTCTTTACTTCTAAAGAAGAGGATGGTTCTTTCACCCATCACTCTTTCGGAAGAAAACTGACATAGAGAAATATCTTAATGCTAAATCCCATGATTTGCTTGCTCAAAATCTAGGTGTTCTCAACACCCTAGCCACTAGGGCATTAAGAATTTATGATGGAAAGCACCTCAATGAATAAAAACACATCCCTTGAATGTTTTCAATAGTAATGGTTATAGTAAGAACTAGTGTCTTAAAGATTTCCTTAAAGCTGAAAAGTGTCCTATGATTAAGAAGGATCCCAAGGATAGGTTTTCATGGGTGCATCTTCCATTTATCCAAGGGACCACTGATGAAATTGCAAGGATTTTAAGGAAAGATAAAGTCCCCTCGACCTTTAAGCCCCTAAATACCATTAAGATCTCGCTAAGTTCTGTGAAGGACCATGTGGACCCCAAGAATATGAATGTTTTTTATCTCATCCCTTGTTCATGTAGGACTCCCTACATTGGTGAAACTTACCACTCTATAAATGAAAGCATTCATGAGCATGCAACACACATAAAACTTGGGAGGACACGTTCTTTGGTTTTTGTTGAACATACGGAAAAGACTAAACATCATATCTGTATTAAGGACCCTCAGGTCATTGCTCGAATTGATTATTTCCATCACTGTAAGTTTAGAGAATCTATAGAAATTAAAAGAAGACCTAGTAATCTAACAAAGGAAATGGTTAGAAGATTAGTAGTTGTTGGGTCTCTTCCTTATCCTCCTAATTCTAATTTTTATTTATTTAATTATCTATCTTTCCATTTATTTATTCACTATCATTATTATTATTATTCATTTTTTTTTAATATCTTAACTTAATTTAACAGAATCATGCCCCGGAAATAGAATAGAATAAAGCCATATGCAGACTAAAAGCCCGAAGGGGAATACATGGCCAGCCATCCTTGTTCCCTTCCTCTAACCCTTCTATCTACTCATAATAACTCAAAGGAAATTTTCTTTGCTTGCCTCTATCCGTATTCTTAAGGCAGGAGATGTGGGATCTAACAACCGTAAATGAAGAGATTCTGTGACTGGACCACTGCACCCTATGGAAACAGACCCTATGGAAGAACCGAACACTCGAACCCTACGGAGACAAACACCCGAACCCTATGTAATCAGAAAGATCCACGCACTCACCCAATAATACAGTGTTGTGCAGGATCATCATTATAATAATATTTGGGTAGATTTTAATTTTAATTTCTTAACTTATTTAAATCAGAGAATTTGTGTAAAGTTGTATATTTTTTTTTTTTTAATTATATATATATATATATATATATATGTCAAATCTATTTAAATTTTATTTTTATTTATTGATTTGTCAATATTTAATTAAAAAATTATTTATTCTAAATAAAAAACATTATTGTTAAATTAAATATTTATTTACTCAAATTTAGAGGTTTAATTATTCAAAGCTTTATATTTATTTAAATATTTAGTTAGTGCTAGTATATTTATTGTTTAGTCATAGATTTAGAGGTTTAATTATTGAAAGCTTGATATTTATTTAAATATTTAATGAATCCTAGCATATTTATTGTTTAGTCATATATTTAAATTTAAATATATTATATTTACCTAGTCAAAAGAAATTAGATAATTATTTATTTAGGAAGTCAATTCTAAGTATTTATTTGTTTGAACTTTTATAAAGGATTAATCATATTTAAGAGAATTCTTTTGGTGCTAAAAAAATCTTTAAATTGATTAAAATTAATATTTATATTTTAGTAAAAAACAGTTAAGGTCTTCATTCATTAATTATAATATTTTTTAATATTTAGTCGAAATTAGCTATTAAACTATTACTGTACAAAAATTAACTCTTTTCATTCCTATTTAATGTGTTTCCATGATGAGACTCTGCGTTTTGTCCAGATGATTGATAATATTTTTTAATATTTAGTTAAAACTAGCTATTAAATTATTACTGTCCAAAAATTAATTCTTTTCATTGCTATTTAATCTATTGTAATGACGTGACTATGCATCTTGTCTTGATGACTGATGATTAACCACACTAGATAGTTCGAAAAGCATGGGCAAAAAACTCTGATGTGTTTAGCACCGAAAAATTTGTTAACCATCATAATTATGATATGATAAAAATACTTAAGTTTGGAAATTATATATACAGTGAGAATGAGGTTGTGGTTTGGCACATCACAATTACTTCCGTCTTCAGACTTCCCTCGTCACTTTGTGTGTGAAAGGATTAATTTTATTTGCACATGAAAATATGAATGACAAATACGACGAGGGGAAACTTTCCTAAGGTCTTCGTATAGTTGAGTTTTGAATGAATGTCTGCGTTAAACGGAGGCTTGATTTAAGGTGACATCTTAGAATGTCGTGCTTCACCGTCGAATTTGGGAGAGTTTTGATAATGATTGATTTTATTTTTATATTTTTATTTGGGAAACTTTTGATAATGATTGATTTTATTTCTATATTTTTATTTGGTCACTGTTGATTTTCTGTGTAAAGAGATATTTAGATTTTTTAAGTGAGAGTTGATTATATGGTTATAATAAGTTGTTTATTTTTAAATTTTTGAATGTATTATAATTTTTTTAATTATATAATTTGAGTTATTTTTTTTATCTTTTAATATATAATTAAGATATTTTATTAAGCAAAGTCTTTTGATAGAATTCATATAAGAGAATTTTTTTGGTTGATGTGTTTCGAACCAATAAGTGTGGTTCATCATCATCATGACCAAATAAAGACACAGACTATTGGATAGACCATTGCAAAGGCTTAAATAGAGAGTAATGTAGAGACATAATTTCAAGTAACGGCTATATTTGAACAATAATATTTAAATTATAATATTAATTTATTAATATGTTAAAAACAAATATTATTAAGTAACGCCTATATTCACTGCTAGTTTTTGAAAAAAATATTTAAATAATGATATTATTTCATTAATTTATTAAAAATATTAATAGGTAACGGTTATATTAAACGATTAGTTTTTGAAAAATAATATTTAAAATAATTTATTAAAACAAAATATTATTAGTTTTTGAAAAATAGTATTTAAATAATGATATTAGTTTATTAATTTATTAAAAATATTAATATGTAATGGCTATATTAAACTGCTAGTTTTTGAAAAATAATATTTAAATTAATTTATTAAGACCAAATATTACTTGAAATTAATTTATATTTTTTTTAATGTTTAATTTAATTTTAGGAAGTATTTTATGTGCATATTAAAAATTTGATCATAATTATTTTTTAATAAGAAAAATATTCTTGTTAGATTTTAGATTTTTATGATTCATATTGATAATAACAATGTTTTTAGGATTAATCATATTATTGAGATTTTGTTACGAACCAATAATGTGGTTCATCTTCACGACAAATGTGAAAACAATGATTTTGTCAAACGTATAAATAGGAGAGAAGCATCTTTGCCCAGAATTAGTCATTATAAATTAGTCGTTATAAACTAACTGTTATGAACTAGCTGTTAGGGAAAGGTTGTTAAGAATTAGTTAAAGAGATATAATATTAAGTAATTTATTAATTATTTATTTCCATTTTCAATGTTATTATGTAATAAAATAAATTGAAAAAGATTATCATATAATAAAATTCTAAATTAATGAGATATAATATTTGTTTATTAAATATTTCTATTGATTTTCAATGTTATAAACTAAATAGAAAAAGGATGTAGTATTTATTTATTAATTATTAATGTGTTATTTAATTTTACTTTCAAAGTAATAATATAATAAAATTAATTAGAAATAGAATAAAGAATATGGATGAAATCATAATAAAGTTAATTTTATATTTAATATAAAAAGAAAAGAAAAATTAGTTATTATTATTTATTAAAATATAGGGAAAAATAATTAAAGGGAAATAAAAAATAAGAATAGATAGAATAGATGGAAAGAATAAAATAAAATGAAATGAGAAAGAAATGAAAGTAGAAATAAAACTAGAAATTTAAGAAATAGAAATGAAAACAGTTAAGAGGAAAGGGCTAGAATCCAGCTCCTGCTTAATTTCCAACTATCATCTCTATTGAGATTGATTGCATGCTTCTCAATCTCAATGGGTTCTCTTAGCTTCCTATGTTGTAAATTATCAACCATGGCGATCACATGGGTATCCTCAATGCAGACATGGTGCTTATATTTCACCGCATGTTCAGTTAAAGATGAGGAACCAGAACGAATGTGTCTAATGTCTACTACATGTTCTTTGATTCTTTGGTTTATGGATCGATCAGTTTCACCAATATAAGGAATCCCACATGAGCAAGGAATTGAGTATACCCCTTTCATGTCCTTAGTGTTAACCGGGTCTTTAATAGATCTAAGAGAATTTCTAATGGTATTTAGGGGCTTGAAAATAACAACTCTATTCTTTTTAAGAATATGAACATTCTTATATGTGGTCCCCAGGATAAAGGCAAGAAACACATTGGAGTTATGATAGTCATGAACAAGCTTAACTCGAGATTCTTTACAAGATCTTTGAAAGGCTCTAAGGACTTGTTGTCTGCTATACCCATTATTTTTAAAAGCTTTCAAAAGATCAGAATTTTCTTCTTCAAGGTGATTCTCATTAGAAATCCTAAGAGCTCGACCGGCAAGAGTGTTAAGAACTCCTATATTTTGGGTTAGAAAATGATAAGAAGCAACATGAAGATATTATTCTGTGTGATTTTTTTTGCAAAAAAAAAACTGGTGAGAAACAGAACCATCATTTATTCTAGAGAGGATAATATCAAGGAAAGGAAGGCACTCATTAAGCTCGAATTCCACCGTGAATTTGATGGATTAAAATTAGTAATTTAGGTGATGCAGAAACAAATCTAATTTATCATGACCATGGGGCCAAACAACACAAGTGTCGTCAATAAACCTCTTCCATGTCTTAGGGCAGAAAGGAGAAGAGGCCAAATCTTTGGTCTCAAAATCTTCCATGAATAAGTTAGCAACTATGGGGGAAATAGGACATCCCATCGCAACCCACAAGTATGTTCATTATGAAGAGTTGGTCTTAGTCTACTGCATTTAGTCTCTCTATGCCCAAAGTTATAACGAAAGGAACATTGTGTTTCATCTTGGAGAGGTGAGAAAGTATTGTAAGAGTCTTTCTTTAATCCAATCTCATTCTTTTGTTTTCTTGCTTCTCTAGTCATGATAGTTTTATAAGCGACACATTGAGAAGTCTTATGACCAAAATTATGACAAGTGAAGCACTGGCCATTGAAGTAAAAGTTCGTGGGAGTGTAGTACCTTTTTGTGTAGTTTCCTTTTTGAGTGCGGTAAGGATGTTTTACCTGAGAGACACTTGATCCATCATTCCTTTGTTACACTACAACAAAACAGGCAATTTGCGCCAGATTTAGCACCAGATTCTAGTGCATTTTTTCTCAATTGGGATGAGCAACCTGGTGCTAAATCTGGCTCTATTGTACAATTTTTAAAGTGTCCTTTTTTGCACCAAATTTTGCATCTTTTTTACGCCAAATTTTCCATCATTTTCTACATCATATTTTGCACCAACATTTTCATTTGGTTTTACAACAGGTTTTGCTTCTAGTTTTGTGCCTTTTTTTGCATCATTTTTTGCTTCCTCTTTTGTGGAATTCTTTGCTTCTATTTTTGTGTCATAATTTGCATCGATTTTTACACGATCTTTGACATCTTATTTAGCGCCTTTTTTTACATCCAATTTGTGCCAATTTTTGCATCTGGTGTTATGCCATCTTTTGCTTCTAATTTTGTACTTATTTTTACATCTATTTTTGTGCCAATTTTTCTGCCTTTTTTTACACCATCTTTTCCATCCAATTTTGCACCATATGTTGAATCTGATTTAGTGCCAAATTTCGCATGCATTTTTGCACCATTTTTTGCATCCACTTTTGCATTTTATTTATCTCCCTTTTTTGCATCCTATTTTGCACCATATTTTGCATCATTTGTTGCATCCAATTTAGCATCATTTTTAACACCATTTCTTGCATCCAATTTTTCATCCTTTTGAGCATCTAAATTTGCATCCTATGTTGAACCATATATTGCATCCACCTTTGCAACCCATTTTGTGTCTATTGTTACGTTCACTTTTGAGCCATTTTTTCGTCTACTTTTGCATTTGTTTTTGCACCAAGTTTTGAATGATTTGTTGCATCATTTTACATCCAATGTTGCATCTCAATTTGCATCCAAAATTGAGCCATTTTTATGCCCATTTTTGCACCATTTTTTCTTCTTTTGTGTCCAATTTTGCACCATTTTTTATGTCCAAATTTGCATCCTTTTTGGTATCTAGTTTTTCATCCTTTTTGGCTTCCAAATTTGCATCCATTTTTCTGCCACATTTTGTGTCCACATTTGCATCTCATTTTGCACCTAGATTTTAGTTGGAATTTTCATCTAGTTATGCATCATCTTTGACATCCTTGGTTTCACCATTTTTTAGTCCTATTTTGCATCTTGTTTTGTGTCTTTTCTTACATCCTTTTTGCATCCTAATTTTACACCATTCTTTGCATCCTCATTTTGGTGTCCATTTTTGCATCCTTGTTTGCACCCAATTCGGTATCCTTTCATATGCCCTATTTTGTTCCCTTCTTTGTGTCTAGTGTTCCACCCTGTTTTAATTTTACTTTAAAAACCTTTTTGTGTCATTGTTTGCATATTGTTTTGATGGCTAGTTTAACATCCAATTCTACTCCCAATTTTTCGTCCATGGTTAAATCCACTTTTGGCTTCTTGTTTAGAGTTTTACTTTTATTTCCATTTATGACCACCTCTATGGGTTCATTTACTAAGTTCATTTACATAGTGAAATATATTAAATTTTCTAAATATCATTTTGCTGTAGGATTTAATGCATGGTTAGATGAAAACAAAACCCTCTCAGTTTATCTCAGAAACCTAGGACAAACCAATTAAGAGAAAGATTGTTCTAAGGCTTAGGATTCTTAGTAGAACAAGATGTAGAGTATAGATTAAGAAAAAGAGAATGAATTCTTGTGAGTCCTCGCATGCAGGTCTTCTTGGAGTTTTTCGTATAGCCAAGAAGCGCTCCTAGCTAGCTCCAATGCTTGGTCCTACACATAAGAGAGAGAATAAAGCAACCTTCACAACATAATATCTTAATAATCAAAACTATAAAAAACATATAAATATTATTGAATAAATAAATATAAACCAAAAACCCATGCATATATTAGTTAAATAGGAGAAGTAAAGAATGAATCGAAACATAAGGAAGGAAGAACAACTGATCTATATGAATAAAGGAGTTGGAGGAAAGTTACAACAATCAGATATAGTTGCAACGTCACCTCCCCCAACTCATAGCTCCAAAACTCTCCCTCTCAAGACAGATCTCAAGAGCGTGACAATACAAAATTCCCATCATTTTTTCAATGGCCAAGCCTCTAATATATAGGAAAGTGGAGGCTATGAAGATTTCCAAAATTCCTCATTAGTTCAATTTGGGAAAAATCTTTTGGGTGAATAATGTTTCCTCATATAAAAAAGGAATTTTCCACTTTTTAGATGCTTTTGTGCTTAGGAAAAAGCTTCCCCATGCTTTATGGCTCTTTCCCACTTTTGTATGCTTTTATTTTTTAGGAAAAAGCTAAAGATGAGGATAAAGAGATTACATTCCACCATATGTTTCCGAAAGTGACCAAGAATTTCAAATTCAAATTCTAGTTTGCTTATGTTTTAGTTTTTTTTAAATATATATTTAGTTTTAGTATTTTTTTTTTCTAGAAAAATATATTTAGTTTTTGGTATATTTTTCTATAAGAAAAATTATATTTTGTTTTTATAAAAATGGATTTTAAACATTCCATTCATGCAAAATTTGTGATTTTATGATAGGAGTTTAAATTATATATAGTAAAGTAACTTAATGTCATGTGTCGTGTTGCTGAGTTGGGTGTTATACATCTCTTTCTTTCTAAGTTATAGAATGTGCTTGGGTTTTCTTAATGCAATAAAACTAATTATGTTCTTCATGATATCTTGAAATGTTCATCTTGAACCAGGCTAATAAAACAATAAAGTTAAAATAGGTTTTCCTTTGTCCTTTATAGATCTTTGTCCCTATTAATCTTGGTCTTAATAGATTAATTGTCTTGTGGTGGCCTTGAGTGGTCACTTCCATTAGTTGCATGCTTTGTAGTTTTCAATTAGTGACATTTTTTAGGCTTGATAATATGTTATTTAATTTATCAAAATGTGTTATTGTCCATATTATTGTTAAATATTAATATTAAATATGCTGATTTTTAAGCATGTTTTAGCAAAACTTTCCCAAAATGTTTATAGATTGTATTTTATATTGCAATTATTCTTTGCTTGATGAAATTGTTTTGGATATTTTTTTTAATGATTCATTGATTGATGAAATTGTTATGGATATTTTTTTTAGTATATTAAATTGTATGTGATAAAGTCAAAAATCACCTCTTTTTTAGATTTTCATTGATCAATTTCCCTTAAGGCCATCAAGTTCACCATTTGGTCCCAGGTTAAGGAAATATAGGAGTCATGAAGTGGAATTGTCCAAGCACTTAAATCTCGAGACATGTTTCTTTTTAGTCACTTTATACTTTCTTTCTATGTAAATTTTTTATGAAAATAGTCTTGGAACATGAGGGGCGTCAATAGTAAGCGAAAACAAACTCCTAAAAGAAAAATGGTATGCAAAGCACCCATAAATAATGTTGATATAAGAAGCAAAAATATTAAGTGAGGTTTAACCTCATATAATTAGAAAATGGGGGAGGAATTTCCAAGTAGTAGTGATTGATGCTTAGAGATACTTGGGTGGAATGGTTATTATTTGAAATGATTAAGACATCAAGGTTACCAATATGTTTACCTCTTTTCGCATTATGACAATACAATTTTAGTTAATTGACATTGAGGACTACTACCATGTATCCAATGTCTATGACTCCAATATCGCAAATGGAAAACCTCTATATCTCAATTCTATTTCTAGCACAAGTAATTTATACTCCCCATCTCCATGGATTGTTGGGAGTGACTTCAATATTATAAGTGTCTCGAGGAAAAGAAAGAATGAATCGAAATGTTTAACAAGATATTTTGTAAGCTATACCATTAAAGCCACAAAGTAGTCTCCATTAAAGTTGTCAAGAAATGAGTCTCCAACCCACACATGTGGATCAATGAGATGTAATACATGTGTGTGTGGTTACGAACTCAATACACCTCTATAATAACTCCACAAACTTATGTATTTCACTCTGTCACATAAATTGACAGTAGTGTGACATAAGTAAACCAAGAGTAGACATGAAAGCCTTAGGAAACAAACATTCCTTAGATCCTCAATTAGGTGCTTAAATGATGAAGTGAAAATGCAAGGAGAAAAGAAGAATTCATGATTTAACCATCACATACATGTGATCAAGTGTGACTAGGAGTGTATATATTCATATATTTTCCAAAGAGGGAGTGAATACATGATTTACCATTTATTGGCCCTTATTTTTCTTTCTTTTTCATTTTCTTATATATAGGACTTAGGGAATAAGGTTTTCATAAGTTTGGCACAACTCATAGATATAAGATTTACATGAATTTTCACTTCAACCTTAGAGTTTAGACTTAGATAAATCAATATAGTGTATGTTTAACGATTTTGGCTTTCACTTTTTTATTGTATTCCATCACAAATACAAAAGGGGAAATATTTTGCCACAAATCTATGAATGCTTAATCATAAAGTCGTCATGTGATGAAAACAAATTAATGATGTTATTCTCTACGAAAATGATGGGTATTCTTGAGAAAATCTTATGCTTGTGGATGTTTCCTCCCTGGTTGAGAGGGAGTGAGGGTAGACACCATGTTATCCTTGTGTCATGTACTATGGCTAGGATTAACAATCGTAAGCCTAGTAAAGGCACTAGTAGGGATAATGGTGGATTGGATAAACATCTGGGACCAATATTCTTTGAGAATTTGGACATTGACTAGGACTAATCGCCATAAGTCAAGTACATTAATCCAAGATAAGAATAGTCATGAGGATTGACATTTTCTGGTGTCAAATATTATGATAGTGGATTAGGAAATGATCATGTGAGGACATACCTGGTAAACATCTTGGTGGGGTAAGTGCCTTGAAAGGCAGTGGTGTCCAAATTTATGCCTCCCAACATTGTGCTCTGATCTAATGGAGAGATAAACTTGTTAGTCAAGGCCTTACTATTTTGAAAATTTTGGCTATGATGATGTAAATCATCATTGATGCTTATCAATCTAGATCCCTTCTTATATGAATATTTCAACTTGAGAGTACTTTTTTGTCTCATTATGAGTACCTCGCTAGTTTAGAGGGAGGGTCATCATCTTCATTATTTCCATCATCACCACCATCAATGGGATCATTATTGTCATCATTTCATTATCATCATAATCACCATTCATGTCTTCTTCATGATCATGATCATGATCATGATTTTGTATATTGTCGTCAATTGTTCATAATTATAGGTATCATAAGAAATATCACCAACCTTAGTACACATGATATATGAAAGAAAAATAACCACTTTATTTTTTAGAAATGATTGATGATCATCAAAATCACTACCATTATCATCGTCATTATAATTGTCATCATCCCCATCATCATAACTAATATAAGTTTTATCATAATTTTTGTCATCTTCATCATAAACATCATAATCATCATTCATGCCATTATTGTTCTTGATTATGACCAAGATGAAAATAATGATAATGATGATCAGATGATGATGACTTGGAAGATGACGCCAAAGATAATTATTATGATTTTTACCATGATAACATTTAAAAATTGGGAGGAATGGCCAAGGTCATTAGCATCATCATCATTGTCATTGTAACTCCCATCGTCTTTATCATCATTTTCATTATCATAACAATCGCAATTCATGTCATCGTCATCATCTTCATTATCATCATCGTTATAATTATTGACATTGTCATCAGTTGTTCATAATTTTCAATGTCATAAGAAATATAATCAATGCAAAAGATATGATGTGTGTTGGAAAATGGATGCAAAAGTAAACAAAAAAATGGGGGTAAAAATAGACGTAAATTTGGATGAAGAGTGGACACAACATAAGTAGATGCAGAACAAGACAGAAAAATTGAACAAAAGTGGATGAAAAAGTAGATGCAATAGTTCATACAAACTTGAACACAAAATAGGACTCAAACATGGATGAAAAAGTGGAAGAAAACATGGGCACAATAGTAGGCATAAAACTTAGCATGAATTGTGGTGAAACAAATGTGGATACTCCAATGAATGTAAAAAAAAAGGGACACAAACTTGAATGCAAAAAGGAGGAAAACTTAGATGAAAAAAGGGATGTAAACATGGGCCAAACATGGGTGCAATAGTGAACACAAAATTAGTTGCAAAACTAGACAAATCAAAAGTGGATGTAAAAGTAAATTCGAAATGGGATGCAAAAAACATAAACAATATTTGATGCAAACTTGGACACAAAAGAGGATGCAAATATGGATGCAATAGTGGAAGAAAATGTGGGTTGCAATGATAGGCATAAGATATGGCACAAATAATAGCACAAAAAAGGTGGATGTAATAATAGACACAAAAGAATATGCAAACTTAGATGCAAGACAAGATGCTATAAGGGATGTAAAAGTGGATGCAAACACGGGTGCAACATGAGAAACAAAATTGGATGCAAAATATGGATGAAATGGAAGTACATGCAAAAGAAGATACAAAATGAGATGCAAAAACCAACACAAAAGTGGATGCAAAAATAGATGAAATATTTTATGCAAAAGAGGATGTGAAGATGGATGCAAAATTGGAAGCAAACGTGGGTACAACAGTATGTGCAAAACATGGAACAAATTTTGTCACAACAAAAGTAGATGTAATGATAGATGCAAAGAAAGAAGCAAATGAAGATGAAAAATAGGATGCAAAAAGGGATGTAAAAGTGGGTGTAAACATGGGTGCAACAATGGATGTAAAATAGCTTTTGCAACTTATTTGGAAGAGCAATTTTGTCCCAACAATTAGACTTGTAGCATAAAGAACATGGTTAATACATATGATTCGACCAAAAAGTAGTTACTACCAAAATTCAACCAAAAAAAATATTACTGCATAAAAATAGAATTAAAAAAAAAATAAAAAATAAAAATTTCCCAAATTAAAAAGAAATAAATGATAAACTTTTTTTTACCAAAATTTAGTGATTTTTTTAGTGCTAATACTAACATCACCTTTACAACAAGCTATTTTTCTAGTGCTAATACTGCCATTACAACAAGATATAAGAGGGATATAATGAAAAAAGTTTAATAATAATATGTATGTAGAAGATGGTCTTCAGACTGGTGAATTCATGATAATCAATGGGACTACAGTCAAAATAATTGGATGTTATTTACTTTTTTACATAGATTGTCAAAATAATTGCATAAATCGATTTTTTTTAACCAAAATTTAGCAAAAACTTTGCTAGTGCTAACATTAGAACCACCATTACAACAAGATATCTTTCTAGTGTTGACAACACCATTATAGTAAGATACCTCAAGAGAGACAGAAAATTTAAAAAGTATGATAGTAATATGTATCCAGAAGATGGTAGTGAAACTAGTAATTGTTCATTCTCATTATCATAATCATTGTCATCATCATCACCATCATCCTTGTCATCGTTATTGCCATCATTACATTATCATCATAATCACCATTCATGCCATCATCATCATCTCCATCATCATCATCATTATGGACATTGTTTGCAATTGTTTATAATTATAGATGTTGTAAGAAATATCATCAACCCAAAAAATGTGATCAGTGCTAGAAAAGGGTTGTTTAGAACACATTGATATACGTAAGAGAAATAACAACTCTATTTTTGAGAGATGATCGATGATCATCATCATCACCACCATTATCATCGTCATTGTCATTTTTATCATCCCCATCATCATCATTAATGTAATTTCTATCAACATTGTTGTAATCATCATCATCATTCATGCCATTATTGTTTTTGATGATGACCTAGATGAAAATGATGATGATGACACCAAAGATAATGCTTATGATTATGACAATGACAACATCTAAAATTGGGAAGATTCGCCAAGGTCATTAGCATCGTCATCATCATAATCATTGCCATCATCATCATTAACGTCATTGTAACCACTATCGTCTTTATCATCATAATCACAATTCATGTCATCGTCATCATCTTCATTTTCATCATTGTCAATATTATTGACATTGTCATCAATTGTTCATAATTGTCAATGCCATAAGGAATATCATCAATGCAGAAAATATGATGAGTGTTGGAAAAGGGATGCAAAAGCGAACATAGAAATGGGGGAAACAATAGAAGTAAAATTGGATGAAAAGTGGATACAACATAAGTAGACGCACAACAACATGAAAAACCTAACACAAAAGTGGATGCAAAAGTAGATGCAGTTGTCAATGCAAACTTGGATGCAAACATGAAGGCAAAAGTGGAAGCAAACATGGGTCCAATGGTAGGTGTAAAACTTGGCACAAACTGTGGTGAAACAAATGTGGATGCAACAACGGACACAAAAGTAGATGCAAAAATGGATGAAACAAAAGTGGATACAATAGGGGATGCAAAAACATACACAATATCTGATGCAAACTTGAACACAAAAGAGGATGCAAATGTGGATGCAAACGTGGAAGCAAATGTGGTTGCAATGGTAGGCGCAAGATATGGTGCAACAAAAGTGGATGTAACAATAGACAAAAAATATGCAAAATAAGATGCAAAAATGGATGTAAAAGTGGAAGCAAACATTGATGCTACAGGAAAAACAAAATTGGATGAAAAAAATGGATACAATGGAAGTAGATGCAAAAGTAGATACAAAACGAGATGCAAAACCCAATGCATAAACCTGACACAAAAGTGGATGCAAAAATAGATGCAATATTTGATGCAAAATAGGATGTGAACATGGATGTAAAATTGGAAGCAAACGTGGATACAATAGTGAGTGCAAAACATGGTGCAAATTATGGCATAAAAAAAGTGGATGTAATGATAGATGAAAAAAAAGAATCAAAGTATGATGCAAATGAAGATGTAAAAAGGGATGCAAAAAGTGAAATTTAAAATGGGTGCAACAGTGGATGAAAAATTGTATGCAAAAGTGGATGCAATAGAAGTCGATGCAAAAGTAGATGCAAAACGAGACACAAAACCCGATGCAAATCCTGGTCCAAAATTGGATACAAAAAGGGATGCAAAAATAGATGTAGTAGTTGATGAAAACCTAGATGCAAATGAGGATGCAAACGTGGATGCAAAATTATAATCAAAAGTGGGTGCAAAAGGAGGTGCCAAACTAGGCGCCAATTGCGGCACAAAAATATTAGATGCAATAGTGGGTACAATAATAGATGCAAAAGAGGATGTAAATATGGATGCCAAACAAGATGGAAAAGTGGATGCAACAAAAGTAGATGCAAAATTATATGCAAAACTAGACACAAAACTCGATGTAAAACTTGGCGCAAAAGTGATGCACAAATGGATGAAAAAATGGATGCAAAAAATGATTTAAAAAAGGATGCAAAAGTCGATGCAAAAGTTGATGCAAGTGTAGGTGCAAAAAGTGGATGAAAATGAGGATGCAAAAGTATGTCAATCAAAAATAGATGCCAAAATTGATGCAAAACCTGGAACAAAACCTGGTGCAAAGGATGACACAAAACTTGGCATAAAATTTGCTGCAAAATGTGGTGCAAAACCTATCGCAATACCTGGTGCTAAACTTGGTGTAAGATTTGGTGCAAAACTTGATGCAAATTTTGTGTCAAGTTTTGCACCATATTTGATAAATGGATGCAAATAGCACCAAAAATGGGCTCTAGATGCAAAAAAAGAAGTAAAAAGGGACGCTAATCGCTGGTTTTGTTGTAGTGTTAAGAGATGTAATTTTGTTGATTTCTTCCCTTTATTGCAATGATATAGCTTCTTATACATGTTTCATAAGATTTTAGAGTATTTTATGATTCTCCATTGTATCCGAGACTTGTCTTTATTAGAGGAGAGCATTGTACTTTGATGATCTCTTCTAGTTTCTCAGATCCTTTATAATATCTAATGTTTATACCTTTTTTTTCTCAAGTTCCTTTCTTAGACCCCTAAGGAAACTCTTGATGGTTCCTTAGTGCCATAAACACCTAAGTATTTCTTCTCCAAAGTAAGAATTTCTTCAATCCTTGAGCTTCTAGTGGATTTACTCAACCTTCAGTCAACCATTGTTCTCTATAGTTTCTTCCCAACAAGCCTCTTCTTGAGGGTTCTTTAGCTAGTATTTGTATTTTCTCTTCCCAGCAAGCCTCTTCATGAGGGTTCTTCAAGTTGTATCTAAATTATTTTCTTTTACCCAATGCACTTCACAACACTCTTCCTCCTATGTTTTTCCTTGCCCAACCCCTATTAGTAGGTGAATTAGTGATTATTATTCGTCAAGCATGTTCCTCTTGAAGAGTCCTCAAATCTCCTTCATTCGTGTCCCCTAATTGACAGAAGAATTCCTACTATTTGCTGGGCTCCATGCATCCCACTCCTCTTGGACAACGCGATTGTGAAAACTCCATTAAGTTTTGTCCCATTTACTTATTGTTAGAGGCCAAGGACATATGGGTCATTCTTTGTCTCTGCTGTTAGCTTTAGTTCTTAGTAAGATTATATATTTGTCTCATCCAAACATAACTGATGTATTTAATTTTGCTCATTTCCTCAAGTTATCTCCTCCTCCAACAAATCAGAATTCACGTCCCTTCTCTTGGAATTTCTGTAATTATAATTAATAAAAATGGGTGGAATAATTTAAAGAGGGTTGTTACACATGGTCAATATTGTTAAAACCCATTGAATATGCTCAACTGTAGTCAACCATGGTGAACCATTGACAACCATGATCAAGCATGGATAACTATGATCAAACATGGATAATCGTGATAAACCATAATCAATAATAATTGTTCAAATTCAAAAATATTTATGTGTGGACAAGTATTGTCATCCACATTCAAATATATGTTGAGCACAATAAGCCCTCCTCAACCATTACTTTAGCATATTTAGCCACATTCATCGATATTCAACTATGATCAAGCCATGGTAACCATGGTTAATATTCGTTGACTATGGTGAACCGTGATTACCATTGTTAATTGAGATTTAAGAGGATTGATTATGGTCGACCTTAGTTTACCATGGTTGAACTCGGTTGACCATGGTTGCCCATGATTACCATGGCTCACTTAGGAGGAAGATAATATATCACGGTGAACTAAGTGTGACACGGATGATGATGTTGACAATGGTTAGCCATGTCCAACCACTGCCAATGCCAACCATGGTTTTCCATGCTGAACCATGTTGAACATGGTTGGCCATGGATAACTATGCTTGATCTTGGTTAACCATGCTTAACCATCATTAAGTTTGTTCAACTATGGTTGAATATGGTTGAAATTGGTCAGCCATGTTGACCACCATTGATCTTGCTTAACAATGCTTGACCATGGTTGAGCTTGTTCAAATATGGTTGACTATGGTAAACATTGGCTAACCATGGGCAACCAATTTTGGTTGTGGTTAACTTTGGCTTGACCATGTGTATCCATTATTAGCTATAGGTGGCCATGGTAGTGCATGTTCACCTTGGGTGGACATGTTGAGCATGATTGTCCATTTTTTGACCATGTTGATCATGGTTGGGCATGGATGAACATGGACAATAACGGTCAACCACAATTTAGCATGCTGTCTATGGAAGACTATGGTAGATTATTTTTTATGATTAAAGAACATGCTAGAGCATGGATGAGCTTGTTTGACCATATGTGAACAAGGTTAACCATCAATATGCTTGGTTATCATGTTTGAACTAGATTGGCCATGTTTTACCATAGTTGAGCTTCTTCAACCATGGTTGGCTATTGTTAAAAATGGTTAAGTTATGATTGACCATGGTTATAATTGTCAAATTGTATGTAACTATGATTGGTTATGGTTTATTGTGGCTGATTGTGATTGGCCATATTAACTATGATTACTAATGTTTGGCCATGTAGGCCATGTTTTTATTTGGTTTGACCATGGTGAACATGGTAGTCCATGTTGACCATGTTATCCATTGTTGATCATGACTGGCTAGATAATGGCCAACCATAGTCAACTATGGACATACCCATCCATACCCAACCGAGGTCACGATTAGTTTGCGATAATCAATCTTATTCACCCATTTTCAATCATAGTAGTCATTATAAATTATGCTTTACCATGGTAAACCAAATTCATCCATAACTAGCTGTAACCAACAAGGCTAACCATAATCTACTTTACTAATCCCTAGTCAACCATGGTCAACCTCATTAATGATATTCGACCGTTAGTGTAACCATTACTGTAAAATTAATGTAACATTAAATGTTGTCAGCATTAATGTAACAATTATCAACATTAATGTAACATAAATACATTGTTACATTAGTTGTTAAGCATGGTCAACCATGGCCAACCATGGTCAACCATCTCAATCGTCAACAACCCTAGTCAACTATGGTCATCCCTTATCAACTATTTTGAACAATAGTCAGCCAACATTAACTATAATACCCATGGTATACAAATCTACCCCACATATAAACCATTAAATAACACTACCATATTACTATATGTGGTTGACATATGATGGTCAACGACATTTTCCACCTCTTATATGCCAATTGAAGTATGAAAATGACATTGATCGATTTATATCAACCACATTTATTAATATAATTATGTCAATATATTTTATTGATAATATATTTTATATATCTTATACGTAGAAATGAATATTTTTCTTATTGGAAAATGACTATGATTAAATTTTTAATATACAAGTTTATGGTCACTGAGTAATGTGGAAGATAAAATACTTCCTAAAATTAAGTCAAACTTCTATAAAAAATTAAATTAATTCACATAAGAATACTAAATTTTTGCATCAAGATGCACATTCTACAACCCAGTATGAGGGCAATGTGTGATTCCATCTATGCTCAACGTGGAGTTGACATGTGTCCCTCTTAAAATTATAAAAAGTATATATATTTTCTAAATAGAAAGCATTGTTAGCTATAAGAAAAAACAAAAATGATTATGCATGTTTAGGTCGTTTTATTTAAAAGCATTATAAAACATCAATAATTACAACCTTACTTTGGTCACTCAATTTGTTATTGATATTACAATCCAATGTGGTAAAAATATTTCACTCACTCTCAATAATAAATAAAGCATTTCAATGTCCACAAGACATAACATAATTTCATATCAACTATAAATAGGGACAAAATAATTAAATGTTAAAAATAAAAGCATTAGTAAGAGGTTTAAACCTTATAATTTTTAAAAATATCTCAACACATGTTTTAAATAAGCTATTTGACGATCTATATTAACTAATTTATGTTGATATAAATTTCATATATATCTATATTAGAAAGAAAATGTTAAAAAAAAATATTTTAATGCTCGTATATTATTAAATTTTCAATGTCCAAACAAAAAATTGAAAATTAAAAATTAAAATATTAAATATTAAATACTTTCTAATAAGAGGGAGATGCGTAATTCATTCAATTCTCAAAATAAAATCAATATTCGACATTTAAAATAATAATAACAATAAAAAATTCAATATGGGTCATCAATAAAATATTTTAATACATTCAATATACAATATCAAGCAATATTGACATATACTTAAACATATGTTAATAACAAAAAAACAATTTTAATGTGGACAATGTAGTGCATAGAGAAAATGTCTCACTACACATGTTACGTAAAAAAATTAATGTCAATTATGTATATATATTTGTTTAAAAACAAATATCTATATATCATATAAAGCAATTGAAAAAAAATTATAGTTAAAATCTTTGAATTAGTATCACTATTTTACATTTTGGTCCTTTTTTAGTTTTTTTTTTCTTGGCCAATTTTCCTTGAAATCCAACAAAAATATTTTAGACTTAGAAGTTCAAGTTATGTAATCTATATAATATTCAAAAATATAATTTAAATAATGAAAAATTACACGTTATATATATAGAGAGAGAACCACGAAAAATTTATTGGAATCTATAACACCCCTCGATAAAAAGTTGTAAATATTTTGTTTTACCACATTATTTTGGTAAAACTGCGAGCCATGTGAAAGGCCAAACATGGATAGTAAATGTTGTTTTATTTTTTTAAGTAATATAAGCTATGGTTAGTCAAAACCATGAGAAAGAGTGCCAAAAGAGAGTTTCACTTAACAGACAGTTAGAAGAGAGTTATTCCTCTCCCTAGAGATAAATAATCTCTGTTGGGTCAAGGAATCCAAGAGGGGATAGAGAAGAAAACCTGAGGCAACCTTGAAGACTTGGTACCTAGTTGGAGGTGGTCCAAGAGAGGAAATAAAGTTTTAAGCTTTGAAGCTTAGACAAGTTGTTGTTGAGGTAGGCATGACACTGTCAAGTGAAGGATTCTTGAGTTGGTTGACCAATGTAATCTTAAATTTAAGTTTGGTTCTTAGTTGAATTTCAAAACGAGCCTGATTGGGATTAGGAAAAGGGTCTTAAAATGACATGTAAGGGTTACTTCTCAGATAAATGCTCTATAATTGTTAACTAGCTCGGGGGGGGGGGGGGGGGGGGGGGGGGGGTTCTGATGTTAAACACCATGCTTATTGGTTGGGTGGAGCATTCTTCACCCTAGTGTTTTGTGGTTGAATGAAAATTTTGCAGAAAAGATAACTACATTGATCTATTATTGTTTATGTTCTTCTCTTTGAAGGAAAAAGGTTCTTATCTATATGTGATTTGAGATATTTACTCATCATGTATTAATGTAAAAGTAAGATCTTATTTGTGTAATAATGTGTATGTAGATTGTTTTCTATAAGAATAGGAAGTTGACACATAATAGTTGTAGAATGTGCAAGACGTATAACAAAATTTAAACTTAGGTTAGCAGAGAGGCCAAGCTAGTTTCCTAGGAGCCTAGTCTATAAGTTCTGAGATTCCAGAGAAAAGTAACCATAACAATTCTATTTTTAGAAATTCATAAATAAATCTAAGTTTGAAGGCAACCTTGTAATGACTCGGAAAACTAATTATATAGAAATATTTTCACCAAATAATTTCTATACCACTTAAAAGAAAGACCAACGATGATATTTTCTGAAGTATTACCATGGATTGTAAATAAGCTCAACAAAATTTAGTTCAAAAATATAGGCTACATTTCTAAACCATAGAAAATAGCATAGAGAGCAAGAATGTATTATATAAATAGCAATGAAATAACATATTGCAAAGAGATTCCGCAATGAAAAACAAAGGAAGGGATCACTCCTTGTATACTCAATGAAAGAAAGAAATTCCAAAAATGGACTTGGAAAGAAACTTTCAGGAGAAAATCGCTCAGAACACTACAATCATACACTAATAGAATCGAAATTATGTTTGCAACAAGCCATGATGGCATACCCATTTCATGTAAAAAATATACATATATACATCTATAAACTTTTCTTGAGACCAAGCCACAAATGAGTTTTCACTAAGCTATAGATAAATTTCCATTAAACCCTATTCGACGGGGAAAGATACCCTCGTATAAAATATTATCATAGAAATCTAAAGTAGGAAAACTATCAGGTTTGGTAATATGCCAAGGAATTGTTTCTAAATTTCTAGAGGAACAAAACCCTTCGTATAGGATAAGGTAAAATAAATAAAATCCCAGAACAATTGTCACACAACCATATGGAATCCTTGGGGAAATAGCATATGACTATACATGTCAATGCACACATAAACCGTCAGGGTTCATACACTTGCAAATTCAACCGAATGATAATAAAATATTGGAGATGGGTTACCTCTTACCTCTAAAACCTTACTATGGATAAAATAAAATAATAACCTGTCAGGACCCTGTACCAAGAGCTACTAGAGAAAGGTTACCGAAATTCTAAAGAAGAAAGTGTATGAGTCGACTCACTTAGAGAAGGAAAGTTGAAATACCTGAACTAGCTTTAATCGGATGAAGTTCGAACCATTTGATTCAACGTTGGGAAAGAAACATAAGATAACCACTGAAACAAGGCAAGTGTAGAACCCCATCAAGGAATATGATTGGGAACCCTACAACAAAAAGGGTGTCTGAGTGAGTAGCAAAAAAAAAGCTTTGCACCTAAGAGGTTCTTTGCTGGCCTTGAACTATGAATACAATTCACTACAAACCCATGAACGAGAATTTCTTCATTGCACGGTCAGCTACAGGAAGTTAATATACTGATCCATAAGCAAAATAATTAGAAAAAATCATTGCACATATCTTAAAACCCCATAGCTCATGTAGAGCTTGGATTCATATAAAGGAGGAAACTTGAATAGAACTTTTTGCAAAGGAACAATAGCTGGTTTCAACACTGCCAATCCCTTCATGAAAGAAATTTCATTTGTAAACCTCAACGCCACATGGTTAGAAGATTGGCTAAGAGTCAACAAAATATGGAGATTAGTGATTGCACATTTACCTATAGGGTATTCGTCAAAGAGGTTAGAAACTTTGTGACCTTATACAAAAACAGACAGCTTCAAAAATGCCTCTAACAATTGAATACAATTAAAATCAATGATAAACCTTTGAGTGTACACAGATTTGACTAATAGAACTAGAGTGGGCGTTAGAAGATTAAAGCGACGTTTCCCTGAGATATCATTGAGAAGGTATTTCGAATAACTGATGATTTCCCATGCTTGTATATAAATTGGTAAGATCATAAGGAATTCATGACCAGACTTAAAAATAGAATGACACAAATAGTAGAAAACATTTCATCTGAGCATGAACTAGGGGAAATTAATTTCGCACATGTTTTAAATGGAATATTAGCAACACAACAACCATGAAAATTATAAAAGGAGGTTGCAGAGACCATCTCACCATGAGAAGAGCCAAATGAGGCATGCCAGTGCTATGGGGGGTGAGGCGATTGTTTCCATAACTACCAGGTTTCCCCATAACCCAATATATAAACCCTAGGACTTTAGCATCATTGAACTATATGGTCAAGATGGTGACTAAAAAAAAAATAACACTGTTCTAGTAGATTTAACCATGTCAAATATCAATCTAGTCCAAATAAACTCAAAGTGATCACCAAATTTAAGCCATAATACCGACATTCTAACTCATAAATGATAAGAGAATCATCATATGAACCACATGTACCTGTATACCTAGGCAAACAAAAGATATGATAGTATCAATTTAATGAAGAAAAAAGTAAAATAAATGACCACACCTAAATATCCCTATATCAATTAAATAATAAGGAGGAAATTTAATAGGGAACTTGGTAATGAATATTGTTCATGTTGGAAACATTGTAAAAGATTTTAAAGAGGGAGTTAAAAAAAATCCAGATTGCATAGTAGAGGTATGTTATGAGTGGTATCAGAGCTTAAAGGTTCAACATTGGGGCCTAACTAAGGGAAATGGTAATAAATTATGTTGTGTCCCATAATGGGCATTCCTTAGTGAAGAAAATTAAAATATGATAAACTTTTGCATGCTTTCTATTTAAAAATAATACATAATTTAAGGCATAAATCATTGAATAAAAACTAGCAATGAACCATACTGAGAAATCATCTGAATTTCTATATCAAAAGTCAAGGTGATAAGAAGTGAAGAATTATGTCATGGAAAAGTGAATTATATCCTAGAAAAGTTTTGTTACATAAGTTACGTTAACATAATACTAATTGCATTACCGATTGGGATACCTTTAACTATAAGAACTAATACATTAGGTGAATAAACAACTATATGGACAACTTAAGCATTAATACATGTTGATTAGTGAATTAACTCTCATGGAATTGTGATAATGAATAGAGAATAAAAATAGTGGTTTGTGACAATACAGAATATATATGCAATAAAGCATATATAGAAATTTTAAAGAGGAACAAAGGAGCCATGAACCCTGCGATATGCAAAGTACGATACATATAATATATCTAGGTTAAAGAATAGTTGTGTGTGCAAATCACATGCATGGTAGGTTGGAATCCTTTTATGAAACTAAGCAGTATCAATTGATATGGAAGATATCGATCGAGGTTACAGTAAGGGATAAAAACCCATATGTTAATAGAATATATTAGATATAAATAAATCTAATGCAATAATATCGACTACAAGAAATTCCATGAATGATGGAAATAAAGTCTAACTGATAAAGGAATTAATGAAATTTTGTGCTGAAAAGTTAAGAAAAAGGAGCCACAAAAGGTGGTTACCACAATAGAGAAATTGGCATAACACTATCCGCAAGGGGATTGTAATAGTTAAATGGTTGAGAACTATAAGTAGAATTTTCGTATAAGATACTCTATCAAGAACTAGTGAAGTGGAGTTAGGTTGTAAGAGGATCAACCTGTTAAAAACAAAAAATAAAAAAGGTTGTGATGATAATAATAAATATGATTACTGTGAGGACATTCTGTTAAGACTTATCTAATCCCCATGTCGAGAACACATTAACGGAACTCACATGCCAATTATATTAGAACAATTTACTAAAGGGTGCATTGAATAACATGTTCATACCTGACATGTAATCAAGAATTAAAATAAAGTTATTATGGTGAGTATGAAGAACTTAATATCCTTGCGAACTTAAGGGAAGAAATTCCATGACCGTACATGGAAATAGAATTGAGTATAATTTTCATCAACCACCCATAACGCAGATGATAAAAACGTAATATTGAAGGTTGTTGTTAAAATAACTCCTGGTTTTATACACAAGGAAAATAGCTAGTAGCTCAGATAGGTATCATTAGTGGCACTTGAACATAGTAGAGCTTCGTGTAGCTTCCTTGAACTAGAAAGAAAAAGGAAGTATTCCTAAGTTCACTCAAATATAACGAACATATATGCAATGTTTAATTACCAAAATAACAAGATAGTAACACTATCAGGTATGACCATGAACTGATTGTAATCTATGATAGAACAATATACCTATGTGTGTGTGTGTATATATATATATATATACTAACATAATCAAGACTTTTAAGTTACAAATAATTGCGTAATTGTATCTGGGTGATTACCCAATACCAAGAGATGTTGAAGCACATTAGAATAACATCGTTGATATCCAGAAAAGATATCCACTTTACCTCAATTCAGTAATTATAAGTGAGTAATATCATAGTTGATTTCAAATTTTCTTATGATTTATAAACCTGCAACACTAAGCCATAGAATGATTCACTAAATATTTTATTTTATAATTGTCTTACAAATAGGAAAGTTAAGTATGATTGAACCCAAGTTGGAAAGGAATTTAAATGACAAAGATAATTGTTAAGTAGAATCCCGAGACCTAGGGAGATAGAATAAGTTGACATAATAAACGAAAAGGTACATTTATAATTTATGATGGTAAAACTTTGAACTCCATATTGGTTCTTTTGTTATATATATCATATGTTGGAAAAGTTACTAACTGTATATTAATATTTCTAAATGGAATTTGTCTTAATATGGTTTAAAGAATGATAGTGGGTTAGGAATCAATGAGTAAGCAGGTAATGTGATTTCTGGACACCTAATTTGCTAAGGGTTATGGTAAGGAAGTTGAATAGTCAAAGGGAGTCCAAGAGACTTGGAAGATGAATACAAGAGTCACTCCAATGTATTATAAATGTATATCATGTGAATAATACATGAATTCAAGGTTGATCCTTCATATCTTTTCTCTTGTCCATGGTTCTGTTTAACATGGTATCAGAGCTACTTGGCTCAAAATGCCTTTTCCTTCCTGAGCTTGTGATATCTAAGTTTGAATGGAGGCCAATATAACCCCTATACCACTTGCTCATTTCTCCTATGTCTCAGAACTACGTTGCTTAACACTAGCATTCCATTGCCATTTACCTGAGATGTCAAAACTCTATTTTTGTAACTCCTATTTTAAATTAGACCTAGGTTCTCAGAATTTGTCAAGCTCCTCACCTGCACCACACCATTTTCAACCCACTCAAATCCTCCTCACTGCTCATTAGAAATGTCTCCTAGAATTTCTCCCATTCTATCTATCAGATCTGCAAGGAATTTTCCCCAAGGAATGAAATTATCATGGGAGAGTAATGGAAATGGGAGAAGGAAAAGGACCTCTTCCCACTATTGATGTGGCAGTCTTTCTATTGTGGGCATGGTGGTCTGTCCATTGTTTCATCAAGTAAACAAATACAAGTGTTTCTTAGTTTTCGATGCTTAATAGGTAATTGGGATTCTTGTGTTTACAAACATATCAGATTCAATGATTGCATTTCCAAGAGGACCTAGGTTTGCGGGAGTCATTTTCCATTTCACTAAATACTGATAAATTTTTGAAAGAGATTGAATCTTGGTCCAATGGATCAGACGATTGAGAGTGGAATCAACATTAATCCACAAAAATCATTGTGCTTAGTTTAATTGAATTGTGTGCAAGGCCTCCACATTACTCTGTTTCTTTGATTTCCTTGTGAAGTCAACATCTCATGTGAACAAATGGGGTTTCATATTGTATTTTCTCTACGGAGTTTCCTAATTTCAACAATGGTTAAATCTCTTAGCCTTCTCAAAGTAGGAATATGGTAGAATGCAATATTGGAATCCTTGTTAGGATCATCATCTGCTATATATGTAGGCCTAGACTGCATCAAAAACCTCTTGCAATCATTTTTCAGGTATGGCTCAAACCTTAAATGCTTGTCTAGGATGGCTTGCTGCAATGTATCGTCAAACTGCATGACATGACTGAAATCGATATATAAAGTGGTGGACTCCCTATTTTTTATCGACTCCAACTATGTCGCCTCTTTGTAAATTCCTGAATGTTATCTTTAGTGATTCATTCTCGAAAGAAATATTTTCAGATTCATTTGCTATAATATTTATTTCATTTCTCAGTGTCATGTTCTCATAAGTTAATGTCTCAACTTTTGTAGTCAAATCTTCACATTCAATTTGTTTCTTCATTCGAGAGTTTTTATCTGACTCTCGATTATATTGTTTACACTTCTTTCATTTTAATTCTCATTCATCCTTGAGCTATAATTTAGAAGGCACTCCATCATGACCTGGCATGAGTTGAGATGTTGTAGGAAAATTTTTTGATACAATGTGCTGGTGGAACCAAAGCCATTGTGCTTCTGTTTACGGTTGTTTCTATTGAATTCAAGGAGAGGTCATTGTTAAGAAGACAATAGTATAAAGGAACGAGTTGCAAAGGCATTTGGGCATGTTTATAGTAGGGAATCCCACATGAACAAAAACAAGTTATCCTCCCTCTCTCGTGTTAGATGCTAGAGGTGAGTGCATTGAAGCTGAAATAGGCTTGTGGACTGTAAATGGTGTGTTGATTTTATATGTCATTAGTTTTTCAAAGTCGTGGAATATATACAGTTTTTTGTATTATATGCCCAGGGTTTATGTTGTATGTATATCTAACTAATAAGTGCATTGAAGCCTAGTGTGTTCATTGACAAATATTCTTATGGGTTCGTTATCTATACTTTTGGAGCATTTATTTTGTAATATTTGGTTTCAAGAGAAGCTTCCTTATGTTTGTATTTTGGTAGCCATTGGAGCAGTACTCCACCCACACATGGCTAGATTTGATGAATTTTTAGAGTTACTAAACACTCTAATGTTATCTACTTCTCATAACACAGTCCAAATCAATAAGGAAACTCTCTCCGATATTGGAACTTGTTTACAAAATGAAAAAGAAAACATTGAATTTTTGAAGCTTGAATCATAGCTACAACAAGATGAGTTCTACAAAAGACAACATTTTGAACCTATTTTTGTTCAGAACATTGAGACAGACTCCCATCAGCAACAAGTTAATAATGTTGAATTTGATTCAAATCTACTGCCCAATCAAGGAGCATATTTGCATAAAGAAGTATAAGTCCAGCATACACTTCCCAAGACCATCATCATACCTTAGTAAGAACTTGTCCCTAGAAGGCACAGAACTGGTCTTGGATATGACAAGCATGTGTCATTTCATATTCCAGATTACTCACAGCCCATCTAGTTTCAAAGTACTAGATTTCTTCATGACAGTTCAGCTACAGTTGTTCTTGATTCTAGTCCTCTTCCATATTAGCAATAACATATTGTTAAATGCCAACAATGTGACAAAGTTAGCCATATGAAATATCATTGTTTTGATCTTCATCCATGTGAGCACTTTCATAAAACCACTCATTCTTCAAACAGATGCTTCAAAAACAAACCTCCTGCAAGAACAAATATTCATCTTTGATGGAACGTTTCTTGGAAATGGGCCTCAATAGCCAAGAATATTGCTGAATTTAAGCTTCTGTGATACATATCAAGTTTTTGAGAAGCTTTTACAGCTAAAATCACATTATAATACTTTTGTCGACGCGTTTCAAACTAACGAGTGTGGTTCATCGTCAGGACAAGTTGAAAAACCAGATCATGGTTGCATGTTAAATAGGGAGAGCAGATCTTCCAATGGCTATATTTGACCAAGAAACGACTAAATTAGACTAGGAAACTAGACTAGACCAACGACTGTATTTGACTGAGAAATGGTTAAATTTGACTGGCCAACTTGACTAGACGGAGGATAAGGGACAAGAAAATATAATCAGCTAATTAATATGTAAGTTATTTTTGTTATATTTATTATAGAATTTGAATAAAGGTAAAGCTTGCATTTAATAATCAAGAGTATGAATCAATTAGTTATTAATAGGTCTCTTCTCTAATTATAATTATATAAATAAATCATTAGTTAATTATTATGTAAGTTATTTTTGTTATATTTTTACCAAAAATATAATTGTTTGTATTAACTACTAAGAACCCTAACCTATTAATAGACCTAAATAAACATGGATTAACCATAAAAAATTATATAAGAATTTTTTATTATTAAAACTATTTAAATAAAAACTTAAATCATAATATGGAATGATATATATATATATATATATATATATATATATATAGAGTTCATTAGTTATTATGTAAGTTAGTTTCATGTTATATTTATTATCATAGAATTAGATTGTAAGTATTAACAACTAAGATCACTAACTTATTAATAGTCTAAATTACTATTAAAACCATACTATCAAAACAAATACTAAAAATAAAGAAATGAGAAGGGAAAAAGGAAACCTGACTGGACCAATGGAAAGGGGACAAGAAAAAATAATCAGTTAATTAATATGTAAGTTATTTTTGTTATATTTATTACAAAATTTGAATAAAGGTAAAGTTTGCATTTAATAATCAAGAGTATGAATCAATTAGTTATTAATAGGTCCCTTCTCTAATTATAATTACATAAATAAATCGTTAGTTAATTATCATGTACGTTATTTTTGTTATATTTATTACCAAAAAATATAATTCATTGTATTAGCTACTAAGAACCCTAACCTATTAAGAGACCTAAATAAACATGGATTAACCATAAAAATTACATAATAATTTTTTATAATTAAAACTATCTAGATAAAAACTTAAATCATAATATGGAATAATACATACATACATACATACATACATACATACATACATACATATATATATATATATATATTTCGTTAGTTATTATGTAAGTTAGTTTCGTGTTATATTTATTATCATAGAAATAAATTGTAAGTATTAACAACTAAGATCAATAACTTATTAATAGACTTAATTACTATTAAAACCATACTATCAAAACAAATACTAAAAAGAAAAAAATGAGAAGGGAAAAAGGAATCCAAACGATATGGACGACGAGGGGGAAAAACAAAGAAGACACGGGACGAGAACGAGGGGAAGGGCGGGGACTGGGGTGGTGGGGGGGGGGGGGGGACAGCTAGGAAGAAATGGCAGGGATCCAGCAACTCGTAATTTTCCAGCTATCATCTCCATTGAGATTGCTCGGCCTTTTTTTATTTCTATGGCTTCCCTAAATTTCCGGTGATGGGAATGCACAACCTTGGCAATAACACAAGCCTCCTCAATGCATACATTATGCTTAGTCTTCTCCACGTGTTCTGCCTGGGTAGAGGATCGGGTCCTCCCATGTTTTATTTCGGCTAAGTGTTCATTAATCCTCTGATTCATAGAACGACCAGTCTCACCCACATAGGGGTTCCCACCGGAGCATGGAATAACATAGACACCTTTCATGTCCTTGGGGTCAAACAGGTCTTTTACTGAACTAAGGGAGCAATGAATGGTGTTAAGGGGTCTAAAGGTTTAGGGAACATTATGCTTCCTAATAATTCTACCAATATTATCAGTGGTCCCCTGGATGAAAGGGAGATGAACCCTTGAGACTCGATATGAACCCTTGTTGATTCCCATTTGTTTTGGTTATGTGTACTATGTTGTCCGTACCTTCTCACACAACACTAATGGTGTCCCTCATTATTATACCAGGAAAAAGGAAATTCCAGGACTACTAATGGACACAGGTGTAGTCTCCCTATTTTGGAAGGGTTTATTGCTTTAGTTTTTTTCCAAGTTTTTTTTTTTTTTACAAAAAGATGTTCACGCTTACCACTTTCCTTGACTCCAATTATTATAGACATGTCAAGGGCATCACTTGTTTGAATTTGCCTCGTTGTGGGTATGCCTCCCTCCTAACATCTACCCACCATGTTATAGTCTGGTCTCCATGGTATTTTTCTTTTCTCTTTCAGTTCCATTCAAGCACAGTTCTAAGTGAGCTCTAGTTCTATGCCTAAATGTTCATTGTAGAGTGGTTATGTCCAATATTTCACCCTTGAGGGAGTTGTGTTTAAGCCAGATAACCATATTGTTGGTGTATAATTTATTTGGACGGCCTCACGCTCGTATTGTGACACTTTCGAATACATGTTAATTTAACTATAACTTTTAAGTATTGGTGTTGCATTTTGCTAATTATTGATAGTGAGCTGATATATATATATATATATATATATATATATATATATATATATATATATATATATATATATATATATATATATATATATATATATATATATATATATATATATATAGATATATATATATATATATTTTATTTTGGAACTGTAACCTTCAATGGTTTGTGCTTTTCAATGTGATGTTCTTCTTTTCCGAATAAAACAATGGTTACAACAATGAATTAAATTTCTTTTAAGTATTACAAGTTATCTTTAGCTATTTGTTTCCATGTTCATTTTAAAGATTTCTTCATGGTGGTTATGTTGTTCGAATATTACCATCACACTATATATGCATCTTATTTTGTTGAGGAACGACTTGATCTAGGAAAATAGAGTTTCTTGCTTTAAAATAGATGCATTCTAATTATACGAGTAAGGGTGCACAGGGCTAGTTACCATGTCTTTGACTTTCTCTATGCATATTTGTTTTATTACATAGTTATATATCACTTCCCAATTGAATTAGGTTACTATAGTTTATAATAGCATTTCTCAATTTCCAGAGAAATTTGTTTTTGCAAGAGAATTTTCTGGTTCTTAGTCTATTCAGTTGTTAAGATATGGTTTTGATATTTCCCTTAATTTTGTGGGAGTTTATTGTTGCCCTATCCTTGGTTGTAGCCTAGGCCACAACATAGTCATGGTCACAAAACCTTGGAATTGTTTTTCGTATTTACATACCCTTTCTAGTTTCATTCTCTCTCCTTGTGTTCCTAGTTTCTTCAATACACGATCATCGACAGGGAATGTATATTAAATGTGTGCCTCTCTTCTTCTTTGTAGGACTCAGTTGGTTTTCCTCAAATCTGTTGTTTATTTTGGTTCATATGGGGGATTTTATCATATATAGGTATAATACACACCATTGAATACCCATTCTAATAATCGATAGAGTCCCATTTAATTCCTATGCCTCACAACTATGAAGTTAACATTTTATGGTAACATCACTACTGATTCTTGTGAGTTTTGATCATTCTTCAACATTTCTTTTTCTTTTTCCTCTATTTAATTCCCATTAATGCACGGTGATAAAATGGTAAATGAAAATTAGATTTATTTCCTTTATTCTTCTACTAAATATATTTATTTTCTGGGCACTTATTGATCCAGGTGGCTCTAGGCACATACAGAAGTCCAAGAGGGCTCAGAAGTGGTCATATTTCACTCAAACTAGCACAACATTGAAGTTCTTGTCTCCTTGATTCCAATGGTGTAAACGACACTCAAATCTGAGCTCGTATGGAGGAGATAGAGCCAGTCAAAGTTGTGGTCAAAGTTGGGCAGTGAGCTAGGCTTATGTGTCCTACAATTTGGTCGACACCAAGGCATTAAACCTATCTCCCAAAAGTGGGTGAAATTGTTGCCTCTTTAAAATGCCTAGTGACCCTAATTTTTGTCAGAAATTAAAAAAATGACCTATAATAGTCATTGAAAACAAAAAAAATATATAATAGGGGTGACGCGCCACCACCCCCGCCACCCTCGTTGGTCTGTTGTATATGTTATATCAAATATATATATTATAAGGTTGGGGTGGCAGGTGATCAACCCCACCACCCCTAGCCAAACTCCCAAATTTGCATTCAAACAAACATTGTTATAACAGTGGGCAATGAGCAAGCCACCTACGTTGGACCCGACCCACGCCACACCCTCATCCCACTTGTTACTTCATGGGCGGCAGGGTGTGAAACCACCTGGCTGGAACGGCCAGCCCACCGCTCGACCGCCCACACCAACACAAATAACCGTTACCAATCTGCGGCACCGTTTAAAACAAAACATACCACGGTTACAACAAATCGCGCCATAAAAAAGATTTTAACGAGTTTTTTTTAAACTATATGCTATGGGTCGTTTGGTAGGATTCGAACCCCAACCACCCCACCTCTAATTCTCAGCCATAACCACTAGACCATAGGTGGCGACTTTGTAAAGTCCGCCACCTAGCCACAATATAAATGTTTGTTTCTCAATGCGACGGGGGGAGGAGCACGGCGGAATGGAGAGAAACGAATAGAAGATAGCAGATGAATGGAGGTGTGGCACCGTAGAGGGATCCAACCTGGGCACAAAAGTCGAGGTGGGTTCCTAGAATATTCCAGGGGAATATTCTCATGCAGATTCTTAAGGAATCCTGGAGATTTTGTGGGAGGTAAAATTTCACTTGATTAGAATGTAATCAAGTTTACAGTCATTTTTCTTAGATATTCACAGGGAACACAATGGCGAGGTTAGATTCACCTTTTGAGCAGTGAATTTGTAGATTCCTAAGAGGAGAATCTTCAAGAATCTTGAGGGAATTGTCCAGATTCCTTGGAGGTTGAAATTTCCCAGATCCAAAATGCAACCAACTGTATACTCATTCTTCTTAGAATTTTGCAAGGATCTCAATGGCGAGATCAGTTTTCTGATTTGAGTTGCGGATCTCTAGTGAATCCAAAGGAGGAAATCTTTGGAGAATCATGGGGAATCTAAAAGATTTCTAGAGGCCCAGATTTTTACAGCGTCAGAATTAGACAAATGGATAGTCGATTTTACACCTCTCGATGACACAAATTCAGTGGTGCAGTCATATTTTTTAATCGAGCCTTCTACTTTTTGACCATTTTCTAGATTGGAGCGATGGTGTTACATTTAAAAGCATGGACAATTGATTTTATGCCGTTGAACGCCATGATTTCAATGGTGCATTCAAATCCATCAACTGAGTATTCTATTATTCAACCAGCATCAGAGTTGAGGTATATGAAGTGTTGTTTTCATGTACTTCTTTGATCATTTGCTGTGAGATGTACTATGTTGTTTTGATTCTTGCTTGATGTCTGATTCATAATCTTTGTGTCTATTTCATGTGAGATGTATTCATCATGGATTGTTATGTATGTTTTGATTGATATCGCTTTATTGCCATGATGGTGGGATACTCATCATCACCATGTGCAATATTATGTCATGCTGATATGAGGTCTATTGTGAGTGATAGTTCATGTAGCAGAACGTCTCGTGGAGAGACTTTACCACTCATGTAGAGGGCACATGTACTTGTATGACAGAAAACATAGTCCATGTACATCTTCACCATTTGTAGCACTAAATGAAGCAACCAACACCATCTTAAGACCCAGCCCGAAGACATAGTCCACACTGGAAAAACTCCATTATCAATGTCTCTTGTTTATGATTTTCTAATCGTAGCTATGTTTCCATTTGTCTAAGAATGCATATATGTTCATTTATGCTCTTGTAAAATGAAATTTTAACTACTTCACAGAAGCAAAAGATCTTGGTTAAATCTAGAAGTTGAGTCAACTCGGATCAAGTTTGGTATCAGAGTGGTCTTCACATGGATATGAATTGCGAGCATGAACAATGGAACGTGTAGCAATGGAGGATGACAAAGAGATGTACGAGACCATGCTTAGAGTGTCCAAAAAGATGGACATAATATATGAAGCTCTACAAGAAGAGATAGAGGAAAAGTAGAGATTGCAGCTTCAGTTGCGAGCCACGAAAGAGGCCCTGGAAGAACTGAAGCACAATAACCAGAGTCTTCTAGCAGATAACATTGAATTGAAGATGCTTCTATGAGAAGAGAAAGAGGAGAAACGGAGGTTTCTACGACAACTGCAAGCTAAGGATGAGGCCTTGGAAAAGTTGCAGCGTGACCCCTATGAGGTAAAAAGTAATTCTCCGACTTCAAGTATGTTTCGTGATGATGATTTTGTTGTTTCTGAAGATCATATCACAGGAATTGGCTCCAAACTACTGAAGATAATGGGGTATGAAGGAAAAGGCTTCGGCATTAATGGCCAAGGCATTGTCAACCCCATAAAAGTAGAGGAATTATGTGCGTCAGGCAGGACTTGGGTATGTCAAGAAGGAATTTGGGGAATGCACCAAGACAGCTAGCAAACCATCAACAGCAGATGATGAGAAGCCCTCAGCAATTCTTTCCAACTCGACAGTGGAGGTCAAATATGTTGACTTCCCTTCAGTTCCATCTTCACATAGTATCATTTATGTTGGAAATGTGGAGATACCAATTACAAGGACAAACAAGAGGCTCCTTACAAGGATGAGGTACAAGGAAGAAGAAGGACTTGGTCTTAATAACCAAGGCATAACTCAGCCATTGGAGGTCGTGCAAAGACCTCAATTTGAAGGCTTGGGATACACCAAAGGAGAATGCTCAAGGGTGTCAGATATTTCCGAGACATTATTGAAATCATCGAGGAAAGAGAATAATGGGAACACATCACAAGCATACCATGGTAGTGCCCATTGCAAGGAAAGAGCTTAAGGAAGCTCTCATTGGCATAATTACACCAGAGACAACAAGGAAAGGTATAACAAGTCTCAATATGTGAATGTTCAATTCGATTACAATCATGTTGTTAATGATGGAAATAAATCATGGCATTAAAAAACATGTACCTTTTGAAGTTTACATAACCATATATTTGCTGAGTGATGGAAAAGAATATCAGCAGAAAAAAGGATGAGGCATGAAAGACCCTCTCAACAACAGGCAAAGAAGAAGGTTAAGTAGATCTGGAGGAAGAAGACTTATTGTAGTCATTACGACAGAGGTGTCCATCAAAGAGCCATGTGTTGGAGGCTCCATCCACAGTAGTGCCTTAAAAACAAAGCGTAGGTGCATGAACCAGTTGAAAAAGTCGTTCGACAAGCAAAATCACCACAGGGGGATGACCCATTCACATTGATAAGTGAAAAATGGTTTCTAGATATGTTAGCTTGTCATGATCATGTTTTTGTAAATCATTTGTTGCAATTTAAAATGTAAAAGTGATGATGTGTTTTCCATCACTTGTTAAGAAACAATGATTTTCCTTCCTTTCATAGCTGGGGTATTATTTCCATTTTGATGTAAACTTGACCACCAAGTATGTGTTATAAACTCGTGACAAGTATGGGATGCTTGGGTAATTAGTTGGTATTGTAAAAAAAGCATGTAATTTGCAAAAAATGTGCTAAAAGTTTGCATGGGATGCAGGTGTTGGCTCATCACTTATGGCTCTAAAGAACAAAGGTGAAGGAGAAGGACGAGTGACCTATCAGGACACTTGTAGTGCAGACAAGGTACAAAGAAGTTGTAGAATATTTGCATGATTTTGGACGACCAAAAGCTCCTCAGTCAGGAGGATTGAACTAGGTGGATCTAGACACATGTAGAAGTCAAAGAGGGTTCAGAAATGGTCAAAATTCAAAGTGGTCAGATTGCTCTCAAACTAGTACCAGATCGAAGTGCTCATCTCCCTAATTCCAATAGTGTAAATGACACTCAAACCCGAGATTGTATGGAGGAGATAGAGCTAGTCAAAGTTGGGCAGTGGGCCAGGTTTAAGTGTCCTACAATTTGACCAACAGTAGGGCATGAAACCTAGCTCCCAAAAGTGGGCAACATTTTTGCCTCTTTAAAATGCCCAATAACCCTTATTTTCGTTAAAAATTAAAATGACCAAAATAGTCATTAAAAACAAAGAATATATATATAAATAGGGGTAACAGGCCACCACCCCCGCTAGTTAGTTGTGTGTGTGTGTGTATATATATATATATTAAGGTTGGGGTGGCAGGAGGTCAAACCCCGCCACCCCCGGCCGAACTCCCAAATATGAATTCAAACAAACACTATTATAACGATGGGCAATGGGCGGGCCACGTCCAGTGGACCTGAACCACGCCAGCCCCTCAATGCCACTTTTTACTCTGTGGCTGGAGGGGTTTGGACCCGCCCATCTAAAATGGCTAGCTCGCCGCTCAGGCACCCACACCAACACAAATAATCGTTATCAATCTGCGCCACTTTTTAAAACAAAACATACCACGGTTACAACAAACCGCCCCATAAAAATGGTTTTATGGAGTTTTTTTAAAAACTATATGCTATGGTTGCGGTTCAACAGGATTTGAACCATAACCACCCCACCTCCAATTTTTTGCCACAACCACTAGACAACATGTGGCGGCTTTGTAATGTCTGCCACCTAGCCACAATATAAATGCTTGTTTCTCAGTGCAACGGGGGATGGAGCACGACGAAACAGAGAGCGACGAATGGAAGACAATTGATGGATGGAGGTGTGGCAGTGTAGAGGGGTCTGCTTTGGGCACAAAAATCGAGGCAAGTTCCCAAAATATTCTAGGGGAATATTCTCATGTAGATTCTTAGGAATCTTGGAGATTCCGTGGGAGGTAAAATTTCATTTGATCAGAATGTAATCAAGTTCATAGTCATTTTTCTCAAATTTTCACAGGGAACACAATGGCAAGGTTGGATTCGCCTTTTGAGTAGTGGATTTGCAGATTCCCAACAGGAGAATATTCGAGAATCTTGATGGAATATTCGAGATTCCTTAGAGGCTGAAATTTCCTAGATCCAAAATGCAGCCATCTTTATACTCATTCTTCTCAGAATTTTGTAAGGATCTCAATGGCGAGATCAGTTTTCTAATTTGAGTTGCAGATCTCTAGTGAACCTAGAGGAGGGAACCTTTGGAGAATCACGAGGGAATCTAAAATATTATTAAAGGCCTAGATTTTTCTGGCATCAGAATTCAACAAATGGATAGTCGATTTTACACCTCTCAGTGACACAAATTCAGTGGTGCAGTTAGATTTTTCAGTTGAGCCTTCTATTGTTTGTCAATTTTCCATATTGGTGAGACGGTTTCTGATTTCAAAGCATGGACAGTCGATTTTATGCCATTTGATGCCATGATTTCGATGGTGCATTCAGATCTAGTAGCTAAGTATTATATTCTTTAACCAACATCAGAGTTGAGGTATATTAAGTGTTGTTGTCATGTACTTCTTTGATCATTTGTTGTGTTATGTACTATGTTGTTTTGATTCCTTCTTGATGTATGATGCATAATATTTGTGTATATTTCATGTGAGATGTATTCATCATGGATTGTTATGTTTGTTTTGATTGAGATCCCTTTTTTCCATGATGGCGGGATACTCATCGTCACCATGTGTAAGTTTATGTCATGTTATAGGAGGTCTATTGTGAGTGATATTTCCTATAGCGGAATGTCTCGTGTAGAGACTTTGCCACTCATGTAGAGAGCACATGTCCTTGTATGACAGAAACCATATTCCATGTACATCTTCACCATTTCCACCATTGAATGAAGTGGCCAACACCATCTTGACACCGGGCTTGGAGACATAGTCCACACTGGATGAACTCTGTTATCAATGTCTCTTGTTTATGATTTGTTGATCGTCGTTATGTTTCCATTTGTTTAAGCATGCATATATGTTTATTTATGCTCTTATAAAATTCAATTCTAACTACCACAGAAGTAAAAGGTCTTGGTTAAATCTGGAAGTTGAGTCAACTCGAACCACTTATTGTTTAAAATGCTCATGAGTGCCCAAACTGTCTCAATTATGTTAATTTCCACTCTTTCCTTTCCCATGTAAGTATAAAACTAGTTGGTTTCAGGTAAGATGAAATGGAAGGTTATACATATAAGAATGCCATGCCAAAAAGTATATTCCAAACCTATGGTGATATACTTTGACTAGAATTTCCTCCCTAAATTATCCATACATATGTATCATATTTATACTACTTACTTAATCATGTGTTTTCTTCGTCAAAGTAGTTATCACAAATTTTATAACTGGTCGAGATGCCTATCTACATATTGACACATATCTAGCCTCATTAAAACATCACGGTATGCACACATGAAGAGTTTAACAATATCTTTAGGAAATACTATTAAATTTGTTTTTCACCCGTACTGGGAAAAATTACTCAAGATTTGAGCAATTCGATTATAACACTTTCACTCTTAGATTGAGGAGATAAATTCTAGGATGAATCATTTGGGTAGAAATATTATAAATTATTTTCCTTAATTAGCTAACATCATTACAATACAACAACTTAATTTATTTTTGTAAAATTTTATATCTCCAACCTAGTTCCTTTGTTATCCCCATTCCTTCATTATCGATATTGTTGTATAGTTTAGGATTATAAGTTGGAAATTCGATTACAATCCTCTCCCCAGTTATGATTGCATCAATGGATCTTATTTCTCTGGTCTAGTGAAAGTATAATTTAAACCATAACAATTATTATTAGTGGCAATTACTTTAGCAACATCATCCTCAATGTATGGATGTAATAATAATACCCAATTAGCCACACTTTATAGACATTAATTAAATTATGCAATATAACTGCAACATATACCACTAAGTATAGACATGAAACATTTCTTTTGTTCTGTCATTATACATATAATTAAAAAATATAAAAATAACCATAAGAAATAAACAATTTTTTCACAAACTATTCAGCTAACCGTCATTATTTCTTGGAAATATGGAGGAGATGAGCATGTTCCTCCCAACCATGAACTACCCTGCTAGTTCCCCCCCGATCTAATATTTTCCTGATCACAAGAATCAACAACCTCATTGATTCGTGTGTGGTTTATTTTATATATTTTCTTCTCAGTGAATTGTTTTTTAACAGTGTCCTACTTTAAGGTCTACCCACCTTTTTCCTAGGACTTTTTTTTTTAGTTTTTATGAAAAAAATACTTTTCATTTTCTTTAAAGCATGTTTTTCTCTCTCGTAGTGCTTTATTCCACCCCACTACGATAACTTTTTCTACACTTGCAAGTAATATTATACATTCTATTTCCCTTCCTTAATATTCCCAAGCAATTTATTTATTAAACTCAATAATAATAATACAATTACATCACGAAATAAGTCTTATCATGACCTCCCTTTCCATTAAACCCAATAATAGTTCAGGGTCTAAAAAAATAGTAATTGTCCAAAAAACAGAGTCATAGGGGAGCTACATCTCCCCCCCCCCCTCCAACTTTTATAAAACATTGTGCTCATTGTTCCCTCAATTCCATATTTCTCTTAAGACAGAAAATAAATGCATCATGCCTTTCATTCCTGAAATTATCCCTTTAGTACCAATTGTTTCCACTTCACTTTATTTTGAGCGATGGATCAACTCTGAAGCACACACATACTCTTATGTTCATTTCATGCTTCTTCCATAACATGTTTTCATACATACTAAACATGTGTTTCCTATTTTGTATTCCACCTGCACCGAATAAGACTATCCACATGCATCCAAACAAGATCAGTAACATCAATATAACATCACAAAAATACTATAGATCCTTTTTGTGCATTTATTCACAGCTATAATGAGTGACATGGGCATTATTTAATGTGAAATTCAGAATGTGGAACTACCACTTTTCCTTTCATATTGCCTACAAAGAGGAGATAATAATTACTGGACTACTTGCATCATCTTGTTTTATGTTGTTATTTTGGTACTATTATATCAATAACGCATCTATAATACATTCTTAAGTGTAAGACAACTTGCTATCTCAACCACTTCCATGGTGGTTATATTTTTCTAATTACAGTTCAAAGTGGACCTAGTTAAGTACATCGGGATCATTTCACTAATTTTTTCCATACCCTTTCATAAACCAATAAAAGTTTGACAGAAATAAATAATTCACAATATCCACATAGATAATTAAGGAGTATTTTGATACACTTAATTTTTGTGGTTTAAATGACAAGTGTAATTTCCCAAATATACAACACTCCTTTTCCTTTTTACCCTTATCCACTATTTTATTTTTGACTCACTCCTTTGAGTTTTCCAGTTTGGCCTCTATTGTGGGTTAATTATGAAATTTATGTGCATCTTTATCCTGTGTATAACCATGGAGCCCTTTCCTTTTTCATTTCTATGTGCATCAACAAACAATATTTTAGTAAAAAAAATTCATCAGTTCGAAACATATTCACTCCTATGTGTAGATATTTATATTAAAACAATACATTACCATTTAGCACTTTTCATAAGGTTTCACCACTTTGTTAGGCGACTCTAGGATTTCCTATCAACATTCCCAATTTATCTGATGACATCATTTAAATCCTCCACTTGGTTCAATAAACATCTAATTTGTGAAGTTTCTAACGAAACCCCAATACTGATCTCTAATCCCACAACGTTTTTGAGGTCATTTTGTTTTTAAAATTGACACCCAATCAAAGATTTCTTGATCTTTCTTATGATATATTCACTTTTTCTTAAGGGTTTCCATGTTTTCCCTGTGGATTTTAGCTTTGGTCCATGTTCTTCTTATTCATTTATGTGTAAAGCTAATGGTTTCCACATCTTTTTTTTACTATTTTTCAGTGCCTTCATGTTTTTCTAGTTTCTCAAGGCACTTAAAATACCAATATTATAAATTATTCTCAACTTGATAATCTCTAATTATAATATATACTTTCTTATTTTTATCATTGACCTTTCTACTAACTGTAGTTCTCAATGATATTCTATCTTGTCCTACGTATACACCACATATTTAGAAGATCCTTCACATATGTGTTTGTCCACATTTTCCCAAGGTCTCTTCTTGTCAACCAATTTTCTTGGTTATAAATTATTTGTATTATATTCCATCTATACATTTTGAAGAAGACTCACAATAATCCTTTACTGGTTAGGTTTAAGTCCAATACTTCTATTTAAGTTTTCTTTTCATTATAACATAATGAACTTATTCAGTTAGGTACTGCTTCTTTCTTGTACCAGCATGAATAGGATATCTAGGAATGTGATTTCCCCATTCAAATATTCATGTTTATTTTTTTGTTCTTGTTACTAGTTGCATGGACTTAAAGATTGTCCAATGAATCTCTGAAATATGTGGGTTCACTCAATTTGAAAGAAATTTATGCCTACGTTACTTTTTCTTTCCTCTATTTAATTATTTCTCTCTAATATGTATTTTGGGTATGCTCATTGGTATATTCTTTGTAGAGTATCTCAATTGCTAGTAGTATATTCATAGGATTTTCCTCTAACAATACCATGTGTGGAGAAAGGTTTTGGCACCACTAATTTCTTTAATGATTCACCTTTGTACTAGCTTACTAGGCCATAAGACATTACCACAATCTTTATTTTATATTTTTTTATCTCACACTCTTCTAAACTACAAATATGAGAAAATTTTCCAGGATTCCCTTTCGGAAGTAGTTCCAATAGAATAATTCTAGATTTTCCTAATTTAAGTCTCTAATAAGGAATTCCAAGAGTAGAATTGCAAGGATGAGGCTTCCAATTCTACCTTATTAATTATTGAAAGTGACACTTTTATATTTTCGTAGTAGTCTATCGAAGTTGACTACTAAATTGGCAGCTCCATTGTTTAGACATTGGGAATTGTTTATTCAAATATACTTACTCATGAGGCTGCTAATTAGATCGTTGTATATTATTACCTCTCTTTTTTTTTCTTTTTCAAAATATGCTAAGATCAATAGCCCTTTTGTGATTTTCTCCAAATACATACTTATTTTCATGGTTATCATCCTCAAGAAAATTCCAACAAAATCTCTCTGATTTCAAATAATACCTAGACTCTCAATACCTTCTCGTTGAACCATGGGCTGTCTTTCCAAGATGCATATTATGAAAATTATTATGTAAATCCTATAGGGAAACTTATCCAATCCACCTTCTTTATCTTGGATATAGTATTAATTTCCAAGATCTCCTTATGATGGCAAAATCAAGTTTGAAATACGAAACCAGATCCAAATCGGGCCACAACTTTACCATAATGGATTTTTATTTTCTTGCAAAGAAATTAACCCTACATCGACCTTGAAAATACACACAAAAGTGAACTTACCCACATTTGGACTATTTCCCTCTACATTTGTTGATGAATCATATATTCTTTCTCAAGAATCTATATTTCAAATATAACACCTAATAATTATACTTCAACAGATGTACACCTAATTCTAAAAAAGGTGTCTAACACATGGCATTCATCCTCCATCATATTTTGTTTAGCCTGCATGCCTTAATTGTATTGTCCTACTCTAATCCTAGCATAATCATAAGGATAATTTATTTAGCTTTTTAAGTTTCAGGAAAGCACTTGGGTACTAATAGGTGACTTTGGATTTCATTGTTGATAAATAATAGAAAAATTAGTATTTTACATGTTAGTCCACTTAAGAAAATATTTCCATTACTTCCTTTTATAAATTAGATCAGTTAACTATAACACCATTCATATTTACTTATCCTTTCTCTCTACCCTTTATGTTTGAAAAAAAACAATTTTTTTTGTTCGTTGTGGTTTGCCATTAGGCCTAGTTTTGAACCTACTTCTCTGATACCATCTGTCGCATACCTTGGTTCCATCCTTTTTTTCTTCATTTATTATGTATATATTTTCCTTCTAATCATGAATTATACATCTTACTATATATTTGTGAAATCTAAGAATCCTTTTGCTTCAAAGCTCTAAGGATTTTTAATATAAAGTACACAAGTTTTACTTCAAATTCACCAAGGTTACATTCTACTAAAGTATGCCCCTCAATCTCAAAGGTGTATGTCCCTTATAGTGTTCTTAAATTGATTATATTTTTTAACACACACATGTTAGATAATCAACTATGCCTGGGTATATAAGAGATGTTAATTTTGACGGTGTTAACTGTTAAATGCTTGGTAGAAAAATGTATCTCGTAAAGGTTATTATGGATTAACTCTTCAATACATATATCACATATGGGTCTTGTTGGTGTGCTAATAATTATATCACTATTGTGATTCTTGGGCCTTGCACACTAAACTGGTGGTGGCCACAACCACCTGATCCACATGAACTCCATGTGGTCTACAGTACTTGTCAAAAGGTACGGTGGAGATGTGTTTTGCTGACTAGAGGGTGGTGATTCCTGCCCTCTAGCCTAAACCTACACATCGAGATACTCTCCCCCATGCCATTTATTTTCCTTTCATTGCATTGATGTGTTGTCATGCCTGCGGTGCACTGCCATTAATAGCCTTGGCTTTCCAGCATTTGTGGTTCTCTGTTAGGTTTTTGTTGGACAGTCCTTTCCTTACTCTGATTAATGCTTATTTCCGGTAGAATTAAAAAAGGTGTGACTTTAAAATTGGTCATTGCGTTTGTCTACCACTTAGATATTACTTCGAATCCTCGTATTCTGTTAACAAGCCAAATCTCATTTTTTAGTTTAGGGTATTCACAGCCTATTTCTGGTGTCCACACAATTTTAGCACCAATTTGAACACGTCATAGAGGTCTCCAAACATTATGCTCTTTTTCTTCCACTATAACTTCACTTCCACCCTAGTTTCTGCTTTCAATTTCATCATTAGAGTTCGATAGCTTCCCTTAGTACTTTCTAATGATTTACGATTTCACCACTTCATTTTGCAGGGTGAAGGAATTTTCGTTGGGAGCTATTCTGACCCTCATGAGTTCTAAATGCTGTTTTCGGAATGTCTTCAATCTTCATTCTGATTTGATGATATCCTGAACAAAGATCCAACTTGGTGAAGTAAATTGATCCATGCAATTCATCTAGTAATTCATCAATCACAGGAATGGGGAACTTATCCTTAATAGTGAGCTTGTTGAGCTCCCTATAATCCGGACACATGCTCCATGATCCATCCTTCTTGTGCACCAATACTACTCGAGCAGAGGAAGAACTTTGACTCGGTTGAATTATACCAGCCTCTAGCATTTCTGCAACCATACGTTCAATTTCACTCTTTTGGACATAGGGATATTTGTACGACCTGATGTTTGGAGGAATCCTGGAATCAGATGAATAGCATGATCATGATCACGCATAGGTTGGAGACCTTTGGGAGTCCCAAATACCTTGGAATGATTGTCCAGGACTTTTTGGAGATCTGGAGAAATAGATGATTCCAATGTGGAAACATCTAGCGAACATAATTGCGCAATTACAACTCTTTGCTCCTTTTTTAGAATCTTTGTCATACCATTAGAGCTGATTATCATTCTTGGTTTCCCTGCAATACCCCTTAGTTCAACTTCCTTTCCTTCCACAGAAAATTTCATGAAAAGTTCTTGAAAATTAAAAGTTATTATACCCAAGGATTGTAGCCATTGGACTCCTAGTACAACATCAGCACCTCCCATTGGAATGGAAAGCATTGGGCTAGTCAATACATATTCTCCCATGGATAGCTTGATATTATGGCACTTTCCAGAGCAATTTATTGTTCCTCCATTTGCAATCATCACTTGACACTCTGGTGCTGGATACAGGAAGCAATTCAATTCTTTTGCTACCCTACAATGAATAAAATTGTGGGTGCTTCCTGAATCAATCAACACTATTACCTTTCTCTTCTTGATTTTTCCTTCTATCTTGATGGTTTGAGGAGTGGTAATTCCCGCCAATGCATTACAAGATATGGTCGGATTTATTTGTTCTTCATCTAGGCTTTGTTCCTGGAGTATATCCTTTTCTTTTGACCTTTCTCGCTCCTTTTCTTCTTCTTCTTCACAATCTATGTAGAATAATTTCTTCTCAGCACACTTATGACCTTTAGTGTATTTGCTATCACAACTAGAACAAAGCCATTTTTCTCTTTTTTCTTCCAACTGTTGTGGTGTCAACCTTATAGGTTGTGGAAGACTAGGGGCAACAATGATTCCGTCTTTATAGTTGTGAGTGGTATGCTTCCTGGTTGCCATAATTTTGCTTTCCATTTTTCTTGCTAACCTAAATTCCTTTTCTAATGAATCAGGTTCCCAAAGGCAAACATCATGTTGGATATTATGCTTTAAAGACTCTATGAACACATCAATCCTATGCTCCTCTGGAATATCTTTTACCCTTATGTTCAATTTTTGGAACTCCTCAATGTGCTCCATTATTGAACCCTTTTTTTTGAGACTTATCAATTGGCTAAAAAAAGTGTTTCTTTTTGTATCCTCATAATGTGCTATCAATTCTTCTGTAAAAATTGCCCAAGTGATAAATTGTTTATGAGAGCAAAGCCATTGACACCATACAAACTAATTTGGTTCCAAATATAAAGTTGCCATACGTACCTTTTGTGTGTTTTGCACATTATTGAGATCGAAGAACTGCTCCATCTGTAATATCCATGTGGCAGGATCATTGCCATCAAACTTCCTCATATCGATTTTTGGAATATGGTGAGTCTTCGATCCAACATTAGAGTCTATGATATCATGATTAACATTTCTTTTGTTCGCATCATGAGTTTCCTTTACTAACTTTTCACCATTAGTAAGTATTTCTTGTAGAAAATTTGTCAAATCCATCTTCATATCTGTCATGCCTGCCTTCAAGTTTGTGTTCAAATCTATCTTCAATTCTTCCATGTCTGTCTTCAAATCTATCTTCCAATCATCCATCTTAGCTTCCACTCCCTTTATCTTAGATTCCATGCCATTTATCTTAGCTTATGTTAGCTTTTGTGAGCGTGACATTTGTTGCACTTGTTCTTGTAATTTTGATATATCATGTAGCATTTCTTCCTCTTCTTCATGAGTCATGCTAGAGCTTTCAGGTTCCTTATTTGGTGTTTGCATTTTCTTTCCTTGGGGCATCATTTACCGATAATAATTCCTTCAAAATAATTTTCAAACCGATCTTAAGCAAAAAATTTAAGAAAATCTACACACCTTTTTTCACTTTGTAGGAGCTCGATATTGCCTCTGATGTATCTCTGTACTTTTCGATCATCTAGTTCTGAATTTGTGTCTTGAAGTAGCCCTCTGTGTCCTCTTTCCAATGCCACAAGTCTAATCCAAATTGGATTCTTCACGGAAGAGCTATGCGAAATCTCCCACAGTGACTTGATTATAGACTAGTTCAGTAGAGCGAACTTGTACAACATGGCACGAGTCACTGTTTTGACCTTTGGATCTGAAAAATGCATACAAGAAACTAGAGTCCGTCTTCTTTCTGTACCTTCTGACGAAATTTCAATCTGATCCTCAGAGAAAAAGTTATGACGATTTTCCTCAGGTCACCTATTTGGAATGTAATTCCGAAGTCTGCAAAAAGACCAACTTCCTTAGATCATATCTCCGCAAATATAGCGCAAAAAGCTCTAAAATTCGGACCCAAGGTTCAGCGCGATTTCTTCTCAAATGGGTATTTTTTGAAAATTTTGAAATGTCGCAGAAAAAAAGTTATAGCGAAAATGCCACGATGACCTATTTGGAGCAGCGAAACCCTAGAATCCAAAGGTCTGATACCAAATGTTATGAAGCCAGCTCAAGAAAAAGATAGAAAAGACAGATCAACGCCTTAGAATTCAGCCTCTTCGAGGGGTAAACCTCCTTTACATTACGTAAATGAACAATTCTTAGATGATTCAAATGACAAAAACTCCTTTCTATATATAGGAGTCTAAGGAGTCACAATATAATCCAGCCGACCTAACAATAATAATATAAAGCCACAAAAATAACAATAGAGGGATTATATGGGGCACAGTAATAACAATATGGGGGCAATAGGGGCACAACATTATTAATAAGGGGTATAACTACAATAGTAATGGGGTAATCACTAGTATTATAGGGACCCAACAATCTTTATAAAGTCGCCCAAACCATTTCCAATGTCTTTTAGCGATTCTTCATCTCAATACTCCAATGGAAGGGAATATAGGCGGATCCAGGCCGACACCCAACTGAAATCCTATTTGTTCGGATTGAATCTTTCGATCTAGTCTCTTAGATATATGCCTGCGTATTTCAAGAAGTAGGGGCTGCCATCTAGGACTCTGTTGCGGTCTTCTATGCAGTTGAAGATAGTCGTAAAGAAGCCTTTGGGTCCGAGCTGTAGGGTGACATGTCCTTTAGGCTTCCATTTGGCCGCAATCCATCCCTGCAGGGATTTCTCTATCAGCCAGAATCTGATAAATTTCCCTATGAGAGTGTGGTCCTTCATAAATTGGATTTGGGTATTGATTCGGTGACCAGGTAGTTCTATCTTGGGTCGCTCTGCTGCAATAGGTTTGCAAGTGGCAGAGGTCACTTTGGGGATTTCTCTATTCAATGTAGGATGGTCTTGCTGCTGAGTCTGAGGCATTGCCTCCGCATCCTATGGTGATTTTTGCTTGCTGTTCTTTGCTAGGTCAGTCTTCTTTGTAGTGCTATCAAGCTAAACCATATCAAAAGCCCTTTCAGTCCCATTGTGAATCTAAGTTCGCTACTGCAGCTAGGGGGAGGCTTTGAGTCCCCCCCCAGAAGGGGATCCATAACAATGGGTCTAATTGCTAAGTAATAATGTCACCAGAGATTCTGAGTTGTTGTTGTCTGGTGTTGTGTAGAGAGGTTCAGTTGTTGCAGAGTTGACCAGAAACCCTAAGCGGCCATGAAGCGTCGTCCAAGCTCTCCTGTCTCTCTAGCTCAAATCTCAAGTATTGAGGAACAAAGTGAATTCTTAGTGTTTATTATTATTATAATATAATAATAACTATATTATTATTATAATATTATTATCCTTATTTATTATTATTATTATTATTATTATCATTATTATTAATTAATATTACTAATATCATTATGAGTTAATATAATTATTATAATATTAATATAATAATCATAAATATATAAATATATAAGAATGTGATATTTTTTTCTGTATTCAAGCTTCTGTGATCCATAATGAATTAAACAAAGTCTTTGAGTAGAAATCACATGAGAGAATTTTTTAGCCGACGTGTTTCGAAGCAACAAGTGTGGTTCATCATCATATAGCCATTACATATTAATATTTTAATAAATTAATAAACTAATACCATTATTTAAATATTATGTTTCAAGAACTAGTAATATTTTGTTTTAATAACTTAATTTAAATATTATTTTTCAAAAACTGGTCGTTTAATATAGCCGTTACCTATTATGTCTCTACATTGCTCTCTATTTAAGCCTTTGCCATGGTCTGCCTCTTCATCTGGTCCTGATGATGAACCACACTTGTTGGTTCAAAACGCTTTGGCCAAAAAATTCTCTCATGTGATTTCTATTAAAAGACTTTGTTTAAAAGAATATGATTGTTATTACTTATATAGTTATTAATAATTGTAAATAGTTGGTCTTTAAAAAAGTACACAAAATAATTCTCTTATCACAAATATAATTATTATAGGACCATGGTTGTCATTATGAGTTAACATTATAATAATAATAATAATATATTATAATAATATTATTATTATTATTATTATTAATTAATAATAATTATTAATATTAATATAATACCTATTATATTATTATTATAATAATCATATAAGAGTATATATAAATATATAAGAATATAGTTGTTATTATTTATATAGTTATTAATAATCTTAAATAGTTGGTGTTTGAAAAAATAAACATAATAATTATTAGTATGGTTGACATAATCCTATTAGCCTATATCAACCACATTGGTAAACAATGTTGTGCTAGTATTATATCATCATTATATTATTATAATAATATAATGAATCACACTTGTTGGTTCAAAACAGGTTGGCCAAAAACTTCTCTTATGTTATTTCTACCAAAAAGCTTTGCTTAGTTATTATATTATTATTATTGTTACAATATAATTATTATTATATTATAATAATAATAATATAAAATTATAGCAATAATAATAACAATTATATTGTGTTATTATTATAATCATATAATAATATGATATATTTATTATATTATTATTATTATAATAATATTAGTTAAGAATAGCAATGATGGTCCAATAATAATTAGAATTGTGATAAGGGAATAATAAACCCAAGGGAATAATATTAAACCCAAGGGACTAATATTATAAACCCAACGTATATAAACCCTAAGATAAATATTATAAACACTAAAATAAACATGATTGACCATCATTGATTTTCATATTGAGACAATCCTTATCACAATTCCATGTTGGGCCATGGTTAACATCATAATAAACCATGGTTGATCGAGGAAAAATAAACCCAAGCGATTAGTATTATAAACTCAAAGGAACAATAAACCCAGGGGATTAATACTAAAACCACAAGGGATTATGAACCGGAGGGAATAATATTAAACCCAAGGGACTAATATTATAAACCCAAGGTATATAAACCCTAAGTGGAGACAATTTTTGTCATAATGCAAGATCGGACCATGACTGGCCACAATTGAGCATGGTTGGTTATGGTTGATCGTGGTTGACCATGATTGATATTATAAACCCAAGTTGATAATATACCCAAGGGATTGATATTATGAACCCAAGGGATTATACTCAAACTCCAAGGAATTATGAACCCAAGGGAATAATATTAAACCCAAGAGACTAATATCATAAACCCAACATCAGTAAGCTCAAATATAAATATTACAAACACTAAAAGAAACATGGTTTATTTTCACGGTGAGACAATCCTGCAACATTCAACGATGGTTGACCATGGTTGGCTATGATTGGTAATGGTTGACCATGATTGATACTATAAACCTAAGGGAATAATAAACCCAAGAGATTGATATTATAAACCCAAAGGAATAATAAACCTAAGGGATTAATACTAAAACCCTAAGGCATTATCAATCCAAGGATATAATATTAAACCCAATGGACTAATATTATAAACCCAATGTATATAAACGCTAAGATGAATATTATAAACACTAAAATAAATGTGATTAGCCATCGTTGATTTTCATATTGAGAGAACCCTTATCACAATTCCATGCTAGACCATGGTTGACCATGGTTGAAATCATAATAAAGCATGGTTTATTGGGGAATAATAAACCCAAGCGATTGATATTATAAACACAAAGGAATAATAAACCCAAGGGATTATGAACCTAAGGGACTAATTTTATAAATCCAAGGTATACAAACCCTAAGATAAATTTTAAAAATAATAAAATAATCCTTGTTGAATTAGTAAACCTCAAGAATAAATAATTTAAACTCAAGGGATTAATAAACCAAATGGATTATTAATATTATAAACCCGAGGAACTAATAAACCCAACCATTTAATATTATAAACCCAAGGAATTAGTGAACCCAAGGGATAAATATTAAAAACCTAAGGGATCAAGAAGCACAAGGGATCGATATTACAAACACAAGTGATTAATAAATATGACCATGATTGATATTATAAACCCAAGCTAATAATAAACCCAGGGGATTACTACTAAAACCCCAAGGGATTATGAACCCAAGGCAATAATATTAAAACCAATAGACTAATATTATAAACCCAACATTGGTAAACACTAATATAAATATTACAAACATTAAAATAAACATGGTTTATTTTCATGGTGAGACAATCCTTGTCGCAATGCAGCATTTGACCATGGCTGGCCATGATTGCTTATGATTGAAAATGGCTGATCATGATTGATATTATAAACCTAAGGGCATAATAAAATTAAGGGATTAATATTATAAACCCAAAATAATAATAAACCGAAGGGATTAATACTAAAACCCAAAAATATTATGAACCCAAGGGGATAATATTAAAACCAAGGGACTAATATTATAAACCCAACATATATAAACCCTAAGATAAATATTATAAACACTAAAATAAATATGATTGACCATCGTTGACTTTCATATTGAGACAATCCTTATCACAATTCCATACTCAATCGTGGCTAACCATTGTTGACTCGGGAATAATAAACCCAAGTGATTGATATTATAAACCCAAAGGACAATAAACCCAAGGGATTAATACTAAAACCACAAGGGATTATGAACCTAAGGGAATATTATTAAACACAATGGACTAATATTATAAACCAAAGGTATACAAACCTTAAGATAAATATTAAAAATACTAAAATAAACATGGTTGAATTAATAAACCCTAAAAATTAATATTTTAAACTAAAGGGATTATTAAATTATAAACCCAAGGGATTAATACTAAGACCCCAAGGGATTATGAACCTAAGGGAATAATATTAAACACAAGGGACTAATATTATAAACCCAAGGTATTTAAACCCTAAGTGGAGACAATTTTTTTCATAATGTGAGATCGGACCACGATTGACCACAATTGACCATGGTTGGTTATGGTTTCCCATGATTTATATTATAAACCCAAGTTAATAATAAACCCAAGTGATTGATATTATGAACCCAAGGGAAACATAATCCCAAGTGATTAATACTAAAACTCAATAAATTATGAACTCAAGGGAATAATATTAAACCTAAGGGACTAATATTAAAAACCCAACATTGGTTAACCAAATATAAATATTACAAACACTAAAATAAACATGGCTTATTTTCATGGTGAGGCAATCCTGTGATAATGAGACATTCAACCATGGTTGACCATCATTGATATTATAAACCTAATTGAATAATTAACCAAATGGCTTTATATTATAAACCCAAAGGAATAATAAACCCAAGGGATTAATACTCAAACCCCAAGGGATTATGAAACCAAGGGAATAATATTAAACCCAAGGGACTAATATTATAAACCCAACATTTGTAAACCAAAATATAAATACTACAAACACCCAAATAAACATTGTTTATTTTCATGGTCAAACAATCCTTGTCACAATGCGACATTCAACCATGGTTGACCATGGTCGACTATGATTGGCAATGGTTAACCATGATTTATATTAAAAACCTAAGGGAATAATAAACCCAAGGGATTGATATTATAAACCCAAAGGACTAATAAACCCAAGGGATTAATATTAAAACACCAAGGGATTATGAACCCAAGGGAATAATATTAAATCCAAGGGACTAATATTATAAACCCAACATTGGTAAACCCAAATATAAATATTACAAACGCTAAAATAAACATGGTTTATTTTCATGGGGAGACAATCCTTGTCACAATGCAAAATTCAACCATGGTTTACAATGGTTGCTTTGATTGATAATGGTTGACCATGATTGATATTATAAACCTAAGGGAATAATAAACCCAAGGGATTGATATACGAAACCCAAAGGAATAATCTATATTGTAAAGGCTCCTCCACATGTTAATAGTGGTGCCCCCTAACTAAGAAGATTCATTGAAGAAGTGGTTATGAGAAAGGGCAGGCGGGGGGAGGAAAGTCCAACCTAAAGAGGCTGGTTGAGGCTCATCAGCTAGCTTTGCAAACCCCTCTAGCTATATATACGCAGTGTTCTCATGTAATAGATGCACGTATCCATGTGTTGTTGGTCAGTTTCTTGCAGTTGGTGGTGGTTGGTTGGTTGAGGGTTGAGCAGTTTCGTTATTACATATGTAATATTGATATTAGATTTTGAAAGTGAGAGAGTTATTGAGGTAGGGAGGGCTCATGAGACCTCAAAGTCAAGCTAATTATAGGATGACATTTTCCCCTTCCTTATTTCCATTTCTTTCTCAAATTTAATAAATGAAACAAAGAAAGTGAGCCATTGAAAGCGAGCTAGGGATTACCCATTCATCAAACCAACCAACCAACCAGCCAGATAGTTGGATAGTTAGCCACTGCTTTCCAGCCATTGAACTGGACTTCACTCCTGCCAGCCATTCATTCCAATACCCATTCAGCGAGACAAATAGATAAACTATCTCACCTACCAAGCCATCAAACCAATATCGTCTTCTTTTACTCTTCACCTGGCTGTAAGTAGGGACTAATATAATAACACATTATCTTTGGCTCCTTTCCTGAGATCACTGAGAAAGTCACATACATAAAATTCCCTACATATGTTGAGAAGGATGACCCAATATCCCCTTTCCTCACCCAAGGCAACTAGTATGTACATCTGAGAGGCTTTCCCTCATCAAACTGATGTAAATTCAGGTGAGTAAGGTGGGAACTCTGATAGAATATGAAAATGTAAACAAATTAGTAAGGGTACCTAAATACTCTATCTATTTCAAAGATGGAGAGTTGTTATCTTATGGAAACTGTAAAGCCTTTGTACATCTAAAGGAGGGAGTAGGGCAACCATTATACACATCCATTATATCCACCAAACCTTCATCTATAACGACATCATCCTCCTTACCTAAGATCAAGGTGAACATGGACAGGGGTTCCTCTGCCAACTCTGAAAAAAAAATTCTCCTCCATGGGGTCTGAGGGACTTCTACTGTGAGTTATATTTTAGACTCTTAAATATGGCCCCTTTTTTAGCTTGATTGAGGCCTCTAAACCTATTTCTTTTTCTTTCATGGGATAGAGCCACATTACCTAGGGAGCGTAAGTATTGTGGAAATCACCTGGGCCTGTGATGTTCAAAATTAAGTCTGTTCATCAGCACACATGAAGGCTGATGTGGTGGGGTTGATGTCGGTGGAATAGGGAAGTACCACGTAGGACAAATGTTTGATGGGATTCTTTTTTTTCTACACATAAAAATACGGTGATGAGAATTGGTGTTTCGCCCTTTAGTCACAACTAAAGTTGATACGCTTTATCGATAAATGGAATTTGTCCTGGGTTTGAAGTGGTAACTTTGGTCACCATCATGGAAATAATGTGAACGACCACTAGAAAGATGAATTGGTGTTATCTCTACACCTCATGACCATTTGGCAACAATAATACCATCCTTCTCTTCCTCCTCAACAAGTATAACATGGGCTTTTAACCAAACCCTAACTCCAATGCCTCCTTAGGGATCAAACCCTATCCTTAGACTTAACGAATGATCTAAGAAATCCTAGTTCCTAAAGACAAAGAGATATAGAGTACAAAAACGATTTAACAAGAGAAGGAGAGAGAGAGAGACTAGCACTCATCCTACATCTATAACCCGAGTGTAAAGAATAATAGGCACAAGTGCATTATTTATGATGATAATGACTCTCTCCTTCCTCTATTTATATGAGAGGTAAGGAAGGCCAACAATACAGACTAGACCTAGTCCATAATAAGCAACATAAATCTACACAAGTAGGCTCACATGTGGAGCACTCCCATTCCAAGTGACACATGCCAAGCTTTAAGGTGAAGACGTCCAATAAGAAAGGCTCCAAGGCATGAGCACCCCACAAGATGTGTCCAACACTCCTTCAAAGGCTTCCTAATTCTCCAACACTCCTCCTAAGCCATGTGCTCCTCTAAGTCCACCCCACTTACATGATCACTCCTCAACCCAAAGATCCTCCAATCAAGTACAAACCTCCATGGAAGCAACCAAGTGCTCCCATGTCATCTATGGTCCAACGCCCTCCTATAAGATACCTAATGCTCCTCCTTGAAAGCAAGTCTCCCCTCATGAGAGAAACCAACCTCCATGTACTAGCTGCATGAAGAAGTCACCAAGCTCCATAAGTCTTGAAAGCTCTAATGAATAAAGCCACACAAGCATCAAGGCAAGGTCTAGAAATCAAAGAGCAAGCCAACTCTAATGTGTATGTCCATCATGGAAAAACCAAGGGTCCTCCATGCACCATGCACCCCACATCATATGAAGCACCCCCAAGCATGCCACAAACACTTTCGAAGTACCCCAAAAGCTAACAAATTGTCATTGGCATGGAAGGCACATGAATAGAGGGGTGAACTTCTTGAAATATCACCTTGTTAAAATCATGGGGCACGAGGTTAAAATTCTACAAATTCAACCCTAAAAACTATGAGAGTTTCCCATCAAGCTACTTATGTAAAGGATAAGAACAAGGAAGACGTAGTGGCTCTCAAACTTTAAATTTCCATTGGTGGAGCTGCTAGATCCTAAAAACACAAGAATATTTTAGATTGGGGGGAGTGAGAGGTAGTCCACAAGTTAACCTTCCATAAGGACCTCACCTCACTTTGTTCCAAGAACAATATGCAGCACCACCTTCCATCCAATCAATGGTTAAAAAAAAGGACAAGGAAGATGCAAACAAGGTTGTGGAGAGATGTCCTTTTTGGAGTGCCATACCATTGACAAATGCCAAGACCAATCCATTCTTGATCCAGGTGGATATTTGTGGCCACCTGCCAAGTCCACCTGGACCCCCACCATTGTTTCTCTCAGCATTTTCAGTTTCCTTAATTATAGCACAACTTACTATTTTTAGCAGTTTTTCGGGTCCTGAACTTCCGGAGCCGTTTTGAGGCCCTAAACGATGTTTTTTGGGAAATCTGGGGCAACATTCGACCATGGACCGACGTTGCCTCCCAAAGTGGCAGCGCTCGGATAGATCTTTCTAACGAGCTATTGTATGTGTCAAATGGAGATCGTATGCCAAAGTTACGACCCCGGGAAGTTGGTGTACCAATTTACCCAAACGGGGCCCACAGTTTGGCGTTTCATCTTCTAGGGTTAGGTTTTGGAATGTTAAGGGTTTTCCATTGTTTCTCAACAATAAATAGGACTTCGAGCCTCATTGTAAGACAATTCAGAGGCATGTAGCCACCACATCTCTTCTCAGAGATAAGCTACCATCGCCCTAGCTGGTTTATTTCCATTTCTGGTTGTAAGCAGATTTCAGTATTTTCCATTAATGAAATGAAGTATTATTTCCGCTGCATCTTTGTGTATATGGTTATCTCTGTAATTTATTACGTTCCTGTTTAAATCCGGATCACTGGTATCAGAGCAGTCTGCTTTTTCTCTGTTTTTCTTTGCATGTCCCCAACAAGGTTGGGATATAAGGAGTTAAGGCTTGAACTGGTCGAACCTTTGCAAGACCAACCTCGCAAATCCCAACGGCCTCCCATGGCGGATGAGAAGAAAGACAAGGAGGCAGGAGATCCCATCAAAATCTTGCTCGGAGAAGCCCTCGAGCAACAACGGAACGCGATGATGGACAACTTTGCCCAGATCCTTCAGCGGCTACCCAGAAGTGACGGATCGGCTTCCAGCAGCTACTCTGGAAATGCCACGGCCTTTAAGGTACAAGTTAATTTTGAAATCCCCATATTCGAGGGTTAGATAGATGCAGATGTCGTAGATAAATGGTTAAATCTGCTAGAGGGTTATTTTTCTGTTCATGAATACTCGAGTCGGGAAAATATTGTTTTCGCTCTTCTCAAAGCAGCCCCCCACGTCAAGGATTGGTGGGAAACCTATTGCGAGCAGAAGGATGAAAGTTCTGGCTCACTATTTTCAACCGCACCCACCTGGAATTCATTTTAGGATGCCGTCAAGGAGCAGTACCACCCTGTCGGAAGCTATGAGGATGAATACATAAAGTGGACCACACTACGGCAGGGAAGGGACCAAGACGTGCCGGAGTTCACCAATCTTTTCCATACCCTTCGCACAAAGTTGGGTATCAAGGATTCGGAGCAACATTTGATACTCAATACCGTGGCTGCCTGCACAAGTACATCCAGGAAGAAATACAATTCCTGAACATCTCCTCGCCCAGCGCAGCATACCGATATGCCGTCAAGGTCGAGCAGAAGTTTAAACAAAAGAAGCGAGACTTTGGATTTGCGAATCCAAAGAAGGGGAAAGGTGCCCCTAAACCACAGAACAAAGGACAAAGCCAAGGCGGGACAGCCCAAGACAACCCACCGAAACTACAAGCAAAGAACACCGCCACGAAGCCGAAAAAGGACACGTGAAAATGGTGTGAGTTCCATAAGAGCTCCACTCACAACACAAGTGAGTGTCGGGCCAAGCAGTTACTGGTGGCTGAGCTAAAGGTTTCAGAATCAGATGCATGTTCTAACTCTGAGTCAGAATCCGATAAGGGGAATGACAAAGGGAAGCAGATCATTGATGCGGATCCCAATGCCACTGTTACTACCGCCAAGATCCAGAAAATGAACCCGAAGATCCAGAGGAGGAGGAGCGTCTCTTCCACTCCCAGATGTGGGTAAAGGGCTCCCCGATACAGTTCATTTTTGATAGCGGGAGTCAAAAGAACCTCATTTTGGCAAAGGTCGTGAAGCGGTTGGGCTTACCAACCACAGCACATCCACAACCATACACCATTTAGTGGCTTCACCAAGGACGAGATCTTCGCGTGAGCCAGCAGTGTCGCCTTCCATACAACATCAAGCCCTTCACGAATGAGGTATTGTGTGACATTGCTCCCCTTGAAGTTTGTGATGTATTATTAGGACAGCCATACTTGTGGAAGCGACATGCTGTGTATGAATCAAGGCCCCGTGATGTTATTATTACATTGGGAAATAAGTTGTACAGGATACCAGATGTAACACCACCTACCGCCATCTCTTTGATTACTGCAAATCAATGCAGTAAGATCATTTCCAAAACCAGGAAATTTGTTTTCCTGATGATACGCCCTCAAGGAAAGAAGAAGACGGTGGCCACGGCCTCTAAACGGGGTCCCTCTGCATGACAACTACAAATGGACAAGGTTGTGGAGGAGTACAAGGACATCTTCACCTCCCCTGCAGGGGTTCCTCTGCACTGTCAGGTCAAGCACTCCATCGATCTGACCCCAGGTGCGCTGCTACCCAATGGACCAATTTATCGTCACTCTGTTCTGGAGAACAATGAAATCAAGAGGCAGATTCGGGAGCTCCTGCAGAAAGGTCACATCCTTCCGAGTTCATCGCCTTGTGGGAGCCCGATCGTGTTGGTATAGAAGAAGGATGGGATGTGGAGACTCTGTATTGACTATCGGGCGCTGAACAAGATCATTGTCCGTAATAGGTACCCAATCCCACGGATTGATGACCTCCTGGACCAACTAAAGGGGGCGAAATATTTCAGCAAGATCGATCTGAAGTCACGATATCACCAGGTACCAATCGAACCCTCTGATGTGTGGAAGACTGCCTTCAAATCCAAGGAGGGCCTTTTTGAATGGTTGGTTATGCCTTTCGGATTGACGAATGCTCCTGCAACCTTCATGAGGCTAATAGATGACATCTTGCAGCCATTCACCAACTCCTTTGTAGTAGTATACTTGGATGACATTCTGATCTTCAGCCAGAGTTGGGAAGAGCACCTCCACCACATCCGACAGGTTCTCCAAACACTGCGGCAACACAAGCTATGTGCCAATTTCAAGAAATGCACTTTTGGCATGACCCAAGTTCAGTATCTGGGATACATCATTGATGAACAGGGGGTGCATGTCGATCCAGCCAAGACCCAAGTCATTCGAGATTGGCCATCTCCAGCCACTCTTATAGAGCTCCGCAACTTTCTAGGTCTTGCCAACTTCTGCCGCAGGTTCGTGTTGGGGTTTTCTCATATTACTTGGCCCTTGAGTCAAGCCACCAAGGGAGGGGCGAAAGCAAAATTCTTTTGGTCTAAATCTCAACAGAAGGCATTCATGTAGTTGAAGGATCGCCTCTGCACGGCACCAGTGCTCGCCTTACCAGATTTACAACAACCAATTGAGGTCGAGACAGATGCCTCTCACTATGCTATTGGGGCAGTCCTTACTCAACATGGACATCCAGTGGCATATCACAGTGAAACACTTTCAGACACAGTTTGGAAGTACCCCACTTATCATAAAGAGATGTATTCCATTGTACAGGCCTGTCGACAATGGAAGCATTACATTTTGGGGAAGGAAACGATCATCCACACAGACCACCAACCCCTGCAGTTCATACAAACCCAAGGGAAATTGCAGAATGGTCACATCAGAAGTGGTCTACATACCTGCAACAGTTCCACTTGAATATCAAGTAGAAGAAGGGTAGCACCAATAATGTTGCAAATTTCCTCAGTCGATCACCGATCATGGTGTTAACCACCGTGCTCAACTCTTGTGGGCACGAGACTTCTGATTGGCCACTTCTCTACAAAAGCGACCCAGAATTCGGCCAAACATACCAGACACTCTTGGAGGGTCAGCATGTTCCAGATTTTCACCTCCAGGATGCCCTGTTATGCCACCTGGGTCACCTTTGTGTTCCTTCAAGCGAGCGTGCCAAGATGATTTAGGAAGCACACTAGAGTCGGGCTGCTGGGCATTTCGGGGTCGAGAAAATAGTGGCAGTACTGCAAAATTATTTCTATTGGCCGAATCTTCGACAGGATGTTGGGAAGTACATCAAATCATGTACTGCCTGTGCCATTGCCAAACTGACCATCAAGAAGCACGACCTCTATACCCAGTTTCCTGCCCCTAGTCGACCTTGGGAATCCATCTCCATGGATTACATGTCAGGCCTTCCTTCCACTAAGCATGGAAATGACTGTGTTTTTGTGGTCATCGACAGGTTCTCGAAGATGGCCATTATGGCAGCCTGCAATAAGAATATCACAGCAGAAGCCACTGCTAAACTCTTCTTTGAACGAGTGTGGGTGAACTTTGGGATCCCATAGTCTATCATCTCAGATCGGGACAGTCGGTTTCTCAGCACATTTTGGTCCAGTCTCTGGTCAATGCTGGACACCAAACTCACGAAGTCCACAACCTTCCATCCTCAAACTGATGGCCATACAGAGGTTGTCAATAGGATGATTGTGCACATTCTGCGCATGTATAACTCAAAGCATCCACGCACATGGGACGAGAGCCTCCCCTATGTTCAGCACAGCTACAACCAAGCTCTTCACAGCTCCACTGGCCATAGCCCTTTTGAGGTGGGTTTGGGATTCCAGCCACTATGTCCCATTGATGTGGCCATGCCACTTGCAGCTACTCACATAAATTCAGCTCATGTCCAGTCCGAAACAGATAAGGCCACCAGCTTCATTGAGTGCATCCAAAATATTTGCCAACAGGTCCATGACATTCTGGAAAAATCAAATGCCAAGTACAAGCAGCGACATGATCAACATTGGGTGCCACACAAGTTTCAAGTGGGCGACAAAGTCTGGTTGCATTTGCAAAAGGAACGCCTTACTGGAGCCTATCGAAAACTGAGACCACTCCGATATGGTCCTTACACCATTAATAAGGCTATGGGAGACAATTCATTTGAGCTCAGCATTCCCGCATTCCTTGGCCTGCACCCAGTGTTCAATGTGGACCGCCTTTGTCCATACTTTCCACCATTGCTAGACACATCCGACATTGCATAACAGCTCACACCCACAGAATTAAATCCAAATTGCATGGAACAAGCTGCAAATGATCGGATCATGGACACACAGATCAAGAACACTCGCCAACAGAATATCCAATTGTATCGAGTTGTCAAGGCAGGCCAACTCCTTCAGCAGGGCAAGTGGCTCACCAGGGAACAAGTTCAACAAAAGTTTCCTCATCTCATGGAGGAACTCAGCGCAATGGGGACCATTGCTTCCTAAGGGGGTAGGAATGATCCAGGTGGATATTGGTGGCCACCTGCCAAGTCCACCTGGACCCCCACCATTGTTTCTCTCAACATTTTTAGTTTCCTTAATTATAGCACAACTTACTATTTTTAGCAGTTTTTCGGGTCTTGAACTTCCGGAGTTGTTTTGAGGCTATGAACGACGTTTTTTGGTAAATCTGGGGCAACATGGGTCCATGGACCGATGTTGCCTCCCAAAGTGGCAGTGCTCGGATAGATCTTTCTAACGAGCTATTGTACGCGTCAAACAGAGATCGTATGCCAATGTTACGACCCTGGGAAGTTGGTGTACCAATTTACCCAAACAAGGCCCACAATTTGGCGTTTCATCTTCTAGGGTTAGGTTTTGAAATGTTAATGGTTTTCCATTGTTTCTCAACAATAAATAGGCCTTCGAGCCTCATTGTAAGACAGTTCAGAGGCATGTAGCCACCACATCTCTTCTCAGAGATAAGCTACCATCGCCCTAGCTAGTTTATTTCCATTTCTGGTTGTAAGTAGATTTCAGTATTTTCCATTAATGAAATGAAGTATTATTTCCGCTGCATCTTTGTGTATATGGTTATCTCTGTAATTTTTTGTGTTCCTGTTTAAATCCGGATCAATTCTTCCAATCAATGCTTGATGTTGTTGTTGGTGTTGACCCAATTTATTAAGCCCCTCCCTACAAGAAGTTGTTAGGTCCAATCTTTTCAAAGGAAAATGTTTATATTAATACTAGATTAGAGGAACTAGGGAAAGCATGGGAGGCCATTGGATGCATAGTGATGTCCAACGGTTGGACAGATGGGAAAGGGCCTGCTGCTTATATGATAGGGGTATATGAGGAATAGAGTGGAGGGATACCTGAGTGAAGGGAGGGCAAGCAACGAGCGGTGTGTGGATGGATTGTATTCTCTGTTATGCGGGGGATATGAAGTATGTTATGAGAGATGATTCTATTTCAGGGAGGTGTTGATGTTGCCATCTGGGGATCGATATATGTATCCTCATAGTGTGTATTTTTCGGTCTAGGTTACGATCTTTTAGGACAATTGTATTCAATTGGCTTAGGTACAAATTTTAGATGATGCGTTAGTTTATCCAAATTGGGGTGGGTTTTAGGACGAGTGGGAATTGGGATCATGATTATTGATGATTCTCGTGACTTCAAGAGAAAGGAATAGGTTAGTGTTTCTATTAGAATCCAATCGTCGTGGCCGACTGCTTTCCCCATTGTGGAATCTTGTTGAAAGATTCCACCATACTATTAGCCTGTGGGTGGTAGGGACTAATGGTGTTGAGTTGAATCATAAAATCCTGGTAAGGGCCCTTATGGTATGGTCACGCTCATGAAACTCTTGCCCTGGTTTGTTTTCAAGCTTCTCTGACATCCGAACCTGGAGATTCTATTCTCGAAGAGAAACCTGGAAGTCGTTTGGGTATTGCAGTCCTTAGTTGGAGATGCCTCTGCCCATTTAGTGAGGTAGTCTATCGCCGTGATGATATACCTGGCTCCAGAATGTTTGGTTGGTGGATTGACACCTTTATAGTTAGACTTCATGGCTAGGGAAATATGCAAATTAGGAGCATCAATGGGTTTCCATTCTATGCCAAGGTCATCTCACTTTATTATTGAGAAATGCCAGAACATGAGGAATCTAAACAACAATGCAGCAACCAGAATGGGGGAGTTGCTTAACATCTTCACTGTCATTGGATATAAAGAAAGGGGAAAACTGCATATAATTCTTAATAGCATAGAAAAAGTCGGGTAGTGCAAGAAGGGCGCTATACATTGTGGAAGGAATGCCCGAGAATATATAAGAGATGGGACCATAACTGGAATGAATAATATGAGCCATGTAATTGCGTATGGAGAAAAGGCTAAAAGAGGTGTCCTGCAAGGCTCAAAGTTCATTGGGATGGTTGATGGCACTGGAACCCTTGTGTTGAATGCAACTGCAATTATAAGGAGCTCCCCGCTTAGTGGAAGAGCAAGCACCTGGCAGGCGTCAAGAAGAGAAGGTGAACTAAGTCGTCGAGGTATGGGGTGGGTGGAGAATCATGGAAATTCTTTATATATGTAGTTGTGCGTTGCCAAAAATATAGATACATTCGTAGATTGATTGAATGGGATAGCATGCTAGGGAGGTGGGCAGTGAGAGAACGAAAGCAAGATAGATTCATTCAACGGGTTGGAGAGAATTTGTTCTAAGACTTCTTTTAAGAGAGACTTCAGTGAGTGGAGCCACTAGTGCACACTAAGGATAGTTAGTTACGACCCTATCCTTTCATTATGGTGCTTTCAATTCAAAGTGTTAAATGGTTTCCTTATCAAAGTGACAGTTTCTTAGAAAGGGAAGGTTTATGAATGGGTCAAGGCCTACCCACCTTGAAAGGTGAGGGTATACCCTTTTCTTCTCAAGGCTAGGACTGCTAAAGATATTGGCTTTCCACTGCTTAACGTTATTATTACCACTCTAATCATGGCTATCACCTCTATCATACCACTCTAATCACATCTATCACTATTATCATACCACTTTGATCACGGCTATCATCCCTTTGACTACCGTGTTAGAAAATTATATATTACGGAGCAATGGAACACATAAAATATTGCAGAAATATAAATACAAAAAATGCATAAAACAAGAGAGACATAGATATACATGGTTCAACCAGTTTGCACTACGTCCATGGAGAAACAGCCTGTCCTTATTTTTATATTATCTAGCAAACTAAAGAGATACAACCTACAGTAGATCTGTTGTAACTCCCTCTTTGCTCTCAATCTCCTCTCTCTTCTTCATTCAGAATACAGATATACATAAACGTAATACAATTCCCTCATATATAGTGAGGGGTTGCCTTCTAGGGCAAAAAACCCTAAACTAAACATAACTTCTACCATCAGATCATCTGCCTAATGAACGGCCCAAATTGACTAGAAATTACTAGACTTTTACAAGGCAATTTTACATCTATTTTTAGCTTCGGGGGCACTGCCCTCGAACCCCCGCTGGGGGACTGCTGGCCCCTAGACCCCGGCGGGGGAGACAAGTCCCCCCCCACATGGAGGGGTATACAATCTTCCTAGGGTATACATCCGGCTGAGACCTTTGAATACAGAAGATAATTAGGCTCCACACCTAACATACTGCTGAGGCTCTCATATGATTATTAGAATTATATACAAGTGTTTGAGTTGACAAGGAATGAAAAAGACCAAAGGGTCATCTATTTCCCAAGAAAAAATGGTACACTGACAACCGATATCAACCAAACCATCAAGTCATCGTAGCCAAGTCACCTTCCCTATCTTCATCTGCGCTAAGCTCTCTCTACCTTTCTACCCCACTAGCTACCTCACTTATACTATGTTACATCTCAATATGGATACAGTACTCAAGATACTTGAGCATCCACGAGAATAGACAACCAATACCCATCAAAGCTACCAATAAAAATATCCAATAGTAAAGCTCCTCAAGCCAGAAATAAAAAATAGGCAGTGCATGAAGATTTTGTATTTCCAGCCAACAAATTAAGGAAGGAATGAAGGACGAAAAGCTAGCTAGCTAATGATGGTAGTTAACTAATGATCCAAGTATGAATAATGGGAGTTAGCTAATGATCTAAGCATGAATGTGATCCAAGTATGCCAACAAGCAAGGCAGCTAAGAAAGAATAGAAGGTAGGCCAAACTTATCACCAACACTCGATTGATATATTTATTTAGAGAAAAAAGTGATATAAGGACCCAAAATGAAGAATCTATGCTTTAGGGGGAACTAGCAAAATGATTCTACACCTGTAACCCCCACCTAGCGAAAAATTATTTTATTATGGACAGGATTATGGATAGTTAGTTGAGGAAAGGTTTTGGCTCCATCTTCATATTTTTTCAGATAGATTTATTGGTAAATAATCACACCCATCCATCGGCGGAACCACGAGACCCAACAAGATCCTCATTACTCCTGAATTGGGGTTTCCTGTGCATGAAAGTGCTTAGCAAGCCCCATGTGTGGATTTCTATTAGTAATTCCAGGTAACCCTACTTCTAAATGAGGTGGCTAGATCACGAATGGAGCTATGCACGAATGATCAAGCATATGCACAAGGTAGTTTTGGCATTTAAGATCAAACGAACCTAGGCGAAGCGATCTTGTTCCAATCATGAATAAGGTATATTTGTTGGCACGTCGATACTTTCTAATTCCCAGTACTTCGTTCTAGTTTCTATTTGTAATGATCAACAAATGGGAAGGTTTCTATCAATTTTGTATCTGAATATAATCAATCGGTTGGTAGAATGTGAAAGGTTTATTCGTGCTCAACACATCTCTCCCCTATGAAGAAATAAGCGCTCAACCTCTCCCCTCATCATGCATGGAGCTAGTTGTGGTATAGATGTGTATAGCTAGATAGAAGGTAGGATGGGGATAGAGATAGATGGAGATAGAGTTAGTATTATAGGTATTAGCATTATAAGTGGCATGAGTATGATGGATAGGATGGTTGTTATGGCTGGTATGGCTAGGTACTTCTGTCATAGTTAATATAGAGGATGGTTCCATTTTTCATAAGCTAAGATAGGTTCGGTGGTATTGGTATTCGATAGATAGGATGAGTGGGATTGGTTTGTCTGATAGAATTCATTCAATATAGATAGGCTGGATGGGAGTGTAGATAGGTGGGATTGGGGTTGTTGTAGTTCCAAGAGAAAGTAGATGGATTTAATGTCCGATCTATTTGTAGTAAAACTCTCCATTGTTGTCTTTACCAAGGTAGATGGGCTTTTTGATCTAAGTAATTCCATACAAATCCTTGTGATGTTTCTGATCCAAGTGGTTCCAATAGTAGGGAAGTATTGTAGATAAATCCTTCAACAATGCTGCTATTATATACGTAATTACGCTTTAGTGGATTCTGCCCTCACTGACCAACTTCCTTGTGTTGATGGCCCCTCAAACGAAGAGTTAGCCATTAAATTCAATCCTTCTTCAATGCAGTTATTATATATTTCATTATGCAATTTTGATAGATCGATAGCTTTAGTGGTGTGTGCTGAGTGATTTCCTATTTTTGAAAATCGGTCGGCATGTGGATTTTTCACTTATTCATTTTATCTCCATGTCCATCTTGTGGAGTTCATTAGCTAATGGAAGGCTAGCTTGTATATGAGATTAGGTTCGATATTTTGTGCCAGGAGAAGAGCTAGCTAGAGACAGTCTACTTGCTTGAATGATTGACTGATTGATGAAGAGTCTCCCTCCTTGATTTCATGATTGAATGCTTTCTTGATCGAATGATGAAGAATATGCCCACTTGAATGACAGAGATTCTGCCTTCTTGATTTCATGAGTTAGCAAAGTCTTTTTGAATGAGAGAGAGTCTGCCTCCCTGTTTGAATTGATTGATTGAGAGTTGGCAAAGTATGCTTTCTTTCATAATGGATTGAGTGAGCTTGGTTGAGTGAGCTAGGCATATTTTCTTGATTGGTTGATTAATATCTAAAGATGAGCTCAAAGTCTAGTCATAAGGATGGATAGCTTATGTGTTTAGATTGATGGGTCTGGGCCTGATGGTGACTAGGTTGTTAATCAAGTTGGGTAGTTCCTATGAGAACTTGTCTACTATTTTCGGCTTTGTCTAAATAAATAAATCTATGTATTCATGTTAGGTTTCTTGGTTGGAAGGATGAGTATAATGATTTAAGGTAGGAAAGGTGAGGTTGCTTGGGTGAAGGCTCATTGTTTCCAACTTATGGCGAAGGGTTCTAGGTCCAAGGTTAAGGCATCGGTGTGCTTCGCATAGTCGGTGGTGAATAAATAATTTTTAAGATGAGGTTCAAAGCTAAGACTCTTGGTTTCATACTTCTATAGATAGGTTCAAGGCTTCTTTCTATTGAATGGCTAATGGGTTAAAGGTTCCTCGTTATAGGCTAGAGGTGAAAAGTCAAAAGTATATCATTTGTGGTTCTTGTTGATTCTGGTGATGAAGTCATAAAGTAGGCTAAGGCATAAGTTTCAAGGGTTAAGTTGTTTCATTTCTGGTTCAAGGCTTTTCTCTATGGTATTGGGCTTGAGGTTCAGCCTTAAGGATAAAAGGATTGGACTTACTTGCTGGTTATGTTGGACTGTGATTGTTGGTGAAAGGCAAAAGGTGCCTTGTGTGGCTCTTGGTGATTCGATCATTAGGCATACTCGGTTGGGAGAATAAACTAATAAAGCTCCTCAACCTCACTAGTTTGGTCAATTCCCCCCAAATAGTGGATCATCAACGTAAGTAAGAATATTGTGGGTTTGTCTTATCAGGAACCTTCTTGATTATGGCCTTCACTCCCTTCTTCCCAGTGTGAGGTTAGGTTGGATTGGGTATTGGGTTTTCTTGGATTTTGGTGAAAGAATCCATGGGTTCAAGCAACTTCATTTCAAATCATTCCATCCTTGGGTTTCCCCAGTCTAATATTATAACCTATGGGTGGGTCTAACTATTCAGCAAACAAGCCCTCGCCTTGGTAAACCAACAAGAGGATAAAATCCAAGCCTTGGTTCTTATCCCATCCATTAGATTCATGAACAAACTAGAGCTTCCCTGACAAGAGCATTATATATAAACTAACTAGAGCTTCTGAGATCAATGAATATCCAGTCCAGTGACTAGACCAACTAGCTATGGGTTAGCTATAGTTCTTCTTCCTTTTCTTCTTGAAGTTGTTGGATTGGGTGTGGGGGCCTTTCGTTACTTCTTTTCTTGGCTTTCCCCCTAAAGCCTATTATTCTATTACATTATCGGAAGTAAACCCATACTCTTACCATGATAGAAAGCCCCTTACCCTCAAAAATCATATACCTATGAGAGAGCACCACTAACATGGATCCTATACCACACTAAGCTCCCGAATATCAATAAGAAACAAGAATTTTCCTTATCCTTCCCTTTCTGAGCCATAACCTTCTTTTTTCTTTTTGGTCTTGAGCCTGACATTCGAGAACAAGTCCTAAGCTTCGGGTCCTTCCCTTCTCCTTCCTTCTCAGGACCTTAATAAATCTTACCACGGTATCTAGCCCCAAATACCTATAGGCCTTACATTACAGGGCCTCAAAATCAGAAGGTGAAGTGAGATAAGGAAGGGTGAACAAGACAAGTAAGTGTCTCTCTATGGGATCCGTGATTGAAAGTGGGTGTTTGGGACAAAGTAGGAGAGGTTACATTTTACCAGCAGGTGGAGGTAATAAGTGGAGCTACTAGACACACCTACTTCTTATTACTTCCATATTTTGACCTACTTATTGTACTTGGCTAAAGGTTTTCCTAGGTTCAAGGCTTTTGTTTCCTAGCTCCTGGTGAATGATTGGTTTTTCCCCTCTTTGAAGACCGCTCTGTTATATTTACTTCTTCAACTCCTAATATGAAGACCCCACCCTTGCCTTACCTTTCAAGTGCATACAACCTCTCTACTTTTAGCTCTTTAGAGCTACACATATTAGGATTAACCCACTTGGATGAATTAAGGGCTTAAGGGGTCTTACTATCACCCGTTCTCTTAGATGTTGCTATCACGACCAGGTATTAGAACCTCCTTACCTTACCCTACTATGAGAATACCTGGTTTGTTAATGAGGCTTGTCAGAGTGATAAGACAAAATCAATATCTTTGTCAAAGGCCATGTTTCACTAAAGAAAAATGCTCGTTCAGGGTGGAATGTTATATGAGACAAACCTTATTGTAAATCCCTAATTAACACATCTGGAGCGGATGCTAGAGTAAATCCCATCATTCCCTGTAGTTTGATTTCCTTCCCTTATTCCATACCGACCAAACCTACCTATCTCTCTAGACTCTCTCCCTATAACCTCATGCGCCATCAATATATATATATATATATATATATATATATATATATATATATATATATCTATATATATATATATATATATATATATATATATATATATATATATGTGTGTGTGGGAAGCTTATGAAATAGTAGTGTCGGCTTCGCACCCCGATATGAAAGACTCGGATCTGATTCCCATCCCTCATGTGTTGGGTTGTGTTATATTCTTTCCACATAGTTAATAGGGGGTTTGAAGGGCACCCGTAACCCCACTTTATGGGGTTCGGGGCAGCGCCCTGGAAAATTTTGGTTTTGGACCATATGTTAGGTTGGGCGGACCCACCTATGGTTTTGTGCATGATTTTCGCACATGTTTTTTGGACACGATGGTTTTCGGTCCATGGTATTGGACGCGATGGTTTTCGGTCCATGGTATTGGATGCTTCGGCATGTATAAATATGTATTGTAACATTGAAAGGAACATAATGAAAAATCAAGCTGATAGTCCCGGTTTTGGGATCCAAGGAAAAATCTTTGTGCATATGTGTTTTATGGGTTATGCTCTCGCATTGTTTATTTTCTTTGTTTAAGAATTCGTATGCAGGTAATTTTTGTACAGGGTTAAAACCTACATTTGGTATCAGAGTCGTTTTGGCTTCAAGGGGACGCCTTTGTTGCTGAGGGGTTTCGCTCGGGCCTGTGGTAGACCCTATTCAGTGGGAGATCTGCGAGATCGATTCTGGTGGTGAAAGAAGATGGCGAGCAGTGGAAAGATAGAGATTGAGAAGTTCAATGGTCAGAATTTTGAGTTGTGGAAACTCAAGATGGAGGATCTGTTGGTGGATAAAGATCAGTGGATCGCGGTAGATCCGGGTACTAAACCATCGGGAGTGACCAATGAAGAATGGAAGAAGTTGGATCGGAAGGCAAAGAGCACAATACGATTGTGTGTCTCGGACTCAGTATTGCTGAATGTATCAGGGGAAGCTACGACAAAGGCTTTGTGGTTCAAGTTAGGGACTTTGTACCAATCTAAGTCTCTGGTGAATAAACTATTCCTGCGGAAAAAGCTGTATAACCTGATGATGAAAGATGGAGACTCGGTGACATAGCATCTGAATGCGTTTAATACTGTGGTAAGTCAGTTATTATCTATTGATATTAAAATTTCAGATGAAGATAAGTGCATCAATCTGTTGTGTTCTCTACCAGATTCGTGGGATAGTTTGGTTATTGCAATAGGTAGCAATGCAACTGCTTTGCAGTTTGATGAAATAGTCTCAGCCTTGCTAACGGAGGAGATGAGACGGAAAAATATGGACAACCAGAATGGTGATTCCTTGTCTGTACGAGGACGGTCCCAGAACATAAACAAAAATAAGTCATCGAGTGGGAGATCTAAATCTAGAGGGAGATCTAAATCTCCAAGAAAACCTACAAAGGTGGTGTGCTGGAAATGCAGAAAGGAAGGGCACTTCAGAAGGGATTGTAAATCTAAAGCTCGTGATAAAGGAAAGGGATCTGATGATGCTCCTTGTGCAGAGGCGAAAACCACCTCAGATGAAGGTGGGGATGTGTACTTGGCTTCTTCAAGTACACATGTAGATCATGAGGCATGGTTGATTGACTCAGGTGCATCCTTTCACTTCACTCCCCATAGAGAGTGGTTCTGCGAGTATGAGAAATACGATGGTGGTGATGTCTTCTTAGGAGATGATAGGAAGGCTAGAATCATTGGTCAGGGAAAAGTAAAGTTGAAGTTGCAAGGTGGAAGGTGGAAGGGTTAGAACACTTCCGGGTGTTCTACATATTCCTGCATTGGCTAGAAATCTGATTTCTATAAGCAAGTTGGATGATGCAGGTGTAAAGACGGTGTTCGAGAAAGATACTTGCAAGATGGTTCGAGCAGCACTGATATTGATGTGGGGAGTTTGGATTGCAACTCTGTACGAGCTGCAAGGTAGCACTGTTGTTGATGGGTGCAATAGTTCTATGGTTCCTGAAAATGGAGTAGAAAATCTAGTGGTCTCTGGAGAGAAGACCATGTTGTGGCATCAAAGGCTTGGACATATTGGAGAGAAGGGCCTTCGAATACTTCATGGTAAAGGTATGGTAGAAGGTATGAATGATAGCTCTCTGGATTTTGATTTCTGTGAAAATTGTGTGTATGGGAAGCAAAATCGGGTGAGTTTCCCCTCTGGTGGTAAGAGGACGAAACAGATATTAGACCTTGTGCATAGTGATGTGTTTGGACCTGTGAAGGTTCCATCACTGGGTAAGTCTGTGTACTATGTATCATTCATAGATGACTTCTCAAGGAATACATGGATATATTTTCTTAAGAAGAAATCTAAAGTCTTTGACAGGTTTAAAGAATTTAAGGCTCTGGTGGAAAATCAGACAGAGAAGAAGATAAAGGTGCTGAGGACAGATAATGGTGGAGAATTTTGCAGCAAGGAATTTGAAGAATTTTGTAAGAAGTGTGGTATAGCACGGCAGAAGACTACTCCATATACACCTTAGCAAAATGGAGTCGCAGAAAGAATGAACAAGACGTTGATGGAAAGGGCAAGAAGCATGCTCAGTGGTGCCAGGTTAGGACAGGAATTCTGGGAAGAGGCGGTGGATACTGCATGTTACCTGATCAACAGATCACCTTCATCAGCGTTGGAGGATAAGACTCCACAAGAAGTATGGACTGGTAAGAAACCCTCTCTTTCACATCTAAGGGTATTTGGATGTGATGCATATGTACATGTTCCAAAGGAGAAACGAACCAAGCTGGATAGTAAATCTGAAAAGTGCATCTTTATTGGGTATAAAGATGGTTTAAAGGGTTATAAGATTTGGAACCCAGTCACACGGAAGGTTGTGTAGAGCCGAGATGTGTTGTTCAGAGAGGTAAAAGATGTTATTCAACATGAAGTCCAACCAAAGGAACCTGAGAAGATAGAGTTTGAGCCAAAGGAGGAAGAATCAGACTCTGCAGCAGAGGAGGAATTAGAAGATGAAGAGCCACAAACTCCGGCTGTGAGAAGATCAGTTCGAGAAAGAAGGCAGACAGAAAGGTATAGTCCATCTGCTTTCAGTTCAAATTTTTCTTTGTATGTTACTGATAATGATCCCAGAACTGTGAAGGAAGCAGTGGATTCAGAGGATGGAAAACTCTGTAAAGAGACCATGGTCGATGAAATGGCATCTTTGCACAAAAATGAGGCTTGGGATCTAGTGGAGTTGCCGGCTGGAAGGAAACCCATTGGTAGCAAATGGGTGTTCAAGAAGAAGACAAATGCAGAAGGAAAGGTGGAGAAATACAAAGCTCGATTGGTAGCAAAAGGTTATTCCCAGGTGTCGGGAATTGATTTTGGTGATATTTTTTCTCCTGTTGCCAAGGTAGCTTCTATTAGATTACTTTTATCTGTTGCTGCTGCTTTTGATTTTGAGGTAGAACAGATGGATGTGAAGACAACATTTCTTCACGGGGATTTGGAAGAGGAAATCTACAAGAAGCAACCTAAAGGCTTTGCGGTGAAGGGTAAGAAAGAACTGGTATGCAAGTTAAAGAAGTCTCTGTATGGGTTAAAACAGTCACCAAGGATGTGGTATCAGAAATTTGATACATTTATACGGGGACTTCGCTTCACCAGAAGCAAAGTAGATCATTGTCTGTATTTTAAATTAATTGGTGACCGTATTATTTATTTGGTCTTGTATGTGGATGATATGTTGCTGGTTGGAAACGACAAAGAAATTATCTAGGATTTGAAGACCCAATTGTCCTCCAAATTTGACATGAAAGATCTTGGTGCTACAAACTATATTTTGGGCATGGAAATTAAAAGAGATCGGTCAAAGAGGAAGCTCTGGTTAAACCAGAGGAAGTATGTCGAGACAATACTCCATAGGTTTAATATGCAGGATAGTAAACCGGTGAAGGTTCCTATTCCTGTAGGTGTGAAGTTATCTGCTGAACAGTGTCCCAAGACACAAGAAGAGGAAGAGGACATGTCCCGTGTTCCATATGCAAGTGCAGTGGGTAGCCTGATGTATGCAATGGTCTGTACTAGACTAGACATTGCACATGCAGTGGGAGTATTGAGCAGGTTTATGTCAAAACCTGGGAAGGAGCACTGGACAGCAGTGAAGCGGGTTTTCAGGTATTTGCGTGGCACTAGTGATTATGGTTTGTGCTACCAAGGAAGACCAGGATTGGACAGAGTGTTGGATATTCATGGCTTTGTTGATGCAGACTGGGCTGGAGATCTGGATCAGAGAAGATCTACAAGTGGGTATGTGTTTAGCCTATTTGGAGGTGCAGTCAGTTGGATGAGTAAGAAACAATCTGTAGTGGCACTATCAACTACAGAGGCAGAATACATGGCAGCCACTCATGCAAGCAAGGAAGCAGTTTGGTTGCAGAGATTATGTTCAAGTAGGGGGTTAGTACAGGGAGCTATAAGAATAGACTGTGACAGCGAAAGTGCAATTTTCTTGGCAAAGAACCCTGCTTATCATTCAAAGACAAAGCACATTGATGTTCAGTATCACTTTGTGAGGGATATGATAGAAGACAGAAAGGTGTTGCTGGTAAAGGTGGACACTTTGAAGAATACTGCAGATGCATTGACAAAATCTATGAGCTCTGAGAAGTTCTCTTGGTGTAGAGAAGCAATGGGAATCTCAGGGCTGAAAAAATGACTAAGCTCTCCTGTGGCCCCCTGTGGAAAGAAAACAACAAGTGGGAGATTGTTGGGTTGTGTTATATTCTTTCCACGTAGTTAATAGGGGGTTTGAAGGGCACCCATAACCCCACTTTATGGGGTCCGGGGCAGCGCCCCTGAAAATTTTGGTTTTGGACCATATGTTAGGTTGGGCGGATCCACCTATGGTTTTGTGCATGATTTTCGCACATGTTTTTTGGACGCGATGGTTTTCGGTCCATGGTATTGGATGCTTCGGCATGTATAAATATGTATTGTAACATTGAAAGGAACATAATGAAAAATCAAGCTGGTAGTCCCAGTTTTGGGATCCAGGGAAAAATCTCTGTGCATATGTGTTTTATGGGTTATGCTCTCGCATTGTTTATTTTCTTTGTTTAAGAATTCGTATGCAGGTAATTTCTGTACAGGGTTAAAACCTACATCATGAAGTTTCTTCATCGGGCTCAACACACGAATCTAAACTCACTTTATGAGATAGAAATACAATCTCACATTGTTGTGCCTCACAACATTTGATGATTTCACCGCACCAATAAACCCCATTGAAGGTTTGACTTCCTTTCTTTTACCGGTGCTCCCACCAGCCTTCATATCCAACAGGGCATAGTAGTTTCTCCATTCCTTGATTGAATGTCTACTTGATTCCTTCTTCTAGGAGTCTCCCTTGCTTGAAGGAATACAACATGCAATCTTTCTCAAATTCATTATTTCCTACCTTACCCCTTGCTTTAACCTAGGAGCATGGATGGGAGGCCCAACCCATGACTTGATCTCAGAATAAGTACCAAATGGATGGCATGGGTTGATGGTTTCTTTTATTATGAATGTCAGGACCCTATAACGATGGATTTAGCCCTAACCCATCGATGTCATGATGCCATCTGGCTAGGAAGACAAAAGAAGTAGGCGAGTATGGCATGGGCATGAAACACCCCCCTTTATTTACTAACTAGAACTAGACCTAGTTGATATCTTTGTACCTTTACTTAGGCTTTGGAGGGACACACTATATGGGATTGGCATTGGATTAAGCCAGGAAGGATTAGCTATAGGGAACTAGACCTTAACCTTTACCTACTCTTCTATTTATACACCTCCTAGAACTAGTAGACCTTGGAATGCATGGCATATTGTTAGTCACCCATGTTAGTAGAACTTAGAATAAGCTTATGGGATGGAAATTTGGATTTGTTGATGAGACCTTAGAAGCCCTAGGTGTGGATGTGTTGGATTAGCACCTTACCCTTCTATATGATACTCCCGGAACCCTACGATGATGGAACAAATTGAGTTACTTACCAACCCATGCATGAGACCAGAAATAGATGTAGGGAATAGTATCAAGATAAGCACTTTCCTTGGGTAAACAAACCACCCACCTACAAGTAATATATTCTTTGTAACAGCCCTATAAAATGAGGAGCAACCCTATAACATGAGGTCCTCCAAGTTATCATTCTTATCGGACCTTAGGAGCACCAGATTGAATGACATAGAGGATGGAATGGGTTGATTGATGATCCCTTACCATAATTTAACATCATAGAATCAGCCTACTTACCGTATTCCTTAGATAATTGAAACTTAAATAATCATCCGAGATAGGCCAAACTTAAATAATCGAAACAATTAATTATAAAAATTCTAAAATAAATAAAAATAATAAATGGCCAAACTTAAAATAATAATAATAATAATTAATTAATTAACTAAATAAATAAATCAATAATGAAAAAAAAGTAATTGTTTATTAGTAGTCAAGATAAAAATACAAATAAACAATAAAAATTATATCTATATATATATATATATATATATATATATATAAAAACTTAAGAAGAAATGATAGGGATCCAACAACTACTAATTTTCCAGCCATCTTCACTATTCAGATTCTTTGGCCTCCTTTCAAACTCTATTGCTTCTGTAAATTTATAGAGATGGAAATTATCTATCTTAGGAATGGCTGAGACATCTTCAATGTAGATGTGGTGTTTTGCCTTTTCTGCATGTTCTGCTAATGCTGAGGAGCGAGTCCTCCCATGTTTGATGTCTGCTGCATGTTCCTGAATCCTCTGATTTATTAAGCGGCCATTTTCACCAACATAGGGTGTTCCACATGAACAAGGGATTACATAAAGACCTTTCATATTCTTAGGGTCCACGGGGTCTTTTACAGATGTTAGGTAACTTTGAATAGTGTTAAGGGGTGTGAAGGTTGAGGGAATGTTGTGCTTTCTTAGGATCCTTGCAATCTTGTCAGCAACCACTTGTATAGAAGGAAGGTTTCCCCAGAAAACCAATCGTTGGGTTCTTTTTAAATCTTTGAACTTTTGCCAGCCTTAAGGAAAGCCCTAAGACATTGGAGCTTATTCTAACCATTACTTTTGAAAACCTTGAGGAGATGGGTTTTCCCATCTTCAAGATGATTTTCGTCAAAAAATCTAAATGCACAAGTGGTTAGAGTGTTGAGAACACCCAAGTTTTGAACAAGGAAATGATTTTAAAAAATAATCAAATTATGCAATCATTGATTGAATTATTTAATCAATGTTTGTAAACATGTTTAATCAACATATTATATTTTGGTAAACCATAAATAATTCATATTGAGGAAGACTTAAACATTATATGACATCAAATGTTACAAGGTATTGCAATCACAATTCCAATAAAATGTTTTCATAAAACTAAAGGTAATGAATTATTTAAGTGAGTTTGTAAACATGTTTAATCAACATATTATATTTTGGTTGATCATAAAAAAATCATGTTGAAGAAGATTTAAATGTTATATGGCATTAACTCTTATAAGGCACTACAATCACAATTCCAATAAAACGATTTCATAAAACTAAAGGTAAGCGTTATATGGCATCTATAAATTTAAATGAGAGATTTAATTAAAATAAATGAAATCATTAATAATGTTAATCCATAGTGTCAAAGTCATCAATTCGAAACACTATGGGTAAAAAAAATTCAAGTAACGTTAAAGGTTGGTGTGTCTAAGTCCATTTGTGAGCCCTGAGTGATTTTAATGGCTTAGATAACGTGAGTAGCAATTTCTTAGCGGCAAAATACTTCCACAAATCATGGAAAAATAGAAAACAAAATAAAAACATGAGTATGATACGAAAGAACATAATAAAGATGAGAAATATGCATATCAATATGCATGTCAAATTTACATCTCATCAAAGTCAATAAGCAGGTCATATATACATCTCAAATCTTATATATAACAATTTATATGTATGTTAAGTACCATTTCTAACTAAGTCCACCACCAAAACTAACAATCGCTACTAGAGGTAGATGATCTAATCACTACCCATGTCAAATAACAATAATGAAAATAGCCACGAAGAAATATGGCATGTGACCATAACATGTACAACATCAATAACTTGTGTAGTAGGTGTAACATATATTGAGGAGTTAGGGGGAGAAATGCATAGATCTTTAGAATATGGTATAGCTAGCAACACATGTGGAGGAGGAACAGGAGCGATGGGTTGATTAATGGAACATGTGAAGGAGTAATATGAAAAGTTGGTTGATTCATAGAAATGGTGCCAGGTGACACATGTGGAAGTAAAAGAGGAGTTGTTAGCGATCATTAGTGGATAGTTTGTGACACATGTGGAAGTGGAGGAGAAAGATGAAGAGGTGATAGATTGATGGTTGATGTAAATAGTAATGCATGTGTGAGAGGACAAGGGAATGTCTATTGGTTTTTGTACCATAAGGTGGAAAATCATGTAACAAAGGATTAGGATCAATGTCCTTTGGGGATAAATTAGATAAATGTTGCTTTAATTTGTTTTTATCCATGACAAACATTTGGATGATGTAATTTCGTTGTGTATTAATGCAATTTAAGTAAATGCCAACAACTAGAGTTGTATGGATGCACGGAACCAAAGATTATCCGTCATCTTGCCCGACCGACGGAAGTGGTTTCTTTAGCCAAGCCGACTCGTCATAAAACTCCGATGGAAGACAGATGTCTCTTGCTATGGTGACGTTTCCATGTGGCTGGTTGACGTGTCACTATACCCAACCCTTGAAATCCAAGGTTGTCAAATTGGAATATGTGGTCACATCGAAATATCTATTTGGAAATCATAATTATCACTGTTCATTTTGGAATAAGGAATAAATAGGTAAGGAGAAAGAGCAGTAATGTGAGGACATAAACCAGCAGTGAAGGAAGATAGTGATTATAAGAATAATGGTAAAGATGATTACGTTGAGGTTGGAAAAAATTATCTACATAAAAAGATTTAAAATTTATTTAATAAAGAAAAATATGGGAAAAATTATTTACATAAAAAGATTTAAGATTTATTTAATAAGGAAAAATATTATAAGATAGATGAATACTTAGTTTTACTATAGAGTTATTATTAATGTTTATTTTCATTAAGAATATTTTTTATTTTTAAAATTGAAATGATTGTCTTTCTATAATATCTTAGTTTCTTTTCTTACCTCTAAATTTTTATTACCCCACAACTTTTTCTCAAATTTTAATATAATAATAATTTTAATATTATCTATATTTTGCAAAATAATGTCCTTCTTTATTTCTCATTAGTTTAACTAGAATTGGATATTGTTATGCCATCTCTTATAATTATATAGAGAATATTATATAATAGTAAAAGTGTTAAAAATGTAGGAAAAAGGTAGTGAGAATATAATATATAAATTTGATAAAATAAATTAGAAGTAAAATATATTTTTAATAAAAATAATTTATTTAAAAAAATAAAAATAAAATTAATATAAAAATATATATATAATTATATGATAATAGTTACCCTGCAAACTAGAATTTGAATATCCATGTCGTCGTTGTCATTTTTCCTAACACTAAACTCCTCATCAACCATAGTTGACATTGTAGAAGGGAGTTGCACTCCTTCCTATAGCAAGGTTGTTTCAAGAGAAAAATGAACTTGCTAGCCCTCATTCTCAAACCACCAAATCTTGAAATGATTGTTAGGAAAATAATTAAAAGTGTTCCTCATCACAAGCTTCAACAATATGAAGATCTCTAGGGAGTTTCCTTGCCAAAGCAATAATACATCCAAAGTTTGATGTGCACTCTAATCATACTAGGAAGTGCATTCAATACATGAGGATTCACACCCTAATTGTCATATTCCTTTACATCTAACCCTCAAAAAAGGTGCTCTTCTACTCAATCTAGAAAAAATTGAAGCCTAAGTGGCAAATAAATCTGGAACTTGACACAAAAAGGATTTTTTACCATTGTCTTCACTAACATAGAAGACCATATGAGAGTATTTGAAAACCGCTCTTATTTCTTTAACTCTACAAGACTATATCTTAGGTTCTGAATGGAAAAATTTGTCCCAGACAAAAATATTTCATGGTAGCCCCATTTTAGATTCGAATGTACATCTGGCCAAGGGAATTCTAGGATATGGAGATATTAGTCGATATCAGTAATGCCCTAGGAAACTTCGTTAAGGATTGTACACTATGAAACAAGGTAGGTATATCTCATTCATTCGTATCTTTGTTTATAGGAAAATTTCAGAACCCCTTTCCAATTCGATGGATATCTACTATTAAGATGAGCTCTCAAAGCAGAGTTTGGGTTATGAACATATATAGTTCTAGTGAAGAAGATGAAACAAATATGACTATCTATAAAATAATTCTCCCCTACTTGCTCCTAAGCCTACTTCAGCCCTACCCTAGTCATTGACCAAGATAACCTATTTAAATCGATAAACTTTCTTCGAGGCCCCAAGTCCCCACCAACAAAATTACACTATTGAAAACCCCAGTGACGAGCAAAAATATTAATCCCCTGAGAAACCTCGAAATCCTAGCTCCATCAATGAATCCCCCTGCTTTTGAGGTTGAATATGGACTTGTGTAGTAAGTGTAACATATATGGAGTAGGGGGAGAAATACATAGATCTTTAGAATATGGTATAGCTAGCGACACATCTGGAGGAGGAACAGGAACAATGGGTTGATTAGTGGATCATGTGAAGGAGGAATATGAAAAGTGTGTTGATTAGTGGAACATGTGAAGGATTGATTGGTGGAAATGGTGCTATTGGTGACACATGTGGAGGTAGAAGAGAAGTTGTTAGTAATCATTAGTGGATGGTGTAGTTTGTGACACATGTGGAGGTGATGCAATGGACGATTAGGATCAATATCCTCAGAGGATAAATTAGATAAAGTGGAATGCGTGCCTAGGAAATGTCAATTGGTTTTTGTACCGTATGGTGGAAAATCATGCAATGGAGGATTAAGATCAATGTCCTCAAAAGATAAATTAAATAAAGTGGAATGTGTGCCTATCTTTGAACCTTTGGATGAAATTGATAACATTGACAACCATATGCATTAGTGATAAATGCTGCTTCTTTGATTAGAAGAGTCAAAGGAGTATCCCATATGTCCCCAAAATTAGCCTGCACCTGTTCTTGCAAGCACTTTAACATTATGTTTTGCCCTATTCCAACGCTTGATCGCCACCTATAGGAATTTTTGCTGCCTACGCAATAAACGAACACTAATTTTGGATCACAAATGTTGTAACTCCAATTCTACTGTTCACAAAACAAATACGCATTTATTTATGACGTATAAACAGAAGATAATTGTTTTATATTTTTGTTATTCTAATTGAAATTAGTTGATGCAAGCATTTTTGTTGCTCACGCAGTAAACGAACACTAATTATGGATGACAAATGTTGTAACTCCAATCCTACAGTTCACAAAACAAATAAGCATTTATTTATGACATATAAAAAGAAAATAATCGTTTTAGATTTTCGTTATTCTATTGAAATTAGTTGATGCATTTTTTAGCGAGATTGATAACCTTTTTTATTTAAATTGTATTTTAATACATAAATAAATTTAACATATTAAAAATACTTCAATTATTTACTTTTTACCAAGAAAAACATATAATTTTAAACTTTAAAATTTTATAGATTTCAAACAAAATTTAATAAATGGACAAGATGAAAGAAAAAAGAGGAAAAGTATTAATTTGTGTTATTTAAATTGGTTTTTTGATTGTATATATAAGTTGCATTCAACACCCTGAAAAACTCTTATAACATTTAGATTATGCAAAAATTATCCATCAAACTTATGATTTCAATAAATTCTTGTAAATTTAAAAAAAATTCAAAACTTATAAAAACTCTCACTAAAAACAATTCCAAAAAATCACTCATAACCAATGACTCAGAACCTGTCGCCACCTGATATCGTCCTAAGCGCCGCTTCCCATGGCGCTATTTTCTTCGTTCTTTTTGGGTTTATTTTCTTCGTTCTTTTTGGGTTTATTGACAAACATTTGGATAATGTAATTTCGTTGTGTATTGAATGATGCCAACAACGAGAACCAAAGATTATCCGTCTTCTTGGCCGACCAACGGAAGTGGTTTCTTTTAGCGAAGCCGTCTCGTCATGTCTCTTGCTGTGTTGATGTTCCCATGTGGCTGTTGTACATCAGAAGCTTTTAGTGGTTGTATTCAAAAGGTTGATGTGTCACTATACCCAACCGTTGAAATCCAAAGTCGTCAAATTGAAATATGTAGTCACATTGAAATATCTATTTGGAAATCATAATTATCACCGTTCATTTTGGAATAAGGAATAAATAGGTAAGGAAAAATAGGAGTAATGCGAGGACATAAAACAGCAGTGAATGAAGATAGTGATCATAAGATAATGGTGAAGATGATTACGTTGAGGTGGAAAAACTTATCTACATAAAAAGATTTAAGAAGATTTAAGATTTATTTAATAAAGAAAAATATGGAAAAAATTGTCTACATAAAAAGATTTATGATTTATTTAATAAAGAAAAATATTATAAGATAGATAACTTAAAAGAAAATGTTTTTTATTTTTAATATTATTAAATTAATTGAAATTAATCAATACTTAGTTTTATTACAGAGTTATTATTAATGTTTATTTTTATCTTAATATTAATCCAGAAAAATGTTTTTATTTAATAAAGAAAAATAGTATAAGATAGATAACTTAAAAGAAAATGTTTTTTATTTTTAATATTATTAAATTAATTGAAATTGATCAATATTTAGTATTATTACAGAGTTATTATTAATGTTTATTTTTATCTTAATATTAATTCAGAAAAATGTTTTTTATTTTTAAAATTGAAGTGATTGTTTCTCTATAATATTTTAGTTTTTTTTTTACCTCTAAAGTTTTATTGCCCCACAACTTTTTCTCAAAATTTCATATAATAATAATTTTAATACTATCTATATTTTGCAAAATAATGTCTTTTATTTCTTATTTGTTTAACTAGAATTAGATGTTGTTATGCCATCCCCTATAATTATATAGAGAATATTATATAATAGTGAAAGTGTTAAAAATGTAGGAAAAATGTGTTGAGAATATAACATATAAATTTGATCAAATAAATTAGAAGTAAAATATATTTTTAATAAAATTATTTTATTTAAAAATAAATAAAATAAAAAATTAATATAAAAATATATATAATTATATGATAATAGCTACCCTACAAACTAGACTTTGAATACCCTAGTCGTCGTTGTCATTTTTCCTAACACTAAACTCCTCATCGGCCATGGTTGACATTGTAGAAGGGAGTTGCACTCCTTATAGCAAGGTTGTTGCAAGAGAAAAATGAACTTGCTAGCCCTCATTCTCAAACCACCAAATCTTGAAATGATTGTTAGGAAAATAATTAAAAGTGTTCCTCTTCACAAGCTTCAACAATATGAAGATCTCTTAGGAGTTTCCTTGCCAAAGCAACCATACATCCAAAGTTTGATGTGCACTCCAATCATACTAGGAAGTACATTCAATACATGAGGATTCACACCCTAATCGTCATATTCCTTTACATCTAACCCTTAGAAAAGGTGCTCTCCTACTCGATCTAGAAAAAATTGAAGCCTAAGGGGCAGATAAATCTAGAACTTGACAGAAAAGGATTTTTTACCATTGTCTTAACTAATATAAAAGACCATATGAGAGTATTTGAGAAGCGCTCTTATTTCTTTAACTCTACAGGACTATATCTTAGGTTCTGAATTGAAAAATTTGTCCCAGACAAAAATATTTCATGGTAGCCCCATTTTAGATTCAAATGTACTTCTTACCTAGGGAATTCTAAGATATGGAGATATTAGTCGATATCAGTAATGCCCTAGGAAACTCCGTTAAGGATTGTACACCATGAAACAAGGCAGGTATATCTCATTCATTTGTATCTTTGTTTATAGGACCGTTTTAGAACCCCTTGCCAATTCGATGGATATCTACTATTAAGATGAGCTCTCAAAGCAGAGTTTGGGTTATGAACTTATATAGTTCTATTGATGAAGATGCAAGAAATATGACTATCTATAAAATAATTCTCCCCTACTTGCTCCTAAGCCTACTTCGGCCCCACCCTAGTCATTGACCAAGATAGCCTCTCTAGACCGATAAACTTTCTTCAAGGCCCCAAGTCCCCACTAGCAAAATTACACTATGGAAAAACCCTAGTTACGAGCAAAAATATTAATCCCCTGAAAAACCTTGAAATCCTAGCTCCATTAATGAATCCCCTTGCTTTGGAGGTTGACATGTTGCACTCCAGCACTTCCACAAATCGTATCAAGGTTCCTCAAGCTTAGTCATCAAAACCCTTAAATCCTTAATCTCAAGAACCACCAAAGCTAGTGAACAAATTGGTGTTCACTAATGAATTGAATGAGCATATGGAATTGGATGCTCTAAACCCTACCAACATTTGTAGTGCATGGAAATACATGGATCCAAGTTAAATTGTAGGGCATAATGTCAAAATATTAAGGAGAGTCATTCTCAATTCTAGGAACAAGCTTTAAAAGGCATCAATACACCAAAAACACTCTATTCCACTAGGTGTTGATATAATCTCTAAAGGAAACATCAATTCCACATAAGGATGTGAAGAAAAAGGGTAGAGAGAGCAACCATAAAATCTTAGAAGAATTAGGGGATATTCTTGTCAACTCAAGAGGTATCAAGTTGATCTCATAGGTGTATCCCTCCTCCGATCCCTCTCCTCCATTAAGATCATCTCCTGGAATATTAGAAGCCTTAATTGCAGGGGAAAACACAGGATCCTAAAAAAGAAATGGATCTTGGAACATCCAAATTTCATGATGATTTAGGAAACCAAAACGTCCTCTGAAGCTTTTAATAAAATGATAAACAAATGGCATCATGGTTTCCAATCATTAGGACTATATGCTCAAGGTCAATCTGGAGGTTCAGATATCATGTGGAACTCACAAGATGTGTTTATCCTCAACATGTTTGCTTTTAGAATTATTACCATCCAATTCCATCTCATTGGATCATCGAAGCATTGTTTCCTCTGAAATCTATATGACCCCTCTCTTCTTAGAGACAAATCTTACTTCCTTAGTTCAATCAAAAAGTCCAATCTTCTTCTTTGCCCAGTATTCCTAGATCTTGGGAGGGAATTTTAGTCTAACAAAATTGCTTGAGGAAAAGAAGGGTGGTATCTTAAAACTTAAAGAAAAATCCAACTTGTTTGAGGACGTTATGGCCTCCTTTTATTTGCTAGAGCTCGACAACATCAACCATGTTTATGCTTGGAATAAATATAGAAGGGGTTCTCAACAAATACCTTCAAAGAGTGGCCAATTCCACTTTTGTCAAAATATCATGGAAAGGGACATTTTCATGAAAGCCTCCATCCCTCCGAGTCATGGATAAGATCAATAGATTATTAAACTTAATGTTGAAATCAAATATCATCTCATAAATACACCCTTTCACCTAGAACGATTTTGGCTTCAACATTTATACTTCCAAACAAATGTCAAAGATTGGTGGGATGAACTAGCTAACCTCAATGACTTAGTTATGTTTTGTCTTTATTAAAGAATGAGACACATCAAAATTCAACTTAAAACATGGAATAAGGAGAAATTTGGTAATATCCTACAGGGCAAGTAGAAGCTATTTAGTTATAAGGCGCAATGGAATGGATATTATTTAGTTATCTGGCGCAATAATGATCCTAACACGACTAACTTAGTTGAAATTGTCTTACCCCCACTTTCTTCAGCTTTGAAGGGGAATTTTATGAACAAACTTGTGGTGTTGTCGTGGGTTCCCCCTTTTCCCCTGTTGTGGCTAGTTTGTTCACGAAAGAATTTGAATCTAAGGCATTTTCCACTGCTCTATTCCAACCGAAGTTGTGCAAAATATTTGTGGATGACACTTGCATCATCTGGCCCCATGGTCAAGAAAGGTTGGACCTATTTTTCCAACATCTTAACAATCAACTAAGTTCCATTAAGTTTACTATGGAATGTGAAATCAATGAGTGTCTGCCTTTCCTTGACGTCTTTACTCCTAAAGAAGAGGATGGTTCTTTCACCCATCACTCTTTCGGAAGAAAACTCACACAGAGAAATATCTTAATGCTAAATCCCATCATTTCCTTACTCAAAATCTAGGTGTTCTCAACACCCTAGCCACTAGGGCATTAAGAGTTTATGATGAAAAGCACCTCGATGAATAAAAACACATCCCTTGAATGTTTTCAATAGTAATGGTTATAATAAGAACTAGTGTCTTAAAGATTTCCTTAAAGCTGAAAAATGTCCTATGATTAAGAAAGATCCCAGGGATAGGTTTTCAAGGGTGCATCTTCCGTTTATCCAAGGGACCACTGATAGAATTGCAAGGATTTTGAGGAAACATAAAGTCCCCTCGACCTTTAGGCCCCTAAATACCATTAAGATCTCGCTAAGGTCTGTGAAGGACCATGTGGACCCCAAGAAAATGAATGGTGTTTATCTCATCCCTTGTTCATGTAGGACTCCCTGCATTGGTGAGACTTACCACTCTATAAATGAAAGCATTCATGAGCATGCAACACACATAAAACTTGGGAGGACACATTCTTTGGTTTTTGTTGAACATACAGAAAAGACTAAACATCATATTTGTATTAAGGATACTCAGGTCATTGCTCGAATTGATTATTTCCATCACTGTAAGTTTAGAGAAGCTATAGAAATTAAAAGAAGACCTAGTAATCTAACAAAGAAAATGCTTAGAAGATTAGTAGTTGTTGGGTCTCTTCCTTGTCCTCCTAATTCTAATTTTTATTTATTTAATTATTTAATTATCTATCTTTCCATTTATTTATTCACTATTATCATTGATATTATTATTATTATTATATTTTATTTTTAATATCTTAACTTAATTTAATAGAATCATGCCCCGGAAATAGAATAGAATAAAGCCATATGCAAACTAAAAGCCCGAAGGGGAATACATGGCCAACCATCCTTGTTCCCTTCCTCTAACCCTTCTATCTACTCATAATAACTCAAAGGCAGTTTTCTTTGCTTGCCTTTATCCGTATTCTTAAGGCAGGAGATGTGGGATCTAACAACCGTAAATGAAGAGATTCTGCGATTGGACCGCTGCACCCTATGCAAACAGACCCTATGGATGAACCGAACACTCGAACCCTAGGGAGACAAACACCCGAACCCTATGGAATCAAAAAGATCCACACATGCACCCAATAATACAGTGTTGTGCAGGATCGTCATTATAATAATATTTGGGTAGATTTTAATTTTAATTTCTTAACTTATTTAAATCAGAATATTTGTGTAAAGTTGTATATTTTTTTTCGAAATTATATATATATATATATATATATATATATATATATGTCAAATTTATTTAAATTTAATTTTTATTTATTGATTTGTCAATATTTAATTAAAAATTTATTTATTCTAAATAAAAAACATTATTGTTAAATTAAATATTTATTTAGTCAAATTTAGAGGTTTTATTATTCAAAGCTTTATATTTATTTAAATATTTAGTTAGTCCTAGCATATTTATTGTTTAGTCATAGATTTAGAGGTTTAATTATTCCAAGATTAATATTTATTTAAATATTTAATGAATCCTAGCATATTTATTGTTTAGTCATATATTTAAATTTAAATATATTATATTTACCTAGTCAAAAGAAATTAGATAATTATTTATTTAGGAAGTCAATTCTAAGTATCTGTTTGAACTTTTATAAGGGATTAATCATATTTAACAGAATTCTTTTGGTGCTAAAAAAAATCTTTAAATTGATTAAAATTAATATTTATTTTTTAGTCAAAAACAGTTAAGGTCTTCATTCATTAATTATAATATTTTTTAATATTTAGTCGAAATTAGCTATTAGCTATTAAACTATTACTGTACAAAAATTAACTCCCTTCATTCCTATTTAATGTGTTGCCATGATGAGACTCTGCATTTTGTCCAAATGATTGATAATATTTTTTAATATTTAGTTAAAACTAGCTATTAAATTATTACTGTCCAAAAATTAATTCTTTTGATTGCTATTTAATCTATTGTCATGACGTGACTATGCATCTTGTCCTTATGACTGATGATTAACCACATTAGATAGTTGGAAAAGCGTGGGCAAAAAACTCTAATCTAAAAAAACTTAAATTTGAAAATTATATATACAGTGAGAATGAAATGCAGAGTTTTTCATCAGAGGAATGCTCTCATTTTCTTTATGAATTCATAGATATTACTTAACTTCCAATAAAAGTGGGCTGAAATATTTTTTTTTTAAATCACTGCATCTCAATTGTAACAGTCACTTCAATAACCTCTTCTTTCTGGGATAGAACTTTGTGAATACACTGGTATTCGTTATTACATGGAAATGAGTTTATTCTGGGATAGAACTTTGTGAATACACTGGTATTCGTTATTACATGGAAATGAGTTTATTTACGAAACGGATTTTATGGCATCATCAAGGGCAGAAGACAATTTTGTAGTTTGCACCAGAAGCACAGGTGAACGTGCTTTAAGCATCATCCTTTGCATAGCTGTAGGCCTGTGGGCATTGATCCTTGAATATTTTGGAATAGTTGGTAGGAGGGCAATTGTCCAGGTAGTCCCCAGTGCAGCAGTATTGAGGGGTGTTGAAAGCTACACAGGCGCTGTTGCATCCATCAGTCACTTTCAGTTCTGCAGGGCAGACGGTATTTACGTTGCTGCTACAGGTGGGTGCTGTGCAAGTACCGTCGGAGGGAGTTATGGAGAGGGGGATATTGAAACCATCAACGAGAGAGATGTCATACGTGTCTCGATTGTTGCCACCATTCAGAGTATATTCAGCAAGTGTTGCAGGAGGCTGCCCTGAACCTTGGCAATTGAGCAAACCGCCACAGTCCCCAGTGTTGCATTTGCCTTGACCGGATGCGTCGAAGGAGCAACCGGTACGCCCCCAGAACCTGCCAGCACTTGTTCCTGCGGGAACGTCAACACTCCATGATTCGCCCTGTCCCAATGCTTTCCCGCCACCTACGGGAATTCCTGCCGCCCAAACCGTGTATGAACACTGGTTCTGGATAGAAAATGTTGCACCTGTAACTCCTGCACTTACCAAAGCAAACAATTATTTAGTTATGATAGTTTGATATGGTTCTTCTGCTTCTATTACAGTGCGTTTCAGACTCTACGTTTCTAGTCAGTATGGCTCACACTTTGCTAGTTTTAAATGTCATTCAAAATATTGTGATGGAACCAAAAAAAAATCATATCAAAATTTCATCATAAAAAATTAAACTCAGAAATATTTATAATATTGAACCCAAAAGACATATCAAAATTACATCACAAAAACCTTAACTTCGAAATATTTATCATACGCTCAGAGTGATCTAATATACATTACGGCACCTTACCTTGAAGATAAACATTAAATATTAATGCTAGTGTTACTGTAACCGAAATCGAAACTGATAAAGTTCTTGCCTCCATTGCAACAACAGTTAAATTTCACTACTACAATACAACGACTTGCACTTAAATTTCAGTACTACAATACAATGAATTGCAGTCCAGGGGAGACGATATATATAGAGGTCGGCTGGCCAGCAATGTACATGGTTTGTGCCTATCCGCAAAGCATGGTCTCAGTGTAGCGTATCCGTCACGAAATCGGTGTTGGAAAAACGTGATGGATGATAAGTCACACCCATAGCTTCTAGATAAGGATGGCCTAGTGTATGACTGACTATCAAGATTGACTGACCACAAAAAAAAATTAGATTTTGTGTGTAAAGAGATATTTAGATTTTTCAAATGAGAGTCGATTATATAGTTATAATAAGTGGTTTATTTTTTAATTTTTTTTTAATGTATTATATTTTTTTTAATTATAATATTTTTTCAAGTAAATTTTTTTTTTGTAATTAAGATATTTTGTTAAGCAAAGTTTTTTGGTAGAAATTATATTTGATGCCTTTCAAACCAATAAGTGTGTTTCATCATGTGACTAAATAGAGAGTAATATAGAAACATAATTTCAAATAACCTCTATATTTGAACAATAATATTTAAATTATATTTTTAATTTATTAAAATATTAAAAACAAATATTATTAAATAACGGTTATATTAAACTACTAGTTTTGAAAAAAATATTTAAATAATGATATTATTTCATTAATTTATTAAAAATATTAATAGGTAAAGGTTATATTAAATGACTAGTTTTTCAAAAATAATATTTAAATCAATTTATTAAAACAAAATATTACTAGTTTTTGAAAAATAATATTTAAATAATGATATTAGTTTATTAATTTATTAAAAATATTAATGATAATAGATGATAATGGTGGTGGTTAACGTCCAGTGAGACCAAACTTTGGTCTATAGAACCTAAAAAAACCAATTACTTAGTTTGATTTAAGATTTTATTCCTATGCTTAAAAAGCTTGGAGAGAACCCTTCCAAGCTCACTGTAATAACAAAGATTTTGAAACTGAGATCTAATGTAGTTGTATGGGGGGCACTCTAAGAAGGAGTGATTTTCACGGCCACTTTTTGAAAATAATATTTAAATTAATTTATTAAGACCTAATATTACTTGAAATTAATTTATATTTTTATTAATGTTTAGTTTAATTTTAGGAAGTATTTTATGTGCATATTAAAAATTTAATCATAATTATTTTTTAATAAGAAAAATATTATGGTTAGATTTTAGATTTTTATGATTCATATTGATAATAAAAATGTTTTTAGGATTAATCATATTATTGAAATTTTGTTTCCAACCAACTAATGTGGTTTATCTTCACGACATTGGTGAGACTGACCACTCTATAAATGAAAAGGATTCATGAGAATGCAACATAGGTAAAACTTGGGAGGACGCGTTCTTCGATTTTGGTTGAACATATGAAAAAGACCAAACATCATATTTCCATTGAGGACACGGGTTGCTTGAATGGATCAGTTCCATCACCGTAAGTTTAGAAAAACTATAAAAATTAAAAAAACCTAGTAATCTAACAAATAAGATGATGGTTAGAAGATTACTAGTTATTGGGTCTTTCCCTTATCCTCCTAATTTTAATTTTTATTTATTTAATTATTTAATTATCCATTTTTCCATTTATTTATTTATTCAATATTATCATTGATATTTTATGGGTTCTGTCTGATGTGGTTTCTGCCTATACGCAAAGCATGGTCTGAGTGTAGCGTATCCCTCACGAAATGGGTGTGGAAAAACGTGATGGATGATAAGTCACGGCCATAGCTTCTGGATAACAGATGCAGTGTATGACTGACTATCAAGATTGACTGACGACGAAAGAAATTTGACTGGCCATCAAGATTGACTGATGACAAAATACAACATGTCACAGATCACCTGGACTTATTAGAAAAGATGAGGTTGTGGTTTGGCACATCACAATTACTTCCGTCTTGAGACTTCGGATTAATTTTATTTTATTTGAATATGAAAATATGAATGACAAATACGATGAGGGGAAACTTTCCTAAGGTCTTCGTATGGTTAAGTTTTGAATGAATGTTTGCGTTAAACGGAGGTTTGATTTAAGGTGACATCTTAGAATGTCGTGCTTCACCGTCGAATTCGGGAGAGGTTTGATAATGATTGATTTTATTTTTATATTTTTATTTGGGAAACTTTTGATAATGATTGATTTTATTTCTATATTTTTATTTGGTTACTGTTGATTTTCTGTGTAAAGAGATATCTAGATTTTTTAAATGAGAGTTGATTATATGGTTATAATAAGTTGTTTATTTTTTAATTTTTGAATGTATTATAATTTTTTAAATTACAATATTTTTTCCAATTATATAATTTGAGTTATTTTTTGTATTTTAATATATAATTAAGATATTTTATTAAGCAAAGTTTTTTGGTAGAATGAATTTTTTTGGCTGATGTGTTTCGAACCAATAAGTGTGGTTCATCATCAGGACCAAATAAAGACACAGAGTATTGGACAGACTATTGCACAGGCTTAAATAGAGAGTAATGTAGAGACATAATTTCAAGTAACCGCTATATTTGAACACTAATATTTAAATTATAATATTAATTTATTAATATGTTAAAAACAAATATTATTAAGTAACGGTTATATTAACTGCTAGTTTTTGAAAAAATATTTAAATAATGATATTATTTCATTAATTTATTAATTTATTAAAAATATTAATAGGTAACGGTTATATTAAACGATTAGTTTTTGAAAAATAATATTTAAAATAATTTATTAAAACAAAATATTACTAGTTTTTGAAAAATAGTATTTAAATAATGATATTAGTTTATTAATTTATTAAAAATATTAATATGTAATGGCTATATTAAACTGCTAGTTTTTGAAAAATTATATTTAAATAAATTTATTAAGACCAAATATTACTTGAAATTAATTTATATTTTTTTTAATGTTTAATTTAATTTTAGGAAGTGTTTTATGTGCATATTAAAAATTTAATCATAATTATTTTTTTAATAAGAAAAATATTCTTGTTAGATTTTAGATTTTTATGATTCATATTGATAATAACAATGTTTTTAAGATTAATCATATTATTGAGATTTTGTTTCAAACCAATAATGTGGTTCATGAAAAAAATGATTTTGTCAAATGTATAAATAGGAGAGACGCATCTTTGCCCAGAATTAGTCATTATGAATTAGTCGTTATAAACTAACTATTATGAACTAGCTGTTAGGGAAAGGTTGTTAAGAATTAGTTAAAGAGATATAATATTAAGTAATTTATTAATTATTTATTTCCATTTTCAATGCTATTATGTAATAAAATAAATTGAAAAAGATTATCATATAATAAAATTCTAAATTAATGAGATATAATATTTGTTTATTAAATATTTCTATTCATTTTCAATGTTATAAGCTAAATAGCAAAAGGATGTAGTATTTATTTATTATTTATTAATTTGTTATTTAATTTTACTCTCAAAGTAATAATGTAATAGAATTAATTAGAAATAGAATAAAGAATATGGATGAAATCATAATAAAGTTAATTTTGTATTTAATATAAAAGAAAAGAAAAATTAGTTATTATTATTTATTAAAATATGGGGAAAAATAATTAAAGGGAAATAAAAAATAAAAATAGATAGAATAGATGGAAAGAATAAAATAAAATGAAATGAGAAAGAAATGAAAATAGAAATAAAACTAGAAAATTAAGAAATAGAAATGAAAACAGTTAAGAGGAAAGGGCAAGAATCCAGCTCCTGCTTAATTTCCAACCATCATCTCTATTGAGATTGATCGCATGCTTCTCAATCTCAATGGATTCTCTTAGCTTCCTATGTTGTAAATTATCAACCCTGGCGATCACATGGGTATCCTCAATGCAGACATGGTGCTTATATTTCACCGCATGTTCAGTTAAAGATGAGGAATGAGAGCGAATGTATCTAATGTCTACTACATGTTTTTTTATTCTTTGGTTTATGGATTGATCAGTTTCACCAATATAAGGAATCCCACGTGAGCAAGGAATTGAGTATACCCCTTTCATGTCCTTAGTGTTAACTGGGTCTTTAATAGATCTAAGAGAATTTCTAATGGTATTTAGGGGCTTGAAAATAACAACTCTATTCTTTTTAAGAATATGAACATTCTTATATGTGGTCCCCAGGATAAAGGGAAGCAACACATTGGAGTTATGATTGTCATCAACAAGCTTAACTCGAGATTCTTTACAGCGTCTTTGAAAGGCTCTAAGGACTTGTTGTCTGCTATACCCATTATTTTTAAAAGCTTTCAAAAGATGAGAATTTTCTTCTTCAAGGTGATTCTCATTAGAAATCCTAAGAGCTCGGCTGGCAAGAGTGTTAAGAACTCATAAATTTTGGGTCAGAAAATGATAAGAAGCAACATGAAGATATTATTCCATGTGATTTTTTTTGCAAAAAAAAAATGGTGAGAAACAGAACCATCATTCATTCTAGAGAGGATAATATCAAGGAAAGGAAGGCACTCATTAAGCTCAAATTCCACTGTGAATTTGATGGATTAAAATTAGTAATTAAGGTGATGCATAAACAAATCTAATTTCTCATGACCATGGGGCCAAATGACACAAGTGTTGTCAATAAACCTTTTCCATGTCTTGGGGCGGAAAGGAGAAGAGGCCAAATCTTTGGTCTCAAAATCTTCCATGAATAAGTTAGCAACTATGGGGGAAAGAGGACAACCCATCGCAACCCACAAGTATGTTCATTATGAAGAGTTGGTCTTAGTCTAGTGCATTTAGTCTCTCTATGCCCAAAGTTATAACGAAAGGAACATTGTGTTTCATCTTGGAGAGGTGAGAAAGTATTGTAAGAGTCTTTCTTTAATCCAATCTCATTCTTTTGTTTTCTTGCTTCTCTAGCCATGATAGTTTTATAAGCGACACATTGAGAAGTCTTATGACCAAAATTATGACAAGTGAAGCACTGGCCATTGAAGTAAAAGTTCGTGGGAGTATAGTACCTTTTTGTGTAGTTTCCTTTTTGAGTGCGGTAAGGATGTTTTACCTGAGAGACACTTGATCCATCATTCCTTTGTTAAGAGCTGTAATTTTGTTGATTTCTTCCCTTTATTGCAATGAGATAGCTTCTTATACATGTTTCGTAATATTTTATAGTATTTTATGATTCTCCATTGTATCCGAGACTTGTTTTTATTAGAGGAGAGCATTGTACTTTGATGATCTCTTCTAGTTTCTCAGATACTTTAGAATATCTAATGTTTATACCTTTTTTTTCTCAAGTTCTTTTCTTAGAGCCCTAAGGAAACTCTTGATGGTTCCTTAGTGCCACAAACACCTGAGTATTTCTTCTCCAACGTAGTAATTTCTTCAATCCTTGAGCTTCTAGTGGATTTACTCAACCTTCAGTCAACCATTGTTCTCTATAGTTTCTTCCCAACAAGCCTCTTCTTGAGGGTTCTTTAGCTAGTATTTGTATTTTCTCTTCCCAGCAAACCTCTTCATGAGGGTTCTTCAAGCTGTATCTAAATTATTTTCTTTTACCCAATGCACTTCACAACACTCTTCCTCCTATGTTTTTCCTTGCCCAACCCCTATTAGTAGGTGAATTAGTGATTATTATTCCTCAAGCATGTTATTCTTGAAGAGTCCTCAAATCTCCTTCATTCGTGTCCCTTAATTGACAGAAGAATTCCTACTATTTCTTGGGCTCCATGCATCCCACTCCTCTTGGACAACGCGATTGTGAAAACTCCATTAAGTTTTGTCCCATTTACTTATTGTTATAGGCCAAGGACATATGGGTCATTCTTTGTCTCTACTATTAGCTTTAGTGCTTAGTAAGATTATTTATTTGTCTCATCCAACCATAACTGATGTATTTAATTTTTCTCATTTCCTCAAGTTATCTCCTCCTCCAGCAAATCAGAATTCACGTCCCTTCTCTTGGAATTTCTGTAATTATAATTATTAAAAATGGGTGGAATAATTTAACGAGGGTTGTTAAACATGGTCAATATTGTTAAAACCTAGTGAATATGCTCAACTTTAGTCAACCATGGTGAACCATTGACAACCATGATCAAGCAGGGATAACTATGATCAAACATGGATAATCGTGATAAACCATAATCAATCATAATTGTTCAAATTCAAAAATATTTAGGTGTGGACAAGTATTATCATCCACATTCAAATATATGTTGAGCACAATAAACCCTCCTCAACCATTACTTTAGCATATTTAGCCACATTCATCGATATTCAACTATGGTCAAGCCATGGTAACCATGGTTAATATTCGTTGACTATGGTGAACCGTGATTACCATTGTTAATTGAGATTTAAGAGGATTGATTATGGTCGACCTTAGTTTACCATGGTTGATCTCGGTTGACCATGGTTGCCCATGATTACCATGGCTCACTTAGGAGGAAGATAATATATCACGGTGAACTAAGTGTGACATGGATGATGATGTTGACAATGGTTAGCCATGTCCAACCACTGCCAACGCCAACCATGATTTTCCATGCTGAACCATGTTGAACATGGTTGGCCATGGATAACCATGCTTGATCTTGGTTAGCCATGCTTAACCATCATTAAGTTTGTTCAACTATGGTTGACTATGGTTGAAATTGGTCAACCATGTTCACCACAATTGATCTTGCTTAACAATGCTTGACCATGGTTGAGCTTGTTCAAATATGGTTGACTATGGTAAACATTGGCTAACCATGGGCAACCAATTTTGGTTGTGGTTAACTTTGGCTTGAACATGTGTATCCATTATTAGTTATAGGCGGCCATGGTAGTGCATGTTCACCTTGGGTGGACATGTTGAGCATGATTGTCCATTTTCTGACCATGTTGATCATGGTTGGGCATGGATGAACATGGACAATAACGGTCAACCACAATTTACCATGTTGTCCATGGAATACTATGGTAGATTATTTTTGATGATTAAAGAACATGCTAGAGCATGGATGAGCTTGTTTGACCATATGTGAACAAGGTTAACCATCAATATGCTTGATTATCATGTTTGAAGTAGATTAGCCATGTTTTACCATAGTTGAGATTCTTCAACCATGGTTGGCTATGGTTAAAAATGGTTAAGTTATGATTGACCATGGTTATAATTGTCAAATTGTATGTAACTATGATTGGTTATGGTTTACTGTGGCTGATTGTGATTGGCCATATTAACCATGATTACTAATGTTTGGCCATGTAGACCATGTTTTTATTTGGTTTGACCATGGTGAACATGGTAATCCATGTTGACCATGTTATCCATTGTTGATCATGACTGGCTAGAAAGTGGCCAATCATAGTCAACTATGGACATACCCATCCATACCCAACCAAGGTCACGATTAGTCTGCGATAATCAATCTTATTCATCCCTTTTCAATCATAGTAGTCATTATCAATTATGCTTTACCATGGTAAACCAAATCATCCATAACTAGCTGTAACCAACCAAGGCTAACCATAATCTACTTTACTAATCCCTAGTCAACCATGGTCAACCTCATTAATGATATTCAACCGTTAGTGTAACCATTACTGTAAAATTAATGTAACATTAAATGTTGTCAACATTAATGTAACAATTATCAACATTAATGTAACATAAATACATTGTTACATTAGTTGTTAAGCATGGTCAACCATGGCCAACCATGGTCAACCATCTCAAACGTCAACAACCCTAGTCAACTATGGTCATCCCTTATCAACTATTTTGAACAATAGTCAGCCAACATTAACTATAATCAACCATGGTATACAAATCTACCCCACACATAAACCATTAACTAACACTACCATATTACTATATGTGGTTGACATATGATGGTCCACGACATTTTCCACCTCTTATATGCCAATTGAAGTATGAAAATGACATTGATTGATTTATATCAACCACATTTATTAATATAATTATGTTGATATATTTTATTGATAATATATTTTATTTATCTTCTACGTAGAAATGAATATTTTTCTTACTGGAAAATGACTATGATTAAATTTTTAATATACAAGTTTATAGTCAGTGAGTAATGTGGAAGATAAAATACTTCCTAAAATTAAGTCAAACTTCTATAAAAAAATTAAATTAATTCACATAAGAATACTAAATTTTTGCATCAAGATGCACATTCTACAACCCAGTATGAGGGCAATGTGTGATTCCATCTGTGCTCAACGTGGAGTTGACATGTGTCCCTCTTAAAATTACAAAAAGTATATATATTTTCTAAATAGAAAGCATTGTTAGCTATAAGAAAAAACAAAAATGAATATGCATGTTTAGGTTGTTTTATTTAAAAGCATTATAAAACATCAATAATTACAACCTTACTTTGGTCAGTGAATTTGTTATTGATATTACAATCCAATGTGGTAAAAATATTTCACTCACTCTCAATAATAAATAAAGCATTTCAATGTCCACAAGACATAACATAATTTCATATCAACTATAAATAGGGACAAAATAATTAAATGTTAAAAATAAAAGCATTAGTAAGAGGTTTAAACCTTATAATTTTCAAAAATATCTCAACACATGTTTTAAATAAGCTATTTGACGATCTTTATTAACTAATTTATGTTGATATAAATTTCATATATATCTATATTAGAAAGAAAATGTTAAAAAAAATATTTTAATGCTCGTATATTATTAAATTTTCAATGTCCAAACAAAAAATTTGAAAATTAAAAATTAAAATATTAAATATTAAATACTTTCTAATAAGAGAGAGATGCGTAATTCATTCAATTCTCAAAATAAAATCAATATTCGACATTTAAAATAATAATAACAATAAAAAATTCAATATGGGTCATCAATAAAATATTTTAATATATTCAATATACAATATTAAGCAATATTGACATATAATTAAACATATGTTAATAACAAAAAAACAATTTTAATGTGCACAATGTAGTGCATAGAGAAAATGTCTCACTACACATGTTATGTAAAAAATTCAATGTCAATTATGTATATATATTTGTTTAAAAACAAATATGTATATATCATATAAAGAAATTGAAAAAATTATAGTTAAAATCTTTGAATTAGTATCACTATTTTTCATTTTGGTCCTTTTTTAGTTTTTTTTTGGCCAATTTTCCTTGAAATCCAACAAAAATATTTTAGACTTAGAAGTTCAAGTTATGTACTCTATATAATATTCAAAAATATAATTTAAATAATGAAAAATTACACGTTATATATATAGAGAGAGAACCACTACAAATTTTTTGGAATCTATAACACGCCTCGATAAAAAGTTGTAAATATTTTGTTTTACCACATTATTTTGGTAAAACTGCAGGCCATGTGAAAGGCAAAACACGTATAGTAAATGTTGTTTTATTTTTTTCAGTAATATAAGCTATGGTTAGTCAAAACCATGAGAAAGAGTGCCAAAAGAGAGTTTCACTTAACAGACAGTTAGAAGAGGGTTATTCCTCTCCCTAGAGATAAATAATCTCAGTTGGGTCAAGGAATCCAAGAGGGGATAGAGAAGAAAACCTGAGGCAACCTTGAAGACTTGGTACCTAGTTGGAGGTGGTCCAAGAGAGGAAATAAAGCTTTAAGCTTTGAAGCTTAGACAAGTTGTTGTTGAGGTAGGCATGACACTGTCAAGTGAAGGATTCTTGAGTTGGTTGACCAATGGAATATTAAATTTAAGTTTGGTTCTTAGTCGAATTTCAAAATGAGCCTGATTGGGATTAGGAAAAGGGTTAATGACATGTAAGGGTTACTTCTCAGATAAATGCTCTATAATTGTTAACTAGCTCGAGGGAGCGGGGGTCTATGGGGGGGTTCTGATGTTAAACACCATGTTTATTAGTTGGGTGGACCATTCTTCACCCCGATGTTTTGTGGTTGAATGACAATTTTACAGAAAAGATAACTACATTGATCTATTATTGTTTATGTTCGTCTCTTTAAAGGAAAAAGGTTCTTATCTATATGTGATTTGATATATTTACTCATCATGTATTAATGTAAAAGTAAGATCTTCTTTGTGTAATAATGTGTATGTAGATTGTTTTCTATAAGAATAGGAAGTTGACACATAATAGTTGTAGAATGTGCAAGACATATAACAAAATTTAATCTTAGGTTAGCAGAGAGGCCAAGCTAGTTTCCTAAGAGCCTAGACTATAAGTCTTGAGATTCTAGAGAAAAGTAACCATAACAGTTTTATTTTTAGAAATTCATAAATAAATCTAAGTTTGAAGACAACCTTGTAATGACTCGGAAAACTAATTATATAGAAATATTTTCACCAAATAATTTCTATACTGCTTAAAAGAAAGACCAACGATGAGATTTTCTAAAGTATTACCATGGATTGTAAATAAGCTCAACAAAATTTAGTTCAAAAATATAGGCTACATTTCCAAACCATAGAAAATAGCATAGAGAGCAAGAATGTATTACATAAATAGCAATGAGCTAACATATTGCGAAGAGATTCCGCAATGAAAAACAAAGGAAGGGATCACTCCTTCTATACTCAATGAAAGAAAAAAATTCGAAAAATGGACTTGGAAAGAAACTTTCAGGAGAAAATCGCTCAGAACACTACAATCATACATTAATAGAATGGAAATTATGTTTGCAACAAGCCATGATGGCATACCCATTTCATCTAAAAAATATACATATATACATCTATAAACTTTTCTTGAGACCAAGCGACAAATGAGTTTTCACTAAGATATAGATAAATTTCCAATAAACCCTATTCAACGGGGCAAGATACCCTCGTATAAAATATTATCATAGAAATCTAAAGCAGGAAAACTATCAGGTTTGGTAATATGCTAAGGAATTGTTTCTAAATTTCAAGAGGAACAAAACCCTTCGTATAGGATATTTCAAAAGAGTCAACAATGAGTACCTTTGGACAAGGATAAGGTAAAATAAATAAAACCCCAGAACAATTGTCACACAGCCATATGGAATCCTTGGGGAAATAGCATATGAGTATACATGTCAATGCACACATAAACTGTCAAGGTTCATACACTTGCATATTCAACCGAACGATAATAAAATATTGGAGATGAGTTACCTCTTACCTCTAAAACCTTACTATGGATAAAATAAAATAATAACCTACCAGGAACCTATACCAAGAGCTACTAGAGAAAGGTTATCGAAATTCTAAAGAAGAAAGTGTATGAGTCGACTCACTCAGAGAAGGAAAGTTGAAATACCTGAACTATCTTTAATCGGATGAAGTTCGTGTTGAAATATAATTTCAACTGCAGCTTTATTTTTATTTGCGATGCGATCCATCGCATATCGCAAATCGCAAACTCACCTTGTCACCCTCCGTTTTGTTCACTTGATTTCCCCGATTGCGATGGTGCGATGCGATCTGATTGCATATCGCAGATCGCACTAATGTGTGTGTGCTCCACTTTAGTGTTCCGCTAAAAGAGATTTTGCGATGCGATGCAAATAAAGTCAATGGTTAAAGTACAGACCAACAGCAAATAAATTTGACGTGAAGTAAAAGTCTCTTTACCGCCAGTAAATGTCAGTAAAACAATAAATGCAATTTACTGTGGGTTGGTAAGTTTTGATGAAATTTTTAATTTTGTTTTAGTGGGAGTATGGGCACACGTAAAGGCTGGTAAAAACATTTAATTCTTTTTTACGGAAGCATGGGAAGTGAAAACGTGAAGTAAGTTCTTTTGTTTTGTTTTGTTTTATTGCCATATATATGTAATGTTTTTTCGTGTATTGTAGAAGAGGAATGATAATGCACAGCAGTGCGAAGTAATGAAATTGAAGAGTGAGGCACAGCAGTGCGATGTATTGTAACCCACGCAACAGCGTGAAGAAAATCTGTGTAATTTCCACACAGCAGTGAAAGTAATTTTTGTTAAATGTTCTTGGTGAATCCCTCTGAGAGAGAGGAAGAAGTTTGTAACAGCAGTTGCTTTTATTAATGAATAGAAATTTGTTTGTGTGTGAAATCTCTGTTTGCTCAGAAATTTTAAAGCTTCCCTGTGCCAAGATCCTGTGTTTAAAACAGAGCATTATTCTCTGTTCTGTAGTTTGTTTGTTTTTGGGATTTTGACAGAAAAATCCCCAACAGTGGTATCGGAGCTAATCCAGGCTCTTTGAAGGGTTCAAAGAAGCTGAAGGAAAGACTTTTGCTGCAACAACTTCTCCAGCAGTGTGAAGACTTAGGCAAAAGAATCCAAGGTATTTCTCTTAAATACTTGACTATATTTTGAAGCATAGTTAAGAGTGCAAAAATGGCTGGCACAAGCACCAGCAATAGCATGGGTATGCAGCTCCCACTATTTGATGGCAAAAACTATGACTATTGGGCAATAACAATGAAAGCCTTGTTTGCTTCTCAAGACTTATGGGAAATAGGTGAAGATGGTTTTGAACAACCAGCAGATGAGAATGAGTTTAATGCACTAACTCAGGGAGAGAAAGATCTGTTAAAGAGCCACAAGAAGAAGGATTCAAAAGCCCTTTTCTTCTTGTATCAGGCAGTGCATGGAAGCATGTTTCCAAGATTAGCAGCAGCTAAGACATCCAAAGATGCATGGCAAACTCTCAAGACAGCCTATCAAGGCATGGAGAGAGTGAAGACAACAAAACTACAATTGCTGAGGAAAGATTTTGAGAATCTGTGCATGAAGGAGTCAGACAATATTGACTCATTCTTCACTCAAGTAATTGGCCTGGTCACACAAATAAGATCTCATGGAGAGATACTTGAAGAAAGGAGGATTGTGGAGAAACTATTGAGGTTCCTACCCTCAAGGTTCCATGTGATTGTCACCACCATAGAAGAGACAAAGGATCTCTAAAACTTTTCAGTTGATGAGCTTCATGCATCACTGATCACACATGAGCAGAGGTTGAGTAGAAATGAAAACTCATCTCTAGAGCAAGCCTTCAAGACCCAGATGCCCTTTGGAAGAGGAAGAGGTCAAGGCAGAGGAAACAAGAGAGGAAGAGGCAGAAGCCAGAACAAAGGTGGAAGGAACAGTCCAGCAAATGCTCAAGGAAGAGGCAGCAATCCAAATCAGAATCAAGGCCAAGGCAGCAGCCAACAAAGTGGACAACATCATGCTCAAGGACAAAGGTATGAAAAATCCAATGTCCAATGTTATTATTGTAAAAAATATGGGCATTATGCCAGTGAATGTAGAAAGAAGCAGCATGATGTGAGTAATAGCTCTAGTGCAAATATTACTAGAGAAAATGTCAGCCAAGATAATGTATTGTTAGCTTGTAACATGGCTGAAACAAATAGTGAAGATATATGGTTTCTAGACTCCGGTTGCAGCAACCATATGACAGGAAACATAGCTTTGTTTTCTGCTTTAGATCAAAGTGTGAAGTCACAAGTCACACTTGGGACTGATAGCAAAATTTCTGTTATGGGTAAAGGAGAAGTTAAAATATTTACAAAGCAAGGTGAAAGGAAAACCATAGCAGATGTCTACTATGTCCCTGGAATGAAATGTAACCTCTTGAGTATTGGACAGCTTGTTCAAAAGGGTTACAATGTTTTCTTTGAGAATGATGTATGCACCATCATGGATATTCCACCCAGCAAGCGATGCATTGCTGAAGTGAAGATGACGAGGAACAGAATGTTCCCTCTCAGAATAAGAGCAGAATTGAAAAACAAAGATGCAATGGCAGCAGTTACCCAAGAGGCTCTCCAAAGTGTGCCAAAGGATGAAAATTGGTTGTGGCACTTGAGATTCAGACATCTCAACTTTGGAGGTCTTAACTTGTTGAGCAGAAAAGGAATGGTAAGAGGATTACCATTGATAGAGAAACTGGATAGCCTTTGTGAAGGTTGCATCTTGGGGAAACAACACAGAGAAAGTTTTCCAAGCGGGAAAAGCATAAGGACAAAAGCACCCTTAGAGATTGTCCAATCAGATTTATGTGGACCAATGCAAAATTCATCACTAGCAGGCAGCCAATATTTTCTAACATTCATTGATGATTTTACAAGAAAGACTTGGGTTTATTTCTTGAAAAACAAATCGGAAGTGTTTGAAAAATTCCGAAATTTCAAAGCACTTGTGGAAAATCAAAGTGGGCTGCGTATTAAAGTTTTGAGAACAGACAGAGGAGGTGAGTATATCTCCAAAGAATTTTTATGTTTTTGCAGAGAAAATGGAATTCATAAACAGTTTACAGCTAGGTACACCCCACAGCAAAATGGAGTTGCTGAAAGGAAGAACAGGACCATCATGGATATGGCAAGGAGCATGTTGAAGGCAAAGCATTTGCCAAATGATTATTGGGCTGAAGCCGTAAACTGTGCTGTATATATCTTGAATAGGTGTCCTACAAAAGCTGTAATGAACAAAGTGCCGGAAGAAGCATGGAGTGGGAGAAAGCAAGGAGTCACCCACATGAAATTTTTTGGATGTGTGGCTTATGCACACATACCAGATCAGCTAAGGAGGAAGTTGGACAGCAAAGGGGAGAAATGTATCTTCATTGGATACAGTGAGGAATCCAAGGCTTACAGGCTGTATATCCCATCTGCCATGAAGCTCTTTGTGAGCCGAGATGTTCAGTTCATTGAGGAGGAAGCTTGGGATGGAAGCATAGAGAAAACAGTTAATGTTAAAAACTATTTGTCTCATGATGAAGATGATGAGGAAATGGTAGAAATACATCCCCAAACAGTAGCGCCAACACAAGGATAGCAAGGAACACCCTTGAGGAGAAATGAGAGTGCTTCTCCAAGCACACCACAAGGAGGAAATTCAAGTACATCTTCAAGCACTTGCACACCAAGTGAACGAGGTAAGAAGTTCAGAAATTTAAGTGACATTTATAATGAAGGAATGAATTCCTTATTTTCCTTGTATTGTCATGTTGATGATCCTATTCATTTCAAAGATGCTATTAAAGATAAGAAATGGATAAAAGCTATGGATGAAGAGATGAATGCCATAGAAAGAAACAAGACATGGGATTTGGTTGAGCTACCAAAAGGTAAAGAAGTTATTGGAGTTAAATGGGTCTACAAGACCAAGAGCAATGCTGAAGGCAAGATAGAAAGGCACAAGGCAAGGTTGGTTGTCAAAGGGTACAAGCAGCAGTATGGGAGAGATTATGAGGAGACTTTCGCACCGGTTGCAAGAATGGAAACCGTGAGAGCAGTGTTGTCCATAGCAGCACAAAACAAATGGAAAGTTTACCAAATGGATGTGAAGTCGGCATTCCTAAATGGAGTGTTAAAGGAAGAGGTTTACATTAAACAGCCTCTAGGCTATGAGAAAAAAGGTGAAGAGCACAAAGTGTGCAAATTGAAGAAAGCTCTTTATGGGCTGAAGCAAGCGCCAAGAGCGTGGTACAGTAGAATAGACTCCTATCTACTGGAAAATGAATTTGACAAATGTGAGGGAGAACCCACAGTCTACATCAAAGAAAAGGATGGCAAGATTTTAATTGTTGTCTTATATGTTGATGATGTTATTTTCACAGGTAATGATGATCAGCTCATTGAGAATTTTAAATCAGTCATGAAAGAGGAATTTGAAATGACTGACATGGGTTTCTTGAGATACTTCTTAGGCATAGAAGTAGATCAAAATGAAAAAGGAATTTTTATCTCACAAGCTAGATATGTAAATCAAGTGTTGGGCAGATTTAACATGCAAGAGTGCAAAGCAGCAATCACTCCCACAGTAATGGGATTAAAACTCAGCAAAGAGGACAGCAGCAAGGATTTTGATCCTAGCTTATATAAGAGCATAGTTGGCAGCCTTATGTATTTAACTGCAATGAGGCCTGACATAATGTTTGCTGTTAGTTTGATTTCCAGATTCATGGAGAGGCCAAAAGAGGCACATTGGCAGGCAGCAAAAAGAATTCTGAGGTATGTCAAAGGTACAAAAAGATTTGGCATTTTATATACCTTCTCAGAAAGTTCAGATTTAGTTGGCTACACCGATAGTGATTGGGCTGGAAGTGTGGATGATCGGAAAAGCACATCCGGTTACGTTTTTCACATGGGTTCAGGAGCCATTTCATGGGCTTCCAAGAAACAACCAATTGTGGCGTTGTCTACAGCAGAAGCAGAGTACGTGGCAGCTACAGCAGCAGCATGTCAAGGAGTTTGGATGAAAATATTGTTGAGGAGCTTAGGCCAAGAGCAGGCAAAAGCAACAGTTATTTTTTGTGACAATAGCTCAGCTATTGCGTTGTCCAAGAATTCTATGTTTCACAAGCGAACGAAACACATTGATACAAGATTTCACTATATCAGAGAATTGGTGAACAATGGAGAAATTGTTCTACAACATTGCAGCACTCAGGAACAAGTAGCAGACATTCTGACAAAGCCATTGGATCAGAAGAACTTTGAATCTTTAAGGAAGCGTCTGGGTATGACTGAAAACCCAGCAGTTGAAATTAAAGGGGAGTGTTGAAATATAATTTCAACTGCAGCTTTATTTTTATTTGCGATGCGATCCATCGCATATCGCAAATCGCAAACTCACCTTGTCACCCTCCGTTTTGTTCACTTGATTTCCCCGATTGCGATGGTGCGATGCGATCTGATCGCATATCGCAGATCGCACTAATGTGTGTGTGCTCCACTTTAGTGTTCCGCTAAAAGAGATTTTGCAATGTGATGAAAATAAAGTCAATGGTTAAAGTACAGGCCAACAGCAAATAAATTTGACGTGAAGTAAAAGTCTCTTTACCGCCAGTAAATGTCAGTAAAACAGTAAATGCAATTTACTGTGGGTTGGTAAGTTTTGATGAAATTTTTAATTTTGTTTCAGCGGGAGTATGGGCACACGTAAAGGCTGGTAAAAACATTTAATTCCTTTTTACGGAAGCATGGGAAGTGAAAACGTGAAGTAAGTTCTTTTGTTTTGTTTTGTTTTATTGCCATATATATGTAATGTTTTTTCGTGTATTGTAGAAGAGGAATGGTAATGCACAGCAGTGCAAAGTAATGAAATTGAAGAGTGAGGCACAGCAGTGCGATGTATTGTAACCCACGCAACAGCGTGAAGAAAATCTGTGTAATTTCCACACAGCAGTGAAAGTAATTTTTCAGTAGTTGAAGTCTGTTTTTTACAGCAGTGAATGTAGAAGAGATTCTTACACACAGCAGTGTAAAATCTCAGGAGAAGACAGAGTAATTTTTGTTAAATGTTCTTGGTGAATCCCTCTGAGAGAGAGGAAGAAGTTTGTAACAGCAGTTGCTTTTATTAATGAATAGAAATTTGTTTGTGTGTGAAATCTCTGTCTGCTCAGAACCATCTGATTCAACATCAAGAAAGAAACATTAGATAACCACTGAAACAAGGCAAGTGTAGAACCCCATCAAGGAATATGATTGGGAACCCTACAACAAAAAGGGTGTCTGAGTGAGTAGCAAAAAAAAAGCTTTGCACCTAAGAGGTTCTTTGCTGGCCTTGAACTATGAATACAATTCAGTACAAACCCATGAACGAGCATTTCTTCGTTGCACGGTCAGCTACAGGAAGTTAATATACTGATCCATAAGCAAAATAATTAGAAAAAATCATTGCACATATCTTAATACCACATAGCTCATGTAGAGCTTGGATTCATATAAAGGAGGAAACTTGAATAGAACATTTTGCAAAGGAACAATAGTTGGTTTCATCGCTGCCAATCCATTCATGAAAGAAATTTCATCTATAAACCTCAACGCCACATGGTTAGAAGATTCGCTAAGGGTCAACAAAATATGGAGATTAGTGATTTCACATTTACCTATAGGGTAGTCGTCAAAGAGGTTAGAAACTTTGTGACCTTATACAGAAACAGACATGTTCAACAATGCCTCTAACAATTGAATACAATTCAAATCAATAATAAACCTTTGAGTGTACATAGATTTGACTAATAGAACTAGAGTGGGCGTTAGAAGATTAAAGGGACGTTTCCCTGAGATATCATTGAGAAGGTATTTCGAATAACTGATGATTTCCCATGCTTGTATATAAATTGGTAAGATCATAAGGAATTCATGACCAGACTTAAAAATAGAATGACACAAATAGTAGAAAACATTTCATCCGAGCATGAACTAGGGGAAATTAATTTCGCACATGTTTTAAATGGAGTACTAGCAACACAACAACCATGAAAATGAAAATTATAAAAGGAGGTTGCAGAGACCATCTCACCACCGGAAGAGCCAAATGAGGCATGCCAGTGCCATGAGGGGTGAGGCAATTGTTTCCATAACTACCAGGTTTCCCCATAACCCAATATATAAACCCTAGGACTTTAGCATCATTGAACTATATGGTCAAGATGGTGACTAAAAAAATAGCACGGTTTTAGTAGATTTAAACACGTCAAATATCAATCTAGTCCAAATAAACTCAAAGTGATCACCAAATTTAAGCCATAATACCGACATTCTAACTCATAAATGATAAGAGAATCATCATATGAACCACATGTACCTATATACCTAGGAAAACAAAAGATATGATAGTATCAATTTAATGAAGAAAAAAGTAAAGTAAATGACCACACCTAAATATTCCTATATCAATTAAATAATAAGGAGGAAATTTAATAGGGAACTTGGTAATGAATATTGTTTATGTTTGAAACATTGTAAAAGACTTTAAAGAGGGAGTTAAAAAAAATCCAGATTGCATAGTAGAGGTATGTTATGAGTGGTATCAGAGCTTAAAGGTTCAACATTGGGGCCTAACTAAGGGAAATGGTAATAAATTATGTTGTGTCCCATAATGGGCATTCCTTAGTGAAGAAAATTAAAATATGATAAACTTTTTCATGCTTTCTATTTAAAAATAATACATAATTTAAGGCATAAATCAGAGAATAACAACTGGCAATGAACCATACTGAGAAATCATCTGAATTTCTATATAAAAAGTCAAGGCCATAAGAAGTGAAGAATTATGTCATGGAAAAGTGAATTATATCCTAGAAAAGTTTTGTTACATAAGTTAAGTTAACATAATACTAATTGCATTACCGATTGGGATACCCTTAACTATAAGAACTGATACATTAGGTGAAAAAACAACTATATGGACAACTTAAGCATTAATACATGCTGATTAGTGAATTAACTCTCATGGAATTGTGATAATGAATAGAGAATAAAAACAGTGGTTTGTGACAATACAGAATATATATGCAATAAAGCATATATAGAAATTTTAAAGAGGAATAGAGGAGCCATGAACCCTGCGATATGCAAAGTACGATACATATAATATATCTGGGTTAAAGAATAGTTGTGAGTGCAAATCACATGCATGGTAGGTTGGAATCCTTTTATGAAACTAAGCAGTAGCAATTGATATGGAAGATATCGATCGAGGTTACAGTAAGGGATAAAAACCTATATGTTAATAGAATATATTAGATATAAATAAATCTAATGCAATAATATCGACTACAAGAAATTCCATGAATGATGGAAATAATGTCTAACTGATAAAGGAATTAATGAACTTTTGTGCTGAAAAGTTAAAAAAAAGGAGCCACAAAAGATGGTTACCACAATAGAGAAATTGGCATAACACTATCCGCAAGGGGATTGTAATAGTTAAATGGTTAGAATTTTCGTATAAGATACTCTATCAAGAACTAGTGAAGTGGAGTTAGGTTGTAAGAGGATCAAACTGTTAAAAACAAAAAATAAAAAAGGGTGTGATGATAATAATAAATATGATTACTGTGAGGACGTTCTGTTAAGACTTAGCTAATCCCCATGTCAAGAACACATTAACGGAACTCACATGCCAATTATATTAGAACAATTTACTAAAGGGTGCATTGAATAACCTGTTCATACCTGACATGTAATCAAGAATTGAAATAAAGTTATTATGGTGAGTATGAAGCACTTAATATCCTTGCGAACTTAAGGGAAGAAATTCCATGACCGTACATGGAAAGAGAATTGAGTATAATTTTCATCAACCACCCATAACGCAGATGATAAAAACGTAATATTGAAGGATGTTGTTAAAATAACTCCTGGTTTTATACACAAGGAAAATAGCTAGTAGCTCAGATAGGTATCATTAGTGGCACTTGAACATAGTAGAGCTTCGTGTAGCTTCCTTGAACTAGAAAAAAAAAGGATGTATTCCTAAGTTCACTCAAATATAACGAACATATATGCAATGTTTAATTACCAAAATAACAAGATAGTAACACTATCAGGTATGACCATGAACTGAACTGATTGTAATCTATGATAGAACAATATACCTATATATATATATATATATATATATATAAAGTAATATAATCAAGACTTTTAAGTTGGAAATAATTGCGTAATTGTATCTGGATGATTCCCCAATACCAAGAGATGTTGAAGCACATCAGAATAACATTGTTGATATCTAGAAACGATATCCACTTTACCTCAATTCAGTAAGTATAAGTGAGTAATATCATAGTTGATTTCAAATTTTTTTATGATTTATAAACCTGCAACACTAAGCCATAGAATGATTCACTAAATATTTTATCTTATAATTGTCTTACAAATAGGAAAGTTAAGTATGCTTGAACCCAAGTTGGAAAGGAATTTAAATGAAAAAGATAATTGTTAAGTAGAATCCCGAGACCTAGGGAGATAGAATAAGTTGACATAATAAACCAAAAGGTACATTTGTAAATTATGATGGTAAAACTTTGAACTCCATATTGGTTCTTTTGTTATCTATATCATAAGTTGGAAAAGTTACTAACTGTATATTAATATTTCTAAAAGGAATTTGTCTTAATATGGTTAGAAGAATGATAGTGGGTTAGGAATCAATGAGTAACCAAGTAAGGCGATTTCTGGACACCTAATCTGCTAAGGGTTATGGTAAGGAAGTTGAATAGTCAAAGGGAGTCCAAGAGACTTGGAAGATGAATACAAGAGTCACTCCAATGTATTATAAATGTATATCATGTGAATAATATATGAATTCAAGGTTGATCCTTCATATCTTTCCTCTTGTCCATGGTTCTGTTTAACATGGTATCAGAGCTACTTGGCTCAAAATGCCTTTTCCTTCCTGAGCTTGTGATATCTAAGTTTGGATGGAGGCCAATATAACCCCTATACCACTTGCTCATTTCTCCTATGTCTCAGAACTACGTTGCTTAAGCCTAGCATTCCATTGCCATTTACCTGAGATGTCAAAACTCTATTTTTGTAAATCCTATTTTAAATTAGACCTAGGCGCTCAGAATTTGTCAGGCTCCTCACCTGCACCACACCATTGTCAACCCACTCAAATCCTCCTCACTGCTCATTAGAAATGTCTCCTAGAATATCTCCCATTCTATCTATCAGATCTGCGAGGAATTTTCCCCAAGGAATGAAATTATCATGGGAGAGTAATGGAAATGGGAGAAGGAAAAGGACCTCTTCCCACTATTGATGTGGCAGTATTTCTATTGTGGGCATGGTGGTTTGTCCACTGTTTCATCAAGTAAATAAATACAAGTGTTTCTTAGTTTTCGAGGCTTAATGGGTAATTGGGATTCTTGTGTTTACAGACATATCAGATTCCATGATTGCATTTCCAAGAGGACCTAGGTTTGCAGGAGTCATTTTCCATTTCACTAAATACTAATAAATTTTTGAAATAGATTGAATCTTGGTCCAATGGATCAGACGATTGAGAGTGGAATCAACATTAATCCACAAAAATCATTGTGCTTAGTTTAATTGAATTGTGCGCAAGGCCTCCACACTACTCGGTTGCTTTGATTTCCTTGTGAAGTCAACATCTCATGTGAACAAATGGGGTTTCATATTGTATTTTCTCTACGGAGTTTCCCAATTTCAAAAGTGGTTAAATCTCTTAGCCTTCTCAAAGTAGGAATAAGGTAGAATGCAATATTGGCATCCTTGTTAGGATCATCATCTGCTATATATGTAGGCCTAGACTGCATCACAAACCTCTTGCAATCATTTTTCAGGTATGGCTCAAACCTTAAATGATTGTCTAAGATGGCTTGCTGCAATGTATCATCAAACTGCATGACATGACTGAAATCGATATATAAAGTGGTGGACTCCCTATTTTTTATCGAATCCAACTACGTCCCCTCTTTGTAAATCCCTGAATGTTATCTTTAGTGATTCATTCTCAAAAGAAATATTTTCAGATTCCTCTGCTATAATATTTATTTCATTTCTGAGTGTCATGTTCTCATAAGTTAATGTCTCAACTTTTGTAGTCAAATCTTCACATTCAATTTGTTTCTTCATTGGAGAGTTTTTATCTGACTCTCGATTACATTGTTTACACTTCTTTCATTTTAATTCTCATTCATCCTTGAGCTATAATTTAGAAGGCACTCCATCATGACCTCGCATGAGTTGAGATGTTGTAGGAAAAATTGTTGATACAATGTGCTGGTGGAACCAAAGCCATTGTGCTTCTGTTTACAGTTGTTTCTATTGAATTCAAGGAGAATTCATTGTTAAGAAGACAATAGTATAAAGGAACGAGTTGCAAAGGAATTTGGGCATGTTTATAGTAGGGAATCCCACATGAACAAAAACAAGTTATCCTCCCTCTCTCGTGTTAGATGCTAGAGGTGAGTGCATTGAAGCTGAAATAGGCTTGTGGACTATAAATGGTGTGTTGATTTTATATGTCATTAGTTTTTCAAAGTCGTGCAATATATACAGTTTTTTGTATTATATGCCCAGGGTTTATGTTGTATGTATATCTAACTAATAAGTGCATTGAAGCCTAGTGTGTTCATTGACAAATATTCCTATGGGTTCGTTATCTATACTTTTGGAGCATTTATTTTATAATATTTGGTTTCGAGAGAAGCTTCCTTATGTTTGTATTTTGGTAGCCACTGGAGCAGTACTCCGCCCACACATGGCTAGATTTGATGAATTTTTAGAGTTACTAAACACTCTAATGTTATCTACTTCTCATAACACAGTCCAAATCAATAAGGACACTCTCTCCAATATTGGAACTTGTTTACAAAATGCAAAAGAAAACATTGAAATTTTGAAGCTTGAATCATAGCTACAACAAGATGAGTTCTACAAAAGACAACATTTTGAACCTATTTTTGTTCAGAACATTGAGACAGACTCCCATCAGCAACAAGTCAATAATGTTGAATTTGATTCAGATCTATTGCCCAATCAAGGAGCATATTTGCATAAAGAAGTAGAAATCCATCATACACTTCCCAAGACCATCATCATACCTTGGTAAGAACTTGTCCATAGCAGGCACATAACTGGTCTTGGATATGACAAGCATGTGTCATTTCATATTCCAGATTACTCACAGCCCATCTAGTTTCAAAGTACTGGATTTATTCATGACAATTCAACTAGATTTGTTCTAGATTCTGGTCCTCTTCCATAGTAGCAATAACATATTGTTAAATGCCAACATTGTGACAAAGTTAACCATATGAAATATCATTGTTTTGATCTTCATCCATGTGAACACTTTCATAAAACCACTCATTCTTCAAACAGATGCTTCAAAAACAAGCCTCCTGCAAGAACAAATATTCACCTTTGATGGAACGTTTCTTGGAAATGGGCTTCAATAGCCAAGAATATTGCTGAATTTAAGCTTCTGTGATACATATCAAGTTTTTGAGAATCCTTTTCAGCTAAAATCACATTATAATACTTTTGTCGACGTGTTTCGAACTAACGAGTGTGGTTCATCGTCAGGACAAGTTGAAAAACCATATCATGGTTGCATGTTAAATAGGGAGAGCAGATCTTCAAATGGCTATATTTGACCAAGAAACGACTAAATTAGACTAGGCAACTAGACTGGACCAACGACTGTATTTGACTGAGAAATGGTTAAATTTGACTGGCCAAATTGACTGGACCGAGGATAAGGGACAGGAAAAAATAATCAGCTAATTAATATGTAAGTTATTTTTGTTATATTTATTATAGAATTTGAATAAAGGTAAAGTTTGCATTTAATAATCAAGAGTATGAATCAATTAGTTATTAATAGGTCTCTTCTCTAATTATAACCATATAAATAAATCATTAGTTAATTATTATGTAAGTTATTTTTGTTATATTTTTACCAAAAATATAATTGTTTGTATTAACTACTAAGAACCCTAACCTATTAATAGACCTAAATAAACATGGATTAACCATAAAAAATTATATAAGAATTTTTTATTATTAAAACTATTTAAATAAAAACTTAAATAATAATATGGAATTATATATATATATATATATATATATATATATATATATATATATATATATATATATATATATATATATATATATATATAGTTCATTAGTTATTATGTAAGTTAGTTTCATGTTATATTTATTATCGTAGAATTAAATTGTAAGTATTAACAACTAAGATCACTAACTTATTAATAGTCTAAATTACTATTAAAACCATACTATCAAAACAAATACTAAAAATAAGGAAATGAGAAGGGAAAAAGGAAACCTGACTGGACCAAGGGAAAGGGGATGAGAAAAAATAATCAGTTAATTAATATGTAAGTTATTTTTGTTATATATATTACAAAATTTGAATAAACGTAAAGTTTGCATATAATAATCAAGAGTATGAATCAATTAGTTATTAATAAGTCCCTTCCCTAATTATAATTACATAAATAAATCGTTAGTTAATTATCATGTAAGTTATTTTTGTTATATTTATTACCAAAAAATATAATTCTTTGTATTAACTACTAAGAACCCTAACCTATTAATAGACCTAAATAAACATGGATTAACCATAAAAATTACATAATTTTTTTTTATAATTAAAACTATCTAAATAAAAACCTAAATCATAATATGGAATAATACACACACACACACACACACACACACACACACATATATATAGTTCGTTAGTTATTATGTAAGTTAGTTTCATGTTATATTTGTTATCATAGAAATAAATTGTAAGTATTAACAACTAAGATCACTAACTTATTAATAGAGTTAATTACTATTAAAACCATAATATCAAAACAAATACTAAAAAGAAAAAAATGAGAAGGGATAAAGGAATCCAAACGATATGGACGACGAGGTGGAAGAACAAAGAAGACACAGGACGAGAATGAGGGGGAGGGCAGGGACTGTGGTGGTGGGGGGGGGGGGGGGGGGGGGGGGATGGCTAGGAAGAAAGGGCAGGGATCTAGCAACTCGTAATGTTCCAGCCGTCATCTCCATTGAGATTGCTCGGGCTTTTTTTTATTTCTATGGCTTCCCTAAATTTCCGGTGATGGAAATGCACAACCTTGGCAATAACACATGCCTCCTCAATGCATACATTATGCTTAGTCTTCTCCACGTGTTTTGCCAGGGCAAAGGATCAGGTCCTCCCATGTTTTATGTCGTCTGGGTGTTCATTAATTCTCTGATTCATAGAATGACCAGTCTCACCCACATAGGGGTTCCCACAGGAGCATGGAATAACATAGACACCTTTCATGTCCTTGGGGTCAAACAGGTCTTTTACTGATCTAAGGGAGCAATGAATGTTGTTAAGGGGTCTAAAGGTTTAGGGAACATTATGCTTCCTAATAATTCTACCAATATTATCAGTGGTCCCCTGGATGAAAGGGAGATGAACCCTTGAGACTCGATATTTAGGGTCTTTCTTGACCAATGAATTCTTGTTGGCTTTGAGGAAAGCTTTTTGTTTGAGGTGCCTACTATAACCGTTATTAGCAAAAACATTAAGGAGATGAGCCTTCTCTTTATTGAGGCTCTTTTCATGAGCAGGGAAATGATGGGAGTTGGCATTAACATACTGCTCAGTATGAATTTTCTTCTGAAACACTTGATGGGAGACAGAACCATCATCATTCCTCAGAATGAGAACATCGAGGAAGGGCAGGTACCCATCAACCTCTTGATCCATAGTGAACTTTATGGAGGAGGATTGGTTGTTGAGATGATTGAAGAAAAGATCCAACTCTTCTTGGCCATGAGACCAGATGACACCTGTGTCATCCACAAAGCTCCTTGAAAGCTTAGGCAGTAGACAGGCTTAGGCCAAAGCCTTGGATTCAAAATCTTCCATAAATTTATTAGCAACAAATGGGGACAGGGGGAAGCTCATGGCAACACTACATGTCTATTCATAGAACTCACCTTCAAAGCTGAAAAATGTGGAAGTGAGACAAATCTCAACTAAACGAGCGGTATCAGGGTCCGTGAGGCAGTTGAAGACCTTGATGGCCTCCTTTATAAGAATGTAAGTGTAAAGGGAGACCACATAAAAGCTCACAAGAATGTCCCCAAGGTCAATTTTGATGCCCTTAATCTCTTCAACAAAAGGCACAGAGTCTTTGACGAAAGACTCAATGACGCCAACCAGGGATCTAAGCTTCAAGGCAAGGTATTTTTCCGAAAGGTAGGTAGGACCACCAATGGTATTGATAATGGGCCTAAGGGGAGCCCCCTCCTCACGAATTTTTGGAAGCCCATAGATCCTTGGAGTAATGGGGCTACTCTCAATGAGTTTATGACTGAAGAAACCCATAGAGCTACTAGACTTGATGGCGAGATCCACTACCCTTGAGATCTTTTTCAGGGGATTCTTTGAAAGGTTCTTGTAGCTTCCACTATTACAAAGATGATCCAGCATCTTATGGAGATAATACTCTTTGTCAAGGATGACGGAAGATCCTCATTTATCGGCTTTTAGAACCACGATATATTTATTGTGGTTTAAGGATATGAGGGCCATAAATTCATTACTGATGTTGCTACTTGGGGGCTTGGCCATCCTGAGGACAATAGTACAATATTGCCTTATAGTGTCCTTAATATTATCAGGTAAGCCGCTAATCCCAAATTCTACGTCGCAAATAATGTCTTCAACCAGGATCTTTTTAGGGGCTAGGGAAAATTTTAAACCTTTACCCAAAAGACTAAAGACCGAAGGGGGAAAGGAGAATCTAGAGTATTATAACTTATTCATATGTTAGAACTTATTCTACAGTATTAAAAATTCTTGAATTTTATTTTATCCATCATCTCACCTTGTATCTAACAAGGGGGGAAATGATGGTCATATACAAGATTCAAAGCCAAATCAAACGAGCCTAAGCCAAAATTCGCATACAAGATTCAGAGTTGTATCCAAAGACAAAGATGCCATTGACCATGCCTTTGGTTTTTGGTTAGCCTTAAAACATCTATGTGGGGTTAAGACCTCCTTTTTCAAGTTGAGCTGAATCTCCCTCTTTAAAGAATTGGGGACACTTCCTCTAGCAAAAGACTTTAGTTTCTTGCTAGTTTTGGAAGAGTTCTAGGAATTGCATTAAGAATTCTAGAGTTGGTGGTAATCCTTAAACCACCACAGGTTTTATACCTCCCTTTTCCAGGTTGAAGGTATCCCTTTCCAAAGCATTAGGGAAACTTCCTCTAGCAAAGATTTCCACTTATTTCTAGAGTTGGAAGACTTTTGGGAACTGCACTAAGCATTCCAGTTTTCATGGTCATCCTTAAACCACCACCTTATACAAACATTTCAAAGAGAACAATCATCCTAGTTCTTCCATGCATTTTTGTACATTTTGTATTACAGCTCTCTTCTTGGACTCACACATACCCCTTCATATTAAGGGGGGGAATGTCGAACACTTAATCCGCTAATGGTTATGGTGAGGAAGTTGAACAAACAAAGGGAGTTAAAGAGACCTTAGAAGATGAATCCAAGATTCACTCCAATGTATTATAAATGTATATAATTTGAATAATATTGCATTCAAGGCCGATCCTTCATATCGTTTGTTTCCCTGTGGTTGTATTTAACAATGATGAAAAAGGGGTGTGCAGAACATAACTTTATAAAAAATAAATATGTGATAAAGAGAATGTCGATAATATATTGGGACAAGCATTATCTATGCTCATTGATGTGATGACCTGGAAGGTCCAACAAGTTACCAATCAATGTCATTCTAGGCAATTACCCTAAGGAACTCTAATATGACTTTCATAAGCACAAATGAGGTTAATCAATACAGGGAATTTATTGAGGGAGGAATACCATACAACGTGGGTTCATATTGGGGAATATATATTGAGGAAAAAGTGATAAAATATATTGAGCATATATTAGGCTGTAAAGGGTTTCTATATTGAAAGGGATAAAAAATGGAGCTCAAACTTAATGAAAACAATTTAATGGGTATAAAAAAGGTTAATGAGAAAATGGATACCTACAATATCTAGTGAAAGTAGGGGTTTCTTAAATTGGGAAGATATATTGCGTTTGTATTGGTAGGAGGTTAAATAATGTGATTTTTAGAGGTATTTTGTAATGTTTAATCAAATTATGGGTATAATTTAGTATGCCACGATTGCATGTGATATGTCAGAGGTTCATTGAGTGAAGCCCCCATGTTAATCAGTTGGTCAATTAGAATGAACATAGGTGTGAAAAATCAATATATTAATACATTGAGGAAATTGGCAAGTATGGAAGACACAAAACAGAAAAGATGCAAAACCAAAATCAATAAGGTGTGTCAGAGATGTGTGGTTGTGATAATGGGTGGTGTCTACTACTCAATATATTTCATTGATTTTAAGTATACAATGTTATTCCAAGTTGAACTCTTGAGTCAATATGGTGATTTCATACCACCTTGTGTTTTCAAGCCTTGGTGGAACTGAAAATATTTGATGTAAAATTTCACTGATCAAGACTTCCATAGATAGTTAGCATAGAGGTAACTGGGTTTCCTTGAATAAAGGACAACGACAATACTTGTCGTAACAAATAAAAACAATATATGTTAAAGTAATTTATTTCTATTGAACCTTATTAATATTTTGTCGAGGCATATCATGGAATCATGATGGTATTTAAATAACAAACTAAAGGTAAAGAAAATATATCTGCCTTAAATTTAAAATTATGGACAAAATATTGATAAAGAAATAAAAATATAAAAAAACAATTATAATAATAAATGGTTTTTGTGATATTACTACTATGGATTGGTACTTCTGAGGTTTGGAATTTACAGCTGAATCACATAATGGGTCCTTATTTATTGATGAGTTGTAACAATATTGTTAACTCTTATTGAGTGCAGGTTACTAACACTTGATTGGTCGTGATACATGTTGATGACCCATACATGATGTTTTTAAAAAAGTTTGAAATGATAATATATATATATATGTGTGTTTTGACAAGATGATTGAGTAAAGCAAATATTAGCCATAATGAATGTGGATGTAGGTAAAGTTAGACAGAGTTCTGGATCCAATTCTTGCGGATTCTTGACCAGAGAAAGAAAATCATTCCATAGCGACATGTAATCACCCAGGTTAGAGGGTGGTGGAAGCATTTTGGCCTAGAAAAGGCCACCTAGGAGAATGAATACTCTATGCACGAAGATTTTATTTTTGAGGCATGATCTAGTTTACTTTGAAGGCGAGGAAATATCGAGGATGCTGTTTCACTCGAGAGGGGGAAGATGTAACACCCCTTGATAAAAAGTTGTAAATATTTTATTTTACCACAATGTTTTGGTAAATTGTGCGCCATATGAAAGGCCAAACATGGATAATAAATTTTGTTTTATTTATTTTTAAGTAATATTAACTATGATCGGCCAAAACCACAGGAAAGAGTGCTAAAAGAGATTTTCACTTACCAAACAATTAGAAGATAGTTATTCCTCTCCCTAGAGATAAATAATCTTAGTTGGGACAAGGAAGCCAAGAGGGGAGAGGGAAGAAAACCTGAGGAAACCTTGAAAAATAAATACCTAGTTGGAGGAGTTCCAAGAGAGGAAATAAAGATTTAAAATTTGAACCTTAGTCATGATGTTGTTGAGGTAGGCGAGATGTTGCCAAGTTAAGGATTCTTAAGCTGGTTAGCTAGTGGAATCTTAAACGTAAGGCTGGTGCTCAGTTAAATTTCAGACTGAGGCTAATTGGGATAATGAAAGAGGTCTTGAATAACCTGTAAATGTTACTTCTCAAACAACTTCTTTAGAAGTGTTAATTAGGTCGGGGGGAGTTCTAGTGTTCAACACCATCCTCATTAGTTGGGTGGAGCATGCTTGACCCCAGTGTTTTGCGGCTAAACCATAAATTTGTAGAAAAAATAAGTAAATTGATCTATTATTGTTTATGTTCTTCTCTTTAAAGTAAAAAGGTTCCTATCTATAAGTGATTTGAGTTATTTATTGATAATATATTACTGTAAAAGTATGAGCTTGTTTGTGTAATAATGTGTATGTACACTGTTTTCTTTAAGAATGGGAAGTTGACACATAATAGTTGTAGAATGTGTAAGATGTATAACATACTTTAAACTCAGGTTAACAGATAGGCCAAGCTGGTTGACCAAAAGCCTAGTCTAGAAGTCCTGAGATTCTGGAGAAAAGTAACTGGAATAGTTCTATATTTAGAAATGCATAAATAAATCTAAGGTTGAAGACAACCTTTTAATTACTCATAAAACTAATTATATAGAAATAGTTTCACCAAAGAATTTGTATAGCGTTGAAGAGAAAGAGCCAGGCTTACATTTGTTGAAAAATTATCATGGACTGTAAATACGCTCCATAAAATTCAGTTCAAACATCACATACCTTGGTTATGTCCATTTTTTATTTTTCATTTATTATATATATTTTTTCCTTCTAATTTGAAATTATACACTTAATAGATATTAGTAAAATCTAAGAATCCTTTACTTCAAAGCACTAAGACTTTTTACTATAAAGTACACTACCCTTACTATAAATTCACCAAGGTTACATTCTACTAAGGTATGTCCCTCAAGCTCAAGGGTGTTTGTCCCTTCTAATGCACTTAAATGCATTAAATTATTTAACACACACATGTTCGATAATCAAATATGCCTAAGTATACAAGAGATGATAATTTTAGCGGTGGTAACTTTTAAATTCTTGGTAGAAAAATGTATCTCGTAAAGGTTATTATGGATTAACTTTTCAATACATATATCACGTATGGGTCCTGTTGGAGCGCTTATATATATCGATCTTGTGGTTCTTGGGCCTTGCGCGCGGTGGTGGCCACGTCCACCTGATCCATTTGAACTCCATGTGGTCTATAGTACTTATCAAAAGGCAAAGTGGAGATGTGTTTTTCTTACCAAAGGGTGGAGATTCACGCCCTCTACCCTAACCATATGCATCAAGCTACTCCCCCCCGCCATTCATTTTTTTTCCTTTCACCACATTGAGGTGTTGTCATGCCTGCATAGCACCACCATTAATGACCTTACATGTTTGGCATTTGTGGTTCTCTATCAGGGTTTTGTAGGAGATTCCTTTCCTTACTTTGATTGGTGCTTCTTTCCGATAGAATAAAGAAGGCAAGCCTTTAAAATTGGTTATTGTGTTTGTCTACCCCTTGATATTAGTTTGAATCATGGTATTGTGTTAACAAGCCAAATATCATTGTTTGTTGATGGTATTCACGGGCTATTTCTTGTATCCACACAATTTTGACACTGATTTGAATGCGTCACAAACGTCTCCAACCATTATGCCCTTTTTTTCCATCATACATTCACTTCCACCCTATTTTATACTTAAAATTTCATCATTAGAGTTTGATAGCGTCCCCCAATACTTTCCAGTGACTTTACGATATCACCACTTCATTTTATAGGGTAAAGAAAACTTCACTGGGAGATATTCTAACCAATAATTCAGTAATTATTAGTATATAAGAATGTCTTTACATTTTCAAGCCATCTTATGAATTTGTCACAAAATGGTCTCAGTCCCTACAAAGTACACTGTTCTGATTTATTTCCATTATTAATTCACAGATTTTTTTGTTGTGTGTATTGTGTTGTCCAGACCATCTCATGTATCACTAATGGTGTATTTTGTTATTATACCAGGAAAAAGGAAATGCCCAGGCTTCTCATGACCATAGGTATAGTCTCCCTATTTTGTAAGGGTTTATTTCTTCCACACACACACACACACACACACACACATATATATATATATATATCCTGAAATTTCTTCTCACTTTTCACCATCCTTGAACCCACTGTTTACAGGTATGTCAAGGTTATGACTTGCTTGAATTTGTGTGATTGAGGGTACGTCTTCCTCATAACATCTACCCACCATGTTATAGTCATATTTTCCTAGGCTCTTTAAGTTTTGTTCAGGTGTAGTACTAAGTGAGTACCAATTGTATTCCTAAATGTTCACTGTAGAGTGGTTAGGTTTAATATTATTCCCTTTAGGGAATTGTGTTTAAGTAAGACAACCATATTGTTGGTGTATAATCTATTTGGACAACCTTAGGCTTGTATTAATACACTTTCAAAGACATGCTAATTTAACTTTAAATTTTAAGTATTAGTGTTGTGGTACGTTGATTATTTATAGTGAGCCTATATATATATATATATATATATATATATATATATATATATATATATATATATATATATATATATATATATTGGAACTCTAACCTTCGATGGTTTGTTCTTTTCAATGTGATGTTCTTCTTTTCCAAATAAAAAAATTGTTGCAACAATGAATTGTCAAAAATATAGGCTACATCGCCATGCCATAAAAAATAGCTTATAGAGAAGGAATGTTTTATATAAAAAACAATAAAATAATAGATTATAGAGAGATTCCACAATTAAAAGCAAAGGAAGGGATCGTTCCTTGGAACCTCAATGAAAAAAATAAATTCCAAAAATGGACTTGGGAAGAAACTTTCGGGAGATAGTTGCTCAGAACACTACAATCATACACTAATAGAATGGAAATTTTGTTTGCAGTAGGCCACGATGGCATACCCAATTCATGTAAAAATATACATACATACATGTATACATTCTGCTTGAGACCAAGCGATAAATGTGTTTTCACTAAGCTATAGATAAATTTCCAATAAACCTTGTTCAACACGGTAGGATACCCTCGTATAACATATTATAAAAGAAATATAAAGTAGGAAAACTACTAGCCATGCTAATTTGCCAAGGAATTATTTCTAAATTTCAAGAGGAACAAAACCCTTTGTATGGGATATTTCAATAGAGTCGATGATGGGTACCTTTGGACAAGGATAAGGTAAAATAAATAAAAACCTGAAACAATTCTTGCACAACCATATGGAACCCTTAGGTATATATCATAGGAGTATACCAATCAAAGCACACATAAACCTTCAAGGTTCATATAACTTCAAATCCAACCGAATGATAATAAAATATTGGAGATGGTTTATCTCTTACCTCTAAAACCATACTATCCATAAAACAAAATAATAACTTGTCGGAACCCTGTACCAGACACCAGTGGAGAAAGGTTACCAAAATGACAAGGAAGAAAGTGTATGAGTCAACTCGCTCAGAGAAGGAAAGTTGAAATACATGATCTAGCTTTAACCAAATGATGTTCAAACCATTTGATTCAGCGTTGGGAAAGCAACGAAAGATAACCACTGAAACGAGCCAAGTGTGGAACCCCATCAAGGAATACAACTCTAAAACCTACAACCAAAAGGGTGTTTGAGTGAGTAGCGAAAATAGAACTCTGCACTTAAGAGGTTCTTTGTTGGCCTTGAAGTATGAATAAAATTTAGTACAAACCCATGAATGGGAATTTCTTAGTCACATGACCAACTACATGAACCTAATACACTGACCCATATGCATAATAATTAGAACAAATTTTTTGTGCATATCTTAAAACATCATTACTCTTGTATATCCTCGATTCATATAAAGGAGGAAACTCGAATAGAACTTGCTACCAAGGAATAACAGTTCGTTTCGTCACTCTCAATCCTTTCGAGAAATAAATTTAATCTATAAACTTCAATGATACATGGTTAGAAGATTGGGTAAGAGTCAATAAAATATGGACAAGAATGATTGTACATTTACTTGTAGGGTAGTCGTCTAGGAGGTTAGAAACTCTATGACTTAATACAAAAAAGGACAGTTTCAGGAATGCCTCTAACAATTGAATACAATTCAAATCAAGGATAAACCCTTGAGTGTACATAGATTTACCTAATAGAACCGGAGTGGGCGTTGGAATATTAAACGAACCTTTTCATAAGATATCATTGAGAAGGTATTTCAAACAAATGGTGATTTCCCATCCCTGTATATAAATTGGTAAGATCGTAAGGAATTCATGACCAAGCTTAAAAATAGAATAACAAAAATAGTAGAAAAACCTTCACCCTAGAATGAAATAGGGAAAATTAATTTCATACTTGTTGTAAATGGAATTCTATCAACATAGAAGCCATGGAAATTGTAGAATGATGTTGTAGAGACCGCCTCACCACCGAAAGAGCCAAATGAGGTTTGTTGGTGTCGTGGGAGGGGAGGCAGTTGTTTTCATAACTGTCAGGTTTCTCCATAACCCTAGATGTAATCCCTAGGAATTTAGCTTTGTTGAACTATATAGCTAGAAGGTCAAGAAGGTGCAGGGAACAAATGTTAACACAATTCTAGTAGATTTAACCACGTCAAATATCAATCGGGTCCAAATACACTCAAAGTGATGAGACCAAAGTTTATCCATAATACCGACATCCTAACTTATAAATGATAGGATAACCCTCATGTAAACCACATGTACTTGTACACCCAAGCGAACGCAAGGCCCAAGAGTATCAATTTAATGAATATAAAAGTAAAATGCATGACCACACCTAAATATCCCTAAACCAATTAAATAATAAGGAGGAAATTTAATAGGGGACTTGGTAATGAATGTTGTTCATGTTGGAAACATTGTAAAAGACTTTAAAGAATCAGGTAAAAAAAATATCTAAACAACAATGGAGAGGCATGTTATAGAATCTATCAATGCATGAGAGGGATGCATTTTTTTCGAAATTTGCATTGTAAAAGAGATTCGCACCTCAATAGATTTTATCCCTCTCAACACAAGTTGAATTTGTGCTGAAAATGGATGTATACTACTAACTACTTATTAAAATATAAATGAAGAGATAATCACTTTATACACTTGGAGAAAATATTATTTAAACAATTTTCATCACTTCAATTTTTATATTAAATTGATTTAAACATATTGTTGTATTTAAATTTAAGAAATTATGATATATCAAAGAATTACAAGATTGATAACTTATTATTAACAGGTGCTACATATTAGCTAGTACTTGCCACTTAGTTTAAATATAACTAATTGGAATCTAAGTTATTGATAGTCTATGAGTTGATCAATTAAATCCTTCATAAAAAAAATAGAAATGAAAGTGAAAATGTTGTGGTAAAATGGTGTTTTTTGGTGAGCACCCTACCTCATTAGTTGTAATGGAACTTTATGACTTTATGGCTTTATTTCTTTGGCAGAATTTCATTCAAAATGATAACGAGAAACTTAGCTTCAAGTCAATGAGATGTTAATTCCAACTATTTGTCTCCTATAATGAGATGTCAATTCCAAGAAACTTATTTTGAACAACCATTTGTCTCCTACAAAATTCATGGACATTGTAGATGATTGATATAGAGTTGAAATAAATTGTGTTTGTAGTAATGAAAGTAGGTGAATATGGAACAAAACTTTTATTGTTATCTCTTAAATGGTATCCTATTCTAAATAAAATTGTTTTCTTTTGCAAAGTTGTAAACTACCTCTATTCATACCCATTTTATTTTTTTCATTAATACTATATTTATATCAGAGTTGATACCTAATAAAAGTGACACTCAAGTTCGTCATAATCACAAGGGTAAAATCACTTTATTGTATTTGTAAGTTTTTATTCAATTTTATCCCTCTTCTATTTTTAATTAAATCTTTTCACTTTAATACGATCCAATTATGACACTTATCGATAGCTGATATTACTTCCACGTCTTTGTAAAGGTGTCATATCCATTTTTAATACATATATCTAAAAGTAATATATTAAATATTCTGGCACCATCACGCCTTATACAATAATGTTTGGTAAAAGAACTATGACCTTCCCACTTCATGGTATTCATTTCGGTGTGTGACCCCCTTTTCTTTTTTTTTGTTTTCTCATTCTTCACCTTTAATATATTTCTTTTATGGTCACTATTTTCTATGTAAACCTAGTTAGTAACCGCTATAGTGCGTCCCCTTATATTTATCATTACACTTAAATTAATACTTTAGGCAGCATGGAAATTGACGTAGTGTGGGACGTTTTTTGGATTTCAAAACGTATTGGACAAGTGGTTGAAAATTTTTCACCATCAAATTTGACCTGTGTTATAATAAGTAAACGTACATTAAAATATTATGAACATTATAATACCTCATTCAACTATATGTACAATTTATAGTACATTATTTATGCTCCTATTTATTAAGAAACCAAACCCTTATGAACGGAAGATGGTTGGTATATGTCTCTAATTAGTATTATTTTCCCCTTTTTGTTATTTGATTGGCATTCTGAATTTTTGGGGTTCATGAGCTTGTTTAGTTATCATCAACAAATATTGGGTTTCCATTACATGTGGAATGTGCACGGAAATAGTAAGTTCACAATTCCATCCTTCTATGCATCTTTGTGCGGGAATGGGTTGCTCAAAAATGCTTATGAGCTCTCGGTGCTTGGGATGCTAAAGCGGGACTTCCAATTTTCTCCTCAACAGGGAAGTTATAAGAATTCACCAATCCCATGTGTGTTCGATGAGTATTTTCCCTAACTATTAGATTTCTATTCTGCATAATTCTTTGGAATGTTTGACTTCCCTTTTATTCGCTAGACTATTAATGTGTATTTCCCTAGACTGAATGTTTGATTTCTCTCATTATTATTTCTCACTCTCTATTTACATAAAGTAATGAAAGCGTTTTAGGGATAACTGTAAAGCGATCTACTCTTGGAAAGTCTTCGCCATTATTTTGGATATAACATGAATAAGAAGTTAGATACATGTTTGATTATCGTTAGATATATTTTTTGTTAGTGTTTCATAGTTACACATAAATGATTCATTGTTCTTTCACTTGGAGAGAAAATTTTGGGCATAACTCTCTATGTTGATTGGTTAAAGAAATGCATTAGCTTTTATTTTGGACTTGTAAAGCTTTAGGTTGATATGATTCATTGTTCTTTCATGTTGGACTAGAGAGAGAATTTTGGGCATAATTGTCTACTGTTCACAAGGTCAAAGGTATTAGCTTTTATTTTGGACTTGTAAAGCTTTAGATTGATGATACTTCACACCTGAAATAAACATTTGGCAATTGATAATTATGTAGTCATTGAGTTAAGTTCCAACTATTTTTGAGGAAGGCTTTCCTTACCCTAAAACTCGAGGCTTATATTGGAGTTTCAAAGAAATAGAAATTGATAACTCCTTTGTATCCATTTATTTAATTTCTCCAATGTGTGTGGAGGGGGATATTCAATACACTCAACATTTGTGAAAACGAGGTATTTCTCTGCTCAATTTCTCCAATGTATGTGCAGGGCGATATTCAATGCACTCAACATTTGTGAAAACGAGGTATTTCTCTTAACTGAGCAGAGGTTGTAGTTTTTTTTGTTGGTAGAGGTTGCAGTTTTTAGTTGGCATCTTGCACTTTATGAAACAGTTTGGAAAGTGGTTGTCTAATTAGGGAGGTTGACATTTCTAAATTTACTTAGAACGTAAAATGAAGGGCATCCAAAACAGTTTGGAAAGTGGTTGTCTAATTAGGGAGGTTGACATTTCTAAATTTACTTAGAACGTAAAATAAAAAGCATCGAAAATGTAAAAACGTCATGAAATTTTTGTTTGACAGGCAAAAAAGATTTGAAATTCTAGGCCTGCTGTCAGCGAACCAAATGTCTCATTTTATGGCTGGTATGATTGTTAACCTCAAGCTTATTTATGGAACCCGCTTAATATTTCATGATTTCCTTTGTAACGAGGAAAATGGTAGGCCAGTGAGCTAAGAAGAGGAAGTCTTGTGGACTTTATTGAAGTGAATGGATATGAGACACGTCCTCTTTACCCATGTGATTTTCACATGCTTCCCAGTACTGCCATCTAGGAATGGTGAGGATTAGTTTTGTTCCTCTGGGAGTGGAGATTTTTTTTCCAAAACCCTAACCTTGGTATCAAAAATCATAACCCACTCCACTCGATTTTCCTTGCTAGGTGAAAGGTGTCATGTATTCATAGCACCACCGAGAGTGGTAAGGGAATGTCGATATTTGGGAGTTTCCTTACCAGGTTTCCTGATACCACATTCCCGCTCCCAGTCTACGCAAGCTCTAGAAGAATACTGGTATGGTTGAATAGTCGGATCTAGGAGTTTATATATATATATATATATATATATATATATATATCACCTTAACGCAAACATTTATTTAAAACATAACTATACGAAGATCAAATGCAACCTCTTTTAACGCAAACATTTATTCAATGTTGAAATATAATTTCAACCGCGTTCGTTCGTTTGTACAATGCCGAAACCGCTCCTCCAAACCACCTAAACTTATCGTATTGCTTTTGGTCACAAAGTAGTTTCCGTATAATCGAGCCTGATAAAATTATACTCAGCCACGTGGTCCTCTATATACGTCAGCAGGACTGACATTTCGGAGCCTAAAGTTCAGCGTGAAGTGGGATCTCGATATTCATTCCAGCCGTCCGATCGCCTTCAAAATTCTCTGTCGTCCATCATTCAACCTGCATACGAGCCAACATTAAATTATGCGTGGAGTAAAATTCAAGTTTCGTTGACCGCAGGTTTTTATTAATGCATTTAATAAATCCTCATAAGTGTAGGTAGAGTATTTAAGTTTTATATACGACATATATTATTATACATCAAAACGTGTTATAGTTTTTTTTGTTGGGGCGTTGACCATTGTAAATGAAATGAAGCAGCAGAACACACGCGCGGGTGAATAAAAAGAAGGAATGAAGACTTGTGAACGGTGTGGGGAGCATAATGCACAGCAGTGCAAAACATATGAATAACCAGGGGTTGAAAGGTATTTTTGTGTGTTGCTCAAACGAATGGAAGAACGCACAGTAATATGAATGACTGTGAATTTTTATTTTTGAAAATGAAATGCAATATAAAAATTTTACAGCATATGTAAAAATTGTTTTACAGCAGTATGTGTAAAATAGTTTTACACCAGTAAATGTAAAAGGGGTTTTACAGTAGTAAATGTAAATGGGTTTTTACACACCAGTAGTGTAAATTCTCAGGTGGAGACAGAGTTTTGTTGAATGTATTTTTGGTGAATCCCTCTCAGTAAAGAGGATGAATATGTATCAGACATTTTGTTTTAATGAATAGAAATCCTTTTCTGGGTATGTAATACTCTGTTCTCAGTCATTTCTTTTAAGCTTCCCTGTGCAAAAGATCCTGTGGAGAAAAGGAAACAGAGCATTGCCTCTGTGTGTTGAGTTTTATTTGTGTGTTTTTGGGATTTTACCAGAAAAATCCCCAACAGTGGTATCAGAGCAGGCTTAGGCTCTTTGAAGGTGTTCAAGAAGCTGAAGGGAGGAGTCTTTTGTTGCAGCAGTAAATCTTCTCCAGCAAAGTGAAGTCTCAGGCAAAAGATTCAGGTATTCCTCAAAGTTTTCCTTTTGTTACTGCTGAAACAGTCAGTGTTTTAAAATACACAGTCAAGAAATTGAAGCATAGTTGAGGATGCAAGGAATGGCTAGCACCAGCACTAGCATGGGTATGTTTAACACCCAGTTCCCACAGTTTAATGGGAAGAACTATGACTACTGGTCAATAACCATGAGAGCTTTATTTGTCTCACAAGATCTATGGGAGCTTGTTGAATCTGGGTTTGAAGAACCAGCAGATGAAAATCAATTTAACAACTTAACTCAGGCAGAGAGAGATCTGCTGAAGAGCAATAGGAAGAAGGATGCAAAAGCCATTGTATTGTTGTATCAAGCAGTGGACCAGAGTGTGTTTCCAAGGATAGCAGCAGCTAAGACATCCAATGAAGCATGGCAAACCCTCAAAACAGCCTATCAAGGCATGGAGAAAGTAAAGACAACAAAACTACAGTTGCTGAGGAGAGATTTTGAAAATCTGAGCATGAAGGAGTCAGACACCATTGACTCATTTTTCACACATGTAATTGGTCTGGTCACACAGATAAGGACTCATGGAGAAACCCTTGAAGAAAGGAGGATTGTGGAGAAATTATTGAGGGTCTTACCCTCAAAGTTTGATGTGATTGTCACCACCATAGAAGAGACAAAGGGTCTCTCAAACTTTTCAGTTGATGAGCTTCATGCATCACTGATAACACATGAGCAGAGGTTGAGTAGAAATGAAAACTCATCTCTAGAGCAAGCCTTTAAGACCCAGATGTCTTTTGGAAGAGGAAGAGGTCAAGGCAGAGGAAACAAGAGAGGAAGAGGCAGAAGCTAGAACAGAGGTGGAAGGAACAGTCCAGCAAATGCTCAAGGAAGAGGCAGCAATCCAAATCAGAACCAAGGCCAAGGCAGCAGCCAACAAAGAGGACAACATCATGCTCAAGGACAAAGGTATGAAAAATCCAATGTCCAATGCTATTATTGTAAAAAATATGGGCATTATGCCAGTGAATGTAGGAAGAAGCAACATGATATAAGTAATAGACAAAATGCAAATGTCACTAGAGAAAACATCAGCCAAGATAATGTGTTGTTAGCTTGTAACATGGCTGAAACAAACAGTGAGGAAATATGGTTTTTAGACTCAGGTTGCAGCAACCATATGACAGGAAACATAGCTCTCATTTTTGCCCTAGATAAAAATGTGAAATCAGAAGTCACACTAGGAACTGATAGCAAAATTTCTGTTATGGGAAAAGGAGAAGTAAAAATATTTACAAAGCAAGGAGAAAGGAAAACCATAGCAGATGTCTACTATGTCCCTGGAATGAGATGTAACCTCTTGAGTATTGGACAACTTGTTCAAAAAGGTTACAATGTTTTCTTTGTGAATGATGTATGCACCATCATGGATATAGCACCCAGCAAACGATGCATTGCTGAAGTGAAGATGACAAGGAACAGGATGTTCCCTCTTAGAATAAGAGCAGATTTGAAAAACAAAGGAGAAATTGCAGCAGTCACCCAAGAGGCTTTCCAAAGCGTGCCAAAGGATGAAAATTGGTTGTGGCACTTGAGATTTGGACATCTCAATTTTGGAGGTCTTAATTTGTTGAGTAGAAAAGGAATGGTAAGAGGATTACCATTGATAGAGAAACCGGACAGCCTTTGTGAAGGTTGCATTTTGGGGAAACAACATAGAGAAAGTTTTCCATCAGGTAAAAGCATAAGGGCAAAGGCACCCTTAGAGATCATCCACTCAGATTTATGTGGACCAATGCAAGCTCCATCATTAGCAGGCAACCAATATTTCCTAACATTTATTGATGACTTTACAAGAAAAACTTGGGTATATTTTCTTAAAAACAAAAGTGAAGTGTTTGAAAAATTCCGAAATTTCAAAGCACTTGTGGAGAACCAAAGCAGGCTGCATATAAAAGTTTTCAGAACTGATAGAGGAGGTGAGTATATCTCCAAGGAATTCCTACGATTTTGTAGAGAAAATGGAGTTCACAAACAGTTTACAGCTAGGTATACCCCACAGCAAAATGGAGTTGCTGAAAGGAAGAATAGGACCATCATGGATATGGCGAGGAGCATGTTGAAGGCAAAGCATTTGCCAAATGATTATTGGGCTGAAGCTGTAAATTGTGCAGTGTATATTTTGAACAGGTGTCCTACAAAAGAAGTGTTGAACAAAGTGCCAGAAGAGGCATGGAGTGGGAGAAAGCAAAGAGTCACCCACATGAGAGTTTTTGGATGTGTGGCCTATGCACACATTCCAGATCAGCTAAGGAGGAAGCTGGACAACAAAGGGGAGAAATGTATCTTCATTGGATACAGTGAGGAATCCAAAGCTTACAGGTTGTATATCCCATCTACCAAGAAGTTTTTTGTCAGCATAGATGTTCAATTCATTGAAGAGGAAGCTTGGGATGGAAGCAACAAGAAAACAGTGACTGTTAAAAACTGTTTGTCTCATGATGGAGATGATGAGGAGGTGGCTGAAATGCATCCCCAAACTGTAGCACCAACACAAGGACATCAAGGGACACCATTGAAGATAAATGAAAGTGCTTCTCCAAGCACATCACAAGGAGGAAATTCAAGTGCATCTTCAAGCACTTGCACACCAAATGAAAGAGGTAAGAAGTTTAGAAATCTAAGTGATATTTATGAAGAAGGAATGAATTCCTTATTTTCCTTGTATTGTCATGTTGATGATCCTATTCATTTCGAAGATGCAATTAAAGATAGGAAATGGATAGAAGCTATGGATGAGGAGATGAATGCCATAGAGAGGAACAAAACATGGGATTTGGTTGAGCTACCAAAAGACAAAGAAGTCATTGGAGTGAAATGGGTTTACAAGACCAAGAGCAATGCTGAAGGTAAAATAGAAAGACACAAGGCAAGGTTGGTTGTCAAAGGATACAAGCAACAATATGGGAGAGATTATGAGGAGACTTTCGCACCGGTTGCAAGAATGGAAACCGTGAGAGCAGTGCTGTCCATAGCAGCACAAAACAAATGGAAAGTCTACCAAATGGACGTGAAGTCGACATTCCTAAATGGAGTGTTAATGGAAGAGGTTTACATTGAACAACCTCTAGGCTATGAGAAGAAATGTGAAGAGCACAAAGTGTGAAAATTGAATAAAGCTCTTTATGGGCTGAAGCAAGCACCAAGAGCATGGTACAGCAGGATAGATTCCTATCTATTGGATAATGAATTTGACAAGTGTGAAGGAGAACCCACCGTCTACATCAAAGAAAAAGATGGTAAAATTTTAATTGTTGTCTTATATGTTGATGATGTTATTTTCACAGGTAATGATGATCAGCTCATTGAGAATTTTAAATCAGTCATGAAAGAGGAATTTGAAATGACTGACATGGGTTTCTTGAGATACTTCTTAGGCATAGAAGTAGATCAAAATGAAAAAGGAATTTTTATCTCACAAGCTAGATATGTAAATCAAGTGTTGGGCAGATTTAACATGCAAGAATGCAAAACAACGATCACTCCCACAGTAATGGGATTAAAACTCAACAGAGAGGACAACAGCAAGGATTTTGATCCTAGTTTGTACAAGAGTATTGTTGGCAGCCTTATATATTTAACAGCTACTAGGCCTGACATTATGTTCGCTGTTAGTTTAATTTCCAGATTCATGGAGAGGCCAAAGGAAGCACATTGGCAGGCAGCGAAAAGAATTCTGAGGTATGTTAAAGGTACCAAAAGGTTTGGAATTTTATATACTACTTCAGAATGTTCAAATTTAGTTGGATACACTGATAGTGATTGGGCTGGAAGTGTAGATGATTAGAAAAGCACTTCCGGTTATGTTTTTCATATGGGTTCAGAAGCCATTTCATGGGCTTCTAAGAAGCAGTCCATTGTAGCATTGTCTACAGCAGAGGCTGAATATGTGGCAGCTACAGTAGCAGCATGTCAAGCAGTTTGGATGAGAAGAATGTTGAGGAGCTTAGGCCAAGAGCAGGCAAAAGCGACAGTGATTTTTTGTGACAATAGCTCAGCTATTGCATTGTCAAAGAATTCAGTGTTTCATAAGAGAACAAAACACATTGATACAAGGTTTCACTACATCAGAGAATTGGTGAACAATGGAGAAATTGTCCTAGAACATTGCAGGACTCAAGAACAAGTAGCAGACATTTTGACAAAGCCATTGGATCAGAAAAGCTTTGAATTTTTGAGAAAGTGTTTGGGTATGACTGAATGCCCAGCAGTTGAAATTAAAGGGGAGTGTTGAAATATAATTTCAACCGCGTTCGTTCGTTTGTACAATGCCAAAACCGCTCCTCCAAACCACCTAAACTTATCGGACCGCTTTTGGTCACAAAGTAGTTTCCGTATAATCGAGCCCGATACAATTATACTCAGCCACGTGGTCCTCTATATACGTCAGCAGGACTGACATTTCGGAGCCTAAAGTTCAGCGTGAAGTGGGCTCCCGATATTCATTCCAGCCGTCCGATCGCCTTCAAAGTTCTCCGTCGTCCATCATTCAACCTGCATACGAGCCAATATTAAATTATGCGTGGAGTAAAATTCAAGTTTCGTTGACCGCAGTTTTTCTTATTAATGCATTTAATAAATCCTCATAAGTGTAGGTAGAGTATTTAAGTTTTATATACGGCATATATTATTATACATCAAAACGTGTTATAGTTTTTTTGTTGGGGCGTTGACCATTGTAAATGAAATGAAGCAGCAGAACACACGCGTGGGTGAATAAAAAAAAGGAATGAAGACTTGTGAACGGTGTGGGGAGCATAACGCACAACAATGCAAAACATATGAATAACCAGGAGTTGAAAGGTATTTTTGTGTGTTGCTCAAACGAATGGAAGAACGCACAGTAATATGAATCACTGTGAATTTTTATTTTTGAAAATGAAATGCAATATAAAAATTTTAATGAATGTAAATGGGTTTTTACACACCAGCAGTGTAAATTCTGAGGTGGAGACAGAGTTTTGTTGAATGTATTTTTGGTGAATCCCTCTCAGCAAAGAGGATGAATATGTATCAGGCATTTTGTTTTAATGAATAGAAATCCTTTTCTGGGTATGTAATACTCTGTTCTCAGTCATTTTTTTTAAGCTTCCCTGTGCAAAAGATCTTATTTGAGTTTTATTTGTGTGTTTTTGGGATTTTACCAGAAAAATCCCCAACATTCAAAACATACCTATACGCAGAGGTTATGAAAGTATCCAATCAATCTGATTTGTCATTCAGATCTTCATGTACAAACCAGGAAGACAGGAAATAAAATTAATCCTTCCACACACAAAATGAAGAGGGAAGTCTGTGATCACTGGTTTGAAGCCGGACCGGGAACACCTAGAAGATTACGAAACAATTGTGATGTACAGAACGATGACCCATCTGTTCTAACAACTCCAGGAGACCTGTGCCGTATTATATTCTTGATCAATAATCAAATGAAAATTTAGGGGATCCATGCTATATTGTATTCTTGGTGAATCATTAAATGAAAATTCAAGTCCTCAGTCAATCTTGATAGTCAGTCATACAAAGCATCCTAAGCGTGGATATTTGGTAGATTACGACAACCGATCTGTTCTAACAAGTCCAGCCATATTGTGTTTCTTGGGCGATCATTAAATGAAAATTTAGGGGACACGTGCTATATTGTATTCTTGTTGAATCATTAAATGAAATCTTGATAGTGAGTCATACATTCCAGCGGATAATTTTCCGACAGCTGATAATTTTTGGTGGCATATTCTAGAACAAGAGGGCTAGTTCAAGACCTAGAACAAGAGGGCTAGTTCAAGACGGCCCGGAACATTACAACAGTACAAGGCGAGGGAGTTACCAAGTGGGGAAATGATTTTTTCACATTTTTCAAAAATACTTTAAAATTTGATATTAAAAAAATAAAATTAATTAATTTTACTTAATTATAAAGAAAAACATTCATGAAATGCTGAAATGAATATGGCACTGCAGAAACATTCCTGAAATACTCAAATAAATATCAACGCACGCTTTTTTTCTTATCCTCTCTCTTAGTAATTTTTTCCACACTCTGACTCTGGATAAGCATTTCTTGAGATATTCGTGATCACTAGTTTAAGACGACCCGGAACATCTCGAACAATAAAAAGTAAAGGGGGCGTGCCCCGGATGTCCAGGAGCGATTAGCGCGCCTTCTTATTCTTCACACTCTCAAATTTATTTCCCAGCCGCCCAACTAGGGGGGATCAACCTTCATAAGAATTTCTTGCAGTATACGCTAGCTAAGACCAAGTTTGGGATGGCTAGCCCCGCCTATATATAGAGTGCCATTCGTGGTATACAACATCAAATAAGCTCAACTGCAATTCCATCGTTGTATTGTGCTGTTTTATAGTTGTGTTTAATTACTTGGTGGTGGACGTTGCAATGGGGGCAAGAACATTAGCAGTTTCGATTTATGTTACAGCAATACTAGCGTTAATATTTAACGTTTGTCTTCAAGGTAAGGTTACAGTAATCCATTGACTGCATTGCATCGTATTTTATGTACGTAAATGAGTTTAGATATGGTAAAGAAATATTTGATATCATAAAGAAATATTTTTTGGTTTCTGTAAGTGCAGGAGCTACGGGTGCGACGTTTGTGATCAAGAACCAGTGTTCATACACGGTATGGGCCGCAGGAATTCCCGTAGGTGGCGGTCAAGCGTTGGGGCAGGGTCAATCATGGAGTGTTGACGTGCCCGCAGGAACAAGCTCAGGCAGATTTTGGGGACGTACGGGATGCTCCTTCGATGCCTCTGGTAAAGGAAGCTGCAGCACTGGTGACTGCGGTGGCGTGCTCAGCTGTACGCTCTCGGGACAGTCTCCTACAACGCTGGTTGAATATACTCTGAATGGGGGCAACAATCAAGATTTCTATGACATCTCTGTAATTGACGGTTTCAATGTCCCTCTCTCCCTAACTCCCTCCGACGGTAGCTGCTATGCACCCACTTGCAAAATGGACCAGTGCCCAGATGCCTACCTATATCCCAGTGATAACACTAAAACCCACGCTTGCGCTTCTGGTACTAATTACAACATTATATTCTGCCCTTGATTAGAAGTCTATCATACTGAATTCTCTGGTCGTTACATAAAATCCATCGCTAGTAAACCGATTTCTATGTAGTATCATACCTATAATAAGAGCATTACAATCATGTTGATTGTATTCTCATATTTATAATAAGAATACCATTGCGTGCATGGTTGCAAGAAGTTCTATCCAGTTCTATGCTATAAATGATTTTATAGATGTTAAAGTAAATAATTATGGATGATTTTATAAATGTTAAAGTAAGGAAATGATTATATAAATTATGCAAACATTTATTCGAAACCTAATTATACGAAAGATTAAATCAAACCTCTTTAACGCAAACATTTATTCAAAACTCAAACATGCTAAGACCTTGCGAAAGTTTACAATCAATCGTATTTGTCATTCAGATTTTCATGTCCGAACCAGGAAGACAAGAAATAAAATTAATCCTTTCATACAGAAAGTGAAGAGGGAAGTCTGTGACCACTAGTTTCAAGACGGGCCGGGAACACCTAGAAGATTACGAGTTGCGGAAATTTGGAAGTAATTTTAATTTGGAAGTATATTGTACTTTTGGAGACCTCTACCATATTTAATCATTAAACCCCATCCCTTCTGTGCTATATTGTATTCTTGTAGACCTTTGCCAAATTGTAATCATTAAACGCCATCTCTTCTGTGCTATATTGTATTCTTCGAGACCTGTGCCATATTGTATTCTTGGTCAATCATTAATCGAAAAATTTGGGGACCTGTGCTATATTGTATTCTTGGTCAATCAACAAACTACATTTCTCAAACCATTCCAGGACACCTGTGCTATATTTTATTCTTGGTCAATCAATAAACTAGATGTCTTCTAACCATTCCAGGACACCTGTGCTATAGTGTATTCTTAGTAATCAATAAACTACATGTCTTCTAACCATTCCAGGAGAACTGTGCCATATTATATTGGGTGATACATATTTCCCAGTTCACAGTTAGATTTAAACAAATATATTATCTAGAGATGGGCATATACAGCCAGACAGTATTGATGAGCTTATTATCTGTTATATATTACTTACCATTATATTCTTCATCCATATTTACATGAAAATTTGGTGGACCCGTGCTATATTGTATTCTTGGTCAATCGTTAAACGAAAATTTAGATCTCATTCCATCTTGATAGTCATTAATACACTCTACCCGTTAGATACAAGCCAAGTGGATCGCTGGCCAACCGACCGCCATATATAGAGTCTCTTCTGAACTGCAACTCATTGTATTGTAGTAGTGCCACTTAACTTGCTGGCTGGTGGTTGCAATGGAGGCTAGAACTTTATCAGTTTTGATTTCTTTTATAGTAACAACTCATTGTATTGTAGTAGTGCCACTTAACTTGCTGGCTGGTGGTTGCAATGGAGGCTAGAACTTTATCAGTTTTGATTTCTTTTATAGTAACAATTGCATTAGTATTAAATCCTTATCTTCAAGGTAAGGGGCTGCGGTCATGTACATTATAAACAAGGATTGCAAGCAATGGTAGTCCCTGCCGATTTGAACGGAGATCAAGAAAATTGCCAAATTTGGCTAGGAGATCTGAGTGGATCATTATTTATTAAAATTAAATTTGTGAAACAAAATATATATTGTGTTAAAAGCATGCACAGTTTTATTAGATTATTGTAAGAAATATTTAAATTTTAACGTCGGTCTTTCAACGTCGGTCTTTCCAAATAAAGTTCAAACATGTAGAGCTCTATCCACTTTCAAAATCGTTAAAATAATTAATTAGTCTCTCAATTTAAAGTTTTAATGTGCTGCTTTATTATTCCCAATTTTTCATATATTTCGTTGCAGCCATTGGCAGCGGGCAATAGTTACTGAAGACGAGTTAGAAAAAGATCAAGAATGGGAAATGCAAAACCATTCAGTAAATAGATCAACTTTTTTGTCGACAGAGCGTTATCATGAAAACCAATCTTCTGGTAACATTCTTCTTGAGATTCAGCTTTATTTTTATTAGTTAAAATTAATTCAATGACGAATTTTAAAAATATTTTAAAATTCAAAGAATAAAAGTGAACACAATTACATTAAAATTGAAAGGCTTTGCAGGGAAGCTTTCACATTCCACCTTCCTCGCATCCATTTATCTATTTATTTCCAGCGATTTGTCTAACTGATTGTATTTGTATAGGAGCCAAAGAAAAAGGCAAGATGGTTATCGCTGGAGTAAATATGGCCAGCAGTAAGAATAACCCTTTTTCACGTTAATTATCCCTCTCAATTTTCTATAACATTTACAGAGTATTTTTCAGGCTTCAGCGTTTTAATAAATATGTGAATTCAAATCATTGTTTCAATTTGTACCAATTACCTTGTCTGAGCAAACCGGCCGATGCTCGAAGCACCAAACATACTCTATAAAGTTGCCTAGAGCCATATATATGTCCGGCTATTGCTTCAATATGCTCTTTCTGCTTCGTCCATGGTTGCATACGAATTTCTTTGGCATAATCTTAAACCGTTCCGGAGTATGCTCTCTCTGCTTAGTCCATGGCTGCATACGAATTTCTTTGGCATAATCTCAAACCGTTCCAGAGTATGCTCTCTCTGCTTCGTCCATGGCTGCATACGAATTTCTTTGGCATAATCTCTCAAACCGTTCCAGAGGCTCGGTGACCTTCCTCAGGCTTGGCTTGTGGCTATGGTTGTGGCAATATTGTGTCCAATGCCAGGGAGGTGACAGACATGCAGCTTGCCACAACGCTATCCATTGCATTGGAGTGGTGCCTTTCGAACACCAGGGAGGTGACAGACATGCAGCTTGCTACGACGTTGTCCATTGCATTGGAGTGGTGGCTTTCTATATATATTATAATGAAGTAAGAAAACATTAAATGTATCTTAAGTAATGCTAAATTACAAGTTAGCATTAAATTGGTATTCCAGTGAAATTTGAAAGGATTATCGTAAGTTTTAATAAAATCAGACTTTTTCCCTCGAATAAAAGGTTCAAATAAGAACTTCGCATACAAATATGTTTGATGAAATATTTCTGCTGAAACATTGGTTAAAAGTTAAAAATAATAATTAGCCGAAGCAATTTAATGCTAGGTAAATGCTCATCGATTGCAATAGTTCCTACGCCACCAAAGGCAAGGACTAATAAAAGATCAGTTTTTAAGATGTCATAAATATTTGAGTTTAGGCTTTTGTGATGTAATATAATTTTTATTTGGTTCCATGCTAGCTAGTGTGGCGATGCATTCAGACATTTGATGAATAGCCACACTAGCAGACTCAAAACGTGGACTCCGAAAAACGTGTGTAAATGTGTTAGAAAAACTACACAAATGAATCTAGCTAGTAAAAGTTGAACACACGGCTTTGCAGATAAAAACACTAAAAGAAAATCGAAAGAACAAAAAAATGATTCATTAGAAAATAGGTTACAATGCTCATGATATAGCATTACTGGGTGAAGATCCCAAGGTAATGCACCATAGTCGTGATCAATGAGAAGACTCAACACCTACAACAAGTTACGGAGAGAACTAAGTTGCGGAGCAAATTAGGAAGTAAATCATGCAGAAGAACTAACCAGTTGCGGAGTTAAAGAAGGAACAAGTCAGGGAGTAAATTATGCAGAAGAACTAACCAGTTGTGGAGTTAAAGAAGGAGTAAATCATGCAAAAGGAATCGTGCATGTAGTCTCATGCTCTAACTAAAAGTCCGCATGTAGGTGTGTAGTACTTCCAACACCCCCCCCAGAACACCACTATGGGGAAAAATAGAAAATGGGCCCTGGAAACTAAGGCTAAAGGTCACCAAAAATACAGTGCAACTTGCACTAAAATTGAGGAAAGAGGGAAAACCTCGTGGGAAAGACCCCCCCTCAAAATACAATGAAATCAAAATAAAAGAGGAAGAAAAGATAGTTGCTAAGCAATTATGTCCTTCACTCCAAGATGATCGCGCAGAGAGCGAAACTTCTACTCATTGAATGTTTTGGTGAAGGTGTCTGCAGTCTGTTCTGCTGAAGGACAGAATTGCAAATAAATGACTCGATCATGTACTAAGTCTCTGATGTAGTGCATATGGATCTCTATGTGCTTCGTCCGTTGTCGCTGTACTGGATCCCTGCAAAATTTGAGAGTGCTCTGGTTTTCACACTAGATGACAATGGGCTGGTGGAACTGGATGCCCAACTAAGTGAGGAAGTGTTGTAGCCACAGAGCCTGAATGGTGATGTTGACTACTCCTCTATACTCGACCTCGGCTGAAGAGAGAGCAATAGCAGCCTGCTTCTTGCTCAACTAAGAGATAGGGCCAGATCCTAGACTGAGTGAATATCTGGAGGTGGACTTGCGATCAATACTGTCACCCGCCCAATCAGAATCAGTGAAGCCAAGGAGATTCAATGCAATGCCTGCTGCATAGTGAATCTCGAAGGTGATGGTGCCCTGCACATATCGGAGGATGCGCTTGGCAGCATTCCAATGTAGCTCATGTGGCGCGTGCATGTATCTGGAAATTGTCCCTACTGCATATGAGAGATCTGGTCTAGAGTGGGTGAGGTACAATAAGCTCCCCACTAGCTGTCGGTAGAGAGTGCTATCAACTAATGGAGTGTCACCTCCATCCTCAAGGCGGACCCCAGATAGAAAAGGAGTCGGTGCTGGCTTGCAGTCAGTCATGTGAAATCTCTCGAGGAGATCCCGTGCATACTTTTCCTGAGAGAGTTTGATGCCTGTGGCATCCTGGCTGATCTCAAGACCAATAAAGAAGTGTAATATACCCATGTTCATCATCAAGAACCTATCATGCAAGGCCCTCTTGACTGTAGCAGTGGCTGAAACCGAGCTGCCGGTAATCAGGAGATCATCCACATACAAAACTAAGATAAGAAGAGAATCATGTGTCCTGAGCATGTAAACATTCGGATCAGACTTACATCTTTCGAAGTTTTGTGATAAGAGAAAAGAATCCATCTTCGCATACCAAGCTCTCGGGGCCTGCTTAAGGCCATAATGAGATTTCTTCAATCCGCAGACCAAAGATGAATCGTGAATGAAACCATGTGGCTGCTCCAAGTAAATCTCCTCTGATAGGTCTCTGTGAAGAAAGGCATTCTTCACATCCATCTGATGTACTTCCCATCCCTGGGCAGCCGCAATGGCAAGTGTAAGGCGTGTGGAATCCATCTTTGCTACTGGAGTAAAGGACTCGTCATAATCAATGCCATCCACTTGTTGGAAGCCTTTGGCTACTAGCCTTGCTTTCCGTTTGGTGATTTGCCCATCTGCAGCACTCTTGGTCCTGTAGACCCATTTGCATCGGACAAGTTTCCTTCCTGAAGGGAGGGGGACCAAATCCTAGGTCTGGTTCTCGAGGAGGGAGTTATACTCCTCCTCCCTGGTGGACTCCCAAGATGGATGCCCTACAACCTCAACATAAGACTATGGATCAAAAGACTGAACCAAATGACAATGCCAGGATGGCGATGGTTTAGTGGCAGTGAGGACAAGAGGAGGCTCAATAAACTCTAAGCTAGTCCTCTGCAGATCAGAATTATCCCCCACAAGACCATTTCTAGCAGCTGGGTGGTCTTGTGCATATATCTCACGTAAGCTCCTTGTTCTCTGATTTATGACAGGGAAATTTGATTCACTGCTGGAAGCCCAATCTGGGCTTGGATGTGGATCATCATATGCATGCACTGGATTTGTATCTGAAGACTCTGTCTTTGCATCTGCATGCTCTACCGCGGCATCTGCAGGCTCTATATCTGCATCTGAGTGTACCGAGTCATCATCTCGGACATGAGGTAGATAAAAGGTGTCTGCATGCGGCAATTGAGGTGCATGCGAGAGACTTTCCTTAAATTTGACACTTCGCTCAATGATGAGCTTGTCCGTAGAGGAAATTAGGAGTCGATATCCCTTCACACCATCAAGGTATCCAACAAAGATGCACTCAATGCTCCGTGGATCAAGAGCTTTCCTCTTTTTAGAGGGGATCCTGGCCCATGCTCAAGTGCCGAAAACACGGAAGTGGGTGACCTCTGGTTTAGTGCCGCTCCACACCTCAAAGGGGGTCTGATCCTTGACAGACCTATGAGGAGATTTGTTCTAGATGTAGTTAACACAATTAAGTGCTTCAACCCATAGCTTATGAGGCAATGACTTAGCATGCAACATGCAGGAAGCCATCTCTTTGAGAGATTGGTTATTTCTCTCAGCAACTCCATTCTACTGCGGAGTGTATGGAAATGTGTACTACAACTGTATGCCGGACTCAAGGCAAAGGTTCTAAAGTGCTGTGTTAACATATTCCCCCCCATTGTCTGTACGGAGGGCTTTGATCTTTCTCTCTAACTGTGTCTCAACTACTGCTTTGAAATCTTCAAAGTGCGCAAAAACTTCAGATTTGTTCTTGAGTAGTTACACCCAAGTATACCGTGAGAAATCATCAATAAATGTAAGCACATGCCTTGCTTTGTTGATGGAAGGATGAGGAAAAGTCCCCATGAGATCGCTATGGATCAGATCTAGAGGAGAGGATGCTTTGTGAGTCTTGCCAATGTCAAACTTTTCTCTAGGATGTTTACCAAGGACACACCCTTCACAAACTCCTTTGGAGAAACTAATATTTGGCAAGCCTTCCACCATCTCATGCTTCCTTAGCTAATGTATATACCTGTAATTTAAGTTACCAAACCTCTCGTGGCAAAGCCTACTACTATCATCAGCATGTGTAAGCAATAAGGAGGATTCAGATTCAATAAATTTAGAAAATGTATACAGTCCAGCTCCATTGTTTATCTCACCAGTTGCAATTTTGGAGCTGCTATGTAGGTCATATATGTTCACTGCATCTCGAGTGAATTCCACTCTCTTTCTGGTGCTGGAATGAGTGATCTGATAAACTAAAAGCAGGTTTACCGAAAGTTTTGGAATATGAAGCACATCTTCAAAGCTTCCGTGTAAAAGTTCCACTCTACCTTTTCCGGTGACCTCAATAGGTGAGTCATCTCCCATGAGGATGGGAGGTCCTTTGCATGCATCCAAAGAGGAATAGACTTCCTTTGCAGTAGCCATATGATGTGATGCACCAGAATCTATAATCCATGCATCAGGGGAAGAATTAATTGCAACTAAAAAATGAAAATTGTTACATTTCCCGTGTGGCGGATCCTCAGTTTTCTTCTTGGCGCCCTGAGGGATGTGGTCCCCAAGGTTGTGCTTCTGAAGGATTTCTACCATTTGGTTAATTTGTTTCTTCATGCAAGAGGATTCTGGATGGAATCCTCTTTGACAGTAGGTGCATCTATTTCCTTTCTTCCCTTTCTCATTTCTCGAGCCGGAGGAGTCATTGAAGAGCTTGGTGTACCCTTCCTTCTTTGGATGGGAATGTGCTTTTCCCTTGTCTTTTTGCTGCTGATTTCTCTGTTTTGAATCAGATTTGTGTTTTTTATTGTGGCTGCCATCATGCACAGTAAGTGCATGCGCTTTTAGAGGTTTGGTTTTCCCAATGCCAATGAGTTTATCTTGCTCAAAAGTAAGGGACTCCATGAACTCTTTGAGAGAAGGCATAGTGTAGGATTTACCTGTTGCGAGCCTTACTAAATGAAATGTAGACACAAAGATGGAGTATTTCGGTCCGAGCTTTGACATAATAGAGAGAACTTGGCAGCTCTCCTCCTTGGATTTGTTAATTCCACAACCCTTGAGTTGCAGCAATAGATCATTATATTTGGTGAAGAAGTCTTGAATTATGTCATAGTTCCGTGGATCCAATGACAGTAGCTCCACTTCGAGCAGATGCCCTTTCATCTCATCCTGTTTCCCGTAGAGTGCTTCAACCTTTTTCCAAATCTCATTGGGAGTATTACAGGCAGATAGATGAAACTGCAACTCTGGAGAGATGCACATGCATATGGATCCATGGGCCTCATCCATATGGTTGAGGTACTTGGATTTCTCTATGGCTGAAGTGGGTTCCACTTTTGTAGCCATGGTAATCTTGTACAACCCTTTTTGACGAAGGTATCTAGCCATTTGGTCCTTCCATTCGTGATAGTTGTACGGTGTTAGGATCGATGCTTTGGGAAACTCCATTTTTTTTGTCAATCTTTGATCTCCAAGCTGTAATACCTGAAAAATAAAGTACTGGTGCACCTTTTATCTAGCAACCTATGGGCTCTGATACCATGTAAATGTGTTAGAAAACATGTATAGATGAATCTAGCTAGTAAAAGTTGAACACACAGCTTTGCAGAGCAAAAAGCACTAAAAGAAAATCGAAAGAACAAAAGAATGATTCATTAGAAAATAGGTTACAATGCTCATGATATAGCATTACTGGGTGAAGATCCCAAGGTAATGCACCATAGTGGTGATCAATGAGAAGACTCAACACCTACAACAAGTTCCGGAGAGAACTAGCCAGTTGCGGAGCAAATCAGGGAGCAAATCATGCAGAAGAACTAACCAGTTGCGGAGTTAAAGAAGGAGCAAATTAGGGAGTAAATCATGCAGAAGAACTAACCAGTTGTGGAGTTAAAGAAGGGGCAAATCAAGGAGTAAATCATGTAGAAGGAATCTCACATGTAGTCCCATGCTCTAACTAAAAGTCTGCATGTAGGTGTGTAGTACTTCCAAAAACGTGGACTTTGAAACACGTTGTCTGATATTTTGAATCCTATCAAAATATCATAGATAAATAATTGGTTGCTTAGTAAGTAAAGGGTACACAAGTGCGAGATTTGTGATCCAAAACCAGTGTTCATACATGGTATGGGCCGCAAGAAATACCGTAGGTGGTGGTCAAGCGTTGGGACAGGGGAAAACTTGGAGTGTTGACGTTCCCGTAGGAACAACAACTTTGGGTAGGTTCTGGGGGCGCACCAGCTGCTCCTTTGACGCGGCGGATCAAAGCAACTGCACCACTGGTGACTGTGGCAGTTTGCTCAATTGCCAAGATTTGGGACAACCTCCTGCGACACTTGTTGAATATACTGTGAATGGGACAAGAATCAAGATTACCATGACATCTCTCTCATTGATGGTTTCAATATCCCCCTCTCAATAACTCCCTCCGACACTAGTTGCACAACACCAACCTATAGCAGCAACATAAATGCCATATGCCTCGCAGAATTGAAAGTGACTGATGGATGCAACAATGCATGTGTAACTTTCAATTACCCTCAATACTGCTGTGATGGGGACTTCCAGAACAACTACCCTCCTACTGACTATTCCCAAATATTCAAGGATCAATGCCAACGGGCCTACACCTATGCAAAGGACGATGCTTCAAGAACGTTCCCCTGTGCTTCTCGTGCAAATTACATTATTTTGTTCTGCCCTTGATCATGGCATAAAATCGATTTCATAAATAAACTCACTTCTATGTAATAACAAATATGTACCATTGTATTTGTGAAGTTCTATGCCAGAAAGAAAGACACTATTGAAGTGATTGTTACAATCGATATGGAATGATTTAAAAAAATATATTTCAACTCAAGTTTATTCAAGTTTATTTGAAACTAGGTAATATCTATGAATTGAAAAAGGATGAGTACCTCACACCATTGAAATTAGAAGCACATCCATTCCATGCCATTTTAAAAATTCCCATGAAATGTCACACTAGATAATATGTATAAGGGACTTCGTTTGGATCTTTATGGTTTCCCTTAACTTTCTAGCTTACTTTCTTTCTCCATTGATAAACCCATTGACCACCCCTTTTATATGTCGCTACTATCCATTCCTCTTCCCATGAAATGTCACACTCATAATATTTCCCATGAAATGCCACGCTGATAATATCTATAAGAGGGACTTTGTTTGGATATTTATGGTTTCCCTTAACTTTCTAGCCTACTTTCTTTCTCATTGATAAACCCATTGACTACCCCTTTTATCTGTCACTACTATCCATTCCTCTTCCCATTATAATCACCTAAAAATAAGGTTCTCTCTCATTTTTTAATTGTTAAATGGTGTTGATCCATGCAACAAAGGAGAACAAATCCTTTGTGCTATTGATCCATTTAATTTGTAGTCCATAGCCACTGAAAAGTGAAAATGTCCCGAAAACATAATTCTAGATGCATCAAGAAAGCTATAGAAGAAACAATGATGATTATTGGATCCTTTTTATTCTAGAAGAATGTCATCCTCTATATATAAAAATCCTAATCATTCACATTCATGCAAGATGATGTGACGAACAAGATCTACAGAAGTGGTCCACCAAACATGGTACCCCATTTTGGGGTACACCAATTTACTCATATGGGGTTCCATGGCCACAATAATACTTTTGTATTCAACTCAAAAAGAGGACTTGGAAAGGAAATGAGAGGAGATCCACATCTTTCCATTTACTCATGTGGGGTTCCATGGCTACAAAAATACTTTTGTCTTCAACTCAAAAAGAGGACTAGGAAAGGAAATGAGAAGAGATCCACATATTTCTAAGAAGAATCTGACAAATAAAAGGAATAAGACAACAAATTTCATATTTGATTTCCAAACATGTGTATCTGCTATAAATATCCATAATTCCTTTTAAAGATGAAAGATGTCTCTTAGCCCCCAAAACAAACCATAGAAGTGATAACTACTAGCGAAAATTGTCTAAAGTTGATCCATACTAGCTCAAGGAAAACCTTTGGTTAATTCTCTTTCTCCACCTAAGATCAAAGCACAACATCCAAAATCAAATGATGTGTGATGGCTTCCTAATGAGATACTTTGACTCCCTTGAGATCTCCTCTTCAGTTTTCATCACATATCAATTTTTGAATACCCTAACCTATAATAATAAAGAGAAATGGACACAAAGGGAATCAATGCCAAAGCCCCCTTAGGGTCCAAAAAATCCTAGATGGAAATCCATTATCAGGCATTGCAATGGAAATGAACTCAACATGTCCCATAATCTAGTTGGTTATGAATACTCATATGAACTAATCAAAGAATGAATCAACTTACTCTATCATAGGATTTTGATAATTTAATGTTTAGGATATTGACAGGTTGATTTGACCCCTTCCCCAAATGAATAGCTTCTTGAATTATTGGCACCAAATCATGAATTATCCTTTGAAAAAAGATAAAAAAAAAATTCTTCTAAAATAAATTCAATCAAATAGACTTAATTGCATAGCAATAACCTTTGCTGAATGCTTGTATATCATGTTACAACATGAATTTTGTTGGAAAAATATATAAGAAACGTCATTTTTATTTATGGGATTTAGAGTAATAGATGTATAATTTATAGATCCCAAAAATTTCCTTTGCCCTAAGACTCCCTAATCACCTTTAGCAAATCATCTTTCAACAAGTCATAGAAACTAATGAAAAATTCAACCATGATCCCATCTAGACCTAGGCTCTTACCTTTTTCATGGATCCATGATACACAAGAGTTTTGGACTCAAATAACAACGTCCTCCAATGACTAGTTCATTTCATCAAAAAAATAATGGAAACCTTTGATATCACCTCTAAAATTTCCTGAACTAGAAACCCTTTCAACTCCATAAAGAGTGATTGGAAATGATGGAACCCCTCTTCCGTCATGCCATTAAATGAGAGAACCAAAGAATTGATTACATATTTAATTTCACAAATTGTGTTTAAATGTTTTTAATAGTTTGCATACTGATGAAAGAATTCAATATTATTATAACCATCTTTGATCCAAATGGCGACTCTTAAGCTACCAAGCAACTAATGAGTGTTTCGAGGATTCCAATGCATGTAGCTATAAATCTAAATAAGATAGAGTGCATAACACATGGTATTCATATGATGTTGTAATACTTAACCTCCCATAGTTGTGCTTTGTACTTTTCTCTAAAGGATTTGAACCATTTCATTATGGTTTCTTTAATTCTGGCAGTATTATCTGCAAATTGACACATAAAGGAAAATGGAGAAGAGGAAGTTGGACGTTCCTGCATATCCTCAATTAGCTCTCTATAATCTTCTTATATGAGCCAAGAATGATTGAAATTTAAAGGAGATGGGGGCTTCTCTCCTCTAGAATCCATTTGAAAGAATATCAAAAAATGATTAGATGACGCTCAAGAATTCAAAAGAATTGAACCATCCAAAAGTTCTCCAAATGCTAGAAATCAATTTGGCCTTCTTGACATCTTATCCTTTTTCACATGGAAGTTCTTTATGTTTGCACTAACTTCACTAGTTCGACATGCACCAATCTATGATTAAATATCCTCCGGTTAGGGAGATAGGGTATTTCAATCTATTAGTATCAACTAAACTTTCCTATAAAGGAACCTGATATGAATATGAGCCATAAGTATTCAAAATAAAAATCCTTATAACTCTTTAACTTCCAACTAAATCAAAATAGTTGAGTTGAGTGCACATACAAATATATCCTTAAATGTTGTATTCCAACCCAAAATAAATCTACCCAACTAAGCATATGCATCAAAAGTACAAAAATATCAAGTTTTTAGCCATGGCTGCAAAATATCTTTGGTTCTAAATTTTTCCATCATTGTTTCCTAATTAAAATAATGTCTAGCTTATTTCTTAAAATGACATTCTTTAGGGCTAATTACTTACAATCACTTTCATCCCCTTTGCAACTAAGGATAGAACTTTCATGGGGTAACCCTTTAAAGGGATTTCCCTATTCCAAGGTTCCTGGCAATAGTGGACAACCTTCCTTTCTATATATCTTGAACCACCTTCTACTGACCCTTCAATAGATTGTATTTCCTTCCCACTAGGTTGGAATGGATGGGATTGAGGACAAAACCCCCTTACGAATATGAATCATCCTTAATATTAATAGAAGGCCTAAGGGCATAACCCTTCCTTATGGAAGGGCCATAATCTATGAAAAAAGTAGAGGCACCAGACGTCTTTACCACTACAACATCTAAACTATCAAACTTCATAGGTGATGGGATGTGTTGAATACAAAGGCAAGGACAAGTTTGCAACTTGGTAGAATTGTTGAGAAGGAGAAACTAGGGGAGTGGCCATAGAAAAGCGTGAACCCTTACCTAAGAAACAACAAAATTTGGGCCAACAGGAGAAACAAGAAAATTGGGAAGAGAGGATATGGGAAGAGAATTACCACGAACAATATTTGAAGAGCCATCCCCTTCCATTAAGATGGTCCTTGGAGCATCACCTATATTTGAGGAAGGACCCTCTCCTATGACCTTCATCTATGAACCTAGAGCCTTCAAACCTCCCTCCTAAAATCCCTTATGTCTTTCCACCTGAACCTTTCTTTCATTACCCACTAAAGGAAAGATATTCCTACACTGCTCTTCATATTGTTGACTTCATGATACATGAAGCACCAAAAAGGTATCCTCCAATAATAAAATTGTTGGATCCACAAAAAACCACTAATGACTACATTTGTTTCTCTAAACAAAACATACCTAATTTCTACTTCAACTTGGACCCATGCCTAATGATGATTGGCCTTTGAAACCTAGTTTGAATCTATCCCAACAAACCTTTCAAGTTTGTTACCAATTGTAACCCGAAAAATCTCATTCTAGAAAACCAATGAAAGAGAAGGAAGGATGCCCCATTCCTACTGAATTCTAAATAGAGGCCTAACTTGGTCAGAATCAACCAACCACTTTTGAAGGACTCACCTTGAAGGACCACATCTCCACCCCCGACCCATAATTCTATTAATGTCAACTTTTGAATCAAGCTTGAAATAGATTCAATCTCAAATTTAGAACATGAAAGACCATAAACTACAGCAAGACTGATGACGAATTAATTTCCAACCAATGATTTAGGGAATCTTCCCTAACTGATTTCCAAATAATTAGGAAATCATAGCTTTGCGTAGAAAACTTGTAATGTCTTCAAAGTTACCTCACATATTTCCTAACAACCATTAATATGTTCTCTCCATAGCTCAAATGAACTTCTTCTTCCTTGTAGAAAGTGACCTAAGATTTTCCCTTTTACCGAAAAATGAATCTACCATTTTTCTATATCAAAGCCTCTCAAAGGGTATGTATGAGAAAGAGGATCAAATATGGGAGGGAATAGATGCAAATTAATTTAAAATGTTGATAAGAAAGTACATCCAAATGGGGATCCTTTCTATCCTCATTTCTAGCCATTGACCCAAAAACAAAAAAAGTCCTAGGAATATCCCCCACCTCCCGCAAGAAGCCATCTGATCAATCTAAAACCAACAACCTATCTCATGGAATGTATAGAAATGATCAAAATAAAAGTCAAAATGTAGCCTAAAAATGCTTTTCCAGACATTGAATACCTCAACAATCTAGATATTTCTCTTCCATGCGAGATAAAGATGATGGATGGCCACTAGAAATGGATAATCAAGGAGAAAATAACCACAATATAATTAAATTGAAAGTCCCTTGCATAAGAAAAAAAAAATCATTCCTGGCATTAGCACTTGAAACAACCATCAAATGGCATTTTCCATTGCCTAAAACCTTAATCGGTCATAATAGAAAAATTAAAACCCTACACACAAAGCAACAAATACAATAGTAAAGATTATTCTTTTAAGTAAATTGTACTTTAAAAGTGATGATATTAACTGGGAAAAAAATGAATTTCTATTTTTCAAAAATACTCAAAACTAAAATAAATGTATACTTACTTTGAAGGAAATTATATTAGTTACTTGGACTTTTCAATTGATGCTTATTTGTGATGAAACCATTTTGTAGTTGATGAATATTAATAAAGTTGAAATTGCTATGGTCAATATGATACCTCATAATAAGTATTATGCTTTAATACTCACAGGATATCTCATAGTCATTATCATGCTGATGGAATCACATGAATGAATTCATAACTAATTTGGACATATAATGTACTAGTATTTATAGAATATATATATATATATATATATATATATATATATATATATATATATATATATATATATATATATATATAGATATAGATACATTTGTAGAAATGGAAGGAAATTTGTTACTACTGATGAATTCGAACTGAAACAAAGAGATACAAATTTCTTCTACGATTTGCGCAATACAAAATCACAATATAGAAACACATGCAATGACATGAAACCATCAAAACACAAGGAACATAATGCTCTACAAGGGAACCCAACCAGAAAACCCCTCTTTTGTTGTTCATTAATCAGATGAGAGCGAGAAATTATTACAATGTCAACATCAAGATCTAAAGCACACCCTGCATTATAAAATTGTTCTCTTGTTGAATGACTATATTTGGCCAACACTTAGCCTATTCAAGCCCCCCATATTCCTCATATCTCCTTGTGCAATCCTGGAGAAATTGAGCTCCTAAAGAATAGGGGAATTCCCTATTTCCATGTGCAAATATAAGGGAATTGATCACTTTCTTAATTTCCAAGCCTATACGTTCAACTAGTATGATTACAATGTGCCTTTTCCTCCACTCCATCTAGGCAATTTGAATTCCATACATGACTAGGATATTTTTGGTTGATTGACTAGTTAACTGAGAGATGAGTGAATTTCAAAGAGTCTTAATTAATCAACTAACTTTCAACTGACTCTATTAATGACTAGAGCTTAGTTAACTAAGTTTAACTCAAAATCACTGAACTAGATTGCTAAATTTTAGCAATCACTACATGCACAACTCTACTCCAAGTCTATAAACTCAAATTTTCTGATCTAACTAGGCAACAAGGCCATGTCACTCAAGCTAACTACAATCCAAGTCATCCTGCTTATGTGGAAAATCAAACTTCTCCATTTGATTAAGACACAAGTCAAATGGAGGATTTTCATGCTACATTTATAACACTTCCTCTTAGCAAGAAAAAGTTTCTGCACCACCCGTATCTTGCACCTTTGGAATTCAAACTTGCCTCTTGGTAATGCCTTTGTCAAAATATTTGCATCCTTCTCCTTAGTGGGAATGTACTACAACATCATAATTCTCCTCTGCACATAATCTCTCAAGTGATAGTTCCTGATATCAATGTGCTTGGACCCATCATTAAGCAATGGATTCAGAGAATTTTTATACAACTCTGATTAACACAATAAATCACTATTGGGTTTGTCCCCTGACTAAAAAGACCAACAAGAGATTTCCTAATCCATATGGCCTCACATGTTCCTTGATTATAAACCATTTACTCGACTTATGCTGAGTTGAGTTCCACACACCTTTGTTTCCTACTATACCAGGAAATAGCTGCAAACCCAATACTCAAGATGGCTCCTAAAGTACTCTTCATGTCTGATGGATTCCTTGCCCAATCTGCATCACTGAAGCCTTGGAGCTTCACACCATCTGTCATCTTGTACCACAACCCATAATTTGTTCTTCTTATGAGGTATCTAAGGACATTGTTTGTTGCTTTCGAGTGAAGCTTGGTAGGATTCACCATAAATTGACTCAGTTGATTAACTCTAAAGCACATGTCGGGCCTTGTGTTCACCAGATACATCAAGGACCCCACAATTTGTTTGTAGATGGTAGCATTAACTTCTTCTCCTGAAGAAGCACCCTCCTTCCTCTAGTTTGTAGCTAGAGGAGTGTCCATAGGATTACAGTGTTTCATATGAAATATCTGAAGTATTTCGTAGGGGTACTTCCCCTAACTCACAAAAAACTCTCCATCTCCCTTCCATACCTGCAAACCAAGGATTATAGCACATGAAAATGAAATTCGCTCATCAGAAGACAACATCAGTCCCCAAAATCACTTGTTCTATCTTATTTTCTCATGTGAGGTATTGACTATGATAGGACCATGTGCAAAGACTAAGAGAGGGGCCCTAATAGGTTCATAGCACAGATTTAGGAGCTAAGGGATCAAGTTTTAGGCACTACACGTGTGCATTCCTAAATGGAAAGAGAAAGAGGAAAGGCTCTGTGTAGTGGGAAATTCCTAGAGACAAGGGTGACATGCTTGGGCATTGTGACTATGTAATGCACAGTTAATTGAGGAGGAGCCTTTGAGGATTGAACAGGTCACCAATGAAAGGGCCAAAGAATGACCCTATTGTCCACTAGGATTGTGCAATGTGAAATGAAGGAAAGTTTGATTAAGGAATTGTGCATTTAGAAAGTGTAAGCAACAAGGGTTGAGTGACTATTCTTTAGGGATGCACAATGCACATGTGAAGGGAGTTGTCCTAAGGATGGGCAAAGAGAGAAAGTGTAAGCAACAAGAGGATCATAACTAGGGCTTGATAGTGTGCAATGTGCTCATCACTTGACTAAATGTTAAAGGTGTTCATAGCTTGTGAATGATGTGAGGTTAAGGAAGAATCCAAAAATTGATTGTGTTAGATTAGTGAGATGAGAAGGAGAAAGTAAGAGCATACAAACAGGTCCCAAACATGATTGCACACACATTCATAATAAAACACATGTCAAGGATATGTGTAGTACCCAAAACCATCAGACATACATTGAAGCGACAATAAAATGACACTTATCTCCAAGCCTAACAGTTGGAATTTAAGTCTTTGTGATAAGTTTTTACTGCAATCAATGTATGCATTATGTTATGGGAGAGTGTCCAACACATGTTATCATGATAGATAACATCAACCAATGCAAGAGAGTGCACTAGAGTTGCCTCTAAAAGGTGTTCCAAGGTGCTCTTAGGGATATGCAAAACAAGTTAAAATGAGACATGCAAGAGTGAAATAAACACATGTGAAAACAAAAAGACAAGTGATACATGCAAGAATGAAAGTGAGAAAACTTACACTTACAAAAGAAAAAACAAGTGAAAACGACAGATGCAAAAGCAAATGCAATAGTTGAGAAACTCACCCTGATGATGCCACACTTACATCCATGAGTGAGAGAATGCTCCTTGTGCTCCAAAAGTATGCAAAGATCAAAAGCGAAAGATGATTGTGAGATTAACTCTGAGTTAGAATTTTTATATAGGGAAAGTAGACATGCAATTAGGATTTGTGAGTGTGCTTAGTGTATGTGAAGAAACTAGGAGTCAAGAGTGAATTGATTACCACTAAGAGGTGTGATATTAATGATTTGAAGAAGTATACTCTCACCATCAACAAGGATTCTACAATCACTATTTGCAAGGGATTCCCTTACACTATCACTGGGAACTATGCAATGACTATTAGTGAGAACGACACAATCACTAATGGTAGGGACTATATAATCACTGATGGTAATGATTGTGCAATCAATTTTGAGAAGGACTACACATTCATTGTTGGCAAGGACTATGCATCGACTATTGACAAAAAGTGTGCAACATTGTCACTATGAAGTGCACTTAGCCTATCTTGGCATGTGTGGTTGTGAAGACATCAAGAACTGGGCATGTGAAAGCGAGTAGATCGACACGTAGGTTTCCTTAAGGATGAATTGAAAACCTAGAATAAATGTCTCAGAATGACATTAGTTTCTTGAAACAAAGGATTGCATGATCATAAGGAAGCTCCAAAATTTGAATATAGGAAAAATTTTGGAGGAGTTTGTAGCAGCTACAACACTTAGCAACACACACAAAGAACCCATACTTCTCTATTTAGGTCTAAATTTAGGCATGGATTCTAGATTTTTGGAAGTATTATCTCATCCTGTAGATCACCTTAGATTCTTTACTTAGCCTGGTTATATATGTAGTCTCTCCTATTTCTCTCATCAACTCAAACACATTTACAAAACTTTCCATATCTTAATTGTTTCAATTGGGGAGAAGTATAGTACATATTCATGAGTTTATAATGAAGAGAGTCTTAGTGTCATCTCTAGTGTTACTCCACTACCAACAGTCCTATTTAGTACCTCGACGGAGTTACTTCAAGGAGTAACAAGAGTTGATTTGCTACCAAAAAGATTTTTTAGTTCCCTGACAAAGTTATTTGCTTCACCACTCTGCATTGGAAGCCTTTCTCTTTTTTCGCCCTTTATTATTTTATAACTTTATGCTCATTGGAATTTTATAGGCCTTTATTTCACTAAGGGAAGAAGAGGGATCCCAACTTATTAATAAGCAAGAGAGGTTATTCCTTGTTTTGCAAATATTCTTGTATATATACCTCTAAAATTAGTGTGCTCGCTTAAAGTATTTCTCTTTTCCCTTCTCTGCTCGACTTCACTGACATGTTAAAAACCCATTAATATAAACAATTGATTCAAGGAATGAAGATCGCATCATAGGTACGAGCAACATAGACCTGCTAAAGATTTTTTCCATAATGAGTCATACTTTCCATCTAAGAATCATGGACTCATAATATATTTAGGCCCAAAACAGAAAGGGATTAAAAGTTAACGAATCATTTTTGGACATCATCGTGCCCCCTTTTAATACTTTACCGACATTACTTCAGAGCCAAATGAGGTGACTTTCACACAAAGCCTTATTAAAACAAAACATGCAATAACATAGAAAGAAAGGATGAAAGAAAAGTAACATGTAAAAACTTGTAAGGGAATGCAAAGAACAAAACTCAAACGAGAAAGGGGATGTAGGAAAAATTGTTATAATGTGATGCAAAAGTGACTATAATGAAACTAAACCTAAACTCTGATCTATTTAACTAGAAGTTCAGGATCATGTAAAATCAAATTATCAATGTAGCCATTTAATTTGTTCCCAACCTACAAGTAGGAAGATATATGTGATTAGAAATAGTATAAAACAATGTGTAAAAATAAATATGTCAACCTGAATAAGTTTCACAAGTAATTGAAGTTATTTCTTACTAATAAAAAGGTGTGCCATAAATGCTTCCTTTAATCAGTGTGAAATTTTACCTTGTTTATTAGAACAACGATCATACAAACCTTGAATATTTCTCATGAATGTACATTGATTAGTTTTTTTAGTCTTAGAAAACATCAAGAAAGATCAAAACTTATTATTGGAAACAGAGCTTTCCAGGTAAGATTCCTCTATCCAACTAGCAATTTGATCTTGATATTTGAAACAACCTATTTGAAAACCCTAAAACACATGGGAAAATGAACTTCCAATCAGCACACTCAAGTCATGGGGAGAATCTTGTAAGGGAAATTTGGTATGATATTGTTCAAAAACCTTTTCAAGATCACGTGGACCTAACACAACCATCAACAAAAGGTTAAGTGCCTCAGCTACTTGACAAGAATTTGAGTAGTTAAATGATGAATCATAAGAATTTATGGCCTTAACAAGATCAAAAAATTTAAAACAAATATCATGAGATGCACCGTTGGGAAAAGGATTAGTTGAAATACATTTGTTATAACCGGTGTTATGATTAGATTGGTGGGTTGGAATATAAGATTCTCAATTCTCCATTTGTTCCCTTTGTATTCGATTACAAGATAGATGAGAAACATGAAATATTGGGGGATTAGAAAAAAATTGTGCATCGTAAATTGGGGAAACCAATTAGGGTACCAAGCTAAAAAAAGATTAGAAGCATATGTCAAATCACATCCAACATTCATATCAATGTAAGTAATTTGTTCGTCAGCACACAACTTTGCTCCGCCTAATGATTCGATCATTGAACGAGACTCAAAAGGATTGATTCTCCCAGAAAATTGATTACTTTCATAATATTACAAGCGAGATAAGAAACTGATCATTCACAAAAAAAAATTGACATGGACAAATATTTAAGCTGGTGATGATTTTATTCTTAATAATATTAATCACAGGCTTTAATGTTGACCGACATTTGTTTAAAATATGCACTGTAACCCTGAGTTTAATACAAGGGATTCCATGAAGAAGAATTAGCCAAACAAGAATCTTTCACCCAATCTAGAAAATTTATCTTGAAGAATAAGAAAAAACATCTTGAAAATGCTTAAAATACTTCAAGAGTGAGTTCAAATCTAGTGATAGAATACTAAGAAAATAATTATGTATGAAAATTATAATCTCACCTAGTTCAAAGATCTCATCAGGATTGCGAGAACCTAACATAGCCATTAACTAAAGTTGAAGTTCCTCAACTTCTTGATATGTCCCTACAATTTCCAATGTTAGATGATTGGTTTTTGAACAAATGTTCATATAAGAATTTGTGTGAGGACATCTATCATCAATTATGTAAGAAATTTCATTATGAATCAGATGGAAATTGTTGGAACCAATAGTTTCAGCGGATGTATCAATGTCACCAAATAGATTAACCAAATTGTAAGAAAAATATTCAATGACTACCACATCATCTTAGTCATCACGAGAAGCCTTAATACCTTGTATGGTATTGAGATCTAATTCATCTAAATTTGCATTGGAGGAACATGATATATTAATTGATTTATTACACACATCTTGACATAAGGGTTGGTGGGATGAGAAAGAAATTCATATGATAAACTCTTCTATGATCAGATTAGATTCTAGATCAAAACTTTGCAAATACAAGTCCCCTTGTGGAAACAAGAGATCATCCAACGTACTTGGGTGCTCATCATAATTTGTAGTGATGGAGTTATTCTCGCCTGGGTGATGGTTTCCTAAGACCTTATCTTGGTTAAGAGCTTTGGTTTTATTCAACTAATTTCCAAGATCAAAATATCCTTGATTCACCAAGAATGTAGAAACATCATCTCAACATAAAGGAATTTGAAAAAGGGAAGAGATATGAAAAGAGGCTTCATCCTTTTGATCCTCCACCTATGAGATATTACCACCTTGTACTTGATCACTATTTGAACCACCAGATTCAAAATCAAGAGTGCATGAAGAAAATGGTGGTGGAGTGGATTGATCAAACGAATCGAAGTACATGGATCCATGAGGTGTAAACGATAAAGGATGACATGTATCCATGGAAGAATCAATACTTTCAATCAAATCAAATTCAAGATTTAAATTATGCATGTTTATGTCACCTTGAAAATTAGGGGATCAACCTTCACACTAAAATCCATGAGATTATGAGAACATTCAAAGTTTTCCTAGATAAAATCTTGATCATTAAAATTAGGTGAAGGAAGAAGAGTACCGGGAACTTGATTTTGGAATTTCCCAACTTCAACAATAGCACTAGAGACTAAACTTTTTAGTAATGGCAAGGGGGAGGAGAAGGGACATAATGGGGAGCAGATTCCTCCTTTGATATTTGAGGTGTCTCATAACTAGGAAAAGTTGGAAAACCAAATTAGGGTTGAGATTTAAATATATTTCAAATTCAAATTTTTCAATAGAGATCTAAAAAAACACTGAAACTTTTCACCCGTGAAATCCCAATCGACATCTTCTTCTAAAAATTCATAGAAAAGGTGATGAAACTGATCAAGAATATCTTCTAACAATTCATCCAATTTCATTCTAAGTTGGTTGATCCTTTTAAAAACATCTTTATAATTTTACCTATCAAAAGCTTGATGAAGCTCTCTAAAAAAACAGTTTGAATGAAAGAATAGATGCAGATGGTAAGGGATGACATCATTTCTTAGCACAACCTTCAAATGTGAGGATGAATAATCTGTAACAAACATATTCACAATTCACTTTATGAAAATAACAAAACTTAAGAAACAAAAATGTATGTTCGAATTTAGATGTTTCACCCTCGCCATTGAACTTCAAATGTGACAAGTTATGAATTAGTTCCATGTAGATTGTAATATTTCCACTTTTAACAAAACATCCTAGGATTATGATTTTGGGATGAGCCATTCAAGATAAAATGTTCAAAACAGACTCAATGGGCTCATCTTGTCATTTGGCCCTCCTTCTAGCTCCAAAATGTTTACAGTACTAAAAATTGAAAATATACAGGGGGTCTTTCCAATATGAAGTCCCAACTAGACCTCACATCATTTGGAGTAGGAGACCAGTTGAAAATAGCAACAAGAAATGCTAAAAATAACATTTCTATAAATAGAATTTCAAGATATACTCCAACTCTGTTGGAAATAACAAAAAGTTAGAAATGCTAAAAATAGCATTGCTGTAAATAGAATTTTGGGATATATTCCAATTTTAATTTGTCCTTGAATTAAATTGAGAATTAAAATTTGATTTTAATCTCACTAGCTGTTTGAAAAATAATCAATTAATTCATCTTGCGTTAATTAGTTGGAGAAAATCAAACATGAAGTTTTTGTGAAGACATGCAACAGTTATCCCTTTGATTGAGGAAGTTATGTCTTAATTAAGGAGATAAGGATTAGTTGTATTTGAGTTGTAATTAGTTAGCTCAGTTAACTGAGCTAAGTCCAGCTAAATTAGTTCCAAACAGTTGGAGGAACTAATTGTGAGTTCAGTCAGTTAATGCATGCATGCATGCAACTAGTGTTCTCCAAATAACTGAATATTCTCTCATAAATAACTCATGCATCTCAATTCAGACAGAGACCCAGCTGAGATTAAATATAGGGACATTGTGCTATCAGTTGGAGGAATTTTCCTGTAAAGGAAACTCATCCATGCAGAAGGAATCATCTCCTTCAGGATTGCGTAGTTATTTCAGAGATCAATGTTGTGTGTGAGTTGAGAATCACATGGCTTGTAGCTGGAGGACCCAGGAGAAACTGCGTAAGGAAATAGGAGGCTTGGAGGACTGAAGGAAGGCATGTGTTTTGTCTATTCTGTCTATGAGCAGTAGTGAGGGATTATACTGAGAGATGGATAGCTTGAGAGCTAAATATTTGTGTAATCTTGAGATATTTCCACTTGTATGATAATACAGATAGCGTGGTTTTCAGCTGAGGCTTTCCCCAGAGTATTCTTCTATGTTTCATGTGCATGATTTCTTCTTCTTCTGTTATATGTGTTCTGATTGATCTTGCTCAAATTGATTAAGCTTCCACAAGTTTGATTGTAGAAGTAGATTAAGTATTTTTCTTTAGTACATTGCATAATCAATGTAATCTACATTCAGATTTTCTACATAGATCTTAGAGATAGATTTGTAAAGAATTTGGAGGAAATTCTACAAGATCTATCCAAATGATAGTATCGACTACCGTAACTTAAATATTTTCCTTGGCTACAATAAAAAACATAAGAGAGTATTCACACAACCTTTGAAACAAGAAAGTAAGTTGACACCATGAAGCATACAGTGCAATGTATATAAGGTAATTTCACAGGAAAGAAGAGAGAAAGTGAGTCCTTAGAAGAAAATTAATAGCAATATCCTAATAAATATGCAAAGGAGAATAGAATGGGTCATTAATTAACTTGAAAAATATATCACGACACAACAACGATCATGAATGCAAGTAACAACGCACATTCAACAAGATGTATACCAAATCCAATGAAATAGTTCATTCTCTTTAGCAGGGACGAACATAAACATATACCATAAACATTAAAGTAATAGTCTTACAACATCCATGATACATGCATGAAAGTGTGTCAACTCTTGGAGCTTTAAATATTAAGTGAAAGTTACAATTACACAATTAAAATGATGCAACACTAGCCCCAATAGTGGAACATTAATCCACAACTTACTTATCAAAATAATTATCTTCTCTCATATGCCAATATTGAGAAGTCAAGGTGAAAAGTCATTTTCCTAGGCTAGGAGGGTTTATTTATAACAAATGAGGTGATTATTCACCTCCCCTATGACTCTTAACCTCCCTCATAACTCTTGAGATCCCATGTGACTTTTGAAATCCTGCATGACTCTTGGACTTCCTAGTGACTCTTCATATTCCATGTCTGACCCTTGGGATTCCACACATTTTACATTTTCCAATAATATGACAAAACAACACTCTTGTGTTGACACATTAAACAATTAAAATTTGGCAACTGTGACATGGGATTTCATTGTAATGTGCCAATGCCAAGCTCTTCTCTTTGTTGCTATGTATTAAATCTACATGAATGATCTGACTTGTACTTCATCTTCACCATCCAAAGGTTTTGGATAATTATTAGAAACTTCTAATTCAACATGAGTTGTCATCTCTCTATCATGGTCCAAGATTCATTTACTCCTACATTATAGCATCTTTGTGTCTTATCTCCACAAGTGTCCTCTTTAGAACCTCTTCTTGATGACCTCCTTAAGCATCATCTTGCCATGATAAGACGATAGCACCTACAAATGAATTTCACTCATGAAATGACAACATCAGTCCCCAAAATCACTTGTTCTATCTTATTTTCTCATGTAAGGTGCTTACTATGATGGGATAGTGCACAAAGACTGACAGAGGCGCCTTCTTGGATGCTAAGCGCAGAGTCAAGAGATAAGAGATGGAAGTATTAACACTAGAAGTGTTCATTACATAATGGTAAGAGAAAGAGGCAACGACTTGCACAATGGGCAATTCTAGGAGACAAGGGTGACATGCTTTGGCATTGTGATTGTGCAATGAAAAATTGATTGAGGAGGAGGTTGTGGGGAATTCGCAGGTCACCAACTCAAGGGCCAAGCAATGGCCCTATTATCCTCTAGGATTGCACAATATGAAATGAAGGCAAGATTGATTAAGGCATTACGCTGAGGGAAAGTGTAAGCAACAAGGGTTGATTGACTGTGCTCTAATAATGCACAATGTGCAATGTTAAGGGAGATTTCCTCAAGATGGGTGCAAAGAGAAATTGTAAGCAAAAAGAGGCTCATAAATGTGATTTGAAGGTGCACAATGTGCTCATCACTTGACGAAATGTTAAAGGTGTTCATAACTTGCACACGATGTGAGGAGAAGGAAGAAGCCCAAAATTAACTAAGTGTTAGATTAGTGAGACAACAAGGAGAAGGTAAGAGCATGCAAATAGGTCCCAAGCATGATCACACATACACATTTACAATCAAACAAATTTCAAGGATATGCACAATACCCAAAATGAACATGCATACATTAAAGTGGCAATAAAATGACACTTTCCTCTAAGTGCGATAGTTAGGAATTAAGCCTTTGTGACAGAAGTGTCAACTGTAATCAAAAGGTGTTATGCTATGAGAGTTTCCATCACATGTTCTTATGATAGATAACATCAACTAGTGCAAGAGAGTGTGTTGGAGCTTCCTATAAAGGGTGTTCCAAGGTGTTCTTAAGATATGAAAAAGAAAGCGACACCAACATATGCAAGAGTGAAAGCAACACATGCAAAAAGAAAAGAAAACACAAGTGACACATGCAAGAAATAAAGTAGGAAAAAGTGACACTTGAAAAAAGGAAGATAAAGTGAAAACGAAAGATGCTAAAGAAAAAGCGACAATTGAGAAACTAACCTGGATGATAGCACACTTCATCCACTAATGAGAGAATGCTCCTTGTGCTCCAAATGTGTTTAGAGCTCAAAAGAAAAAGATGAATGTGAGATAATCTCTGAGCTGGACTTTTTATATAGGGAGAGAAAACATGCAATTAGGATTAGTGAGTGAACATAGTGCACATCGAGATACTAGGAATCAAGAGTGAATTGAATCCAACTCAGAGGTGTGACAGTATTGACTTGAAGAATTATAATATCACTTTCAACAAGGAGTGCTCAATCACTATCTACATAGGATGTCATTGCGTTGTCATTGGGAACTATGCAATCATTGAGAGTGAGAATTGTACAATCGTTTTTGGCGGGGACTACGAAATCACTAATGGTAAGGATTAGGAAATCACTATTGGCAGGACTACACAATCATTGTTGGCAAGGATGACACATTGGCTTCTAACAAATAGTGCACAAAAGAGTCATTATGAAGTGCACTTAGCCTAACTTTGCATGCACACTTCTGAAGACATTAGGAGTTAGGCATGTGAAAGAAAGCATATCGACACTTAGGTTTTCTTAAGAATACTTGAATACTTAGAAAACATGACTGAGAATGACATTAATGGTTTGAAATGAAGGATGACATGACCATAAGGAGTCTTAATAATTTGAAGATAGGCAAATTTTGGAGGCGGTTGTAGTACTACAACAATTTCCTAACCCCACTTAATTGTATCCTGGTCTTGAGAAATGTTAATTTGATGACATTGTAACCCTTGAGCAAGAATGGGTCAAGAGTTCAAGGTTGGGTGTGTGAGCCAATCCCCTATCAGTTTCCACCGTCTCCAAATCATATAATTAGGTTATTCTTTCCATAAATCTTTTATTCCAGTGTATTGTTGCTCTAAAGTAAATTCATCTAGCCCTCAGAGTTCCCGTGGTCCCCAAGCCATGACATCTATTTCCAAGTGTTTTCTAGAAGAGAGTGGTGTGGCCATTCCTAATCTCACATAAGGCATGGCTTTGGATAAGAATATAGTTTTTACATGCTAAATTCCATATTAAGGAGCCTAAGGGATACTCTATAACTCTTAAATTTTCCAACTAAGAAGTGGTGTGATAATATTTCATATCGCAAATTATTTCCAAATTTCATTGCCTCCCTAAAGCCACCTCAACCATAGTTTAGCTCCCAATGACATGTTCAAGATCTTCAGGTCTCTCAATCCCAAACCCCCAAGCCAGTTTGGGAACATAAATCTTTTCCCAAACAACAATTTACCATTTTTTTTCTTTCTTAGCTGCTCTGTATAGAAAATATCTATAGAGGGTAGCAATGGATTTGAAGATTTTATTTATTTGTTAATGAGTTTTCCTTCTTCCATTATCAAGGCATCAATGCATCATTCATAATGATATGTTGTTTCACTTGCTACATGCAAGTCTCCAAGGCATGTTTTCTTTGGAGATATGACCAAATTCCTTTCTGTTCCATTCTAAGTTTGACTTTAAATTCCTTAAGATTAAGTAGAAGATATGCATAGAATTTCATCCTTGGACCTACAATTCTTCCCACCAACTTTTGGATTTGGACCATAAATCGAGATATTGTAGCCAAATCCTTCAAATTTAAAGGGCCAATTACGAGGAGCCATTTTCAAGCTAAATCCAAGTGAATTGGCTAGTGGTTTGAGCTAGTCCTTGGCAGAATAATGGCTTCAGCAAAATGATTGCATTCACGTACTAAGTATTTAGATAGTACAAATGAATCCAGTCTACTAGATACCTGATGTCTCACTCCCCTACAGTTATTCCAAGTATACACACTATTAACAGTATTTAGATTGTCCACTTGAAGTTGATGAACAAGGTTAGAAAATTGTTGTGCCTTAGGATCGATTCTTTTGATTCCCTTGCCCGCCCCTTCTTCTCTTCCAGGGATTTAATAAGGTTGAAATCTTCATAGAAAACCCAAACCTCATCTTTGTGGAGGGATTTAATAAGGATGAAATCCCCACCAACAACTCAAAATGGTCAATATACTATGTGTGGAAAAGACTATAAAATGGAGTTACATGTTAAATATCATTTCTCCTCCATTGCTTTTAATTATAAATTATAAATAGAAATATGGTATTTACCTATTAGATTTTAATTTTCCAATATGATTTCTAATTTTAAGTATATTTTCATTATCCATGAGTTCATTAGTTAATCTATGCACCTCATAGAGTGTCTTAATTTTAAGTATATTTTCATTATCCATGAGTTCATTAGTTAATCTATGCACCTCATAGAGTATCTTGGATAAAAAATCGAAATACTATTTCATTTTATGTTGAATTTAATCATGATGATATTTAAGCTCCCATGAGGAATAAAACGACATAAAAACAAAAAATCTTACTGCTTTTATGTGCCATTAAAAGCATCATTTGTACCATTAACTAATGCATAGGAAAAAATAGTTTATATAAAAAAATATGAACTTATTTAATTTATAGATAAACATTATAAAATCTTAAAAGCAAAATATAAATTTTCACTCCTTATTGAGGGTAACCCCATCACTCCTAGGATTTATGGTCTTCCTAAAATCCATAAGGATGGGGTCCCCCTGAGACCCATTGTCAATACCATCGGTGGTCCGACTTACCTCCTGGCCAAGTTCCTCGCTGCAAAGTTGAGACCCTTGGTTGGGCAGACTGAGTCCTTTGTCAAAGACTCAGCCTCGTTTATTGAGGATCTTAAGAAAATTAATCTTGAGCCCGAGGACATTTTGGCAAGTTTCGACGTGGTCTCTCTTTATACTTGAATTCCTATCAATGAGGCCATGAAGGTAATTAATAAGCTAACTGACCCCGATACGGCTAAGTTAGTTGAGCTTTGCCTTACCTCTACCTTTTTCAGCTTCGAGGGAGAATTCTATGAGCAGACTTGCGGAGTTGCCATGGGCTCCCCCTTGTCCCCGGTTGTGGCTAATCTCTTCATGGAGGAGTTTGAGTCTAAGGCTTTGGCCTCCTCTCGCCTCTTACCAAAGCTTTGGAAAAGATTCGTGGATGACACTGGTGTTGTTTGGTCTCATGGTCCTGTCGAGCTAGATCGTTTCTTTAGTCACCTCAACAACCAATCCGCTGCCATTAAATTCACGATGGAAAAGGAAGATAATGGTTGTCTTCCGTTCTTGGATGTTCTCATCTCTAAGAAGGTGGATGGTTCCTTTTCCCATCAGGTGTATAGAAAGAAGACGCATACTGAGCAATACTTGCATGCTTCTTCGCATCATTTCCCCGCTCAGAAGTTAGGGGTTCTTAGCACGCTTGCCACCCGTGCTGTTAGAATTTCGGATGAGGAGAACCTGGAAGCGGAGAAGGCTCACCTCCTAGAAGTCTTTAAGAAGAATGGTTACGATAGGCACCTCGGTCAAAAAGCCTTCCTCAGGGCCAAGAAGGAGCCTTCAATCCGAAGGGTTCCTAATGATCGTATCATGGGTGTGAACCTTCCTTACATCCAAGGAGTCACGGACAAGATTGCGAGGATTCTGAAGAAGTATGATGTTCCCGCAACTTTTAGACCTCTCAATACTATCCGTGGCTCCCTCAGGTCTGTGAAAGACCCGATTGACCCTAAGGACATGAAGGGCGTCTATGTCATTCCTTGTTCCTGTGGGACCCCTTATATTGGTGAGACTGGTCGCTCTATCAATCAGCGGATTAGCGAGCATTCGGCTGACTTAAGGCATGGTAGGACCAAGTCCTCGGCCCTGGCTGAGCATGCGGGGAAGACTATGCATCATGTATGTATAGAGGAGGCTCAAGTCATTGCCAAAATTGCGCAGTTTCACCATCGCAAATTTAGAGAGGCCCTGGAGATTGAGAAAAGGCCGAACAATCTTAATAGGGATGATGGCTGGAAGATTAGCAGTTGCTGGGTCCCAGCCTTATCTTCCTAGCCACCTCATTCCCCTTTTTGTTTTGTCTTAGGGTTTCTGTCTCCCCCCTCCTTTAATTTCTCTTTTAGCAGTTTTGTCGGATTATTATGGAGTGTTTAAGTCTTTAATAAGTTAGGATTTGGTTTCGGGCTAATTATTGTATTAACCTTAACTTGTTTATGATTCTATTGGGCATATTATACTTAGATTTGATTTTTTCCATTTTTTCATTATTTATACATTTATAATGATTCCTATTATAACCTTAGAATTGAGTTTCCCTTTATCTAATGTCTAAAAAACCCCCCCCCTTTTTTTTTAAAACCTTATGAATAATATTATATTTACCTAATGACATTGTTAACTTTAATATTTTTGGAATGAATAAATATTAAATAAATATTGATTATTAATAGAAATTTGACCATTAGGTTTAAACAATAAATTATGATATACCAATAATATTAGTTATTCTATTAGTAATAAACATGGTCTTTATCAACCCTATAGGTAATAATATATTTACCTAAGGCTTAGTTACCTTTAATATTTTTATTGGAATAAAAAATATTGAACGAATATTGAGTATTTGACCATTAGGTTTTAAGGATGAATTATGATAATATTAGTTATAAATTATGGTATTTACCTTTTATAACTAAATTCTAGGAATAATAATGTTTTAACAATTTGTTTGAAATTATAAATTATTAAAGTAGATATAGATTATTTATTATTTTATATAACTTATTATTTTAATGGACCAGTATTTTTAAATAATAGATATGATATATTTTAAAGAACTAAATAGTGAAGACCTAACTTACCAATGGACCATTAAATAATTATTACACATTTACCTAATGTAACTAAATTATAAAAATAATAGTGATTTATTACCATTCTCTTGTATTTAAATAATATTGAAATAATAATAAATATAGTTTATTTAATATATATTATGAGATATATTGACCATTATAATTAAAATATTAATTCTCTTAATATTTGAGATAATATTAATAATATATCTATTTACCTATCTTAACTTTTTCTAGAAATATTTTGGTTTGACCAGGAGCATTAGGTCAAATTAGCCGTTAGCATTATAGCTGTTGGAGTCTCTGCACACTCTATTTAATCAAGCTAAGCCGGATTGGTTCTTCAACTTGTCCTGACGATGAACCACATTGGTTGGTTCGAAACGCGTCGACAAAAGATTGGTTATGTGATTTTGCCGAAGATTATCTGAACAATGTTATGGATCACAGAAGTCTAAATTCCTTATTATAAATGTGTAAAATAATTCCATTTTAACTACAGATCACAAAGTACAATAAGGATCAAAGCCTTCAAGGTGAAATTTGTTTTAGAGTGTAAAAATTGAAAAATAGTTTTCACTTCAAAAAACTTGATTCCTTTATATATATATATATATATATATATATATATATATATATATATATATATATATATATATATATATATATATATAATTTAATTGTATCTTTCAATTCAATGCCTTGAAAAGAGATTACACCTTGAAATTACACCAAATCTCTAATACTTTTTACATAAAATAGATTAAAACATATATCTAAAAAAAGCCAAAATGTAAAATAATAATACTATTTAAATGTTTTAGCATATAATTTTTTTATATAATATATAAATAACTTTGTTTTAGATAATAGATTTATTTTGAGATATATATAGATAATGATATTTTTCTGTTTATTGGTCCACATAGTTTTAAAGAGATTAGGAAAAGAGAATCATACTGAGTTATAGAATGCACTTAGCCATTATATAATTATATATATGACATTATTGTCTTTTCTTGGGGTGATGTGACGAAAATTCTTGGGATACAATAAACCACGCCATGGAGTAATCTAATCCTCTGAGTAATCTACCTGCGAACCCCCCTTTGGCCATAAAATTTACATGAATTGACAGAAATTTGAAGCATAATTGCAGTTTTAGATGTTTAATTTTAGTGTATAAGATCACAATCACACTTTAAAAAAATTGGCTTCTCAGTAAATTACCTGCGAACCCTCTTTTGGCCATGAATTAACAGAAATTTAAAGCATAATTGCAGTTTTATATGTTCAAGTTTAATGTATAAGCAAGATTTTTTATCGATCCCTATCACTCTTTAAAAAATTGCCTTCTACAAAAATAAGTGACACAGAGAGTGACGCCACTGATTTACGGTCATAGCGGTCGGTGCCACTCGATATTCCTCCCCCTTTTTTGTTTTTAAAAACTCTAATTTGGTTGTATGTTGAATGCAATTTAAGTAAAGACTAACAACTAGAGTTGTATTCATGTCCGTCACTTCCAAAAGGTTTCCGCTATATTCAAAAGAAACCTCTACAAGCAACTGTTAAAATCCAATTTTTTTGAAGTCCTGCAAGTTCTAGATTGTACACTTGATCAAGCTCATGTGTCACGAGGAGTCATATTTATTGTTCACATTCCGCATACTATACATGAAAGGGATGAAAAAAATGGCATCATATCTTTTAACGATTTCATACTACCGCGTCACATTGAAAATATATGAGTGTTTAATAACGAAAAAAGGAGTCAATGGAGAGGAATGAAAATTCTCACATGCTTAATGCGCAAGACTACATGACAACAAGGAGCCACTGCCGTGGCAGTAGTCCCTGCCAGGGTCTACAGGGACAACACAATACAATTATGAGTAGAAATTGCAAGTTAGCTAATAGCAAATGGATTGCATCAAGCAGGAGCTGGACTGAATTGCAGAACTTGGAAAAGTTGTTGTTGTTAGTCTTCTGCAGAATAGATCAATCATTTGTCATTCAACATTTGGAGCTTTTGTTTTTCTGTTGTACAAGCTCAACCACCTTAGATGGCCGTAGAAAGGGCATAAGAGCGTGGTTGTTGCTGTAAAGCTGTATGTACTAAACATTTGTGGAAATTTGGTGTAATAACCACATAGAGATTACAAGTTCTGAGGAACATCAATGAACAAAATTCAGACTATAGATGTCTGTCATTCCCTACCTGTACTTCCAGTTGAACTATGCAATGGAAGATAAAATAATACCCTCTGAATGATTGCTATAGGCTTTTTTGGGCAATATATCCTTGACAAAACTGAAAAAAATGACAACCTTGTGTGTTTAAGATACACCTATACGCTAATAGCTGCTTGGAAATAATTCTAGAGAGTGAGGGCAGGTAAGCTACTTTGCCTCCACTCCTGCTTAGGCGGGTCATCTAGCTACAACACAAGTAACATATAAGAAGGCTAAGACTTTTCACTTGCACTATTAGGTGGCTTTGGTTACCAACATCAAACGCATGTTTTCCTGGTCAACATAATATGTGCCTAAAAATACATTATTCATTAAAGTTCTTAAATGTCCAGTATAGTAGTGCATATTGAACATAGTCTTCACCTTTACGGGGGAAATTTCATAAATATTTCCCACTCATTTCCAGTGACTGCATAGTTGGAAGTAATATGTCAAAGGTCAAGAAATCAATGGTGAAATGCAAATACGATAAGCAGGTAACTAGTTCCTAAATAACAGTCATCAACAATTATTAGCATACTTGTAGGTGCTATCGATTTCATCAACCAACCAGAGCTATTGAACAATGTGAGATTAAAAAATAAAACCAAATGGACCTTTTATTAGGCATCTTCAAACCATAAGTGAGAAGGAAGAGCAAATAAATTTATAACAGGAAACTGGGAAGAGTTCTCAGATTTGGAAGGACAAGACAAAAAGTGGTACACGTAAAATCCTGTTTTCTTTCTTGGTCAAGCTACTTGTTAGCCATCGTGAAACACTCCTTTACACACACAGCCAAAGGTGAGGTAATATTTCTTATTTGAAGTTCGAGAATTCAAGAAAATACTTCTATGGCCAATGGTTGTAGGCCTTCTCCTGGTTCTATTGCATGGAGAGCATCTGGAAATATTATGCAGACATCAGATGGCTTTGCACAGTCTGCCAAGGATAAAATACGCTCGTCCAACGCTCCAAAGATAAGACCCTCATATGATGATTTTTAATTGCAGAATAAAGTTTCTTCATATAATGCTGAAGTGAAGAGCACGGTCAGGTCGGATTCTGATTCCACCTATGTTGAGATCTGACAAATCATATGCTAAGTTGCAGAGTTATATCCTGCAATTACCTGAAGATCATGTTTTCGATAATAAAAAAATTACGATTCATAAACCACCAAAAAAATTTCAGAAAATACTAAACAGAGAAAAAAATAGATATGTGATCAGTAATTACTGGGAAAAAAATTGTCAGCTGGACAGTGGACTAGTGGTAGGTAATGAAGTGTTCAAAGGACATTGACCCAAGTTTGATACTCAGTCTCTTTTCTTGTTTCTCGAGATAGGAAAGCTTTGCAGCCACCTATTCCAGGTATGACAAGAACCATTATGAACTTAAAGAAGCTTTATTTGAATGAAGATGTTAAACAGAAATGCACAAAATCATTTAGGAACAGGGTTTGGAGATACAAAGTGATCGAATTCAGCCCTTTCAGATGATGACAATCTCTCCTCAAAAATGTGAGCTGTAACTCAAATATACTCCATAATCATTGTAAAAAACCATACCCAGAAGAAGGAAAAGAATTGAACCCAAAAGCCACTTATTTCTATTCCCTAGCAAGGATGCTGTAGAGGCAGAAGCAGTAGATGGATAGTCTAATAGCCAAGTACTTGTTGTAGATTCGTATGCTCCTCTGGATAGTCTAATAGCCGAGTACTTGCCGTAGATTCCTATGCTCCTTGTTCGAGATGTTATTTTTAGTGGTTGTTTCTTGGTTTCTCTTTTCTTTGTGCTTCTACTTTTACGATGTCCATAATCAGAAGAGTCATGAGAACAAGTGCTAAGAGAAACAATGCTGCCAGTTGAGTAAGTTGGCTTATGCTAATGGATTCCATGTTATGTGAAGCAGAGAGATGTATGTCAATATGTAGGTGCAGAAGGTAGTTTTGTTTTGTAGGCGAGAAATTAGGCATTGCTTTTGCCAATTTATAAAAGAGTTCAACGTGTTTGCAAGCTGGTTTTAAGTGTGAATGGAACTGAGTTTTTGAGAATATTTTACTGGAAGCAAGAGGTAATCATTTGAAAAGATTGAAAGACAATGGGTAATGGATGTTTGTATAGGCTTGTTCAACCTCGTGGAACGAGCATTTTTGGAACCTATGTGCTAAAAGAGATGCAACTGAAAAGTGTTGTACAACCAAATAGGGAAACCCGTGCAAGATCGCAACACTTCAATGCGGGATAAATTTCTGACAGGTGCAGAAATAAATACATATACGGACTGATTTGAAATGGGATTGAAATACTTCAAGATCAAATTGGAGAGGATATAATCCAATATGAAGAGCATTTATTGGAGCAAACCGGTGTTTAATGATCACCATAAAACAAAAAACTTACCATTTCAATGTTGCAAGATGGAAGGTGCGGAATTTGATATGCAATCGGTGTAGTTAAGTGAGCAATCGATGCAATTAAGTGATATATCTGACATCAGAGGCAAATGGCATATGAAATGATGTATGCGACGGCAAAAGTAAATCGGAAATTAAGTGATGTATGTGACATCAGAGGCAAATCTCAAATAAAATCTTGGTGTTAGATTGCAAGTGAGGTTTTGGCAGTTGAGTGTGACAGGCTCGAACTTCTCGTTGCACAGAAGAAAGGATATGACAGTCAGCGATATGGCAATCTATAAAGGGAAAGAGTGGAAGTAATGAGGGGAAGATACATACCCATAACTCCACTCTACATAAGCATAGGGTTCTATAGATGGAAAGAAAAATTTACATAAAATGGCTAAGTTGTGGTTATATGTGTTTAATATACTACAAGGATTACTCCATATCCTTTGATTTATTTTATAGTGTTTCCACAAATCTTTGTGAACTCTCTGGGCAATGCCCAAGCTTACCTAAACATATACTAGATAACCAAGTATGGTATAGATCCTGTGTTTGGAAATTCTACAGACCTGGGAGCATGAACCTAATCAAAATGATGTCGCATTTTACAAAAGGACTGTGGGCAATAGATTATATTACACTCACTTTCTGGCGGGTCCAAGCCATTCTAATAAGTATGGCAGTAACTAATAGGAAATTAAAGTTTAAAGGGCAAACTTGGTTGGGCACTATCTGAATTTTAGTAGTTATCAACCACAAACAATTGGCTAGACAGGACAAGTAATCAGTCTATGAAAGACATGTTTAGATTCTAGAAAAAATATGGTAGCCCAGTTCTAAGTGCAAGAAAAGATGACATTTGTAAGGTTCAAATCAATAACAGCAAAGATCAGACAACAGGTTATCATGCCTTATGGGGCAATTTACAGCCTTTGTTCATTTCATTCCTCTCAATATTGATCTAGATAGAACATAGGAATAATTGGGGGAAGCATATAATAAATTACAATAATGCACAGCCCAACTGGAAAAAACACAAGCATAGACCATGCTACAACAAAAGCACAAGAAACTGCCTCAATCTTTGAAAATGACCCAATTTGGTTAATGACACAAGAAACTGCCTCAATCTTTGGAAAAAATGTATTCTTAAACAAATAAAAATAAATATCATTCATACTCTTTTCACAACAATAAAATTACACTGGATAATTTTTGTTAATATTCGTGGAGCACTTTGTACATTACTAAAACCTTTTATCGGTCAATTTAATCTCTTACTTTAAAAATATCTAGTTCATAGGATTAGCTTGATCTTGTCACATATGTGACATTTATGGTTGACCGCTTGTGCTACAAAAGGATGTGGGCAACAGATTATATTAAACTCACTTTTTGGCGGGTCCAAGCCATTCTAATAAGTATGGCAGTAACTAATAGTAAATTAAAGTTTAAAGGGCAAACTTGGTTGGGCACTATCTGAATTTTAGTAGTTATAAACCACAAACAATTGGATAGACAGGACAAGTAATCAGTCTATGAAAGACATGTTTAGATTCTAGAAAAAATATGGTAGCCCAGTTCTAAGTGCAAGAAAAGATGACATTTGTAAGGTTCAAATCAATAACAGCAAAGATTAGACAACAGGTTATCATGCCTTATGGGGCGCAATTTACAACCTTCGTTCATTTCATTCCTCTCAATATTGATCTAGATAGAACATAGGAATAACTGGGGGAAGCATATAATAAATTACAATAATGCACAACCCAACTGGAAAAAACACAAGCATAGACCAAGCTACAGCAAAAGCACAAGAAACTGCCGCAATCTTTGAAAATGACCCAATTTGGAAAAACAGAAATAGGAATCAAGCTATATCACAAGCACGAGAAACTGCCTCAATAAAATAAATTTCTAGAGTACAGTTGGAAAGATATATTAGTTTGAACATCTATAAGTAATCCAAAACTTGAAAACAAAGGTTACCGGGACATTGACTAACTCATAAGGTCATACCTTATCCGAGAAATAATCATGATGAGATTTATAAAATTCACCTTCCTCATACCTGTGTTCATGTACTATCACTTAGATATCCGGTTATGGAACTATATAATAATAAAACGGATTGCAAAGATGAGCTGTACATAACTAACAGAAATACAATCTGCAATGAGACAAAAATGGTTACATTAAAATTTAACTGCATACCGTAGAAACAAAGCAGGAAGAGGTGAGAAGACTGATGGGTCTGGCAGAAAGAGCAAAGGGACATGGATATATAGCATACTTGTATGTTTTGCCATTCCCTAGTTTTTGTTCAAGGCATTGATGCAAGAGACTATAATGATGTTTCTCAGAACTCCTGATTTTGCTCCTCTTGGTTATACTGGCATTAGCCTTCCTACAAAAAATCTACAACTTAATATTCGAGAAAATCCTGATTATTTCGGAGAAAACATAAAATTTGTGCCTTCTAAGTTTTTGGGTAGACGTATCTGGGGTTCAGATATATCAACAAGACATGGGGAGTGCCATCCAATCAGGGATCCTGAGCTTGCACTCGTAAGTATATTGAACTATTAACATGTTTCATGTATATTGGCTGACTGCAACTATTTACAGAGAATTCAGGTAATCATACAACTGCAATAATTAGTTGAAACAGAGAATGCTAGTGCTTTAGAAGGTCCCATATCATATATCTTACATTATATACCTACAATGTTAAGAACACTGTAAATGTGATCTCAAACCAGTATGTGGCGAACATTTTCTGAACTGAAGCTGAGGACAGAAAACAATCCTTGGCGGAATTGAGTTCCTTTGACGTAGAAACGTTTTGTTGCTAACTTGCTCGGGACTAATGATGCGGAGTGAAGAGTTCCACACTGTTGACCAAGGCCACATTCCCATGCAAATTTCTTGGAACTTAAGGTAGCCACAGGGGCACATGAGGGAGGGGTCAAATTTGTAGCACCAGGAGATGAGAACAACCTGACCTTGTTTCAGGCCAAAATCCCCACCCCAAGCATTCCTATTAGGCCTGCCATTTAATAGTCAGCTCACAGCAATTTCAAGAAATAGTATATATAGAAACAATTTGGTATATGAAACTATTGAATTCAAAATCTATCAGTCTTGTCTTCGTCTAGGTTGAAGAGGGATCTTCTAGGTGAAGACCGATTTTCTTTCTCATATACATCTCTCCATGACGTATTTCCTAATGCTCTCCAGCCCCCTGTAACCACTGTTTGTTTATTGGGGGTACACCTATATCAGCTGTGTGCACAATCGTACCTTGTATCCTAACGATCACAGGATTAATATGGCCTTCTTACAAAGCCTTTGTTTATGTTATAAAGTAGACATAACATTACTCACATTATTTTCTTGGATGTTTCCATGACAGGTGTGCTCTGATCTTTCGAGCAGCCCTCAACTTCTACTGCTGTTTAGTGTTGCAACTGGAGACCTCGAAGTATGGTTTCACCTAGAGGTACCAGGCAAGCTCCGTTCTGTTATAGATGTTGTTTATTGAAAGAGCAGAAAGTAGCCACATAACATAAAATGATGTCGATATGAAACAATATTAAACATGTATATTCTTTGATTATTGTTGTATTTAGCATTACAAAGATAAATTAAGTCCTCAAGTCTTAACACTATTCTGTTATATCTTGTTTGACTATGGTAAGAACTATAAACAGTGGTTTTGTAGTACATGGAAAAGATTGGTCATTAAGAAATTTTGTAAAATGAACAGTTATTGTGACTTGCACTTGTCTACATTTGGGCACAATCAGAGCCAATAAAGTAATAAGTTATTTTCTCAAATTTCATTTGCAGCTTTATTAGGAGCAGAGCCACTTCGGGATCAATACCCACCCTCAACGTGGTAATAGGCAGATACAAAGGGAGTTAGGGCACTAGGAACAGAGGCGGGGATGTCTCCAACCAGACTCAAACACATACTTATTCGCATATTAAAACTAATAGCATGAACATTTGGAGATTGAAAACAATTCACTAATCATTTCTTATTAAACAAAGAATGCGATGGTGTCTAATTCTCAATATAAATATTTGTGAGGTTGGATCTCATATGATTGGATAAAAGAGCCTCGAAACTCACAATTGCCATTAAATTCAACACAGCGAAAATTCCATGTTGTGACTGTGAAATTCACTTCTATTTTATGTGCATTCTTTAAATTATTACACCTAACACTCTATCGAGAAACTAAATTCTTATATATACATGCGTAGAACCCCACAAACATGTCATTACCTTATGTTGGGTATAATTAATGAAAGTTGTTGCAGAAAGAATAATTAAAGAAAGTTGTTCGTATCAGATGATACAAATGGCACTGAAATGCTTAGGGAAAGAAATACAACCAATACAATAAAAATATTCAAATCCTGCGCGTGACCCCTGCAAAATGCCATAATATATTGATAAAGCTGGAGAGTTTCTTTAACAATATCCAACTAACTATGTTCCAACCTGGATTCATGGACAAGATGGGGATGCAAAAGCTTTCAAGGTGATATCACCTTGCCTTGTAAGGCAAGGCATTGAGAGTTGGATAAACAGACCTATTTGATTGAACTACCACTCCTACTATTTCCCATTTGTGGGGTACTCTGTCTCTATCCCCCTTGGCACTTTCCTTTGAGGGTCTCTTGTTTACTTTCCATCCATTCATAAATACGTCATCTCTTCCCTCGGGAGATATCTAGAGAACTATTCTCAGCTTGTATAGCCCTCAACAAATTAAGCCTTGGTGTGGAGTATACATTAATAAGTCGTACTTTTGCATTTCTAAATCTAGGTCGGTTTGGTCAGTACTAATAATTTGCAGAGTAGGGCTAGTATTATTATAATGGCATGTGGACTAGTGAAATCTCTGGTGGGTTTTCTCTTGCTGTGGAACTTCTGCATGTATGTGGGTGTAGGTGTTATTGCAGGATGGGCTCTCAACAAAGCCCTCGACCACACTTATTCTACTGGTAGCTATTAATGTCTAACCCCAAAATACATATTATTGTTCTAGGCATAATTTGTTTTTGTGATGTTGAGAGTTTTGCTGATTGATTGTCGCCTTTCGGGGCTCCATCACCTCCGGGTTTGGACTGCCCACAGTTTGGCTCCTAGTGCTGCATCTACCATGACCGCTTGGGCTTTCACACTACTCGCTATGGGGTATGTATATAATATAACTATAAAGCTACATAACTTGTGATAACATTATATAATATCCGAGTCGTCTATGAAGTGAAATGGAAGACGATATAATTATTTTTCAACACAAATTGCAGGTTGGCATGCAAGGAGATACAAACCCACCCTCGGCGTGATAATAGGCATATACAAAGGGAGCTAGGGCACTAGGAACTGAGGCGGATGACACCACCCTAATAACTTTGATGCTGATTGCTAGAGCTGATATTCTACTTTCATTGTTGAAAGCACAGTGTTTTACTTTGAAACCATGCAATCAACTGGAAGGCATTAAGAACAATATGTTGCATATGTAAAGAAAGGATATCAGTTCTGTCCATCAAATTGATTCAAGCATTTTCTTTATACGTGAATATTGTAAAAGAATAATACATACCAGAACACCGCGGTTTGCAATAGATCGCCAATTGAAGTGGAAAGGCTGTCAAATTGGACTGGACCTCAAACACTATACCAATTCACTGGTCTGAAACCGTAATGTATAAAACCAAAGACAAACTCTATCGTAACAAGGTAAAGACAAAGCTTTTAAATAGACACTTGTCACACATGCAAAAAAAAAATGTATAATACAAAAACATATTTCAAACATGTAAAATACCGTGGGGCCCACAACTTTACCTCTGTCTCGTTTGAATGTCCAACATGTCTACCTCCTACCTTCAGTTTGCAAAGCCTCATCTAAATGGGAAGCTTGAGACCATGTTTCCTACGGAACCACACACAAAAAACAAAACACTTATCATAATTCTTCTCTAAATACAAAAACACACGTATCAGTTCAACCCTGCAAATCATTTTGAGCTCACATTCCAATTCACATTGTTTTCTACGCTTTTGAGCTTAAGCTTGAAGAGACTACAAGAGCTATTCCAGTTCTTTCACAAAGTCAATTGCACCTCCAATAATGGAGGCCTGGTCTCCTTGAACAAAGACATATATGACCCAAATAAATCCCCGAGCCATAAATTTCATATAAAGTTATAGGAATTGAAATGAAAATATAATGGTGCAGAATTTGTACCATTTGGATGAAAATTCCTCAGATTGTGGCACTTTTCGTTTGGAACTGACTCTCAATACTATCATACCAGAAATATTATTTGCACTTTCTTTGTAGTCCTCCAACTTAGGGCAGGTGGCAGCTTTTAGTCGTGCACAACAGCCAACTGTTGGTATAACTGCGATGACCACGAACAGGAAGGGTATCCAGGTAGTGGAGAACACATGTTTTAAGTGCAAGAGGGGGCCCACATGGTAAGATTCAAGTCGAGTTGTCACCACTAAAAAAATGAAAGTGTTTATTTAATTTAGTTCGCAAAGTTAGTTCAAAAAACATGAAAATGAAAGTGTTTATTTAATTCAGTTCTCAAGTATCTGAATGTATCTAGAAATCAATTGAATGAGAGTATTCCCGTTGAATTACAGAACATGCAGAACTTGACCAAACCCGATTTCTCTTACAATAACTTTTCAGGCATTATTCAAGAGGGTAGCTGGTTTTTCTATTTAGATCCAACATATTTTGCAGGAAATCCCAACTTGTGCAGACCACACTTGGGCAATTGCACTTCGCGAGGTCAAGCCCACCGTAAGCATGGCCTGGCACCTCTGCTCTTTTATTTGTTGCTTTTGCTACTTTTGGATTCCAATTTTGAAGCACATATCACTGATTTTGGCCTGGCTAAGTTACTGCATCATTCAGGTACCTCTGAGTGCATGTCTTCAATAGCAGGCTCTTTTGGTAAAATAGCTCCAGGTAAATTGTCATTTCATTCTTTATCATTTTTTTATTGTTTTTGCTCAAGTATTTGTGTTTGGGTTACCTGAGAGTTTTAAGCTACACATTGTATTGTTGTTTTTTGACATTCCCCCCAAATTAAAAATAAATGGAAAATAAAGTGATAAATTTACTATTTTATGTGATGATCATCTTTGTGGTAATTATTCAATTGACAGAGTATGCGTACACTCTGAAAGTGGAGGAGAAGAGTGACATATATAGCTTTGGAGTGGTTCTGGTTGGGCTCATTACAGGCAAACGACCAGTGGGAGTGCGAATTTGAATAGGGCATGAACCTCATCGGTTGGGTGAAGAAGATGACGAAGTTAGAGAGAGGAAGAGTTATCGAGATTATAGATCCGAAGATCACATATTACCAGAAGTAGGATTGTAACAATTTTTTTTTTTTAACTAAAGTCCATACTGGGCCATGTAAGTAATTATGTTTTTTTTCTGAAATGTACCTGATTTTTCGTGAGCTTCAGTCTTCCCTCCTGTCTCCCATGTACCTGCTTTTGTCTCACAGAAATCAACTAGTACACTCTTGTGGCCCGAACTACCGCTTACAGATCTAACTAGCCAGAAAATGAAAGAAATGCACTCGAGAAAGAACGACAGACAGACAGCCCCGCTTCTGGGTTTTCACACAGAACAAAGGATCCCGGGTAGGTTTCATCCAATGAGAAATCCAAGTGTTGATGCAGTGTTGATGCATCGAGGCTGCATAGTGACAGATGGATAACATGCGTAAGCATACATATAAACTTACGCATAAACCAGAACATTCAACCTACGCATAAACTAGAACATCCAGCTTAAGAGTCTAAGCACGGGCAAGAAAAAACTTAGGATAAAATAACTTGTCGTCACTAAAATCACATCGGGGCAAGAGACACTTGCAATAAGAGGGTGAAATCGAAACTTTGGTTAAAATTTTTTGGAGAGAAATCGCCAGCAATAAACTTTTCTTAAAACTGTTTAAACACCCGAAATTTACGGTCAACCGAAAAAGTAATACTGGGTCAATGCCAGATTGAACGCTATAGTCCCTGCTATGCCAGAGGCAGGGACTAATAATGTCATAAAAATAGTACTATGAGATTTGACAATTATCCAATCAAAACATTCATGATGATGAGATGAACCTATGAACAGATGGGCCGTACAAATTGATGTGGTTTGTGATTTTATAGAAATTTCTCCCTCATGCTTCCATGTCCTATATGTCTAGATTTTCTTTTCACTTTCAATATTAGAATGTCATGATGCAACCTCACTATAGCACATCTACCTGTGCTTTTGTAATTTGAGATTCTTTTCTTTCTTCTTCGGGTAATTCTGCACTCAGCTTGATCTCTCTTAAACTCATAGCATGCAGAAAAACAGAAAACCTCCTGTTATTACTGAAATCAAATTGTATGCAATATTTATTACAATGTAGGGCACTTTTTTAGGGTTCTTAATTCAAATAATAATTAGCAGTAATTTAAGAAAAAAAATAGTTTCAAGGAATTACAACAGTTGAGTTTGCATCTTGGCAATTAATGTGGCTTGGAGGCCTCACTATAGCACATCTACCAGTGCTTTTGTAATTTGAGATTATTTTCTTTTTTTCTTCGGGTAATTTTGCACTCGGCTTGATCTCTCTAAATCTCATAGCATGCAGAAAACCTCCCATTATTACTGAAATCAAATGGTTTGAAATATTTATTACAATGTATGGCACTTTTTTAGGCTCCTTAATTTAAATAATAATTCAGAGTAATTTAAGAAAAAAATTTGTTTCAGGGAATCACAACAGCTGAGTTTGCATCTTGGTAGTTAATGTGGCTTGGAGGGTTCTTGCAGCAACATGATTTTTGGGTTGGCACTTTGGCCATGAAAATATAGTTGTTCTGGAGTTATAACCCGAGCTCGAGAGTGAATCATGTTTGAAATCTATGAACAAGTGTCATGGTTATTTTATGACATTTGTTTCTATTATTATTTCTTGTAATTATGAATTCATGGTTAAAACCCTAAAATTAGGTATTTTGTACAAATAATTATAATTTCTATATATTTTGTGTTGCATACATTTGTGTTACTAGTTAATGTCATGATTAATTTATCATTAAGTGGCATTTCCGTTGTACAAATTAAAATTATGAATTAAATTTGTAAATTTGGCCTTTATCAGAGTTTAGGGTTTTCACTTCCATGTAGTAGTTGTGTGTTTTTTAAGTGTGGTGGTGCTAGTAGTGTAGTTGTGGGGTTTTTAAGTGTGGTGCTGCTAGTAGTGTAGTTGTGGGATTTTTAAGTGTGGTGGTTCTATTAGTATCACCTAGTGTGAGGCTGGGGACATTACAAAAATAATATGATCTACCTAGTCATCCTCCCAATAAGCCCATTCAACAACAACATCTTCCTTGATGTACTAGAATGAAGATGACTCCAAAATAAGAGGACCTTAAAACAAAGACCAAATTATAAGAACAGGAATAAAAAAGTTACTAGAGAGAAATCTTGTCATGTTGAAGGCGTTGAATAAATGACTTGATTTACTCTACATAGGGGGCTACATGTAATGAACAAGCTTCCACATGTTGGGTGAGAATTTCCTTTCTTGAAACATTATTTCCCCATCCTCCCAAGATTCATGTCACATGGAACTCTCAACCCACTTCCTTCATTATACCCCAATTACATGAGATCATTGCTAAAGGGGTTGCTAAAAGAGCACATGGTGCTCGGTAGCAGAGGGAGTGTATGCCCAAGATTGTTTGCATGATGCTTTGTTATCACCCCTTATGGGGGAACTTTTAAGGCTTGTATTAGTTGTATATGAAACCTATTTTTGAATTAATTCAACATTGATCCAAAAGCTGTAAAAAAATTATAATTCTTGTTGTTGTTTTTATTTTTTTCTCAAAACTAACTTTTAAGTGTATAGTTTTCATTAAATATGTAAAATTTATGTTATTTTAATGCCATTTAATTGTACATATCGCTTTTTTATTGTATTTAAAATGTATGGCACCACTTCTTAAAATCTATAAGGTTCCTGTCAAGTTGGTATTATCTTGAGAGTGGAAAATTTTGGTTCCTCAACCTCATACATTTATTTATGTGACAGTTAAATCATTATTACTTTGTTATCCCCAGTTGATGTACAAGGAGAAAATTTGTCACAAGTGATATTCGAACATGGGTAGGAGGGTAACAATTCCTCCTCTTAGTCATCGAGTCCAAACCAATGAATAAAAAAATGTTTGAAGACAACTTGTCACACCCTAAGTCACTTAAGTAAAAATGAGATTATTGGTATCTTGCTAGCTCATATTATTCCATGAAAGGAAAACATGTAGCAAATCAAATGGGTCGAGGAGAAGAGGATGGAAACTTTATTGTTAGTAATCCCCCACAACCATAGTAGAAACCCATAGAAAATGATGTCAATACGTAGTAAATTGATGTATCAACTACGCCTAAACAAATAAAAATAAATATCATTCATACTCTTTTCACAACAATAAAATTACACTGGATAATTTTTGTTAATATTCGTGGAGCGCTTTGTACATTACTAAAACCTTTTATCGGTCAATTTAATCTCTTACTTTAAAAATATCTAGTTCATAGGATTAGCTTGATCTTGTCGCATATGTGACATTTATGGTTGACCGCTTGCGCTACAAAAGGATGTGGGCAACAGATTATATTAAATTCACTTTTTGGCGGGTCCAAGCCATTCTAATAAGTATGGCAGTAACTAATAGTAAATTAAAGTTTAAAGGGCAAACTTGGTTGGGCACTATCTGAATTTTAGTAGTTATCAACCACAAACAATTGGATAGACAGGACAAGTAATCAGTCTATGAAAGACATGTTTAGATTCTAGAAAAAATATGGTAGCCCAGTTCTAAGTGCAAGAAAAGATGACATTTGTAAGGTTCAAATCAATAAAAGCAAAGATTAGACAACAGGTTATCATGCCTTATGGGGCGCAATTTACAACCTTTGTTCATTTCATTCCTCTCAATATTGATCTAGATAGAACATAGGAATAACTGGGGGAAGCATATAATAAATTACAATAATGCACAACCCAACTGGAAAAAACACAAGCACAGACCAAGCTACAACAAAAGCACAAGAAACTGCCGCAATCTTTGAAAATGACCCAATTTGGAAAAACAGAAATAGGAATCAAGTTATATCACAAGCACGAGAAACTGCCTCAATAAAATAAATTTCTAGAGTACAGTTGGAAAGATATATTAGTTTGAACATCTATAAGTAATCCAAAACTTGAAAACAAAGGTTACCGGGACATTGACTAACTCATAAGGTCATACCTTATCCGAGAAATAATCATGATGAGATTTATAAAATTCACCTTCCTCATACCTGTGTTCATGTACTATCACTTAGATATCCGGTTATGGAACTATATAATAATAAAATGGATTGCAAAGATGAGCTGTACATAACTAACAGAAATACAATCTGCAATGAGACAAAAATGGTTACATTAAAATTTAACTGCATACCGTAGAAACAAAGCAGGAAGAGGTGAGAAGACTGATGGGTCTGGCAGAAAGAGCAGAGGGACATGGATATATAGCATACTTGTATGTTTTGCCATTCCCTAGTTTTTGTTCAAGGCATTGATGCAAGAGACTATAATGATGTTTCTCAGAACTCCTGATTTTGCTCCTCTTGGTTATACTGGCATTAGCCTTCCTACAAAAAATCTACAACTTAATATTCGAGAAAATCTTGATTATTTCGGAGAAAACATAAAATTTGTTCCTTCTAAGTTTTTGGGTAGACATATCTGGGGTTCAGATATATCAGCAAGACATGGGGAGTGCCATCCAATCAGGGATTCTGAGCTTGCACTCGTAAGTATATTGAACTATTAACATGTTTCATGTATATTGGCTGACTGCAACTATTTACAGAGAATTCAGGTAATCATACAACTACAATAATTAGTTGAAACAGAGAATGCTAGTGCTTTAGAAGGTCCCATATCATATATCTTACATTATATACCTACAATGTTAAGAACACTGTAAATGTGATCTCAAACCAGTATGTGACGAACATTTTCTGAACTGAAGCTGAGGACAGAAAACAATCCTTGGCAGAATTGAGTTCCTTTGACGTAGAAACATTTTGTTGCTAACTTGGTTGGGACTAATGATGCGGAGTGAAGAGTTCCACACTGTTGACCAAGGCCACATTCCCATGCAAATTTCTTGGAACTTAAGGTAGCCACAGGGGCACATGAGGCAAGGGTCAAATTTGTAGCACCAGGAGATGAGAACAACCTGACCTTGTTTCAGGCCAAAATCCCCACCCCAAGCATTCCTATTAGGCCTGCCATTTAATAGTCAGCTCACAGCAATTTCAAGAAATAGTATATATAGAAACAATTTGGTATATGAAACTATTGAATTCAAAATATATCAGTCTTGTCTTCGTCCAGGTTGAAGAGGGATCTTCTAGGTGAAGACCGATTTTCTTTCTCATAGACATCTCTCCATGACATATTTCCTAATGCTCTCCAGCCCCCTGTAACCACTGTTTGTTTACTGGGGGTACACCTATATCAGTTGTGTGCACAATCGTACCTTGTATCCTAACGGTCACAGGATTAATATGGCCTTCTTACAAAGCCTTTGTTTATGTTATAAAGTAGACATAACATTACTCACATTATTTTCTTGGATGTTTCCATGACAGGTGTGCTCTGATCTTTCGAGCAGCCCTCAACTTCTACTGCTGTTTAGTGTTGCAACTGGAGACCTCGAAGTAGGGTTTCACCTAGAGGTACCAGGCAAGCTCCGTTCTGTTATAGATGTTGTTTATTGAAAGAGTAGAAAGTAGCCACATAACATAAAATGATGTCGATATGAAACAATATTAAACATGTATATTCTTTGATTATTGTTGTATTTAGCATTACAAAGATAAAGTAAGTCCTCAAGTCTTAACACTATTCTGTTATATCTTGTTTGACTATGGTAAGAACTATAAACAGTGGTTTTGTAGTACATGGAAAAGATTGGTCATTAAGAAATTTTGTAAAATGAACAGTTATTGTGACTTGCACCTGTCTACATTTGGGCACAATCAAAACCAATAAAGTAATAAGTCATTTTCTCAAATTTCATTTGCAGCGTTATTAGGAGCAAAGCCACTTCGGGATCAATACCCACCCTCAGCGTGGTAATAGGCAGATACAAAGGGAGCCAGGGCACTAGGAACAGAGGCGGGGATGTCTCCAACAAGACTCAAACACATACTTATTCGCATATTAAAACTAATAGCATGAACATTTGGAGATTGAAAACAATTCACTAATCATTTCTTCTTAAACAAAGAATGCGATGGTGTCTAATTCTCAATATAAATATGTGTGAGGTTGGATCTCATATGATTGTATACAAGAGCCTCGGAACTCACAATTGCCATTAAATTCAACACAGCGAAAATTCCATGTTGTGACTGTGAAATTCACTTCTATTTTATGTGCATTCTTTAAATTATTACACCTAACACTCTATCAAGAAACTAAATTCTTATATATACATGCGCAGAACCCCACAAACAAGTCATTACCCTATGTTGGGTATAATTAATGAAAGTTGTTGCAGAAAGAATAATTAAAGAAAGTTGTTTGTATCAGATGATACAAATTGGCACTGAAATGCTTAGGGAAAGAAATACAACTAATACAATAAAAATATTCAAATCCTGCGCGTGACCCCTGCAAAATGCCATAATATATTGATAAAGCTGGAGAGTTTCTCTAACAATATCCAACTAACTATGTTCCAACCTGGATTCATGGACAAGATGGGGATGCAAAAGCTTTCAAGGTGATATCACCTTGCCTTGTAAGGCAAGGCATTGAGAGTTGGATAAACATACCTATTTGATTGAACTACCACTCCTACTATTTCCCATTTGTGGGGTACTCTGTCTCTATCCCCCTTGGCACTTTCCTTTGAGGGTCGCTTGTTTACTTTCCATCCATTCATAAATACATCATCTCTTCCCTGGGGAGATATCTAGAGAACTATTCTCAGCTTGTCTAGCCCTCAACAAATTAAGCCTTAGTGTGGAGTATACATTAATAAGTCGTACTTTTGCATTTCTAAATCTAGGTCGGTTTGGTCAGTACTAATAATTTGCAGAGTAGGGCTAGTATTATTATAATGGCATGTGGACTAGTGAAATCTCTGGTGGGTTTTCTCTTGCTGTGGAACTTCTGCATGTATGTGGGTGTAGGTGTTATTGCAGGATGGGCTCTCAACAAAGCCCTCGACCACACTTATTATACTGGTAGCTATTAATGTCTAACCCCAAAATACATATTATTGTTCTAGGCATAATTTGTTTTTGTGCCGTTGAGAGTTTTGCTGATTGATTGTCGCCTTTCGGGGCTCCATCACCTCCGGGTTTGGACTGCCCACAGTTTGGCTCCTAGTGCTGCATCTACCATGACCGCTTGGGCTTTCACACTACTCGCTATGGGGTATGTATATATAATAACTACAAAGCTACATAACTTGTGATAACATTATATAATATCTGAGTCGTCTATGAAGTGAAATGGAAGACGATATAATTATTTTTCAACACAAACTGCAGGTTGGCATGCAAGGAGATACAAACCCACCCTCGGCGTGATAATAGGCATATACAAAGGGAGCTAGGGCACTAGGAACTGAGGCGGATGACACCACCCTAATAACTTTGATGCTGATTGCTAGAGCTGATATTCTACTTTCATTGTTGAAAGCGCAGTGTTTTACTTTGAAACCATGCAATCAACTGGAAGGCATTAAGAACAATATGTTGCATATGTAAAGAAAGGATATCAGTTCTGTCCATCAAATTGATTCAAGCATTTTCTTTATACGTGAATATTGTGAAAGAATAACGCATACCAGAACACCGCGGTTTGCAACAGATCGCCAATTGAAGTGGAAAGGCTGTCAAATTGCACTGGACCTCAAACGCTATACCAATTCACTGGTCTGAAACCGTAATGTATAAAACCAAAGACAAACTCTATCGTAACAAGGTAAAGACAAAGCTTTTAAATAGACACTTGTCACACATGCAAAAAGAAATGTATAATACAAAAACATATTTCAAACACGTAAAATACCGTGGGGCCCACAACTTTACCTCTGTCTCATTTGAATGTCCAACGTGTCTACCTCCTACCTTCAGTTTGCAAAGCCTCGTCTAAATGGGAAGCTTGAGACCATGTTTCCTATGGAACCACACACAAAAAACAAAACACTTATCATAATGCTTCTCTAAATACAAAAACACACGTATCAGTTCAACCCTGCAAATCATTTTGAGCTCACATTCCAATTCACATTGTTTTCTACGCTTTTGAGCTTGAGCTTGAAGAGACTACAAGAGCTATTCCAGTTCTTTCACAAAGTCAATTGCACCTCCAATAATGGAGGCCTGGTCTCCTTGAACAAAGGCATATATGACCCAAATAAATCCCCGAGCCATAAATTTCATATAAAGTTATAGGAATTGAAATGAAAATATAATGGTACAGAATTTGTACCATTTGGATGAAAATTCCTCAGATTGTGGCACTTTTTGTTTGGAACTGGTTCTCAATACTATCATACAAGAAATATTATTTGCACTTTCTTTGTAGTCCTCCAACTTAGGGCAGGTGGCAGCTTTCAGTCATGCACAACAGCCAACTGTTGGTATAACTGCGATGACCATGAACAGGAAGGGTATCCAGGTAGTGGAGAACACATGTTTTACATGCAAGAGGGGGCCCACATGGTAAGATTCATGTCGAGTTGTCACCACTAAAAAAATGAAAGTGTTTATTTAATTTAGTTCGCAAAGTTAGTTCAAAAAACATGAAAATGAAAGTGTTTATTTAATTCAGTTCTCAAGTATCTGAATGTATCTAGAAATCAATTGAATGAGAGTATTCCCGTTGAATTACAGAACATGCAGAACTTGACCAAACCTGATTTCTCTTACAATAACTTTTCAGGCATTATTCAAGAGGGTAGCTGGTTTTTCTATTTAGATCCAACATATTTTGCAGGAAATCCCAACTTGTGCAGACCACACTTGGGCAATTGCACTTCGCGAGGTCAAGCCCACCGTAAGCATGGCCTGGCACCTCTGCTCTTTTATTTGTTGCTTTTGCTACTTTTGGATTCCAATTTTGAAGCACATATCGCTGATTTTGGCCTGGCTAAGTTACTGCATCATTCAGGTACCTCTGAGTGCATGTCTTCAATAGCAGGCTCTTTTGGTTACATAGCTCCAGGTAAATTGTCGTTTCATTCTTTATCATTTTTTTAGTGTTTTTGCTCAAGTATTTGTGTTTGGGTTACCTGAGAGTTTTAAGCTACACATTGTATTGTTGTTTTTTGAGATTCCCCCCGAATTAAAAATAAATGGAAAATAAAGTGATGACTTTACTATTTTATGTGATAATCATCTTTGTGATAATTATTGAATTGACAGAGTATGTGTACACTCTGAAAGTGGAGGAGAAGAGCGACATATATAGCTTTGGAGTGGTTCTGGTTGGGCTCATTACAGGCAAACGACCAGTGGGAGTGCGAATTTGAACAGGGCATGAAGAAGTTAGAGAGAGGAAGAGTTATCGAGATTATACATCCGAAGATCACATATTACCAGAAGTAGGATTGTAACAATTTTTTTTTTTTAACTAAAGTCCATATTGGGCCATGTAAGTAATTATGTTTTTTTTCTAAAATGTACCTGATTTTTCGTGAGCTTCAGTCTTCCCTCCTGTCTCCCATGTACCTGCTTTTGTCTCAAAGAAATCAACTAGTACACTCTTGTGGCCCGAACTACTGCTTATAGATCTAACAAGCAAGAAAATGGAAGAAATGCACTCGAGAAAGAACGACAGACAGACAGCCCCGCTTTTGGGTTTTCACACAGAACAAAGGGTCCCGGGTAGGTTTCATCCAATGAGAAATCCAAGTGTTGATGCAGTGTTGATGCATCGAGGCTGCATAATGACAGATGGATAACATGCGTAAGCATACTTATAAACTTACACATAAACCATAACATTCAACCTACGCATAAACTAGAACATCCAGCTTAAGAGTCTAAGCACGGGAAAGAAAAAACTTAGGATAAAATAACTTGTCGTCACTAAAATCACATCGGGGCAAGAGACACTTGCAATAAGAGGGTGAAATCGAAACTTTGGTTAAAATTTTTTGGAGAGAAATCGCTAGCAATAAACTTTTCTGAAAACTGTTTAAACACCCGAAATTTATGGTCAACCGAAAAAGTAATACTGGGTCAACACCAGATCGAACGCTATAGTCCCTGCTATGCCAGAGTCAGGGACTAATAATGTCATAAAAATAGTACTATGAGATTTGACAATTATCCAATCAAAACATTCATGATGATGAGATGAACCTATGAACAAATGGGCCTTACAAATTGATGTGGTTTGGGTTTTATAGAAATTTCTCCCTCATGCTTCCATGTCCTATATGTCTAGATTTTCTTTTCACTTTCAATATTAGAATGTCATGACGCAACCTCACTATAGCACATCTACCTGTGCTTTTGTAATTTGAGATTCTTTTCTTTCTTCTTCGGGTAATTCTGCACTCAGCGTGATCTCTCTTAAACTCATAGCATGCAGAAAAACAGAAAACCTCTCGTTATTACTGAAATCAAATTGTATGCAATATTTATTACAATGTAGGGCACTTTTTTAGGGTTCTTAATTCAAGTAATAATTAGCAGTAATTTAAGAAAAAAAATAGTTTCAAGGAATTACAACAGTTGAGTTTGCATCTTGGCAATTAATGTGGCTTGGAGGCCTCACTATAGCACATCTACCAGTGCTTTTGTAATTTGAGATTATTTTCTTTTTTTCTTCGGGTAATTTTGCACTCGGCTTGATCTCTCTAAATCTCATAGCATGTAGAAAACCTCCCATTATTACTGAAATCAAATCGTTTGCAATATTTATTACAATGTATGGCACTTTTTTAGGCTCCTTAATTTAAATAATAATTCACAGTAATTTAAGAAAAAAATTTGTTTCAGGGAATCACAACAGCTGAGTTTGCATCTTGGCAGTTAATGTGGCTTGGAGGGTTCTTGCAGCAACATGATTTTTGGGTTGGCATTTTGGCCATGAAAATATAGTTGTTCTGGAGTTATAACCCGAGCTCGAGAATGAATCATGTTTGAAATCTATGAACAAGTGTCATGGTTATTTTATGACATTTGTTTCTATTATTATTTCTTGTAATTATGAATTCATGGTTAAAACCCTAAAATTAGGTATTTTGTACAAATAATTATAATTTCTTTATATTTTGTGTTGCATACATTTGTGTTACTAGTTAATTTCATGATTAATTTATCATTAAGTGGCATTTCCGCTGTACAAATTAAAATTATGAATTAAATTTGTAAATTTGGCCTTTATCAGAGTTTAGGGTTTTCACTTCCATGTAGTAGTTGTGTGTTTTTTAAGTGTGGTGGTGCTAGTAGTGTAGTTGTGGGGTTTTTAAGTGTGGTGTTGCTAGTAGTGTAGTTGTGGGATTTTTAAGTGTGGTGGTTCTAGTAGTATCACCTAGTGCGAGGCTGGGGACATTACAAAAATAATATGATTCACCTAGTCATCCTCCCAATAAGCCCATTCAACAACAACATCTTCCTTGATGTACTAGAATGAAGATGACTCCAAAATAAGAGGACCTTAAAACAAAGACCAAATTATAAGAACAGGAATAAAAAAGTTACTAGAGAGAAATCTTGTCATGTTGAAGGCGTTGAATAAATGACTTGATTTACTCTACATAGGGGGCTACATGTAATGAACAAGCTTCCACATGTTGGGTGAGAGTTTCCTTTCTTGAAACATTATTTCCCCATCCTCCCAAGATTCATGTCACATGGAACTCTCAACCCACTTCCTTCATTCTACCCCAATTACATCAAATCATTACTAAAGGGGTTGCTAAAAGAGCACATGGTGCTCGGTAGCAGAGGGAGTGTATGCCCAAGATTGTTTGCATGATGCTTTGTTATCACCCCTTATGGGGGAACTTTTAAGGCTTGTATTAGTTGTATATGAAACCTATTTTTGAATTAATTCAACATTGATCCAAAAGCTGTAAAAAAATTATAATTCTTGTTGTTGTTTTTATTTTTTTCTCAAAACTAACTTTTAAGTGTATAGTTTTCGTTAAATATGTAAAATTTATGTTATTTTAATGCCATTTAATTGTACATATCGCTTTTTTATTGTATTTAAAATGTATGGCACCACTTCTTAAAATCTATAAGGTTCCTGTCAAGTTGGTATTATCTTGAGAGTGGAAAATTTTGGTTCCTCAACCTCATACATTTATTTATGTGACAGTTAAATTATTATTACTTTGTTATCCCCAGTTGATGTACAAGGAGAAAATTTGTCACAAGTGATATTCGAACATGGGTAGGAGGGTAACAATTCCTCCTCTTAGTCATCGAGTCCAAACCAATGAATAAAAAAATGTTTGAAGACAACTTGTCACACCCTAAGTCACTTAAGTAAAAATGAGATTATTGGTATCTTGCTAGCTCATATTATTCCATGAAAGGAAAACATGTAGCAAATCAAATGGGTCGAGGAGAAGAGGATGGAAACTTTATTGTTAGTAATCCCCCACAACCATAGTAGAAACCCACAGAAAATGATGTCAATATGTAGTAAATTGATGTATCAACTACGCCTAACATGTATGACATATTGAGAGTATTTTTATGGATGAAATTGTGTAGAGGATTTTTTAGTCCTATCCAATGTTCTGAGTGGACACTCCACCTATCTCTATGGACCAAAAAATTGAATGGTCACAAATATGATTTTAGAGACATTTAATAGAGGGAAGAAACCATTTATCCATTAATGGTTAATTATAAAATAATAACCATAGGGTCAAGTCAAAGAATTAATTAAAAAATTAAAAATAAAAATAAAATAAAATAAAAGAGCAATGGAATAAATAAATAAAAATGATTCTTTATGGCGCAGGACTGGAATAAATAAAGAAATAATTTTAAAGAATCAAATTGATTTATTAGGATATAAATATGAATGAAAAAAATGTGAAAATCCTTATAAGGATGGAGGAAGGAAATGAGAAATATAATCAAATAACTGAATAAAAGATATATATATATATATATATATATATATATAGACACGAGTCAAGAACAAAGTGGAGGATTAAAGTGGTAAGAGGGTAAAAAACAGAACCATCAAAATTGGAACGAAGTGACTGAAAAATGAGAAAGGGAGGCTAGGAAGGGGGGAAAGGAAAGAACGGGGGGAGAGGGAAGGAGAGGAGAGAAGAGAAAACTAATAAGGATGCCAATGGATAATAGGTTTCTGGGAATGACTTAATTTATAACCAACTTCTCTATTAAAATTGTTGGGGTGCTTTTGAATTTCGAGGATAAAGTCCAAAAGCATTAAGAAAGGTTGAAGCAAGGCCACCATGAAATGAACCTAAGTCATCATGTTAACACATATTCTATCTCTAGAAAATTATATATCGATTTATCTATTAAATAGCATTTCTTCTAGACTATCTTTTTAATTAGGATAAAAATATGAGTTACTTATTAAATATTAATTATTCGCTATAATTTGTAATTTAAGATAGGTTGTCATTATGTAGGAGATCATCTATGCACCTCATATAATATATTGGATAGGAAAGAGAAATACTTCTTGATTTAACTCCAATTTTGAAAATATTTGACTTCCAATGGAAAGAAGAAACCCTTATTCCTTATTGTTTCTGTGTATTGTATAGCAAATTGAAATATTCTTTGATTTTCTTTTGAATTTTACCTTCTTAACATTTGAATTCCAATCTAAATAGAAAAAATTGTTATTATTTTTATGTATCATTAATTTATGTATAAGAAAAAATAGTTTATATCAAAAATAAACTTTTTCCATTCACATATAAACATTATTAAATCTTAAAATTACTCTTTTATAATAATTGCACATATATAAAATAATTTTAATTTTACATATATGAAAAAAAATTATATATAAACTAATAATCATTAAGAAATTATACACATTCATTTAAAAAAATAAAAAATAAAAGACAAAGAGAACCACGAAAAAGTTCAATCTCAAAAATTATCAATCTCATAGGATAATAGTTTTTAATAAAATATTCATAAAATTTTTAAAATTTCCAAAACAATATTTAAAACTTAATATATAAAATTCATGTTAAAAAGGAAATCCTACTTCATAATTTTAACAAATTAACCGAAAATTTATAAAAGCCCAAACTTAAAACATTCGGATCACGCAATCAAGATTTTTATATTATATTGACGCAATTTGGTTTGGTGTTTATTTATGATTTTTAATCGGCTAAAAGCAATGTTAAATCATATTAAGATTTTACGCTGTCCACCAAAAGGCTGGTACTTATTAAAATCACCAAAATTATCATATAATTTACGAATGCCAAGAAGAGAATATTAATTCCAAAATCATAATCGATTATGGTCATCGGAAGATCAATCAGTGGCCACTGTATCACTGTCGACATATTGTGAAGGCAGTGGTATTATTAGTCCCTGTCATCTGGCGATGGCCAGGGATTATAGCAATCCGAATCACGATTTATAGCATTAATTCACGTAGTTTATACATTGAGTGTGCAGCTTATGCAACCAGTTCCGTATGTTAACTATATGGTAGTTTGTTTCATCATCTTATTTGGCCTCTTCCCGAGGAGAAGAGGCCAAAAGCATATGTTATTTTCGACTTTGTTGTTTTCATTATTTGGGAAGTGGAGATTAATGCTAGCATTAAGGGACTATTACAATCGAATTGCATTGAGATCTGAGGCGTATGTACACCCAAAAAAAAAATTAACCAAAGTTTTCTGTACACGCGGATTTACGGACTCTGGTCACAATATTCTGAAGGCTGGTCCACGCGTCTTCTCTTCTATTTTACGCTTGACACGTTTCCCTGACCGCTTGAGAAAATTCAGAAAAATCTATATCAGTTCAGTGGGTCAGAAAATTCTATATCGGTTCAATGGAATTTTGTGAATTATTGGAATTTTTTCGAACGATGAAGCCTGCCCGGTCACTCAGTGAAGCTAGATCACTCACTGAAGTGATCTCGGTGATCTCAGTCCGATCACTCACTGAACTGATATTGGTCCGGGTCCGATCACTCACTGAACCCTGCCCACATCCTGTTGTTGTGATGCCCACATCCAGCTGCTGTTCACATTGTGTGAAACAAACCGTACTATTCTTTGTTAGACATTTTTTGTGTTTTTCAGATATTATTAGTAATCAGTAATTAGTTTTGCATTTTTTTCAGATATTATCAGTAATCAGTATTGCAATTGAATGCATTATCAATAGCTTACCAGGCGTGAAATTTGTTACCTGCGTATGCATTGCTTGGTATGCCTATACCTGCTTTCCAAATTTCTTTTCCTTATGTTCTCTGTTTGTAAGAACTAAATACTACTTATGTTCTCTGTTTGTAAGAACCAGGCTAAAGTACTTCTTCCGTAAGAACCAGATGAGAAATCATGAGTTGTTAGTCCTTAGTTATTAAAAATCAGATGAAAAATCATGATTTGTTAGCCAGTAGATACATAGCAATTTAAACGATTGATTTATAAATAGAGAAGGGCTTGAAACTTCTTCCAAAACAATTTATAAACGTAGGAAAAATGTTCGTAACGACAGAAATTAGGATTAGAATTCTTTGAAAATATTCGAGGGCCAAAGCCAATTTTCTGAATGACTAATAAACATATAAACCTAGCAGGGCTTGAGCATATTTTCAAAACAATTTATAAACAAAGGATTTCTAAACTTGTTCACCTGCGATTCAGTCAAAAGGTCCAAGTATGTGGACGAGCGCGGCGAACGAACTTTGGTTGTTGTCACCAAATGCGACCGTGCACCTGAAGGGCTTCTAGAGATGGTCACCATGAACATCGTCGACATACGCCTGTTCAGCTGCGCCTCTTCTTCAAAGCTCTGGAGCCCGTCGTCTTCTCTGAAGTTGAAATGGGGTCTGTTATGACAGAGCAGAACAAAGAACAAATGCTCTCTGGGCTTTGTTATGACTGAACAGAACAAAGAACAAATGCTCTCTACCCAAAGTAAAGAACAAATGGTCGACTCTCCTAGGAGTAAAAATAAGACGAACTACATTTCTAAATGACATTTCCAATTCATGCAAATGTGTTTCCGTGTTGTAATATTTATTTGTTGGCGTAAATGTGTCCCTGTGTTGCAATATTTATTTGTTGGTGTGTGAGTTTTTAACATCGTTTAATTTCACTAAGATTTATAATTTTTATTTTTGGCCAGGTGTCTTAAGAGCTCAGTGTAAATGTACCACTCTGGGCTAGTAAGCTTCACAAGGCCTAGCCCTCAGGTTGTTCTTCCTGTCAGTCAGATCCCAGTCGAGTTTTAATGATAGATTCTCTCCCTCAAGTGGTTCTTCCTGTCGGTCCGATCCCAGAGATAGACTTTCCTGTAAAAAGATGAGGTAGGAATAAGGAAGAGCGAGCTGCTGGTAGCCACTTCTGGCTGGATTTCTGAACTGAGTCACATATGTTAGCTTTGATGCAACGTTAAGTGGCATGGTTAGGGATTGCATGCTATGTAATGGAGACAAAGGATGGACAGGTGAGGCACTTGGCTCTCATGCGAGGGCCCACATAGTCCACTAACTTGGTTCTTTTTATTTTTTTGATTCCACACATTATATTTAAGTGATATATATTTAATTTATGACGTTGATGTTATTCATCAGAGCTAGCTGATTAGTCAGAATTATTGTAAGGCTAGGAGAATAGAATGAATTGCTGGAGTCAGCTGCAGAAATCTTGTATGGATTGATCCATGTCCGTTATATTTTAACAAGCAAGGGAAGAATCAGAGTCCCCCTATTCACAAGCCAACACAGTGTTGAAACTGCTAAGACAGATGGCAAATGCCTGAAAAGCTGGGAAAGTTCCCACTATTGAGAGGCCCAGAATATTACTTTTCTGACAGGTATGTTTCCTGTAGACCTTTAGGTGTCTATTACCATTTCACCTCTCTGATTATTGTGGTGTCTTTGTCATTTGCCCCAATTTCACGCACCCTAGATAAAATTTGTTACAGTGATCAGTTGGTGGAGGAGGCCTCAGGTGGTGCATCTGTAGCACAGATTTTCAAAGAGCGCAATGAATAGGGCTTCAGAGATTCTGAGGTAGTTAGATTACAAATATTTTGCAGTTCTTATAGTACAATCCTCTAAACTCTATATGATTCTAATTTATGCACTGTCGAGCCAGTGTGTTCTATGTTGTTTACATTGTTGTGCAATTTGCCAGTTCATATCTAGCGAAGATCCTTAAATTGTTTCACTCAACTACTTTGTATAAATAGAAAGAGGATTGATTCTGTTTTGTTTTGTGTTTTGGTGTCAGTAATTCCATGTTGATTTAGAAAATAGCAAGTACTTTATTTTCTGTTTGGTGCTTTCTTGTATCACAAATTACCGGAATCCTTAAATCTGGTATTCACAGTTAGTTAGAATCTACAATTTCTAATGTTGAACTAATTGGTTTTAGTGTCTGGTTGACAGAGTGAAGTACTAAAGCAGTTATCTACTATGTATCGTCTAGTCATTGCCACTGGAGGTGGCGCTGTAGTTCGCCCTCAAAATTGGTTAGGAATCTATTCTGTTCTGTTACAGATTTCATATTCAGCCTTTCTATTTTTGTTACTATATATATGGTGGATTGATGCAGCCCTTTTATTATTAGTAACATGTATTGGATCTAGTGAGTGAATGCTTTCCCTTGTTTTGTGTTGTTCCTCAAAAGGAGCTACATGCACCAAGGAATTACTGTTTGGTTGGATGTGCCTTTGGAGGCTTTGGCTGCACGAGTTGTAGCAGTAGGGACAGAATCTCGACCTCTCTTAGGCCAAGCATCTGCCGACTGTTATTCACAGGTGCACTTTCTTCCTTTGTACTTTTTGTGTCATGATAGTTAACCTTCTCAATCTCCATGACTGTTTGGATTTGATGCTATATTCTATCACATCATGTCTGCAATGTAACGGTGCATAAATATTTCTATCACATCATGTCTGCAATGTATACAATACAATATGTAAATATGTATGAATTTCATTAGCAATATCCTTTGATATCCAAATTACAAGCCAACACAGTGTCGAAACTGCTAAGACAGATGGCAAATGCCTGAAAAGCTGGGAAGGGATATTGCTAATCCATAGTGAACAGGTCCTTTCCAACCTTTGGAAGTTTCTTTACAAATGCAACTGTCACTCATCCTTGAAAATTCAAACTCCAGCATTGAAGCTGCTCATGCCACCTTGGGGCTTTGTTCTTCAAGATCAATGTATCATATTTCAAGTTCCCACTATTGAGAGGCCCAAAATATTGCTTTTCTGACAAGTATGTTTCCTGTAGACCTTTAGGTGTCTATTACCATTTCACCTCTCTGATTATTGTGGTGTCTTTGTCATTTGCCCCAATTTCACGCACCCTAGATAAAATTTGTTACAGTGATCAGTTGGTGGAGGAGGCCTCAGGCGGTGCATCTGTAGCACAGATTTTCAAAGAGCGCAATGAACAGGGCTTCAGAGATTCTGAGGTAGTTAGATTACAAATATTTTACAGTTCTTATAGTACAATCCTCTAAATTCTATATGATTCTAAATTATGCACTGTCGAGCCAGTGTGTTCTATGTTGTTTACATTGTTGTGCAATCTGCCAGTTCATATCTAGTGAAGATCCTTAAATTGTTTCACTCAACTACTTTGTATAAATAGAAAGAGGATTGATTCTGTTTTGTTTTGTGTTTTGGTGTCAGTAATTCCATGTTGATTTAGAAAATAGCAAGTACTTTATTTTCTGTTTGGTGCTTTCCTGTATCACAAATTACCGGAATCCTTAAATCTAGTATTCACAGTTAGTTAGAATCTACAATTTCTAATGTTGAACTGATTGGTTTTAGTGTCTGGTTGACAGAGTGAAGTACTGAAGCAGTTATCTACTATGTATCGTCTAGTCATTGCCACTAGAGGTGGCGTTGTAGTTCGCCCTCAAAATTGGTTAGGAATCTATTATGTTCTGTTACAGATTTCATATTCAGCCTTTCTATTTTTGTTACTATATATATGGTGGATTGATGCAGCCCTTTTATTGTTAGTAACATGTATTGGATCCAGTGAGTGAATGCTTTCCCTTGTTTTGTGTTGTTCCTCAAAAGGAACTACATGCGCCAAGGAATTACTGTTTGGTTGGATGTGCCTTTGGAGGCTTTGGCTACACGAGTTGTAGCAGTAGGGACAGAATCTCGACCTCTCTTAGGCCAAGCATCTGCTGACTGTTATTCACAGGTGCGCTTTCTTCCTTTGTAATTTTTGTGTCATGATAGTTAACCTTCTCAATCTCCATGACTGTTTGGATTTGATGCTATATTCTATCACATCATGTCTGCAATGTAACGGTGCATAAATATTACTATCACATCATGTCTGCAATGTATACAATACAATATGTAAATATGTATGAATTTCATTAGCAATATCCTTTGATATCCAAATTACATGATTAATGGTGACAGAGGCAGCAGGACCACTAGGAAGGAGCAATTGGTAATATTTGGTTGTAAAGAACCCTTTGATTTTGCAAATTACATGACTAGTGTTGACAGAAGCAGAAGGATCATTAGGAAAGGGCAATTGGTAATATTTGTTTGTAAAGAACCCTCCCTTATCCAGAAGGAAAGGAGAAAGTAGGAAACAAAAATGATACATACCAGAAATGCTGAACCAAGCCCACTTTGTTGCAAGTAGTGGATTATACCCTTGACTAAGGATAAAAAATAGTAAGTTCGAAAGCTTTTAAAAGAATTGTCTGCAACTTTGACTGCGATACTCAAACCATCCAATTCATAGGCAATCTGAGCAACGTTATAGTTACTAGCCTTTGGGTACAACAGTCCTCAATCCTGTGTAGCCTTCATTCAATATAGCAGTTACAGTCCTCAATCCTGTGTAGCCTTCATTCAATATAGCAGTTTTAATTGTTGCAGAAACCACAAATTACAACAGTTTTGTTTTATGCATGTGAAGCATATTATGTTTCCTAATGCTTGACTACTATGATTTTGAGCTTATCAGTCTGCCTAGATTTCTTCTTTGTTTACTGGCATTTACCCTTGCAGCAGGTACCCATCAAGAAACATAGATCGTTGCCATTTGATTATGGGCTCACGTGCAGTAATGAGCTAAGTGGATTTGAGATCTTAACAGCCTTCTTTAAACCAGGAATTTTAAACCAGGAATCTTGTGTTGCCATTGATATCAATGGAACCTAAGAAATTAAATTAATCATTATTTAGAAAGAAGATCCATTATCAATTCTGGGAATTCTTATAATGCAGAAAGCTTGAATATCAGTTGCATGTTTAATTATCAAAACAATAACACTATTGCTTTAAGCATAAAAAGAGCGATGTAGTGTAGCGCGATTTGTACTGAGTTATAAAGACTGATATTGTCCCATCAAAGTGCTGACAAGAAACTCCAGCTCTTGCAGAGCTCCAAGGCTTCCCCTCCCAACGTTCTCAGTCAAGGAATTCAACATTATACACAGAACCCAACAAACCGTCTTACTGAGGCCTTAACTTTTTCTTTTCCACCAGGAGCAGGAATGAATACTGGCCTAGAAGTAGCAACGGATACATAGAATATTTTAGGAGTCCCTGACTCTGGTTGTGCTCTCTCTCTCCTGTCAACACAGTCATTGAGCTCAAGGGCTCTAGGATCAGATTCATTAGATCTGGCCACTCGACCAGGTGCCACATTGGAACAGTGTATGCATGAGAATCATTATCCAATGGATCAAATTTCACTGCAAGGAATGCAACATAATTTTCGTCTAACTAGAAGCTCCGAGTATTGTACAGGTCTCATCTCTAATGGATATCCTCTTTCTGGCATAAATTTTACTGAAAAGGTTCAAGTGGGGACACTTGCTCCTAATATTGGGGGTAATGGAAACTTTGAAACCTCTATGCATGGATTTGTGAAATGACAAAAATTTAGAAGTTCTAATGATGCAAGATTAAAAATGTTCGACATACCATCGATTTAAGGAACAGGTCCTCACTGACACAAGGCAATGATTCACATGTTCCATCACTTTGTGACTTTCAAGCCATTGCTGTTCCAGCCGACGTGCTATAGGACTCAGGCCTACTGAATTCTTGGCCTCTTCTGGTTCTAACTTCAATATGACTGGCTTTCAGATGGAGACCTGATTCACTCACAGATGGAGACCTGATTCACTCAATAGCAGTAGCAATGCTCCCACCATCAGAACATAGCCGAAACAGGAATACCAAATCACACGTCCGGTATGCACATTAAACGTAAACTCAACACATAGAGCTGCATGCCCATAATACGACTTTGAATCCAAAGAAAACAATCGGCTTGGCATTGGATTCAAATAAGGCATACTATTTGGCATATACGTAGAGTTCACTCCACACTGGGCATCATGTCAACGTGGTGCTCATCTTCACTAACCTATTCCTGGGAACGCTGCACACTGGCCATCATGTCAATGTGGCATATACATAGAGTTCACTTCAAGTACACTGTTCAGTTCAAGTACACTGGCAGGGACTTGCTGCTTCGCAGCTCGTCTTGTTATGATTATGAATATGATGATGATAATATACCTTGAAGATAAACCAATAATCCTAAAGCTAGAGTTGCTGCCACTGAAACCGAAATTGTCATTGTTCTTCCCCATTTCTATAGATAAATTTATTATATATTTTATTATAGATGGATAGATTTATTTTATTAGATAGATTTATTAAAATCACAAATTTAATTATAAATTTCCCATAATTTAATTAGTTCCACAAAAATTTAAAAGGAAAAAAAACAATTTTAATTTGTTTTATATCCATTCAACCAAAAAGTCTAAAAAAACCTTCAAAATGTTGGAGCTATACTTAAAAGATTTGGTTTCTTGAGGCTATATTCAAAAGATTTGGTTTCCAAGATTTTAAAAGTCACGTGAGTTATAGTGTACATTGGATCACCCTAGGTGTGCAGGAGTGCATTCCAAAAAATATTGTGTTTCTTGAGGCTATATTCAAAAGATTTGGTTTCCAAGATTTTAAAAGTCACGTGAGTTATAGTGTACATTGGATCACCCTAGGTGTGCAGGAGTGCATTCCAAAAAATATTGTGGAAATATATTCCATTTGTTTTGCTTTCACTCTGGGATTGAAAAATAGGATATCCTCAACATCCATTTCCACGATTGAATTTATATTTTGGAATAGTCGATTGCATCATTATACTTTTCGAAAGAAAAAGAGAGTACTGATCGGAAATGAAAACTATATATTTTTCTAATGTTATTATTTAAGTTTGAGGTGTATCTTAGTTATGGGCTCATACACTAAGTGAGAGGTTATAAGTTGTAATTATTTTGGTAAATCATGTAGTTAAAATTAGAGAATTAGTTAATTGGGTTGATTCAAGTTGAGTGATGGATAAAGAGTTAAGTGTAGTTTATATTTAGAGTGTGAGTTTATTGACTTAAGTGTGTGTATGTTGAGTTATTTTGGGTGAGTAGTTAGTTCAAAAAAGTTCAAATAATTAAGTGTAATTTATATTTAGAGTGTGAGTTCACTCAATTATATGTATGTGTATGTTGAGTTATTTTGGGTGAGTAGTTAGTCCAAAAAAATTTAAATACCTCTCACTGAGTTAGTTATAAGAATCAAATTTTGTGTGATCAATAGAAAACCACAACTCATATATTTTTGTGTGAATTTTTATTTTTAACTCTTCTATTTTTTAGAAATGAAAAAAAACAAATTAACAACAATGTACATAAAATATATATATATATTTTATAGTTAAAACATTATAACACAAAATATATTCGATATTAGAGCATTATAAAACTAGTAAACTTAACCCACATTACTAACGGCGTTACCACGCAGCGCATCATAACAAACGGTGCGTTAATAGACGGAAGTGCATGTACGAAAGAAATGTTTGATTTATATGGTGAGACGGGTTTTTAAATCCAAAGGTTCGCTTATATACGGGGAGTGGAGGTGTTTTTTTAAATTTTTTTAAGAAGGGAGTATACTCAAATAAAGAGCTTTTTATTAACAAACATTTTATTAAGGAGATGTCTATAATGTGACTTTTTGGAGATTTTGGTGATGGAATCCGTCGGAAGAAATTGAGGTTAAATCTTGATTTATTGCAGTTAAAATGGTTTCTTCACTGCATATTTGGATTCAGCACCCTGAAAAATCCTTGTGACGCTTTGATTGTGCAGAAACTAGCTATCAAACTTGCGATTCCAATAAATTGCTGCCGGATTTTGACCAGAAAAACCCACCGGAAAGACTTCCAAAAAGTGTCATTATAGACAACTACTTTTTTTAAAGTAGGTTTTGGAAACTTTATAAAAGGAAATTTTATGAAAAGGATTTTTCTTAATGAAAAAAATCGAAAACTTGGAATTTATTGAAAAGGCGAGGAGTGGAGGTTTTTTTTTAAACAATTTTTTTAGAAAGGAGTATACTAAAATAAAGAGCTTTTTATTAAAAAGCCTTTTTCTAAACATAGGTTTTGGAAACTTTATAAAAGGAAATTTTATGAAAATAATTTTTTTTAATGAAAAAATTAAAAACTTGGAATTTATTGAAAAGGAGAAATTTTAGGGTTTTATTGGAAGCTATTTTTTTTAAGAGAATAAAAAAAGGAAAAGGGTTTTATTTCAAGAGAGTTTTTTGGGCTTTGTAAAAGTCTATTTATCTACAAATATTTTGGTGTTTTATCAAGCATGACAAAGAAAAGGGTTTTATTTGAAGAGAGTGTTTTGGGCTTTGTAAAAGTCCATTCATCTATAAATATTTTGGTATTTTATCAAACATGACAGTGTTTTGGGTGAAGATTGTGTCTTACAGGAGCGCATATTGAAAATCATATTTTCTTTCGGGGGTGATATGGAATATAGCCTTATGCAATCAAGAAAGAAACTATAAAACAGAGGAAAAGATCACAGTCATGGGTCACAAAGTTCGATTGAAGCATATTAAGAAAAGAAATCATAAAGAAGAGGCAAAGGTCATTGCTATGGTTAGACAGGTTCAGGCCGCAGTCGAGGAACTGAGAAGTCTAGCAGAAGACAAAGAAGAAATCGAGGGTGATTGGTGTAGCTTTGATGTACTACCACCTCCTATGTTTACATGTGTTCGAAATAGCATGGGAGCAAAAGTTGAAAGCAAGGTTTTTAATATATTTGATGCAGATTTGAAGCTCATTGAAGAATGGATTCATCAACCAATAGAACAAATTGATGCAAGTCTTAAAGCAGTGGTTGGAATAAAAGAATTGAATGAAATGGTGAATAGTGATCTTGACTGTGCAGATTATAGGAAAAAACAACAGAACCTAATGATGAAAGTGAAAAGAATGATATGAAAGACAAAGATGAATGCATTGAAACCATTTTTCAACAACGGTGTCAAGAAGAGATAAGATTTTGCTATCCAAAAATGTGGCAGAAAGAAAATCGTGAATATGATGTGCAAGAAGAAAAGCAAAGAATGTTTGAAGATACAATGTTATGGCAGCCGTCCATGGTTGACGGAATATCTGAAGTGGAAGGTGTAGAAGACATGATCCAATTCTTTTTCAAAAGAAGCTCAAGACAATTCAAAGAAAAATTTCAACAGCAGCGAGTAAAGAAATATGGAGCCAACAACAAGAACTTGCAATAGAGAATGAAGCAATATCGAGGATCTAAAATTTGGAAGAAGAGAAAAATAAAATGCAAAAGTGTGAAAGTCTTGAGTCATTATAAGCCTAACTTAGACATAGACCAGCAGACATGTTGTAGTGATAATTGAGTCAATTTCTATTGTAAGCCTAAAAGGCATAGTTGAGTCATGTTGAGTCATACAATCATAATCAAGGGGGAGTGTTTGAAATTTTAATTACTCTCACATGCCAGAGTTGGCTAAATTAGAGAGTTAGTTAACTGAGCGTTGAGTCAAGTCGAGTGATGGATAAAGAGTTAAGTGCATCCCATCGTTAGAGTGTGAGTTAACTGAGTTAAGTGTGTGTGCATGTTGAGTTATTTTGGGCAAGAAGTTAGTCCAAAAAGGTTTAAATACCCCTCATCGGGTTCATTGTAAGAATCAAGTTTTTGTGTGATCAATAGAAGAGCTGCAACTCGTGTGTTTTGTGTGAATTTTTGTTTTGGCTCCTCTGCCTTTCCAACACAAAATAAGGTCTCTAGCCCACTCTAACCATGTTTTCATCATCATTATTATGCAATTACCTAAGTCAAGGTCTCGAGACCACCACAACATATATATTGGGTTTGAGTATACTCATACTTGGCCGTGCATTCACTGGTCGGAGTCACTATGTCCCTTCATGGCAGTGGACAGGCCACGTGAACCACAAAATTAGTTGGTCGCTCACTAAGCCATGTTGATATAAGTCTTTGAGTGACCCTGCTCTAAAAGGATTATCCACATCTCGACATGATGGGGCTTGCATGATGTGTCACTTGGTTTTAATTCTTCCTTACCTCGACATGATGGGGCTTGCATGACGTGTCACTTGGTTTTAATTCTTCCTTACCTCTCGACTGGTCATGTTCTTAGACTTTTATAGGTCGTTGGATGGATAAACGAATCATAATCCTTCTTTTTCACTGATGCAGAGTTTACCACACTGAAATGGTATCTCAATTCCAAGCCTAACCAAATCAATCAAAGGTTTGAACAAGCCTATGAGATAAGTGGATGGTGGATTAATTTGTTTTGTGACACGTCCGAGTATCGAGTTTGAACACATTCCTTTTCATAGTTATGATTTAGGGTTTTTTGTCCTAATTTCTCTATGGATATGTGTATTTTTCTTTGCATCTAATCATCTACATGTTTTTTTTTTGTTCTCATTTGTTGTCTTTTCCCTTCCCCTTTTTACATTTCATGGCTTTGAATGCCATCATCCAAGGTTACCCATGTTTTTTTGATATCTGAGCATGGCCCACTTTGACTGTAAATGTATACAATGTACAGAGGGTTTGCAGGAGACGGATGACGATACTGGTAAGCTTGGCCATCATTGTCATGTATGGAATTGTTTTGGATTTTTAGTACTCATATTTCAAGAAATTGACTTCTACTTGGTATGTTTAGACAGGAAGGTTACCATTTGAAAGCAAGAGTCCAGGAATGCTTCGCTATAGACTGAGGCAAGGAGGTAATTTTTCCTATTGACAAACCCATCTACCACAATATTACCCTCAACACCATGATGAGAGGATGGGTACTCAACTTTCTTGCTCATCTCCGTGCATGGTTCCAGTTCCTTGGCTACTTGTAGCTTCTTTCCAGTTGTATCCAGTTTTTAATGAATTAATAGAAGTCCAACGAACATTATTATAATATTTGGGAGAGGATTAACACCCTACGACCCCTGTTCATGGTATTTGTAATGGTAATTTGACATTTTTCCCTTAGGGTTTAATGGAAATACATTGTTCTTTAAGATTTCTCTGGTTATTAAATTATGGATTCATCTCTTTTTGGTAAATTCTTTTAGTCTAGATAGGATATGGGTATTATCGCATAACCCTTTGATTATATCACTCTAAAATATTGACTAAAAGACCCATGTTCCACCCATTCAATTGCATCCCATTATCACCATCAGACTGTTTGTGAAATGAGGTATCAAGTTCATGACATATAACCCTCACTCGGCCGAGGGACATGGTTATATAATTATCGTAGTATATTATTTTACTAAGTGAGTCAAGGTTATGCCTACATTTAACAACACTGGCGAAATAGTTGCATACTTATTTTTCAATTGCGTTATCACATGGTTTGGTGTTCTACAAGCCATAGTTAAGGATCATGGAAAGCATTTCCATAATCATATGATGACTAAACTAACTGCTAATTTGGGGCCATCCCATGAAAGTTCTGCTCCCTAGTGTCCCCACTCTAATGGACAAGTTGAAGTTACCAATTAAGTTCTTAAAACTATGATTCAACATATGGTAGGATTCAATAAATCACACTGGAATCTAATCCTTTATGTTTCCTTATGGTCATACCGAAAATCAGTAAGGACTACTACCAGATTTACACCCTTTCATTTGGTTTACGGTCTGGAAGCAATCATTCCAAACGGATGTGAGATTCCATCGTTGAAACTAGCTATCGAACTTCTTCCTGCCACTTCTGTAAAAGAGGAACATCTTTTACATCTGGTTTGATTAAATGAGACACAACATGATGCCGCTAAGGCTAATGAAGATCATAAAGGACATATCAAGGCGCAATATGACAAAAGTGTCAAGCCTTGTGTCTTCTCAGAAGGAGACCTTGACCAAGAATCCAATAAGTTAGGCTCAGGAAAGTTCTAACCTATGTGGCCAAGTCCATATATTGTCAAGCATGTCCTTGGAAAATGGGCCTATGAGTTAGCCGATTTCGATGGGATTCCACTAGCGTAGCCTAGGAATGGGTTGTACCTTAAAAAATACTATGCTTCATCTCATGCATAGTAACACTGTGTACATACTATATATAGGTGTGGTGAGTGTGTTTGTAATGTGTCTCTTTAGAGTTTCCTAAGGTTTTTGATGATTCCTTTTACGTTTTGTTTGCATATGTTGGCATCCCTTGAACCATATTTTGGTTATGGTGATGGTGTTAGTCGTAGTACTCGAAACCTATCCTCTGTAGGATGGGCTATCTTTGCTCCAAGTGGCGAGTTAGTGAGTCAACAAGGGATTTGTATTGGTCACTCTACCAACAATTTCATCGAGTATATCGCAGTGGTCGAACTACTATATGATGTTATTTCACATGGTATCCATTGTTTAGTCATCAGACTTGACTCACAACTCATGGTACTACAAGTTACTCATATTTATTCACTTAGAAGTCCTACCATCTAGCATATGTTTTTAAGGGTTCGTCTTCTAGAAAGACATTTCAATTTCATACAATATGAACACATTTATAGAAACATGACTACATTGACAGTTGCACTTTCTAATCATGTTTTAGATAAACATTTGCAACAAATGTAAATAAATTTCAATACACATCACATCCTTGAAACCACAACGAGAACACGGAAACACCGAAGATATATATATACAAACTTTGGTTTTAGAAAATTTGTGCCTGAGACGCATATGGCCACACGGCCCATATACAAACTACATGAAAATATCTAAGTAGACTAATCAAAGTGGTCATGAAAACAAGCCACTACATGAGCTACCTTGTGTAATAGTCGACCAATACGGCTAGGCACTTCGATTGTGTGTTGCTGAAGTTGCAATGGAACCTAGTTGATCGCAGTCTCATCTATCCCGTGAGTCAACCCCTCCATGTCACGCTCCACCTTAGTTAGGATCTCGGCTACATTTAGATCTCATAGAAAATCCCTTCCTACTGCAACAACTTGTGTTGGCTCTACTAGTGCTTGTGGCTATTCTTTTGTATGATGGAGATATGAAGCACATATAGATCGAACAGGGCCAATATTTGCATGAAAAATCAATAGCTTAAGTCTTGGAAACATAAAAAACACAAAAAAATTGTAAAACTTTCAAAACTTCAAATGGTCGAAATATCTCACCTATAACATCCCATCGCTCACCCTCAAGAAGCACGAGCTCAGGGTCATCACGAAAGTCCATCCCTATGTACAGATAATCATTGACCATAATGAATTGTATGCGTAGCCATCTGAAGAAGGCTAGTGAAAATATAATTGTCGATGAACCTTCATGTCGTGATATATGATCTATCCACCTCCTCATCTGTGGTACCCTTAGATCAATGGGCTCAAGTGTAATATGTTGAAGCTGAAGTAGTGGAATCCATTCTAGGGAAAAGAGACTAAGATGGAACTGTATCGAAGTTTTTTCAACTTTCCCTCTCTTTCTTTAGTAAGTTGTTCTTTCATATTGACTAATACCCCTCACTCCAATTTAATATTTTTGGCTCTAAGCAGTCCAATTTGGGGATAATGAACAAGATCGTTCATAAGAGAAAACAGGTTACATATTTTATACTGATCTTTCCATCTCTAGTTGGTTTGGATCAAGGTCTGCAGTAGTAATGATATAGTCTTTCACTATTTCTCCACCCCTTTTCCCACCTAGCAGAGAGATGCGAACACCTCTTCTAGATAAACTAGTCTGAAAATATGTCATCTATTGTGATCTCGAGAATATGTTCTCTAAGCTGGACTTCTTGTTCTTGCACATCCCATGAATGAACAAGATATTCCAACAACTCCATTTTTTTCCTCATACCAGGAAGGTAGAATAATTTCAACAACCCACAATCCTTTAGTGCCTAATGGTAGCAGGATCATTAGTTGCATTTAAATCCTATTCTTTGTGTTCTCTTTCTTACCAAATGAAAGCCATTTTATACTAATGAATACATGAAACATCAAAGGGAGACTCATTAAGATCCTTTCCATGCAAAAAAACTCAAAAATATTGAAGGGAGACTCGAAAAAAAATTTGGGATTTGCACCTAACGAACCCCAAAAGAAGAAGAGAAAGTGTTGCACCTCCTACCTGCAATGTATCCTCACTTAGGTGCAAATTACTTTTCGACTCCCTAGACCTGCATTGGTCCTAAGGAAAAAATTTAGACTCCCAAGGCCCTCAAAAATACCAAAAAATCGTATGAAATCATAAAATGGGACCATTAATTGAAAGAGAAAGGTCTTAGCTCCTACCTGAAAGTGACGACACCTGAAATGATTGACCAGATTTACCACAATTAGTTGTAGAAGATCAAGGGAAAAACTACTCAGAAATCTCATTTTTTGAAGGTGACTCTGAAATGGTAAATATGAATAGTCATTTTGGGTATTCATGGTTGTTTCTTCCATTATTTTATTCGCATTTAATTTTTTGACTTAGTAACAACCTATTTTTACCATGAAATAGGTATGTTTAATCCTTTTGTGATGTTCTGAGTAGGTTGAAAACTATTTGATGGATTTTTCCATGTTTTGAACAGATCATTTTGACCAAGGAGTATACTTTTATCACTTTTTTGGACTCTGTAAACTTACGAAAAATTAACTCCCCTAGAGTCCCTTTTAGCTTTTTTCATACTCCCAAAATTTGAAATGATTATCAAGCACTTGTCTTTTTGAAGTCATAAAAGTAAATGAAAACATGTCTCCTGAGTGTAAGCTTAACTCTTTTTTGGACTTAGATAGACTAACTACAAAAAAGGAATACCTTAGTCAAACATGGCTAAGAGGTTCTCTTGGATATTATTTTCTGCCTTTTTGGACCTAAGGGACTATCTACGAAAAGGAACATCTAGAGTTTTCTTTTCCGCATCTTTTTCAAACTCTATAAACATGAAAAATATGTCGAGTTATACCTTCGCTAAACTTGTTAAAACATCAAACAATGATGGGCTCGTCATTCATGACAGGACCGTACCAATCCTCTGGATTCGTTAAATATTCTCAGAGGGATTCATACGAACAATGGACTTACAGATCAAGAATATGCTATCCTCCTCAAGCTTCTTAAAAAATAAAGAGGTATTGACCAATATGGTTGGGGAAATTGATAAAACAGGGTACTCCATTTTTCTAATGGTAGTGAGTTGCTCTTGAAAACAAAACTCTTCCACTTCATTTCCTTAGTTGTTGGGTTGGGAAATCTACCTGTATCATTTCAAAGTGTTATCTCAAAACCAGACCCTGATAGGCTACTGACCAGGTAGACTTTAAGTAACTCTTTCAAACCTACTTTAGGCTGAGGCTTAGCCTCCCCAACTTGAGAGGGCTCTCTCACAAGATTAAAGATTTGGATAATGAATAAGATGTCTAACTCTATGAAACAAAATGAACAAGTATAAGAGGTTGAAACACAATTAAAAAGTATCCATTGGGCTTATGGAGTCAGATATGCTTCAGTAGTGACAGTAAGGTTAGCTTTACATAGAATTCAGGGCATTCAGAATTCAACATATGTAGAACACACCAAACACATAGAGGGCCAACATAGTTTACAAATGTATGAAGGAAATTAGAGCACTGTTAGTGAATTCTAAGTAATCACACATTCATAACACTGTAGATAATAGGAAAAAGACAACACAAGACATTCATAACATCGAATTCCTTCTGATTCCTGAGAAGCAAAGCCAATATTGTATTACTAAAAAAAACAGAGTCTTTACACAAAGCACAATATCAGAGCTTTTCTGAATAATTTTCCAACCCTTTGTACATTAGCTCTTCTCCTATATATAGAGCTCTTTACATAACTAAGATTCCTCCCTCAGCATGAGGGGAATTCGAATTCCACCTATTATGACACCTATTGACACTTAAAACTAATTATTAAATGAAACTGACTGTTAACTGGTAGTCCTAGAGACCTAAAACAATTAGGAGTGTAACTCCTCATTATGATTAAAACAACCTTATCTAGGAATTAAAAACTCCTTATGACACTTATAACTCCATGAATTCGAATTTGATAGTGCTCATAACCCTCCAGCTGGCCCTTGATGACTCATCCTTTTACTATTCCTAGAAACTAGGAGACTGTTCCTTGCTCTGTTCTGGCTGAAAAATAGGTCTTGGGACAGAGCTCATATCTTCTTATAAAAAATGTATTTGGAAAAACTGAAGGAGGCTTTTGTGAACCAATCCATGCTGAAAAAAAACCTCTCTTTGGTCTTTGAAACATCTTTCCTACCGCCCAGAATGCGTCTTTGAAAAACAAGTGTAAAACAGTAGAAATATGCTTGTGAAAAACTGCACCTACAACAGTTTCGTAGCGCAACTTTGGACATTCATTTCTCTCAGATCATAATGGATTTGAATAAATTGGAAGAGTTTTGTACTTCAGTATCTTAGGATGAAAATCTCTTTCACTTTTCGGAGATGAGTTTTTAACTGCTCAGAAACTCTTCTAGAAGTTGACTGGTAAAGACAAGGAGCGAAAGTTCCTCCTTTTTTGCTTTTGGTCTCCACAAGGATCTTCGAAATCAATTATACCTATTGTTCTTCATAAAATTGCATTGGATTATCTTGTTTTACATACACTGCAGACTTGGCCCATGTATACGTATGAAAACAAAACCTCTTTAATGCTACCTGAAGCATCATGAACAAAACTAGCTATGAATAATGACCATTTTTATAACACATAGCTTTAGAGTTCATATATGTCATTTCTCTGCTTGTTTTTCCCTTGCTGGATGCTCACACTTTGTTAACGACCCTCTTCATAAACTTCATTTCAAAAATATTTTCCCTTTGTCACTCACAATTGGTCAACCGAATTATAACATGCAGCTACAGCAATTTCGTAGCGCGCTACGAAACTGCTGTGTAATTTCAAAAACACAGTTTTAATGCAAAAATTTGACTGTTTTGAGCTTCTTTATCTTGAAATGTCCTTTTCATCTGCCGTGAAGTTGTTCAAAACTAAATGCAAAGGCACCATTCTTCAAGGAAAACTTCAAAAAGGTAAATCGTCAAAATTTAGGACTTAGCCTTACTTGCTTATGTGATTTCTTTTAGCTACAGATGTTCTTCACGCTGGCTTAGTTGTGTCTTCAGATCTTCAAAACTACATTCCTCTTGTTGAGAGATGACTGTCTTACCTGAGTTGAAATGGAGAATTACCTTGCTTGAGCCTTCAAAGAATTCTGATGTATGTTGACCCTGAGCTTGCCAAGTGCTTCTTATGCATGAAAGGAACACGAAAATGACCAAGACCAATTCTTCCTTACCTTACCCTTTTTCTTTGAAACCTTTTCAGTGATAACAGTGCCTCCACTTGGGATAGTGTGCCCTTGTAGTACACTAAGAACTTGTCGGTCCAGTTCTTCATCCTTTATGATAACAGAAATTTATTTGACAAGCATCCCCTTTAAGCTACATGGGCCTTCACCTCGGGCTTAAGCTTGATGATCACTGTAGGAGAAAGAAAACTACATTTACAGAAAAATGCTCAGTCAACCTTGAGCTTCTTTGCATTTTCATACCTACCTACCTTATCAATTTCAAACTTCTTTCAGCTCAATCAATGTGAAATTTCCAATGTAGCCAATCATTTGTTTTATCTGATATTTTAGTTTTTTGACTGCATCAGACTTCAGAGCAACTATGATATTGTGATGACCACTGCCACTGGAATTGCCTCTGATCTTCATAGAAAAACTGAAACACTGGAGAGTAAAACTCTTCCATGTATCTAGCTATAGGATCCCAGAATACATGATTAGCCTGATGATTCTCATAACTTTCTGGTTGTGCAAACTGATCTTCAATAACAGTGTATTCTTCCTCAATCATGAAAGAGAAAGGAAGCAACACCCTCTCCTTATGTTCCGCCACATAAAGATTTTGAAAAGTATGATCATGACCATGAAGACTATATGATTGAATTTGACTTTGTAAACCTTTAATCTCTTTCTCAATGTCCTTAGAAACTTCATCCAAAAATTTCATCTCATCTTCTGTCTTGCACTCAAATGATTATAGATAAGAAGACAAGGACAAAGAAAATTTTTCATCTATTTCTTAATTAATATGATCATCATTCCATTGTTTGAAACATTGAATTGAAGGAGAGTTTTCCACCAAATCTGATCTATCTATCCATTCCTCCAAAAACATAAACCAAAAGTCTTCAAATGACTTAATAGATTTGGCAGGAAAGCTTTCAATCCACTATTTACATTTCCCTTGAAATGAATCATAGAACAACATAATGCAAACATCCTCATGTTTGACTCTAAGAAGTTCAATAAAATCACAGAAATCTGATATATGCTTCAAAGTTAAACTCAAATCTTCTCCATCGAATTTTGGACCATTCCTTAGAAGATATGTATCCTTGGGAAAATGATTTGGGAAACCATGAATTCCTGAAAAATTTATGCATGCATACCTTGAAATAAGAATGGTAGCATCTGAGTTCTTCATAACTCCAATGGAATCACCATGAATCTATGAATTTTGAATTCTTCAAAAATGGAGTCTTCAAGGTAGTTTTGCAACCTAGAAACATTTTTGAGCTCCCGCTACCTTCAGAAGTTCAGCTTCTTGATTTCGGGAATGATTAATCTTCAGACTCCCAGCAGACGCACCAAAATGTTATCTCAAAACCAGACCCTAATAGGCTGTTGATGAAGTAGACTTTAAGTAACTCTTTCAAACCTACTTTAGGCTGAGGCTTAGCCTCCCCAACCTGAGAGGGCTCTCTCACAAGATTTAAGATTTGGATAATGAATAAGATGGCTAACACTATGAAACAAAATGAAAAAGTATAAGAGGTTGAAACAAAATTAAAAAGTATCCATTGGGCTTATGGAGTCAGATATGCTTCAGTAGTGATAGTAAGGTTAGCTTTACATAGAAGTTAGGGCATTCAGAATTCAACATATGTAGAACACACCAAACACATAGAGGGCCAACACAGTTTACAAATGTATGAAGGAAATTAGAGCATTGTTAGTGATTTATAAGTAATCACACATTCATAACACTGTAGATAATAGGAAAAAGACAACACAAGACATTCATAACATCGAATACCTTATGATTCCTAAGAAGCAAAGCCAATACTGTATTACTAAAAAAAACAGAGTATTTACACAAAGCACAATATCAGAGCTTTTCTGAATAATTTTCCAACCCTTTGTACATTATCTCTTCTCCTATATATAGAGCTCTTTACATAACTAAGATTCCTCCCTCATCATGAGGGGAATTCGAATTCCACCTATTATGACACCTATTGACACTTAAAACTAATTATTAAATGAAACTGACTGTTAACTGGCAGTCCTAGAGACCTAAAACAATTAGGAATGTAACTCCTCATTATGATTAAAACAACCTTATCTAGGAATTAAACACTCATTATGACAGCTATAACTCCATGAATTCAAATTTTATAGTGCTCATAACCCTCCAGCCGGCCCTTGATGACTTATCCTTTTACTATTCCTAGAAACTAGGAGACTATTCCTTGCTCTGTTCTGGCTGAAAAATAGGTCTTGGGACAGAGATCATATCTTCTTATAAAAAATGTATTTGGAAAAAATGAAGGAAGCTTTTGTGAACCAATCCATTCTAAACAAAAACCTCTCTTTTTTTTTCGAAACATCTTTCCTACCACCCAGAATGTGTCTTTGAAAAATAGGTGTAAAACAGGAGAAATATGCTTGTGAAAAACTGCACCTACATCAGTTTCATAGCGCAACTTTGGTCATTCATTTCTCTGAGATCATAATGGATTTCAATAAATTGTAAGAGGTTTTTGTACTTCAATATCTTAGGAATGAAAACCTCTTTGACTTTTCAAAGATGAGTTTTTAACTGCTCAGAAACTCTTCTAGAAGTTGACTGGTAAAAACAAGGAGAGAAAGTTCCTCCTTTTTTGCTTTTGGTCTCCACAAGGATCTTCGAAATCAATTATTCATCTTTTTATTCATAAAATTGCATTGGATTATCTTTTTTTACATACACTGCAGACTTGGCCCATGTATATGTGTGAAAACAAAATCTCTTTAATGCTGCCTGAAGCATCATGAACAAAACTAGCTATGAATAATGACCATTTTTATAACACATAGCTTTAGAGTTCATATATGTGCTTTCTCCACTTGTTTTTCCCTTGTTGGATGCTCACACTTTGTTAATCATCCTCTTCATAAACTTCCTTTCAAAAATATTTTCCCTTTGTCACTCACAATTGGTCAACCGAATTATAACATGCAGCTACAGCAGTTTCGTAGAGCGCTACAAATCTATTGTGTATTAGGCATCATCTTCAACAGTTTCGTAGCGCGCTATGAAACTGTTGTGTAATTTCAAAAACTCAGTTTTAATGCCAAACTTTGACTGTCTTGAGCTTCTTTATCTTGAAATGTCCTTTTCATCTGCCCTGAAGCTGTTCAAAGCTGAATGCAGAGGCACCATTCTTCAAGGAAAACTTCAAAATGGTAAATCGTCAAAATTTAGGACTTAGCCTTACTTGCTCATGTGATTTCTTTTAGCTACAGATGTTCTTCATGCTGGCTTAGTTGTGTCTTAAGATCTTCAAAACTACATTCCTCTTGTTGAGAGATGATTGTCTTACTTGAGTTGAAATGAAGAACTACCTCGCTTGAGCCTTCAAAGAACTCTGATGTATGCTGACCCTGAGCTTGCCAAGTGCTTCTTATGCATGAAAGAAACACGAAAATGACCAAGACCAATTCTTCCTTACCATACCCTTTTTCTTTGAAACTTTTTCAGTGATAACAGTGCCTCCACTTGGGATAGTGTGCCCTTGTAGTACACTAAGAACTTGTCGGTCCAGTGCTTCATCCTTTATGATAACAGAAATTTATTTGACAAGCATCCCCTTTAAGCTACATGGGCCTTCACCTCGGGCTTAAGCTTGATGATCACTGTAGGAGAAAGAAAACTACATTTACAGAAAAATGCTCAGTCAACCTTGAGCTTATTTGCATTTTCCTACCGACCTACCTTATCAATTTCAAACTTCTTTCAGCTCAATCAATGTGAAATTTCCAATGTAGCCAATCATTTGTTTTATCTGATATTTCAGTTTTTTGACTGCATCAGACTTCAGAGCAACTATGATATTGTGATGACCACTGCCACTGGAATTGCCTCTGATCTTCATAGAAAAACTGAAACACTGGAGAGTAAAACTCTTCCATGTATCTAGCTATAGGATCCCAAAATACATGATCAGCCTGATGATTCTCATAACTTTCTGGTTGTGCAAACTGATCTTCAATAACAGTGTATTCATCCTCAATCACGAAAGAGAAAGGAAGCAACACCCTCTCCTTATGTTCTGCCACATAAAGCTTTTGAAAAGTATGATCATGACCATGAAGACTATATGATTGAATTTGACTTTGTAAACCTTTAATCTCTTTCTCAATATCCTTAGCAGCTTCATCCAAAAATTTCATCTTATCTTCTGTCTTGCACTCAAATGATTATAGATAAGAAGACAAGGACAAAGAAATTTTTTCATCTATCTCTTCATTAATATGATCATCATTCCATTGTTTGAAACCTTGAATTGAAGGAGAGTTTTCCACCAAATCTGATCTATCTACCCATTCCTCCAAAAACATAAACCAAAAGTCTTCAAATGACATAATAGATTTGGCAGGAAAGATTTCAATCCACTGTTTACATTTCCCTTGAAATGAATCATAGAACAACATAATGCAAACATCCTCATGTTTGACTCTAAGAAGTTCAGTAAAATCACAGAAATCTGATATATGCTTCAAAGTTAAACTCAAATCTTCTCCATTGAATTTTGGACCATTCCTTAGAAGATATGTATCCTTGGGAAAATGATTTGGGAAACCATGAATTCCTGAAAAATTTATACATGCATACCTTGAAATAAGAATGGTAGCATCTGAGTTCTTCATAACTCCAGTGGAATAACCATGAATCTATGAATTTTGAATTCTTCAAAAATGGAGTCTCCAAGGTAGTTTTGCAACCTAGAAACATTTTTGAGCTCCCACTACCTTCAGAAGTTCAGCTTCTTGATTTCGGGAATGATTAATCTTCAGACTCCCGGCAGACGCACCAAAATGTTATCTCAAAACCAGACCCTAATAGGCTGTTGATCAAGTAGACTTTAAGTAACTCTTTCAAACCTACTTTAGGCTGAGGCTTACCCTCCCCAACCTAAGAGGGCTCTCTCACAAGATTAAAGATTTGGATAATGAATAAGATGGCTAACTCTATGAAACAAAATGAAAAAGTATAAGAAGTTGAAACAAAATTAAAAAGTATCCATTTGGCTTATGGAATCAGATATGCTTCAGTAGTGATAGTAAGGTTAGCTTTACATAGAAGTCAGGGCATTCAGAATTCAACATATGTAGAACACACCAAACACATAGAGGGCCAACATAGTTTACAAATGTATGAAGGAAATTAGAGCATTGTTAGTGATTTCTAAGTAATCACACATTCATAACACTGTAGATAATAGGAAAAATACAACACAAGACATTCATAACATCGAATTCTTTCTGATTCCTGAGAAGCAAAGCCAATACTGTATTACTAAAAAAAACAGTCTTTACACAAAGCACAATATCAGAGCTTTTCTGAATAATTTTCCAACCCTTTGTACATTAGCTCTTCTCCTATATATAGAGATCTTTACATAACTAATATTCCTCCCTTAGCATGGTGGGAATTCGAATTCCACCTATTATGACACCTATTGACACTTAAAAATAATTATTAAATGAAACTGACTGTTAACTAGCAGTCCTAGAGACCTAAAGCAATTAGGAGTGTAACTCCTCATTATAATTAAAACAACCTTATCTAGGAATTAAACACTCCTTATGACACCTATAACTCCATGAATTCAAATTTGATAGTGCTCATAACCCTCTAGCTGGCCCTTGATGACTCATCCTTTTACTGTTCCTAGAAACTAGGAGACTGTTCCTTGCTCTGTTCTGGCTGAAAAATAGGTCTTGGGACAGAGCTCATATCTTCTTATAAAAAATGTATTTGGAAAAACTAAAGGAGGCTTTTGTGAACCAATCCATGCTAAACATAATTTTTTTGAAACATATTTCCTACCGCCCAGAATGTGTCTTTCAAAAACAGGTGTAAAACAGGAGAAATATGCTTGTGAAAAACTGCACCTACAGCAGTTTCATAGCGCAACTTTGGTCATTCATTTCTCTCAGATAATAATGGATTTGAGTAAATTGGAAGTGGTTTTTTTACTTCAGTATCTTAGGAATGAAAACCTCTTTCACTTTTCAGAGATGAGTTTTTAACTGCTCAGAAACTCTTCTAGAAGTTGACTAGCAAAAATAAGGAGAGAAAGTTCCTCCTTTTTTGCTTTTGGTCTCCACAACGATCTTCGAAATCAATTATCTCTATTGTTCTTCACAAAATTGCATTGGATTATCTTGTTTTACATACACTGCAGACTTGGCCCATGTATATGTGTGAAAACAAAACCTCTTTAGTGCTGCCTGAAGCATCATGAACAAAACTAGCTATGAATAATGACCATTTTTATAGCACATAGCTTTAGAGTTCATATATGTCCTTTCTCTGCTTTTTTTTCCCTTTCTGGATGCTCACACTTTGTTAATGATCCTCTTCATAAACTTCCTTTCAAAAATATTTGCCCTTTGTCACTCACAATTGGTCAATCGAATTATAACATGCAGCTATAGCAGTTTCGTAGCACGCTACGAAACTGTTGTGTATTAGGTATCGTCTTTTTGTAGTGTGCTATGAAATTGCTGTGTAATTTAAAAAACACAGTTTTAATGCCAAAATTTGACTGTCTTGAGCTTCTTTATCTTGAAATGTCCTTTTCATCTTCCCTGAAGTTGTTCAAAATTGAATGCAGAGGCACCATTCTTCAAGGAAAGCTTCAAAAATATAAATCGTCAAAATTTAGGACTTAGCCTTACTTGCTTATGTGATTTATTTTAGCTACAAACATTCACGCTGGCTTAGTTGTGTCTTCAGATCTTCAAAACTACATTCCTCTTGTTCAGAGATGACTGTCTTACCTGAGTTGAAATGGAGAACTACCTCGCTTGAGCCTGTAAAAAACTCTGATGTATGCTGACCCTGAGCTTGCCAAGTGCTTCTTATGCATGAAAGGAACACGAAAATGACCAAGACCAATTCTTCCTTACCTTACCCTTTTTCTTTGAAACTTTTTCAGTGATAACAGTGGCTCCACTTGAGATAGTGTGCCCTTGTGGTACACTAAGAACTCGCAGGTCCAGTGCTTCATCCTTTATGATAACAGAAATTTATTTGACAAGCATCCCCTTTAAGCTACTTGGGCCTTCACCTCGATCTTAAGCTTGATGATCATTGTAGGAGAAAGGAAACTACATTTATAGAAAAATGCTCAGTCAACCTTGAGCTTATTTGCATTTTCCTACTTACCTACCCTATCAATTTCAAACTTCTTTTAGCTCAATCAATGTGAAATTTCCATTGTAGCCAATCATTTATTTTATCTGATATTTTAGTTTTTTGACTGCATCGGAGTTCAGAGCAACTATGATATTGTGATGACCACTGCCACTAGAATTGCCTCTAATCTTCATAGAAAAACTGAAACACTGGAGAGTAAAACTCTTCCATGTGTCTATCTATAGGATCCTAGAATACATGATCATCCTGATGATTCTCATAACTTTTTGGTTGTGCAAACTGATCTTCAATAACAGTGTATTCTTCCTCAATCACGAAAGAGAAAGGAAGCAACACCCTCTCCTTGTGTTCTGCCACATAAAGCTTTTGAAAAGTATGATCATGATCATGAAGACTATATGATTGAATTTGACTTTGTAAACTTTCAATGTCTTTCTCAATGTCCTTAGCAACTTCATCCAAAAATTTCATCTTGTCTTTTGTCTTGCACTCAAATGATTTTAGATAAGAAGACAAGGACAAAGAAAAAATTTCATCTATTTCTACATTAATATGATGATCATTCCATTGTTTGAAACCTTGAATTGAAGGAGAGTTTGCCACCAAATCTGATCTATCTATCCATTCCTCCAGAAACATAAACCAGAAGTCTTCAAATGACTTAATAGATTTGGCAGGAAATCTTTCAATCCACTGTTTACATTTTCCTTGAAATGAATCATAGAACAAAATAATGCAAACATCCTCATGTTTGACTCTAAGAAGCTCAGTAAAATCACATAAATCTGATATATGCTTCAAAGTTAAACTCAAATCTTCTCCATTGAATTTTGGACCATTCCTTAGAACGTATGTATCCTTAGGAAAATGATTTGAGAAACCATGAATTCCTGAAAAATTTATGCATGCATACCTTGAAATAAGAATGGTAGCATCTGAGTTCTTCATAACTCCAGTGGAATCACCATGAATCTATGAATTTTGAATTCTTCAAAAATGGAGTCGCCAAGGTAGTTTTGCAACCTCGAAAGATTTCTAAGCTCCTGCTACCTTCAGAAGTTCAGCTTCTTGATTTCGGGAATGATTAATCTTCAGACTCCCGGCAGATGCACCAAAATGTTATCTCAAAACCAAACCCTGATAGGCTGCTGATCAGGTAGACTTTAAGTAACTCTTTCAAGCCTACTTTAGGCTGAGGCTTAGCTTCCCCAACTTGAGAGGGCTCTCTCACAAGATTAAAGATTTGGATAATGAATAAGATGGCTAACTCTATCAAACGAAATGAACAAGTATAAGAGGTTGAAACACAATTAAAAAGTATCCATTGGGCTTATGGATTCGGATATGCTTCAGTAGTGACAGTAAGGTTAGCTTTACATAGAAGCCAGGGCATTCAAAATTCAACATATGTAGAACACACCAAACACATAGAGGGCCAACATAGTTTACAAATGTATGAAGGAAATTAGAGCACTGTTAGTGATTTCTAAGTAATCACACATTCATAACACTGTAGATAATAGGAAAAAGACATCACAAGACATTCATAACATCGATTTCCTTCTGATTCTTGAGAAGCAAAGCCAATACTATGTTACTAAAAAAAAACAGAGTCTTTACACAAAGCACAATATCAGAGCTTTTTTGAATAATTTTCCAACCCTTTGTACGTTAGCTCCTCTCCTATATATAGAGATCTTTACATAACTAAGATTCCTCCCTCAGCATGAGGGGAATTCGAATTCCACCTATTATGACACTTAAAACTAATTATTAAATGAAACTGATTGTTAACTGGGAGTCCTAGAGACCTAAAACAATTAGGAGTGTAACTCCTCATTATGATTAAAACAACCTTATCTAGGAATTAAACACTCCTTATGACACCTATAACTCCATGAATTCGAATTTGATAGTGCTCATAACCCTCCAACTGGCCCTTGATGACTCATCCTTTTACTATTCCTAGAAACTAGGAAACTGTTCCTTGCTCTGTTCTGGCTGAAAAATATGTCCTGGGACAGAGCTCATATCTTCTTATAAAAAATGTATTTGGAAAAACTGAAGGAGGCTTTTGTGAACCAATCCATTCTGAACAAAAACCTCTCTTTTTTTTTTGAAACATCTTTCCTACCGCCCATAATGTGTCTTTGAAAAATAGGTGTAAAACAGGAGAAATATGCTTGTGAAAAACTGCACCTACAGCAGTTTCGTAGCGCAACTTTGGTCATTCATTTCTCTCAGATCATAATGGATTTGAATAAATTGGAAGATGTTTTTGTACTTCAGTATCTTAGGAATGAAAACCTCTTTCACTTTTCAGAGATGAGTTTTTAACTGCTTAGAAACTCTTCTATAAGTTGACTGGTAAAAACAAGGAGAGAAAGTTCCTCCTTTTTTGCTTTTGGTCTCCACAAGGATCTTCGAAATCAATTATCCCTCTTGTTCTTCATAAAATTGCATTGGATTATCTTGTTTTACATACACTGCAGACTTGGCCCATGTATACGTGTGAAAACAAAACCTCTTTAATGTTGCCTGAAGCATCATGAACAAAACTAGCTATGAATAATGACCATTTTTATAACACATAGCTTTAGAGTTCATAGATGTCCTTTCTCTTCTTGTTTTTCCCTTGCTGGATTCTCACACTTTGTTAATTATCCTCTTCATAAACTTTCTTTCAAAAATATTTGCCCTTTTTCACTCACAATTGGTCAACCAAATTATAACATGCAACTACAGCAATTTCGTAGCGCGCTACGACATTGCTGTGCATTAGGCATCATCTTCAACAGTTTCGTAACGCGCTACGAAACTGTTGTGTAATTTCAAAAACATAGTTTTAATGCCAAAATTTGACTGTCTTGAGCTTATTTATCTTGAAATGTCCTTTTCATCTACCCTGAAGCTGTTCAAAACTGAATGCAGAGGCACCATTCTTCAAGGAAATCTTCAAAAAGGTAAATCGTCAAAATTTAGGACTTGGCCTTACTTGCTTATGTGATTTCTTTTAGCTACAGATGTTCTTCACGCTAGCTTATTTGTGTCTTCAGATCTTCAAAACTACATTCCCCTTGTTGAGAGATGATTGTCTTACCTGAGGTTAAATGGAGAACTACCTCGCTTGAGCCTTCAAAGAACTCTGATGTATGCTGACCCTGAGCTTTCCAAGTGCTTCTTATGCATGAAAGGAACACGAAAATGACCAAAACCAATTCTTCCTTACCTTACCCTTTTTCTTTGAAACTTTTTCAGTGATAACACAAAGCATCCACTTTTGTTTTTGGGTTAATGTTGCCAACTCCATTCAGTGTCGCCACTGTGTTCAAGAGAAGTCATTTAGTTAATATTCACTACAATACTCTTAAACCTTCATTCCATGTCTGTCTTTCCTGATCCAGTTCCGTATCAACATCATTATGATCATTTTATCTCAAATCATCATACCTATTTCGTGTCATTGATGGGGTATACATCAAGGCCCTCCTGCGACGGGTCACTTCTTGACGACATCAATTCATTATATATGAATCTGACTTAGAAACACCCTTTGGTACCTTCGTGCTTTCATACATCAATTGAAATTTTCCTCGCTCTCGGTGCCAAGTTTTCATCATTTGCCTTCGACCAAAATATTTTGTGTGGTGTTTGACATCAACTCATTTATTCACACCATATAGATTGTATTAGAGTACCTTGAGAGTTATTAACATCATCAGTGGTTTCTCTCATGTTTGTTAACAACTTACATCATTAGCCGATGGTGTCTACCATGTTTGACTCTAGCTCGTTGATTCGCATGGTTAGACACATACATTGTTTGGTCATGTGAACAAGATAGAAGACCCTAGATCTAGTTTCATCCATTCGGGTTGTGATTTTAGGAGTAATTCAAGATCACAATGTATGATGGATATGATCATACAAACATTCATCCAGTCATGGGTCCACCATTAGTCTTCCGTGGACATTTTCGTCATTGTACATGTAATGATTAGCTTATGTGTTGAGTATGGGTATTCCTCCCTCAAAATATATACCATAACATAAATGTTTTGTAACAGATAATGATCTCTCTAGTTTTTTTTGATCCCAACTTGTCACAAGGTAAAGCACTTCAGTCATTAGTTATCATTTTTGACTTTGCACTTTAAGGGGCAATGTTATGAAACCAGCTCAAGAAAAGATAGATCAATGCCTTAGAATTCAGCCTCTTCGAGGGGGCAACCTCCTTTACATTACATAAATGAACAATTCTTTGATAATTCAAATGAAAAAACCTCCTCTCTATATATAGGAGTCTAAGGAGTCATAATATAATCCAGCCGACCTAACAATAATAATATAAAGCCACAAAAATAACAATAGAGGGATTCTATGGGGGACAGTCATAAAAATATGGGGCAATAAGGGCACAACAATATTAATAAGGGGTATAACTACAATAGTAATGGGGTAATCACTAGTATTATAGGGACCCAACATGCCCCTCTCCTTCAAAAAAGTGTTGTCCTCAACGCTTGAGTAGTTCTAGATACTTCTGCATAAAATTCTCATCCTCCCATGTGGAATTTTCAGCAGATAAGTTCTTCCACTTGATAAGATACTCTGAAGTTGAACGATTTCATAGCTGTCGAGTTCTTATTTCTATGACTGCTTCCGGTTCCAATATAATTTTTCCTTCCTCATCAAGTTCTGGTAATATTGTTTGAACTGGGAGCTTGTCGCCTATAACCTTCTTTAAACATGAAACATGGAAAACTTGGTGCAATCGAGAAGCTGCAGGAAGCTCCAATTTGTATGCCATAGTACCAATCTTTTGCAACACCTTGTACGGACCATAATACTTTGGTGATAATTTATTATCCTTCTTAGCTTGCTTTAGGGACATTTGCTTATATGGTTGTAGCCGTAGGAATACCCAATCACCTACATCTAAACTTCTTTCACTGCGATGTTGATCTGCCTGTTGTTTCATTCTATTTTGTGCCAACACAAGGTTATCCTTTAAGAGTTGGAGGACTTGTTGTTGATGTCGATGTGATGTTCCACTGCCTGAACCTTAGAATTTTCTCTTAAATATGATGTGATGGATGGTGGTTGATACCCATAAAGTTCCATAAATGGGGTCATTTTTGTTGCTGTATGGAAGGAAGTGTTATACCACCATTCAGCCAGAGGAAACCATTTGACCCATTGCGTTTGTTTATCAGATACAAAGCAACGAAGATATCCTTCCAACATTTGTTTACTATCTCAGTTTGCCCATCAGATTGAGGATGATAAGATGAGCTATGAGCTAACTGAGTACCAAGACAAGAAAATAATTCTGTCCAAAAATTTTCCATGAAAATGGGATCTCTATCACTTACAATAATCTTTGGGTTTCCATGTAGCTTTTGAATTGTTTCCATAAATGCAGTAGAAACTATACTGGCTTTAAATGGATGTGATAATGGACAAAAGTGTACATACTTGGTAAGTCTGTCAACTACCACCATGATGACACTCTTTTCCTCAGACTTGGGTAAACTTGTGATAAAATCCATTGAAACCTCCTCCCAACGTTGGCTTGGAATGGATAAAGGTTGTAATAGACCTAGTGTCTTAATTGTTTCAACTTTATTTTGTTGGCAAACCAAACATTCAGCCACAAACTTTTGAATATCTGATTTAAGGCCATCCCAAAAAATTTCTTTCTTAACCCTCTGGTAAGTTTTTAAAAATCCTGAGTGCCCTCCTAAGGGAGAAGTGTGCAATTCCATAAGAATCTTTTATTTTAGCTGGGAATTCTTATAGAGGTATAAGCGATCTTTGTACCATAATGAATCATTTTGCCAGCTAAATGTACCAGACGTACTGGAATCTTGTTGTAACTTTCAAATAAGTGCCCACACTTCTTCGTCATTCTTCCATTCCTCCCTTGCTTCGTTTATCCAATTTGGTTGGATAATAGAAATGGCGCACAACAATGCTTCCACATCCTCATCCTTTCTTGAGAGTGCATCTGCCACCACATTTTGCTTCCCTTTTTTGTAGATGATTTCAAAGTCATAACCCAACATCTTGTGACCCACTTTTGTTGCTCTTCAGAGGATAATCTTTGTTGTAAAAAGTATTTAAGTCTATCATGATCCGTTTTTACCTTGAAGTGTCTACCCATTAGGTAGGGTCGCCATTTCTTAAGTGCATGGAGTATTGCCAACATTTCCTTCTCATAAATAGATTTGCTTAAAAACTTTCCCTTGATTGGATGACTTTCAAAAGCAATGGGTCTTTCATCTTGCATTAGAACAACACCAATTCCATTTCCTGAAGCATTACATTCCACAATAAAGGTTTTTGTGAAGTCCAGTGTAGCTAAGACCGGTGCTTGGCACATTGCCTCTTTAAGATGTTCAAAGGCCTTTGTTGCTTTCGGAGTCCATGAAAATGCATCTTTCTTCAATAATGTTGTTAGAGGTACTGCAATTCTCCCATAATTCTTAACAAACTTGCAATAATACCCTGTCAACCCGAGAAATCCTCGCAGATGCTTTATGGATGTGGGGATTTTCCATTCCTTAATGGCTTTAATTTTGCTAGGGTCTACCTTAACTCCTTCATGAGATACAATATGACCCAAATATTCCACCTCCTGGACTCCAAAGAAACATTTGGATCTTTTTGCATATAATTGTTTCTCCTTCAATAGTTGTAGCACCTTGTCAACATGTTCAACATGATCCTTCCAAGACTTGCTGTAGATTAGTCTATCATCAAAAAATACTAACACAAATTTTCTAAGGAATGGTTTGAAAATTTAATTCATCAAACCTTGAAATGTTGAAGGTGCATTGGTAAGGCCAAAAGGCATGACCAAAAATTCATAATGACCCTCATGAGTTCTAAATGTTGTTTTTGGAATGTATTCAGTCTTCATTGTGATTTGATGATATCCTCAATGAATATCCAACTTGGTGAAGTAAATTGATCCATGCAATTCATCCAGTAATTCATCAATGACAGGAATGGGGAACTTATCTTTAATAGTGAGCTTGTTGAGCTCCCTATAATCCAAACACATGTGCCATGACATCCTTCTTGTGCACCAATACTACTGGAGTAGAGAAAGAACTTTGACTCGGTTGAATTATACCAGCCTCTAGCATTTCTGCAACCATACGTTCAATTTCACTCTTTTGGACATAGGGATATCTGTACGGCCTCATGTTTGGAGAAACACTTCCTGGAATTAGATGAATAGCATGATCATGATCATGCATAGGTGGGAGACCTTTGGGAGTCTCAAATATCTTGGAATGGTTATCCAGGACTTTTTGGAGATCTAGAGAAATAGATGATTCCGATGTGGAAACATCTAGCAAGCATAATTGTGCAATTACACCTCTTTGCTCCTTTTTTAGAAGCTTTGTCATACTATTAGAGCTGATTATCTTTCCTGGTTTCCCTGAAATACCCCTTAATTCAACTTCCTTTCCTTCCGTAGAAAATTTGATGAGAAGTTCTTGAAAATTAAAAGCTATTGTACCCAGGGATTGTAGCCATTGGACTCCTAGTACAACATCAGCACCTCCCATTGGAGTGGAAAGCATTGGGCTAGTCAATACATATTCTCCCATGGATAGCTTGATATTATGGCACTTTCCAGAGCAATTTATTGTTCCTACATTTGCAATCATCAGTTGACACTCTGGTGCTGGATATAGGAAGCAATTCAATTCTTTTGCTACCTTACAATGAATAAAATTGTGGGTGCTTCCTGAATCAATCAACACTATTACCTTTTTCTTCTTGATTTGTCCTTCTATCTTGATGGTTTGAGGAGTGGTAAGTCCCGCCAATGCATTACAATATATGGGCGGATTTATTTGTTCTTCATCTAGGCTTTGTTCCTGGAGTATATCCTCTTCTTTTGACCTTTCTTTCTCCTTTTCTTCTTCCTCTTCACAATCTATGTAGAATAATTTCTTCTGAGCACACTTATGACCTTTAATGTATTTGCTATCACAACTATAACAAAGACCTTTTGCTCTTTTTTCTTCCAATTGTTGTGGTGTCAACCTTATAGGTTGTGGAAGACTAGGGGCAACAACACTTCCGTGTTTATAGTTGTGGGTGGTATGCTTCCTGGTTGCCATAATTTTGCTTTCCATTTTTCTTGCTAACTTGAATGCCTTCTCTAATGAATCAAGTTCCAAAAGGCGAACATCATGTTGGATATTATCCTTTAAAGACCCTATGAACACATCAATCCTATGCTCCTCTGGAATATCTTTTACCCTTATGTTCAATTTTTGGAACTCCTCAATGTGCTCCATTATTGAACCCTTTTGTTTGGGACTTATCAATTGGATAAAAAAAGTGTTGCTTTTTGTATCCTCATAATGTGCTATCAATTCTTCCGTAAAAATTGCCCAAGTGATAAATGGTTTACGAGAGCAAAGCCATTGATACCATACAAACTGATTTGGTTCCAAATATAAAGTTGCCATACGTACCTTTTGTGTGTTTTTCACATTATTGAGATCGAAGAATTGCTCCATCTGTAATATCCATGTGGTAGGATCCTTGCCATCAAACTTCCTCATATCGATTTTTGGAATATGATGAGTCTTCGATCCAACATTAGCGTCTATGAAATCGTGATTAACATTTCTTTTGTTCTCATCATGAGTTTCCTTTAGTACCCTTTCACCCTTGGGGACCATTCCTTGTAGCAACTTATTCATATTTATCTTCAATTCGTCCATGTCTGTCTTCAAATCTATCTTCAAATCATCCATCTTAGCTTCCACGTCAATCATCTTAACTTCTACGCCTTTCTTTAAACAGTCCATCTTAGCTTCTACACCTTTCTTTAAACCATCCATATTAGCTTCTACATCTTTCTTTAAACCATCCATCTTAGATTCTGTTCCTTTTTGTGCAAGGGACAGTTGTTGCACTTGGTCTTGTAATTTTGATATATCATGTTGCATTTCTTCCTCTTCTTCATGAGTCATGCTAGAGCTTTCAGCTTCCTTACTAGGTGTTTGCATTTTCTTTCCTCGGGGCATCAATTACTAATAATAATGCTCTACTATGCCCTTTGAATTCCTTCAAAATAAATTTTCAAACCAAGCTTAGGCAAAAATTTAAGAAAATCTACACACCTTTTTTCACTTTGTAGAAGCTCGATATTGGCTCTGATGGATCTCTGTACTTTCCAAGCATCTAGTTCTGAATTTGTGAGCTATAGTAGCCCTCTGTGTCCTCTTTCCAATGCCACAAGTCTGACCCAAATTGGATTCTCCAAGGAAGAGTTATGTGAAATCTCCCACAGTGACTTGCTTATATACTAGTTCAGTAGAGCGAACTTGTACGACGTGCCACGAGTCACTGTTTTGACCTTTGGATCTGAAACATGCATACAAGAAACCACAGTCTGTCATCTTTCTGTAACTTCTTACGAAATTTCAATCCGATCCCCAAAGAGAAAGTTATGATGATTTTCCCTAGGTCACCTGTTTTGAATGTAATTCAGGAGTCTGCAAAAAGACCAACTTCCTCAGATCATATCTCCGCAAATATCGCGCAAAAAGCTCTGAAATTCAGACCCAAGGTTTAGCACGATTTCTTCTCAAATGGGTTTTTTTGTGACTTCTGAAACGTCACATAAAGAAGGTTATAGTGAAACTGCCACGATGACCTTTTTGGAGCAGCGAAACCCTAGAATCCAAAGCTTTGATACCACATGTTATGAAACCAGCTCAAGAAAAGATAGAAAAGATAGATCAACGCCTTAGAATTCAGCCTCTTCGAGGGTGCAACCTCCTTTACATTACATAAATGAACAATTCTTTGATGATTCAAATGACAAAACCTCCTTTCTATATATAGGAGTCTAAGGAGTCACAATATAATCCAGTCGACCTAACAATAATAATATAAAGCCACAAAAATAACAATAGAGGGATTCTATGGGGCACAGTAATAACAATATGAGGGCAATAGGGGCCCAACAATATTAATAAGGGGTATAACTACAATAGTAATGGGGTAATCACTAGTATTATAGGGACCCAACAAGCAATCTATCATAGGTCATTTTGTCACATCTAATCAATAGCCCTTCAACTGGATCAATCAACATCCTTTTACCTCCTTCTCATCATCATACCATAAATCCCTAAGAATGATTCATTCTTATCCCTAAGTTTATGCCTAGAAGCACCTTGTTTCAGTCATTTTGAGGACCAACGCTCCCTCGCCTCCTACTGGACAATGTTGACAACCAGGTTACTCCATTGTGGATTGTGTTGATCACCTACAAGTTGCTCCACTATGCACTTGCGTTGGTTCTACGAATTTGGGAAAAAGATAAAGAATCTTGAAGCCTCTTCTTCTAGAAGCTTCCACAATTTGTTATAACCATTTAGCTCAAATAAAACTCTTGAATCCTATCCTATCCTACCTTGGATTTGTCATCCCTTATCCCTTGATCTCACCCTCCCATCAAGAGTGGATCTGAAGCCCTAATTGGTAAAAGGATAATAATTCATGAACTACCTCCTTCATCTATATATTTACTACCATCCATAGGCAAGGGGTTGGCTTTTGGAGAGTGATTCTACCCTTATGCTGCTAATGTGAGAGATATTTTCCCATGCATTAGGGTGATTAGAAGTGCATGTTAGCCCCCTAAATTTCTCTCTTTTGGCCATTTCTCCCTTCCTAAATCATAACCATTTACTGTTGTTTTACCTCTCTTATACACCTTCATCTTACACTAGTCCAAGAACGATGACATATTTCGCATGGACATTATATTTCATACTTTTAACTTAACTTAGCATTAATTAATTATTTATTACGTGATTTCTTGCTTATAATCACTCTTGTAACTTATCGATATCTCCAATGTTTGTTTGGTAGTCAAGTGCTTACTGTGACCACTGATCTTAGTGCAGGATCAGATCTTGCACCGGTGCCAGCACAACGAATCTTTACAGCAGATCCAGACCACCTTGATCACCGCCTTGTTTTGCGCTGCCTCAGCCACGACAGCAGGATAGATTTGAAGGTAGCCGAGCTTCAGCCACGATAGCAGGGTCGATCAAAGGTAGCTGAGATCAGATTTATGAAGAACAAATAGCTGGAGATTGGCTATGACCAATTTTGTTAATCTGCCTCATTTTGAAGGTCGGAAGCTAAATTCTGCATATCGGTTATGTAATTGGTTAAATGATCTTTTTGGCCTTCGGCCAAAGATGATCTATATAACGAGGAATGTAAATAGGATGAGATAGTTTTTTTGACAAAAGTTTGTATAGAACAGAGATATAACCAGGGAGGCAATAACAGGCTTGTATTTTGTTATCGCCCAAATCTGGGATGGACTATGTATTCACGCATGTATTTGCCTCTATGAATTAATAAGAAGGGAGCTCCACCTCATGTTTCATAAATCGTATTTCTGTGCTTGAAAGCTAATGAATTGATAAAGTGTTGAGCAGCGTTTCTATTTGAAAGGGAAACATGGTGGTTGGCTAGGGCCCAGCCAACCCAGCACATTTACCCTATTTTCATGTTTCTTGTAATTCATGTTTATATATTGACAAGTGTGATTTAATTTCTAGCACATGCATTCCTGTCTGAGTGAAAGTGGATCCACTGTGTGAAGTAGTTAAATTTCATTTCCCTGCATTTGATTTTGGATTGGTTTTCCCACCTGGTCCAAGCAAGAGAAATAAACCTGCACTAGTGCACGTTGGTGTGCTATTCATTTTCTGCAGTTTTGTTTGATTGGTTTCCCCACCTGGTCCAAGTAGGAGAAATGAACCTGCACCAGTGCACATTGGTGTGATACATCAGGCCTTTCTAGTTTACTTCTCGCAATTTTCTTGCTTTCATTAACACTTTATGACAAGATAGATTATATGGATTTTTTCTTTATTTCTACACTTTGTTAAATTCAGAAACATTCATTTTTATGTGTGCAATTTGATAACACTTGCACTAATTAACACTTATTTCAAGAATTAAATACTAAGTGCAAGAAGCTCTGATCTAGTGCAAGAACTAGTTTCTTGCCACAGGATTTGAGTGCTATGAACCTGAAATAGTTCAAGCCCTTGCAGGAAGTAAAAACACTTTTAGTAAAGACACCATTTATACCCTCTGCATAGATCTCTGTTCTTGCACCAGTGCAAGCAGATTGCACTAGTGCAGGACAAGTTAGTGCAAGAAGGAAATCTCTACATAAGCAGGTTTGAAGGGCCCATTTGATGAGACTGCTAAAGTGTCTCTGCTAAAGAAAAACACACACTCAGTAGTTGATCAATAGTTAGCTAGAGTGATTTCCCCTTTCTTTCTAAATCTCTTTTGAAAATGCATTCTTCCTTGTTCCAGTCTTAGATTATTTTGATGGTTCAAGTTGCCTTTTTCTCTCTTTAGTTTGATTCTGCAATATTTCCTTTAAAGAAAGTAGGGATGGACATTAGAAATATTCATACCATCTCTAGCATTGCCTGTGCTTCGTCTCTAAGTTTACGAATCCCCTGGGTTGACAATTTAAGTGTTGAGGAGTTTGCTTAAGTGTAATTCCTACACCCAACATTTTGGCGTCGTTGCCGAGGAGGCGATTTGATTTGGTAAGAATTTTCTGATTATACAATAGAGGTAATTTTTCCTTCATTTTTGCAGTAATTTTTGAAAAGCTTATTTGAAGAAATTTTACTGGTGTTGATTGATTTCTGACAACATTTTTATTAGAAATTGTTTTGTTATTTTTCTTTCTTTTTTGGAATGAATGCCTAGAAAAGGTAGGGGTTCAAAGCCCACTAAGGGCTGAAATAATTCTGAAAACAATTCTCATATTGGGTCTCTTTCTGCGAGCAGGAAGCCCAATCCAATTCAAACCCATCATGCAGGAACAGTCCACTTGGATTTTGGTGACAACAGCTCAAGTGTGGTTCAGTCTGTTGGGAGAAAAAGGGAAACAATGGCAGACCATGAAGATCATGGGGAAAGGACTGATGAAAACCAGGTAAGTGGGGAACAATCCAATTTTGTGTTTCCAATTGTGGACCTTGATACTGTGGCACAGATGAAGAACATTCCACCATTAGCTCTCCCTCATTTCCATGGTAAAGTTCATGAAGATCCTGACTCTTTTCTATTCAAGTTTGATATTTTGTGTAGAAGTTATGATTATTCAACTGATGCTGAGAAGCTAAGATTATTTCCTGTTACTCTCAAGGACTCAGCTTTGTGCTGGTTTATGGGGTTAGGAGGAAACACTATAGCCTCTTGGAATCAAATGAAGAGAGTGTTTTTGTCTAAATATCAAGAATATTGCAAAACCCGGGACATGCAGGATGAGATTTTTACAATCATACAGGATGATGATGAAACTCTTGAAGACAACCTAGAAAGATTTATGTATATTTTACAAAGGTCGAAACTTAAGCTTGATTCCAGTACTATTAGAACCTTATTCTTAAGAGGACTTAATGATAATGCTAGAAATAATTTAAATCTGTTAGGGCAAGGTGATATTTCTCAGCAAAGTTTCGAACAAATTTGTGAATTATGCAGGAAATTCTCAAGAAATCAGTATAGATCCAATAGAGGAACTTAAAATAGAAATATAAAAACCGAATCTACTAATGCTATGATTATTGGACAAGAAAATAAAATGGAGAACATGAAAATTGACATAATGAACATTGTTACCAAATAGTTGGACTCTTTAAAATTTCAACAAAAACTCATGAAGGAACAAGAGTCATTAAGTATTTTCTGTCCTAAATGTAGAGACAAGCATCCTCCTAAAGAATGTCCTCTTAATTTGAAAGAAACTAATAAGTGTGTTATTTGTGCAGAAGACCATATCACAAAAAAATGCCCCTCTATACCATGGCAACAAGGTTGGAGAGGGCCAACTCATTCTCCATATTCCTACCAGCGACCCATGCAATCATATCCATCTACACATACACCTTATTCAATGCCTCAACCTCTGAGTCCTCAATTTCCTGCTCAACCTATTCCCAATCCTAACAATAATAAAGCAGTGCAAATGATCTATGTAACAAACCCACCTTTATTCGAGTACTAGTCTATTCTAGTTGGGGTTTATGATATTCAATTAAGATCGGGAAGGACTGTAACATCAGAATATCAGAAACAACCTAGAGTGATTATTGAAGAGAAAGAAGAAGAGGAAACTCTTAATCATTCTCCGAAAGCTGTCACTAAGCAGTCCTTACCCTCTGAATCCTTGCAATCTTCTTCCAACCAGCCTCCCTTCCCAAAGAGGCTAGTAATGGAAAGAAGTGAGCCTATTTCTAAGACTAGCTTGGCATTGGAGCTTTGAAATATTTTAATTAAGATACTTTGCTCCAAGCCATCAAAGAGATCCCTATTTGTACTAAGATTATTAAGGAACATTTTCTCAAGAAACCCGGGAGGAAGAGATTGGAACCCCAAACCATTCAATTTGTTAGTAGGGCAACAGAGTTGATGATGGGATGTGTGTCTATGGAAAAATATACTAATCCCAAAAACCTGGTTGTCTCAGTTCAGATTGATAATATCCTTGTCTCTAATGTTCGTATAGATCTGGGGGCAGCCGTTAATGTCATGACTAAGCAAACCATGGATCAACTTTGGTTATCTCATCTTCGCCCTACTCCCACTATGCTTGAATTAGTGGATAGATCTAAAATTAAGCCAGAAGGAGTATTGGATGATGTGATCATCTCATTAGATTCTTGGGAATATCCTATTGATTTCATTGTGCTTTAGCCAAAGAACCCAGTAGGAGGACATCCCTTGATCTTGGGTCGACCATGGCTTGCTATAGCCGATGCATATATTGGATGTCGCTCCGGTGATATGTATATTTCGCATGGAGATTCTAGGAAGAAAGTTACCTTATACCCCCCTGCCAGATCCATTCAGGACCTTCGAGATACTTTATGGTTGGATCAAAGCAGGGATGAGGAGACTCAGCCCATTTCCTTTATCCATCAGTATACTGGGTCTTCACAAGAAGATGAGATTCAATATTTCTTGAATAATCTAGACACTATGCCTAATTTTGAGCTATTGAGCCAGATTTTCAGCTTAGATTTTCAAGATAACCATGATTCTCATTCTTCTATACCGCTACATTTGACCACCCCCTTGAATACTCCTGAGCCTGATACTACTCTTGTTGAGATTAGCCCTAGTAAATCCTTGTATATTAGTTCAGATTTGGACTCATCTCAGCAAGAGCAGCTTGTGAATTTGTTGCAAAACCATCTTAGTGCCTTTGCGTGGGGCTATGAAGATATGAAGGTCATTCCTCCTGAAACTTGTACACATCATATCTATATTCAATAAGGAACCCGAACTGTCTAACAACCCCAAAGGCGAATGAATCTAGCTCTGAGAGATATTGTGAAGGAAGAAGTACAGAAACTCTTGGATGTTGGTTTTATATATCCTATTTCCGATAGTCAGTGGGTCTCTTCATTAGTGCTAGTACCTAAGAAAGATGGAAGATGACGTATTTGTATTGATTATTGAGAATTAAACAAAGCCACTCTCAAATATTACTTCCCTCTGCCTTTCATTGACCAGGTGCTTGATACCCTTGCAGGAAAGAAGTATTTTTCATTTTTGGATGGCTTCAATGGTTATAACCAGATACAGATTGCACCCGAAGATCAGGATAAAACTACTTTTACATGTCCATGGGGTACATTTTCTTATAGAGTGCTTCCCTTTGGTTTACGTAATGCCCCGACTACCTTTCAAAGGGTAGTCTTGGCAATTTTTGTTGATCTAGAATTTGTAGAAATTTATATGGATGACTTTTCTGTGTTTGGTGATTCTTTTCAGGAAGCTCTCGAAAATATGGAAAAAGTACTTCTTCATTGTCAGGAAGCCCATCTCACATTGAGTGACAAGAAATGTATATTAATGTGCAAAGTAGGAGTGGTACTTGGCCATTTGATTTCTGGTAAAGGTATCCAGGTTGATCCAGAAAAGATCAAAATCATTCTGCATCTTCCTACACCCAAAACTCAAAGGGAAGTAAGAGGATTTTTAGGAAATGTTGGTTACTATAGAAGATTCATTGAAAATTTTTCTAAGATAGCTGCTCCTCTTTTCTGACTTCTAGCTAAGTATAGTGAATTTTCTTGGACCGCATCTTGCAAACAGTCTTTTGAAACATTGAAGGAAAAGTTAGTACATGCACCAGTTTTAAGAGGTCCTAACTGGTCTCTTCCTTTCCATATTTCCTCTGATGCTTTAGATTTGGCTATTGGTGCAACTTTAGAAAAAGATCAAAATAAACAATCATATGTTATTTATTATATTAGTAAGAATTTGTCTTCTGCTGAATTAAATTATACAGTTACAGAGAAAGAGTTTTTAGCTGTAATTTTTGCAATTAATAAGTTCAGGCACTATATTATAGAATATGAAGTATTTGTACATAGTGATCATTCCGCGATCAAATATTTGATGAATAAACCATTAACTAACAATAGAGTGACTAGGTGGTTACTATTGTTGCAGGAATTTAATATTACTATTGTTGATAGACTAGGAAAATCTAATGTTGTAGCAAATTTTCTTTCTAGATTAGATAATCCTAGTGAAGAAACTCTTGTTAATGATGATTTTCCGGATGAACATATTTTTGCTATGTCAACAAATTCCCCGTGGTTTGCTCACATTGCTAATTACTTGGTTACTGGGAAAACACCACCCCACTTGTCCACTCGTGAAAAGCGGAGTATTGTTCAAAAAGTGTTGCATATTCGTGGATTCAAGGAGATCTATTTTACACTGGTCAGGATCTGATTATCCATAGGTGTGTAAGCGAGGAGGAAGTGTTTGAAATATTGAAATCTGCTCATGATGAACCTTGCGGAGGCCACTTCGCTGATAAGCGAAATGCATATAAAGTATTGTGTGCTGGTTACTTTTGGCCTTCCTTGTTTAACGATGCCTGTTTAAGGAGACCTGTGCCATATTATATCTTCACCAATAATCAAATAAAAATTAGGGGATCCGTGCTATATTGTATTGTTTGTGAATCATTAAATGAAATTGATAGTCAGTCATACAAAGCACTTGGGCGATTACGGCAACCGATCTGTTCTAACAAGTCCAGCCATATTGTGTTTCTTGGTCAATCATTAAATGAAAATTTAGGGGACACGTTCTATACTGTATTCTTGGTGAATCATTAAATTAAATCTTGATTGTGAGTCATACACTACAGTGGATAATTTTTCGACAGCGGATAATTTTTTGTGGCATATTCTAGAACAAGATGGCTGGTTTAAGACAAGAGGGCTGGTTTTTAATTGTAGATTTCAAAAATATTTTAAAATTTGATAAAAAAATAAAATTAATTAATTTCACTTAAATATATAGAAAAACATTCATGAAATGCTCAAATAAATATGCCACCTCAGAAACATTCATGAAATACTCAAATACATATCAACGTCACACTTTTTTTCTTATCCTCTCTTTTTTCTTATCCTCTCTCTTAGTAATTTTTTCCACAGTGTGAGTCCAGATAACCATTTCGTGATCGCTAGTTTAAGATGACCTGGAACATCTGGAACAATAAATGGTAAAGGGGGCGTGACCCGGATGTCCAGGAGCGATTAGCACGCCTTCTTGAAATCATATCCTTTTTCACATGGAAATTACTCTATGTTTGCACTAACTTCACTAGTTCGACATGCACCAATCTATGATTAAATATCCTCTGGTTAGGGAGATAGTGTATTTCAATCTATTAGTATCAACTAAACTTTCCTAGAAAGGAACCTGATATGAATATTTGTCATAAATATTCAAAACAAAAATCTTTAGCCATAACTCTTTAACTTCCAACTAAATAAAAATAGTTGAGTTGAGTGCACATACAAAGATAGCATTAAATGTTGTATTCCAACCCAAAATAAATCTACCTAACTAGGCATATGCATCAAAAGTACAAAAATATCAAGTTTTTAGCCATGGCTGCAAAATATCTTTGGTTCTAAATTTTTCCATCATTATTTCCTAATTAAAATAATGTCTAACTTATTTCTTAAAATGGCATTCTTTAGGGCTAATTACTTATGATCACTTTCATCCCCTTTGGAACTATGGATAGAACTTTCATGGGGTAACCCTTTTAAGGGATTTCCCTACTCCAAGGACAACCTTCCTTTCTATATATCTTGAACCACCTTCTATTGACCCTTCAATAGATTGTATTTCCTTCCCACTAGGTTGGAATGGATGGGATTGAGTAAAAAAAACCCTTTATGAATATGAATCATCCTTAAATTTAAAACAAGGCCTAAGGGCATAACCCTTCCTCATGGAAGGGCCATAATCTATGAAAAAGTAGAGGCACTAGACACCTTTACCACTGCAACATCTAAACTATCAAACTTCAGAGGTGATGGGATGTGTTGAAGACAAAGGAAAGGACAATTGTTGAGAAGGAGAAACTAGGGGAGTGGCCATAGAAAAGGGTGAACCCCTACCCAAGGAACAACAAAATTTGGGCCAATAGGAGAAACAACAAACTCGGGAAGAGGGGATATGGGAAGAGAATTACCACGAACAATATTTGAAAAGCCATCTCCTTCCATTAAGACGGTCCTTGGAGCATCACCTATATCTGAGGAAGGACCCTCTCCTATGACCTTCATCTATGAACCTAGAGCCTGCAAACCTCCCTCTTGAAATCCGTTATGTCTTTCCACGTGAACCTTTCTTTCATTACCCACCAAAGGAAAGATCTTCCTACACTGGCTCTTCATATTGTTGACTTCATGATACATGAAGCACCAAAAATGTATCCTCAAATAATAAAATTTTTGGATCCACAAAAAACCATTGAAGACTACATTTGTTTCTCTAAACAAACCATCCTTAATTTCTGCTTCAACTTGGACCCATACCTAATGATGATTGTCCTTTGAAACCTAGTTTGAATCTATCCCAACAAACCTTTCAAGTTTGTTACCAATTGTAACCCAAAAGTTCTCATTCTAGAAAACCAATGAAAGAGTAGGAAGGATGCCCCACTCCTACTGAATTCTAACTAGAGGCCTAACTTGGTCAGAATCAACCAACCACTTTTGAAGGACTCACCTTGAAGGACCACATCTCCACCCTTGACTCATAATTTTATTAACATAAACTTTTGAATCAAGCATAAAATAGATTTAGCCTCTATTTTAGAACATGAAACACCATAAACAATAGTAAGATCGCTGACGAATTAATTTCCAACTAATGATTTAGGGAATCTTCCCTAACTGATTTCCAAATAATTAGGAAACCATAAATTTTCATAGAAAACTTGTAATGTATTCAAAGTTACCTCACGTATTTCCTAACAACCATTAATATGTTCTCTCCATAGCTCAAATGAACTTCTTTTTCCTTGTAGAACCTGACCTAAAATTTTCCCTTTTACCAAAAAATGAATCTACCATTTTTCTATATCAAAGCCTCTCAAAGGGTATGTATGAGAAAGAGGATCAAATATGGGAGGGAATAGATGAAAATTAATTTAAAATGTTTATAAGAAAGTTCATCCAAATGGGGATCCTCTCTATCCTCATTTCTAGCCATTGACCCAAAAACAAAAAAAAGTCCTAGGAATATCTCCCACCTCCCGCAAGAAGCCATCTGATCAATCTAACACCAAAAAATTATCTCATGGCATGTATAGAAATGATCAAAAATAAAAGTCAAAATGTAGCCTAGAAATGCTTTTCCAGACATTGAATACCTCGACAATCTAGATATTTCTCTTCCATGCAAGATAAAAATGATAGATGGCCACTAGAAATGGATAATCAAGGGGAAAACAACCACAATATAATTGGATTGAAAGTCCCTTGCATAAAAAAAAAAAAAGCTTCATTCTAGGCATTAGCACTTGAAACAACCATCAAATGGCATTTTCCATTGCCTAAAACCTTAATCGGTCATAACAAAAAATTTTAAAACCCTACACACAAAAAAACAAATACAATAGTAAAGATTATTTTTTAAGTAAATTGTATTTTAAAAAGTGATGATATTAACTAGAAAAAAATGAATTTCTATTTTTCAAAAATACTCAAAACTAAAATAAATATATATGTACTTTGAAGGAAATTATATTAGTTACTTGGAATTTTCAATTGACGCTTATTTGTGAATGAAACCATTTTGTAGTTGATGAATGTTAATAAAGTTGAAAATGCTATGGTCAATATGATACCTCATAATAAGTATTATGCTTTAATACTCACAGGATATCTCATAGTCATTATTATGCATTCATGCTGATGGAATCACATGAATGAATTCATAACGAATTAGGACATATTATGTACTAGTATATATATATATATATATATATATATATATATATATATATATATATATATATATATAGATTGTAGAAATGGAAAGAAATTTGTTACTACTAATGAATTTGAACTGAAACAAAGAGATACAAATTTCTTCTACAATTTGCGCAATACAAAATCACAAAATAGAAACACATGCAATGACATGCAACCATCAAAACACAAGGAACACAATTATCTACAAGGGAACCCAATCAGGAAAACCCCTCTTCTTCTTTTCATTAATTAGATGAGAGTGAGAAATTATTACAATGTCAACATCAAGATCTAAAGCACACCCTGCATTATAAAATTGTTCTCTTGTTGAATGACTATCTTTGGCCAACACTTAGCATATTCAAGCCCCCCATCTTCCTCATATTTCCTTGTGCAATCCTGGAGAAATTGAGCTCCTAAAGAATAGGGGAATTCCCTATTTCCTTGTGCAAATCTAAGGGACTTGATCGCTTTCTTAATTTCCAAGCCTATACATTCAACTAGTACAATTACAATATGCCTTTTCCTCCACTCTAGCTAGGCAATTCGAATTCCATACATGACTAGGATATTTTTGGTTGATTGACTAGTTAACTTAGATATCATTGAGTTGCAAAGAGTCTTAATTAATCAACTGACCTTCAAATGACTCTATTAATGACTAGAGCTCAGTTAACTAAGTTTAACTCAAAATAATTGAACTAGATTGCTAAATTTTAGCAATCACTACATGCATAACTCTACTCCAAGTCTATAAACTCAAATTTCTGATCTAACTAGGTGACAAGGACATAGTTGGCTACTTGGGGCCTGACCCAGGTTCAGCAGTGAGTTTAGCCAAGCAAATCCCTGTACTACTGACCCTTTCGGCAACAGTCCACGGAGTGCAGACTAAGGTCTCACCTGAGGTAGTATGGGAGGGTGATGGAACCAGGTTTCTACACCCTAGGGATGTCTTGATGTGGGAGATCGATACCCGATCCAACCTTCGCGCTCACTGGATTAAGCGTACCCAACAGTTTATGGTGTTCTATGGAACCGTGCAGCCTTAACCGCAGTGCAATCTAGGTTAATTACCCAGTTCTTCCTTAGTTAGGGTTTGTTTGTTAATTACTAAGATGATCTTTAATCATAACCATACATATAAGCACACAGATAAAGAAACAAGTACAATCAACACATAATATTCAATTGCAGATCTATGAATCAGATGCACAATATACCAATCAATTGATCTTTATTATTAATCTCTTCAAAGCTTGATCCAATACAGACTCGACACCTTCCTATGCACACAGTTGCAGGGGTCCGCGCACTCAGCTACGGACTCTACTAGGCCTCTGTGCACTTAGCTGCAGAGCCTCTACCCCTTACTATAACCCAAGACTCAGACTTACAGACTCAGAGTTGTTTCATCATCTAAGAACTTCATAAGACTTCTGACCTCCTTCTACCCTTAGAGCCTCACTTTATTTATACAATCCCATGGTCCGCGGATCATGGGTAGGCCGACACACTCTATATTAGATTTACCATATTTTATGGTGAACTACCCTAGACTCTTCCGCTCTATGCCTGCATTTTGTGGGGTCATTACATTACATGGACTCAAAACTCGGGCTTTAACCCCCAAAAACTCATTATGGGGGATTTGCTACCCAACAGCCATGTCACTCAGGCTAACTACAATCCAAGTCATCCTGTTTATGTGGAAAATCAAACTTCTCCATTTGACTAAGACACAAGTCAAATGGAGGATTTTCTTGCTATATTTATAACACTCCCTCTTAGCAAGAAAACATTTCTGCACCACCCCTATCTTACACCTTTGGAACTCAAACTTGCCTCTTGGCAATGCCTTTGTCAAAATATTTTCATCCTTCTCCTTAGTGGGAATGTACTACAACATCATAATTCTCCTCTGCACATAATCTCTCAAGTGATAGTCCCTGATATCAATGTGCTTGGACCTATCATGAAACACTAGATTCAGAGAGAGTTTGATACAACTCTGATTATCGCAATAAATCACTATTGGGTTCATCTCCTAACTGAAAAGACCAACGAGGGTTTTACTAATCCATATGGCCTGACATGTTGCTTGATTAGAAACCATTTAATTGGCGTATGCTGAGTTGAGTTCCACAGACCTTTGTTTCCTACTATACCAGGAAATAGCTACAGACCCAATACTAAAGATAGCTCTTGAAGTACTCTTCCTATCTGATGGACTCCCTCCCCAATCTGCATCACTGAAGCCTTGGAGCTTCACACCATCCGTCATCATGTACCACAACCCATAATTTGTTCTGATTATGAGGTATCTGAGCACACTCTTTGTTGCTTTCCAGTGAAGCTTGGTAGGATTCACCATAAATTGACTCAATTGATTAACTCTAAAGCACATGTCGAGCCTTGTGTTCACCATATGCATCAAGGACCCCACAATTTGTCTGTAGATGGTAGAATTAACTTCCTCTCCTGAAGAAGCACCCTCCTTCCTCTAGTTTGTAGCTAGAGGAGTGTCCATAGGATTACAGTCATGCATATGAAATATCTGAATTATTTCATAGGAGTACTTCCCCTAACTCACAAAAAACTCTCCATCTCCTTACCATACCTACAAACCATGGATTATAGCACATGATAGTATTATAGCACATGCAAATGAAATTCGCTCATTAGAAGACAACATCAGTCCCCAAAATCACTTGTTTTATCTTATTTTCTCATGTGAGGTATTGACTGTGATGAGACCATGTGCAAAGACTGGGAGAGGGGCCCTAATAGGTTCATAGCATAGATTTAGGAGCTAAGGGATCGAGGTTTAGGCACTACAAGTGTGCATTTCTCAATGGAAAGAGAAAGAGGAAAGACTCCGTGTAGTGGGAAATTCTAAGAGATGAGGGTGACATGCTTGGGGCATTGTGACTATGTAATGCATAGTTAATTGAGGAGGAGCCTTTGAGTATTGAATAGCTCACCAATGCAAGGGCCAAGGAATGACCCTATTGTCCACTAGGATTGTGCAATGTGAAATGAATGAAAGGTTGATTAAGGAATTGTGCATTTAGAAAGTGTAAGTAACAAGGACTGAGTGACTATGGTTTAGGAATGCACAATGCACATGTGAAGGGAGTTGTCCTTAGGATGGGCAAAGAGAGAAAGTGTAATCAACAAGAGGCTCATAACTAGGGTTTTATAGGGCACAATGTGCTCATCACTTGACTAAAGTTTAAAGGTGTTCATAGCTTGTGAATGATGTGAGGTTAAGGAAGAATCCCAAAATTGATTGTGTTAGATCAGTGAGATAAGAAGGAGAAAGTAAGAGCATACAAACAAGTCTCAAACATTATTACACACACATTAATAATAAAACACATGTCAAGGATATTTGTAGTACCCAAAACCATCAAACATACATTGAAGTGACAATAAAATGACACTTATCTCCAAGTCTAATAGTTGGGATTTAAGCCTTTGTGACAAGTTTTTATTGCAATCAAAATATGCATTATATTTGGGAGAGTGTCCAACACATGTTCTCATGATAGATAACATCAATCAATGCAAGGGAGTGCACTAGAGATGCCTCTAAAAGGTGTTTCAAGGTGCTCTTAGGATCTACAAAACAAGTTAAAATGAGACATGCAAGAGTGAAATAAACACATGTGAAAATAAAATAAAACACAAGTGACACATTCAAGAATGAAAGTGGGAAAAATGACACTTACAGAAGATAGAGAAAGTGAAAACGGCAGATGCAAAAGCAAATGCAATAGTTGAGAAACTCACCATGATGATGGCACACTTACATCCATGAGTGAGAGAATGCTTTGTGTGCTCCAAACGTATGTAGAGATCAAATGCGAAGGATGATTGTGAGATGAACTCAGAGTTAGAATTTTTATATAGGGAAAGTAGACATGTAATTAGGATTTGTGAGTGTGCTTAGTGTATGTCAAGAAACTAGAAGTCAAGAGTGAATTGATTACCACTAAGAGGTGTGATATTAATGATTTGAAGAAGTATACTCTCACCATCAACAAGGAGTATGCAATCACTATTTGTACACTACAACAAAACCCTGTGATTAGCATCCCTTTTTTCTTCCTTTTTTGCTTATGGAGCCCATTTTTGGTGCTATTTATGTCCATTTATCAAATATGGTGCAAAAATTGATGCAAATTTTGCACCGATCTTTTCACCAAGTCTTACACGAAGTTTAGCACCAGGTATTGTAATAAGTTTTGCATGAGGTTTTACACTAGTTTTTACGCCAAGTTTTATGCCAAGTTTTGGGCCATCCTTTACACCATGTTTTGCATCGAGTTTGGCACCTAATTTTGTTTCACCAACTTTTGCATCATTTATTGCATCCACTTTTTTTTACTACACCTGCATCAACTTTTTCATCATCTCTTGCAATCTCTTTTGCATCCATTTTTACATCATATTTTGAATCCCCTTTGCGTCAAGATTTGCATTAGGTTTTGTGTCTCATATTGCATCGAATTTTGCATCGAATTTTGTTGCGTCAACTTTTGCATCATATTTTTCATCCATTGTTGCACCCATGTTTATGTCCACTTTTGCATCCCTTTTTGCATCTTATTTTTCATCTTCATTTGCTTCTTTTTTTGCATCTATCATTACATCCACTTTTTTTGTGACACTATTTGTACCATGTTTTGTACTTACTGTTGTACCCACATTTGCTTCCAATTTTACATCCATCTTCGCATCCACTTTTGCATCAAAATATTGCATCTATTTTCGTATCCACTTTGGTGTTGGGTTTTGCATCTCATTTTGTATCTTCTTTTGCATCTACTTCCATTGCATCTATATTTTTCATCCAATTTTGTTTCTGATGTTGTACCCATGTTTGCATCCCTTATTGCATCTTGTCTTGCATCCATGTTTGCATCATTTTTTTTGTGTTTTTTATTACATCCACTTTTGTTGTGCCATATCTTGTGTCTATCATTGCAACCCACATTTTCTTCCAATTTTACATCCACATTTGCATCCTCTTTTGTGTCCAAGTTTGTATCAAATAATTTTTATGATTTTTGCATCCCATTTTGCATCTACTTTTACATCCATTTCTAATGCGTCCAATTTTGAATCTAATTTTGTGTCCACTATTGCACCCATGTTTGGTCCATGTTTACATCCATTTTTTAATCCAATTTTTCCTCCTTTTTGCATCCAAGTTTGTGTCTTTTTTTTGTTCATTGTTGTATCCACATTTATTTCACAACAATTCATGCTAAGTTTTATGCCTACTATTACACCCATGTTTTCTTCCACTTTTTCATCCATGTTTGCATCCTATTTTGTGTCCAAGTTTGCATCAACTATTGCATATACTTTTTCATCCACTTTTGTGTCAATTTTTCTGTCTTGTTTTGCATCTACTTATGTTGTGTCCACTCTTCATCCAATTTTACGTCTATTGTTGCCCCCATTTTTTTTTTACTTTTGCATCCATTTTCCAACACTCATATATTTTTTGCATTGATGATATTTCTTCCGACATTAACAATTATGAACAACTAATGACAATATTAATAATTATGACGACGATGATAATGAAGATGATGACGATGACATGAATTGTGATTATTATGATAATCAAAATGATGATGAAGATGATGGGGGTTATAATGATAATGATGATGATGACAATGATGATGGCGATGCTAATGACCTTGGACAATCTTCCCAATTTTTAAATGTTGTCATGGTCATAATCATAATCATTATCTTTAGAGTCATCTTCCAAATCATCATTATCATTATTTTCATCTTGGTCATCATCAACAACAATAATGGAATGAATGATGATTATGATGTTCATGACGAAGTTAACAACAATGATGATAGAAATTACATTAATTATGATGATGGGGATGATGAAAATTATAATGACGAGGGTAATGGTAGTGATGGTCATGATCATCGATCATCGATCATCTCTAAAAAATAAATTTGTCATTTCTCTCGCATATATCATCTGTCCTAACAACCCTTTTTGAGCACTCGTAATAATTTTTGGTTTGATGATATTTCTTATGACACCTATAATTATGAACAATTGACGACAATGTACATAATCATGATGATGATGATGACAACATGAATGGTGATTTTGATGATAATACAATGATGAGATTGATGGTGGTGATGATGATGATAATGAAGGTGACGACACTCCCTCGAAATTAGGGAGATACTCATAATGAGACAAAAAAGTACTCTCAAGTTGAAATATTCATATAAGAAGGGATCTGGATTGATAACCATCAATGATGATTTACATCATCATAGCCAACATTGTCAGAATAGAAAGGCCTTGACTAACAAGTTATATCTCTCCATTAGATCATAGCACAATGTTGGGAGGCATACATTTCGACACCATTACCTCTTTAGGCACTTACCACACTAGGATGTTCATCAGTCATGTCCTCACATGATGATTTCCTAATCCACTGTCATAATATATGACACTAGGAAATGTCGATCCTTATGACTATTCTTATCTTGGATTAATGTACTTGAATTATGGCGTTTAGTCCTATTCAAAGCACAAATTCTCAACGAATATTGGTCCCAGATGTTTATCTAATCCACCATTCTCCCTACTGGTGTCTTTAGTAGGTTTACGACTATTAGTCTTGGCCATAGTACATGACAAATGGATAATATGGTGTCAATGCTCACTCCCTCTCAACCAGGGAGGAGACATCCACAAGCATAAGAATTTCTAAAGAATACCCATCATTTTCATAGGGAATAACATCATTAATTTGTTTTCATCGCATGACACCTTTATGATTAAGCATTCATAGATTTGTGGCAAAATATTTCCCCTTTTGTCATTTGTGATGAAAGAAAATAGAAAAGTGAAAGCCAAAATCATTAAAGACACACTATAATGATTTATCTAAGTCTAAACTCTAAGGTTAAATTGAAAATTTATGTAAATATTATATCTATGAGTTGTTCAAAACTTATGAAAACCTTATTCCCTAAGTCCTATATATAAGAAAAATCAAAAGAAATAAAAATAAGGCCCAATGAATGGTAACTCATGTATTCACACCCTCTTTGGAAACATATGAATATATACACTCCTTGTTGCACTTGATCGCATGTTTGTGATGGTTAAATCATGAAGTCCTCTTTTCTCCTTTCATTTTCACTACATCATTTAAGCACCTAATTGAGGATCTAGGGAATTTTTCTTGCCTAAGGGTTTCATGTCTACTCTTGGTTTACTTATGTCACATTACGGTCAATCATGTGATGGAGTGAAATACTTAAGTTTGTGGAGTTATTAGAACAATGTATTAAGTTAGTCACCACACACACACATGTATTACATGTCATTGATCCACATGTGTGGGTTGGAGACTCATTGCTTGAGAACTTTAATGGACACTACTTTAGGGCCTTGATGGTATATCTTACAAAATCTCTTGGTAAACATTGTGATTCATACTTTCTTTTCCTCGAGACACTTGATAATATTGAAGTCACTCCCAATAATCCATGGAGATGGGGAGCATAAATTACTTGTGCTAGAAATAGAATTGAGAAATAGAGGTTTTCCATTTGCGATATTGGAGTCATAGACATTGGATACATGGTAGTAGTCCTCAATGTCAATTAACTAAAATTATATTGTCATAATGCGAAAAGAGGCAAACATATTGGTAACCTTGATGTCTTGATCATTCCAAATAATAGCCATTCCACCCAAGTATATCTAATCATCAATCACTACTACTTGGAAACTCCTCCACCATTTTCTGATTATATGAGGTAGAACCTCACTTAATATTTTTATTTCTTATATCAACATTATTGATAGGTTCTTTGTGTACCATATTTCTGTTAGGAGTTTTTGTTTTCCTTTACTATTGAGGTCCCTTATGTTCCATGAGACTATTTTCATGGAGAATTTACATAGAAAGGAAGTATAATGTGACTAAAAAAAACATGCTCCAAGATTTAAGTTATTGGACAATTCCACTTCATGACTCCTATATTTCCTTAACCTGGGACTGAATGGTGAACTTGATAGCCTTAAGTGAAATTAACAAATGAAAATCTCAAAAAGAGGTGACTTTTGACTTTATCACATACAATTTAATATACTAAAAAAAGCATCCATAAAAATTTCATCAATTAATGAATCTTTAAAAAAGAAAATCCAAAACAATTTCATCAAGCAATGAAGCATTACATTATAAATTACAATCCATAAACCTTTTGGGAACTTTTTGCTAAATCATGTTCAAAACCAACATATTTAATATTAATATTTAACAATAATATGGAAAATAACACATTTTCATAAATTAAATAACATGTTATCAATCCTAAGAAATGTCACTAACATAAAACTAAAAAGCATGCAACTAATGGGAGTGACCACTCAAGGCCACCATAAGACAATTAATCTATTAAGACAAGCATTAATGGGGAAATAAATCTATAAAGGAAAAAGGAAAACCTATTTTAACTTTATTGTTTTATTAGGTGCAAGTTGAACATCTCAAGATATAATGAAGAGAGAATTATTTTTATTGCATTAAGAAAAACGAAGCACATTCTATAACTTAGCAAGGAAGAGATGTATAATACCCATCTCAGCGACACAATGCATGGCATTAAGTTACGTTTTTATATATAATTTAAACTTATATCATTAAATCACAAATTTAGCATGAATGGATGTTTAAAATCCAATTTTATAAAAAGAAAATATAATTTTTGTTATAAAAAAAATCAAAACTAAATATATTTTTTTAGAAAATAAAAAAAGTATTAAACTGAATATATATTAAAAAAACTAAACTTAAGCAAATATTTATTTTTATAATTTTTTTAAACACTTCCATCCGTTCTAAGAAGCAAAAATAATAATAGAAATAAGGACGGACCAAAAATTTTCCTTTCCTTGGTAAGTGTTTCCCACCATTCATTCCACTCACTCGAGTTATTTCATAAAACAGAGATAAGTATTATTTCACTCTTTTGGCGAAGCCTATTGAGCTTCTCTTATGGTATATCTATTCCTTGATGGAGTCCTTGATATATTGATCAAGTTTTGATTCCTTGGAGATTAATTAGAGCAAAGAAAACATGAGTACTCTTAATTCCAAGTTCAATGCCTCTAATGGTGGACACAAGGCAAGGGAGGGGTTGCTATCATGGTCATAACTCCAAGTTCATTGTCTCTGATGGTGGATGAGGCAAGGGAGGGGGTTGTGGTCATGGTTGTGGTCGTGGAGTTTTCTCTTTTACATTATATTCAAGGAGTTCAAAGCAATTTGAATGGAATCATTGTCGTCACTAGGTATAATGGATTAAATGTGATAATGGATAGAATGAAGTAATTATTTGTGAGCATTTGTTCTTGAACGAAAATTAGGATCCATCTTATTATAGAGAAAAATACATGCATTAAAAAAAACTCAATATTTCATGTGACATTCATATTGTATGTGACTTATTTTTCGTTAAAAACAATTTACGTTTTCATGTGACATTCTTTTTTCTGTTAAAATTTCTTCTATTTCTAATCTGAATTAAAATTGTAATTTGAAATAAAGCTTCCAGTAAATATTAATTTACCAATTTTGTATGGAAATCATAAGAAACATTCAAAATATAATATGAGTAACAAATGGTTACCTACTTCATATGGATTTAAAAAATGCGTCTACTACTTAATGTGAATTACAAGTGTAATCTTAGTTGGATCTCCAATATATCTTAAGTCGTATTTTCATTTTATTTTTAGTACTATTAAATGTTATTATGTGCTACCTCATTTTATTGTTAGCATTGTAATAAAAATATGCATTTTGCTATAGAATTAGTACTAACATGTAACATTGATTTTTTTTCCAGAACGTTATAGGTAATGACCACGAAGATGATGATATAGACTATGTTTAGATTACATCATATATCAGAGATGATGATGATGAGGATGGAAATGGAATTGGTGATGATTATGTGGATGATATTATCAAGATGGTCAGGATGATGATCATGGAAATGATCATGAGGATGAGCTTGACTATGATTTTTGTGGTGCTAGCTAGCCATGCATTATTTTTTATATTTAGTTGGATGTCTTAATCTGGTAATCATACATTTGAATTTTAGTTTATTTGAATAATGATGATGATACTATTGGTACCATCTTGTTACCTTATGAATATGTTGAAAATTATTTACAATTTTTTTATGAAGAATTATTGTGTATGATGAGATTCCTATTTTTTTATGGATGTTGTGGATTTACCTTAGCATAATGATATCTATGAAACATTTTTATTTGGTAACCTTACATTGACTTGTAGTTGATTTGATTAAATATGATGATGTTATTATCATTTTTATCTTGTTATTTTATGTATATATTGAAAATTATCAACATTATTTTGATGGAGAATTATTATGTATGTTGGTATTACGAAATTTGTAAATACTTTTTTATGGAGAATGATTATGTATGATGATATTACTATTTTTGTGTGAATTTGCCTTGGAATAATGATATCTGCGATAAATGATGATTTAGTAGTAATATATGTATATTGAAAATTGTCAATGATTTTTTGATGGAGAATTGTTATATATGAGGATACTGCTATATTTTTTATGAATGTTGTCAATTACCCTTAAATTTGTTTACAAATACTAAGTTATGAATTTGAATTGTGATATATTCTTAAATGTGTTATACATGAAAATACCTCCTCATCATCTTGGAGGAGAATACTATGTTGTTGTTTGAAATACCCCTTTCTCCTAAATTATATAAGCCTATAATACAAGTTATGTACCATGAGGACCATGGTATCCTAGTCTATAACAAGTTGTCCCCTTCATCTAACTTTTGTTACCAAAATTCTCACATTAGAGGAATTTTCAACTCAAAAAATAACCACCTAAGAAAAAATTAAGAAACTAATGAAATAATTCCATGTAGACAATTTTTTAATATATCATTTTTATTATTATTTTACCAAAATTACCCAAATAAATGTCACATTTATCAAAATAACCGTATATGTATTTTATATTTAAATTAATATATTAGCACAAGATTTAATAAAATTAAATTAAAAAAGTAAATTTAAATTTAAAAAACAAACTCAAAATTTAAAGGAAATTTAAATTACCCAAATAAACGTCACTTTTATAAAAAATAACCATCTACATGTATTTTATATTGAAATTAATTTATTAACACAAGATTTAAGAAAATTTAAATTTAAAAGGAAAATTTAAAATATAAATTTAAGTTACTCAAATAAATGCACTTTTATCAAAATAACCGTATATTTATATTTTATATTTAAATTAATTTATTAATACAAGATTTAATAAAATTTAAATTAAGAAAGTAAATCTAAAATTTAAATTAAATTTAGGATTTAGCATTTTATATTTAAATTTATCTATTTAACATGCCATGATTTACCCTTCATTAAAAATATTCTCGATATTCCAACTTTTATAGATTAAGATATTAATTTTTTTTAATATTTAATATAGTTTTGGGTCACTGGACACCATTCACAGTTAAATTAGGTAAGTTATATTACTAAAAAAAAATCCACTACCTAGTCACACCTTTATGTCTTTTAAATTTTAAAGGATTTTGATTGGCTTACACATTATGACATGGAAATTCAATGTTAACATTTTAAAATGAAAATTCCTCTAATGCGAGGAAAAAAGCTCGAGTTAACTAGAATTTGACACTCTTGTTCACTTTCGGAAACTCATATGGTGGAATGTGATCTCTTTATCCTCATATTTAGATTTTTCCTAAAAAATAAAAGCATACTTAAGTGGGAAAGAGCCATAAAGCATGGAAAAGCTTTTCACTAAGCACAAAAGCATCTAAAAAGTGGAAAATGCCATTTTTATATGAGGAAACATTATTCACCCAAAATATTTTGCCAAAATTGAACTCATGAGGAATTTGGGAAATCTTCATAGCCTTCACTTTCCTATATATTGGAGGCTTGGGCATTGAAGAAATGATGGGAATTCGTGTATTGTCACGTTGTTGAGATCTATCTTGAGAGGTAGAGTTTTGGAGCTAGGAGTTGGGGGAGATGTTTTTGCAACAGAATTTGATGGTTGTAACTTTCCTCCAACTCCTTTATTAATATAGATTAGTTGTTCTTCCTTCCATATGCTACTATTCATTCTTGACTTACCCTATTTAACTAATGAATGTATGAGATTTTGGTTTATATTTATTTATTCAGTAATATTTATATGTTTATGATAGTTTCAATTATCAAGATATAATGCTGTGAATTTTTCTTTGTTCTCGCTCTTGTGTGTAGGACCAAGATTTGGAGCTATCTAGGAATGCTTCATAGCTACACTAAAAACTCCAACAAGACCTGCATGCGAGGACTCACATGAATTCATTCTTCTTTTGTTAATCTATACTCTACATCTTGATCTACTAAGAATCTTGAGCCTTAGAACAACCATTCTCTTAATCAGTTTATCTTAGGTCTCTGGGATAAACTGAGAGGGTTTTATGTTCATCTAACTGTGCATTAAATCCTACAGCAAAATGATATTTAGAAACTGTAATATATTTCAATATGTAATAAAATTAGTAAAATGGAAGTAAAAGTAAAACTCTAAACAAGAATCCAAAAGTGGATATAACCATCGATGCAAAATTGGGAGTAGGATTGGATGTTAAACTAGCTATCAAAACAAGATGAAAAGAAGGAGACAAAAAGGGTTTTAAAGTAGAATTAAAAAAGGGTGCAAAACTAGACACAAAGAAGGGAACAAAATAGGGCATACAAAAGGATACCAAATTGGGTGCAAACAAGGATGCAAAAATGAACACCAAAATGAGGATGCAAAGAATGGTGTAAAATTAGGATGCAAAATTGGGTGCAAAAAGGATGTAAGAAAAAACACACAACAAGAAGCAAAATGGAACTAAAAAGGGGTGAAACTAAGGATGCCAAAAATGATGAATAACTAGAAGAAAATTCAAACTAAAATCTAGGTGCAAAATGAGATGCAAATGTGGACACAAAATGTGGTAGAAAAAAGGATTCCAAAGAGGATGCAAAATTAGACACCAAAAAGGATACAAAATTGGACATTAAAAAATGGTGAAAAATTGGACACAAAAGTAGAAAAAATGGTGGAAAAATGGGCATAAAAATGGCTTACATTTGGATGCAAAATGAGGTGCAACAAATGATTCAAAACTTGGTGCAAAAACAAATGCAAATGTAGACGAAAAAAATGGCTCAAAATTGAACGTAACAGTAGACACAAAATGGGATTCAAAGGTGGATGCAACACATGGTCCAATATAGGGTGAAAATTTAGATGCTCAAAAGGCTGCAAGATTGGATGCAAGAAATTTTGTTAAAAATGATGCTAAATTGGATGCAACAAATGATGCAAAATTAGGTGCAAAATAGGATGCAAAAAAGGGAGACAAATGAAACAAAAAAGTGGATGAAAAAAATGGTGCAAAATTAGATGAAAAATTTGGTACTAAATCAGATTCAACATATGGTGCAAAATTAAATGCAATAAATGGTGTAAAAAAGCCAGAAAAATTGGTGCAAAAATAAATGTAAAAATAAGTACAAAATTAGAAGCAAAAAATGGCATAAGACTAGATGCAAAAACTAGCACAGACTCTATGCAAAAAAGGCACTAAATCAGATGCAAAAGATGGTGTAAAACTCGATGCAAATCATGACACAAAAATAGAAGCAAAGAATGGCACAAAACAGGAAGCAAAAAATGATTCAAAAATAGATGCAAAAAATGGCACAAAACTAAAAGCAAAACCTGTTGTAAAACCAAATGCAAATCTTGGTGCAAAATATGATGCAAAATTTGGCATAAAAAAAAAGATGCAAAATTTGGTGCAAAAAAGACACTTTAAAAATTGTACAATAGAGTCAGATTTAGCACCGGGCTACTCATCCCAATGGAGATAAAAATACACTAAACTCTGGTGCTAAATCTGGCATAAATTGTCTATTTTGTTGTAGTGGTAGAGGATGCCCTTACACTATCACTAGGAACTATGCAATGAGTATTAGTGAGGATGACACAATCACTATTGGCAGGGACTATATAATCATTGATGGGAAGGATTGTGCAATCAATTTTGAGAAGGATTGCACAATCACTTTTGGCAAGGACTGCGCATCGACTACTGATAAAGAGTGTGCAACATTGTCACTATGAAGTGCACTTAGCCTATCTTGGCATGTGTGCTTGTGAAGACATCAAGAACTGGGCATGTGAAAGCAAGTAGATCGACCTGTAGGTTTCCTTAAGGAAGACTTGAAAACCTAGAATAAATGTCTAGGAATGACATTAATTTCTTGAAACAAAGGATGGCATGATCATAAGGAGGCTCCAAAATTTGAATATACGAAAAATTTTGGAGGATTTTGTAGCAGCTACAACACTTAGTGACACACACGAAGAACCCCTAATTCTTTATTTAGGTCTAACTTTAGGCATGGATTCTAGATTTTTGGAAGTATTGTCTCATCCTATAGATCACCCTAGATTCTTTACTTAGCCCGGTTATATATGTAGTCTCTCCTATTCCTCTCATCAACTCAAACACATTTACAAAACTTTCCATATCTTAATTGTTTAGATTAGGGAGAAGGATAGTACATATTCACAAGTTTATGATGAACAGAGTCTTAGTGTCATATCTAGTGTTACTCCACTACCAACAGTCCTATTTAGTACCCCGACGGAGTCACTTCAAGGAGTAACAAGCATTGATTTGCTACCAAGAAGATTTTTTAGTTCCCTGACAAAGTTGTTTGCTTCACCACTCTGCATTGGAAGCCTTTCTCTTTTTTCACCCTTTATTATTTTATAACTTTATGCTCATTGTAATTTTATAGGTCTTTATTTCACAGAGGGAAGAAGAGGGATCCCAACTTATTAATGAGCAAGAGAGGTTATTCCTTGTTTTGCATAGATTCTTGTATATATACCTCTAAAATTATTGTGCTCGCTTAAGTATTTCTCTTTTCCCTTCTCTTCTTGACTTCACTGACATGTTAAAAACCCATTAATATAAACAATTGATTCAAGGAATGAAGATCATATCATAGGTACGAGCAACATAGATCCGCTAAATATTTTTTCCGTAACGAGTCATACTTTCCTTCTAAGCATCTTGGACTCATAATATATTTAGGACCAAAAAAGAAAGAGATTAAAAGTTAACCAATCTTTGTCAGTCACCATCGTTCCCCCTTTTGATACTTTAACCACATTACTTCAGAGCCAAATGAGGGGACTTTCACACAAAGCCTTATTAAAACAAAACATGTGGAAAGAAGTGAAAGAAACATGAAATAACATAGAAAGAAAGGAAGAAAGAAAAGTAACATGTAAAAACTTGTAAGGGGATGCAAAGAACAAAACTCAAACGAGAAAGGGGATGCAAGAAAAAATGTTATAATGTGATACAAAAGTGACTATAATGCAACTAAACCTAAACTCTTATCTATTTAACTAGAAGTCTAGGGTCATGTAAAGTCAAATTTCCAATGTAGCCATTTAATTTGTTCCCAACTTGAAATTAGAAAGATATATGTGATTAGAAATAGTATAAAACAATGTGTAGAAATAAATATGTCAACCTGGATAAGTTTCACAAGTAATTGAAGTTATTTCCTACTAATGAAAAGGTGTTCCATAAATTCTTCCTTTAATCAGTGTGGAATTTTACATTTTTTATTAGAACAACGATCATACAAACCTTGAATATTTCTCGTGAATGTATATTGATTAGTTTTTTTAGTCTTAGAAAACATCAAGAAAGATCAAAACTTATTATTGGAAACAGAGCTTTCCAAGTAAGATTCCTCTATCCAACTAGAAATTTGATCCTGATATTTGAAACAACCTATTTGAAAACCCTGAAAACATGGGAAATGAACTACCAATAAGCAAAATTGAGTCAGGGGGAGAATCTTGTAATGGAAATTTGGTATGATCTTGTTCAAAAACCTTGTCAAGGTCATGTGGACCTAACACAACCATCAACAAAAGTTGAAGTGCCTCAATTACTTGACAAGCATTTGAGTAGTGAAATGGTGAATCATAAGAATTTATGGCCTTAACAAGATCAAAAAATTTAAAACAAATATCATGAGATGCACTATTGGGAAAAGGATTAGTTGAAATACATTTGTTATAACCTGTGTTATGATTAGATTGGTGGATTGGAATATAAGATTCTCAATTCTCCATTTGTTCCCTTTGTATTCAATTACAAGATAGATGAGAAACATGAAAGCTTGGGGGATTAGAAACAATTTTTGGCATCGTAAATTGGGGAAACCAATTAGGGTACCAAGCTAAAAAAAATTTAGAAGCATATGTCAAATCACATCCAAAATTCATATCAAGGTAGGTAATTTGTTTTTCAGCACACAACTTTGCTCTGCCAAATGATTCGATCATTGAACTAGAATCAAAAGGATTGATTTTCCCAGAGAATTGATTACTTTCATAATATTACAAGAGAGATAAGAAACTGATCATTCACAAAAAAAAATGACATGGACAAATATTTCAGCTCTTGATGATTTTTTTCTTAATAATCTTAATCACAGGCTTTAATGTTCACCAACATTTGTTTAAAATATGCACTGTAACCCCGAGTTTAATACAAGGGATTCCATGAAGAAGAATTTGCCAAACAAGAATCTTTCACCCAATCTAGAAAATTTATCTTGAAGAATAAGAAAAAACATCTTGAAAATGCTTAAAATACTTCAAGAGTGAGTTCAAATCTAGTTATAGAATACTAAGAAAATAATTATGCATGAAAATTATAATCTCACCTAGTTCAAAGATCTCATCAGGATTGCGAGAACCTAACATAGCCATTAACTAAAGTTGAAGTTCCTCAACTTCTTGATATGTCCTTAAAATTTCCAATGTTAGATGATTGTATTTTGAGCAAATGGTCATATAATTATTTGTGTGGGGAAATCTATCATCAATTATGTAAGCAATTTCATTATGAATCAGATGCAAATTGTTGGAACCAATAGTTTCAGCGGATGTATCAACATCACCAAATAGATTAACCAAATTGTAAGAAAGATATTGAATGACTACCACATCATCTTATTCATCACGGGAAGCCTTAATACCTTGTATGGTATTGAGATCTAATTCATCTAAATTTGCATTGGAGGAACATGATATATTAATTAATTTATTACACACATCTTGACAAAGGTGTTGGTGGGATGAGAAAGAAATTCCTATGAGAAACTCTTTTATGATCAGATTAAATTCTAGATCAAATCTTTGCAAATACAAGTCCTCTTGCGGAAACAAGAGATCATCCAATGTACTTGGGTGCTCATTGTAATTTTTAGTGATGGAGTTATTCTCGTCAGGGTGATGGTTTCCTAAGACCCTATCTTGGTTAAGAGATTTGGTTTTATACAACTAATTTCCAAGATAAAAATATCCTTGATTCACCAAGAATGTAGAAACATCATCTCAACATAAAGGAATTTGAAAAAGGGAAGAGATAAAGAAATAGTCTTCATCCTTTTGATCCTCGGCATGTGAGATATTACCACCTTGTACCTGATCACTATTTCAACCACCATATTGAAAATCAAGAGTGTATGAATAAAATGGTGGTGGAGTGGATTGATCAAACAAATCGAAATACATGGATCCATGAGGTGTAAACGATAAAGGATGACAGTTATCCATGGAAGAATCAATACTTTCAATCAAATCAGATTCAAGATTTAAATTATGCATGTTTATGTCACCTTGAAAATTAGGGGATCAACCTTCACACAACGATCCATGAGATTATGATAACATTCAAAGTTTTCCTAGATAAAATCTTGATCATTAAAATTAGGTGAAGGAAGAAGAGGACAAGGAACTTCATTTTCGAATTTCCCAACTTCAACAATAGCACTAGAGACTAAACTTTTCAGTAATGACAAGGGGGAGGAGAAGGGACATAATGGAGAGAAGGTTCCTCCTTTGATATTTGAGGTGTCTCATGACTGGGAAAGTTGGAAAACCAAATTATGGATGAGATTTAAATATGTTTCCAATTCAAATTGTTCAATATAGATTTGAACCAAACACTGAAACTTTTCACCCGTGAAATACCAATCCACATCTTCTTCTAAAAATTCATAGGAAAGATGATGAAACTAATCAAGAATATCTTCTAACAATTCATCCAATTTCATTCTAAGTTGGTTGATCCTTTTAAAAACATCTTTATAATTTTACCTATCAAAAGTTTGATGAAGCTCTCTAAAACGTTTTTTGAATGAATGAATAGATGCAGATGGTAAGGGATGACATCATTTCTTATCACAACATTGAAATGTGAGGATGAATAATCTGCAACAAACATATTCACAGTTCACTTTATGAAAATAACAAAACTTAAGAAACAAAAATGTATGTTCAAATTTAGATGTTTCACTCTCGCCATTGAACTCCAAATGTGACAAGTCATGAATTAGTTCCATGTGGATTGTAATATTTCCACTTTTAACAAAACATTGCAGGATTATTATTTTGGGATGAGCCATTCAAGTTGAAATATTAAAATCAAACTCAATGGGCTCATCTTCTCATCTGGCCCTCCTTCTAGCTCCAAAATGTTGATAGTACTAGAAACTGCCAATATACAAGAGGTCTTTTCAATATGAAGTCCCAACTAGACCTTATATCATTTGGAGTAGGAGACCCATCCAAATGATAGTCTCAACTATCATAACTTAAATATTTTCCTTGGCTACAATAAACAACATAAGAGAGTATTCATACAACCTTTGAAACAAGTAAGTAAGTTGGCACCATGAAGCATACAATGCAATGTATATAAGGTACTTTCATAGGAAAGCAGAGAGAAAGTGATTTCTTAAAATAAAATTAATAGTAATATCCTAATAAATATACATAGGAGAATAGAATGGGTCATTAATTAACCTGCAAAATAGTTCACGACGCAACAATGATCATGAATGCAAGTAACAACACACATTCAACAAGATGTATACTGAATCCAATGAAATAGTTTATTCTCTTTAGCATGGATGAACATAAACGTATACCATAAACATTAAAATAATAGTCTTACATCATCCATGATACATGCATGAAAGTGTGTAAACTCTTGGAGCTTTAAATATTAAGTTTAAGTTACAGGTACACAATTAAAATGATGCAACACTAGCCCCAATAGTGAAGCATTTATCCACAACTTTCTTATCCAAAGAATGATCTTCTCTCATATGCATAGATTGAGAAGTCAAGTTGAAAAGTCATTTTCCTAGGCTAGGAGGGTTTATTTATAACAAATGAGGTGATTATTCACCTCCCATATGATGCTTGACCTCCCTCATAACTCTTAAGATCCCATGTGACTTTTGAGATCCTACATGAGTCTTGGACTTACTAGTGAATCTTCATATTCCATGTGTGACCCTTGGGATTCCACACATTTTACATTTTCCAATAATGTGACAAAACAACACTCTTGTGTTGACACATTAAGCAATTATAATTTGGCAGCTGTAACATGGGACTTCATTGTAATATGTCAATGCGAAGCTCTTCTCTTTGTTGCTATGTATTCAAACTTCATGACTGATCTAACTTGTACTTCATCTTCACCATCCAAAGGTTTTGGATAATTATTAGAACCTTCTAATTTGACATGAGTTGTCATCTCTCTGTCATGGTCCAAGATTCATTTACTCCTACATCATAGCATATCTGTGTCTTAATTCCACAAGTGTCCTCTTTAGAACCTCTTCTTGATGACCTCCTTGAGCATCATCTTTCTATGATAGGATGATAGCACCTACAAATGAATTTCACTCATGAAATGACAACATCAATCCCCAAAATCACTTGTTCTATCTTATTTTCTCTTGTAAGGTGCTTACTGTGATGGGATAGTGCGCAAAGACTAGGAAAGGGGACTTCTTGGATGCAAAGCACCGAGTCAGGAGATAATAGATGCAGGTATTGGAACTAGAAGTGTTCATTACACAATGATAAGAGAAAGAGGCAACACCCTGCACATTGGGCAAGTCTAGGAGACAAGGGTGACATGCTTGGGAATTTTGATTGTGCAATGCAAAATTGATTGAGGAGGAGACTGTGGAGAATTCGTAGGTCACCAATTTAAGGGCCAAGGAATGACCCTATTGTCCTCTAGGACTGCACAATATGAAATGAAGGCAAGACTGACTAAGGCATTACGCATAGGGCAAGTTTAAGCAAAAAGGGTTGATTGATTGTGCTCTAGCAATGCACAATGCGCAATGTGAAGGGAGATTTCCTCAAGATGGGCACAAATGGAAATTGTAAGAAACAAGAGGCTCATAAATGCGAATTGAAATTGCACAATGTGCTCATCACTTGACTAAATTCTAAAGGTGTTCATAACTTGCACACAATCTAAGGACAAGGAAGAAGCCCAAAATTAACTAAGTGTTATATTAGTGAGACAAGAAGGAGAAGGTAAGAGCATGCAAATAGGTCCAAAGCATGATCACACATACACATTTACAATAAAAAACATTTCAAGGATATGCACAGTACCCAAAACCAACATGCATACATTAAAGTGGCAATAAAATGACACTTTCCTCCAAGTACGATAGTTAGGAATTAAGCCTTTGGGACACAAGTGTCAACTATAATCAAAAGGTGTTATGCTATGAGAGTTTCCATCACATGTTCTTATGATAGATAACATCAACTAGTGTAAGAGAGTGTGTTGGAGCTGCCTATAAAAGGTGTTGTATTGACTTGAAGAAGTATAATATCACTTTCAACAAGGAGTGCTCAATCACTATCTACATAGGATGTCATTACGCTGTCATTAGGAACTATGCAATCATTGACAGTGAGAATTGTACAATCGTTGTTGGTGGGCACTACGCAATCACTAATTGTAAGGATTGGGAAATCACTATTATCAAGACTGCACAATCACCGTTGGGGTATGACACATTGAATCCCAACAAAGAGTGTGCAACAAAGTCATTATGAAGTGCACTTATCCTAACTTTGCATGCACACTTGTGAAGACATTAAGAGTTGGGCATGTGAAAGAAAGCAGATCGACACTTAGGTTTTCTTAAGAATACTTGAATACTTAGACAACATGACTGAGCATGGCATTAATGGTCTGAAACGAAGGATGGCATGATCATAAGGAGTCTCAATAATTCGAAGATAGGAAAATTTTGCAGGGGGCTGTAGCAAATACAAAAATTTCCTAACCCCACTTAATTGTATCCTGGTCTTGAGCAATGTTAATTTGATGACTTTGTAACCCTTGAGCAAGAATGGGCCAAGAAGTCAAGGTTGGGTGTGTCAACCAATCCTCTATCATTTTCCACCCTCTCCAAATCATATAATTAGGTTATTCTTTCCATAAATCTTCTATTCTAGTGTATTGTTGCTCTAAAGTAAATTCATCTACCCCTCAAAGTTCCCCATGGTCCCCGAGCCATGACATCTATTTCCAAGTGTTTTCTAGAAGAGAGTGGTGTGGCCATTACTAATCTCACATAAGGCATGTCTTTGGATAAGAATATACTTTTCACATGCTAAATTCCATATTGAGGAGCCTAAGGGATTCTCTATAACTCTTAAATTTTCCAGCTAAGAAGTGGTGTGATAATATTTCATGTCCCAAAATTATTTCCAAATTTCATTGCCTCCCTAAAACCACCTCAACCATAGTTTAGCTCCATGACATGTTCAAGATCTTCGGGTCTCTCAGTCCCAAACCCCCAAGCCAGTTTGGGAACATAAATCTTTTCCCAAACAACAATTGACCATTTTTTTTCTTTCTTAGCTCCTCTCCATAGAAAATATATATAGAGGGTAGCAATGGATTTGAAGATTTTATTTATTTGTTAATGAGTTTTCCTTCTTCCATTATCAAGGCATTAGTGCATCATTCATAATGATATGTTGTTTCACTTGCTACATGCAGGTCTCCAAGGCATGTTTTCTTTGGAGATATGACCAAATTTCTTTCTATTCCATTCTTAGTTTGACTTTAAATTCCTTGAGATTAAGTAGAAGATATGGATAGAATTTTGTCCTTGCACCTACAATTCTTCCCACCAACTTTTGTATTTGGACCATAAATTGAGATATTATAGCCAAATCCTTCAAATTCAAAGGGTCGATTACGAGGAGCCATTTTCAAACTAACTCCAAGCAAATTAGCTAGTGGTTTGAGCTAATCCTTGGCAGAATAATGACTTCATCAAAATGATCACATTCACGTAAGTATTAAGATAGTACAAATCAATCCAATATACTAGATACCTGATGTCTTCCTCCCCTACAGTTATTCCAAGAATACACACTATTAATAGTATTTAGATTGTCCACTTGAAGTTGATGAACAAGGTTAGAAAATTGTTGTGCCTTAGGATTGATTCTTTTGATTCCCTTGCCCACTCCTCCTTCTCTTCCAGGGACTTAGTAAGGTTTAAATCTTCATCAGCAACCCAAACCTCATCTTGATGGAGGGATTTAATAAGGTTGAAATCCCCACCAACAAATCGAAGTGGTCAATATACTATGTGTTTAAAAGACTATAAAATGGAGTTATATGTTAAATATCATTTCTCCTCCATTGCTTTTAATTATAAATTATAAATAGAAATATGGTATTAACCTATTAGATTTAAATTATCCAATATGATTTCTAATTGAAAGTAGATTTTCATTATCCATGAGTTCATTAGTTAACCTATGCACTTGATAGAGTGTCTTGGATAAATAATTGAAATACTATTTAATTTTATGTTGAATTTAATCATGATGATATTTAAGCTCCCATGAGGAATAAAACGACACAAAAACAAAAAATCTTACTACTTTTATGTGCCATTAAAAGCATCATTTGTACCATTAACTAATGCATAGGAAAAAATAGTTTATATAAAAAATATAAACTTATTTAATTTATAGATAAACATTATAAAATAATAAAAGGAATATATAAAATTTCATAATTATTGTAAATATGTAAAATAATTCCATTTTAACTACAGATCTACAAAGTACAAGAGGGATCAAAGCCTTCAAGGTGCAAATTTATTTTAGAGTGTAAAAATTGAAAAATAGTTTTCACGTCAAGAGATTTGATCCCTGATATATATATATATATATATATATATATATATATATATATATATATATATATTGGATCTTTGAATCTGTAGATAGATTAAAATCTTAGATTCAAGGATTCAATGCCTTGAAAAGAGATTACACCTTGCAATTACACCAAATCTCTAATAATTTTTACATAAAATAGATTAAAACATATATCTAAAAAAATCCAAAATATAAAATAATAATACTAATTAAATTATTTGAGCATAAGAATAATATTTAAATGTTTTTAGCATATAAATTTTTTATATAATATATAAATAAATCTGGTTTAGATAATAGATTTATTTTGGGATATATATAGATAATGATATTTTTCTTTTTATTGGTCTACATGGTTTTATTTTTATTTTGAAAGAGATTAAGAAAGAAATTCATACTGAGTTATAGAATGCACTTAGCAATTATATATGAGATTATTGTCTTTTGTTGGGGTGTCGTGAGGAAAATTCCAGGGATACAATAAACCACACCACTGAGTAAGCTAATCCTCTCAGTAATTTACGTGCGAACCCTACTTTGGCCACAAAATTTACATTAATTGACAGAAATTTGAAGCATAATTGCAGTTTTAGATGTTTAATTTTAGTGTATAAGATCGCTATCACACTTTAAAAAAATGGCTTCTCAGTAAATTATGTGCGAACCCTCTTTTGGCCATAAAATTTACATGAATTGACAGATATTTGAAGCATAATTGCAGTTTTAGATGTTCAAGTTTAGTGTATAAGCAAGATTTTTAATCCTTACTATAATAATAATCCTTCAATAATAATAATCCTTACTATTATTATTAATCCTTACTATTATTTTTAATCCTTACTATAATAATAATAGTTCTAATAATAAACCTGCAATTTATTCAATTTTTATCAAAATACATAGAATTTCTAGTTATATATTCCAACAATATTATATGAAATATTGGTGACAACGAGATAACATTAGTTAACGAGTTAGTACACAAACCCATACATTTTACACAAACATCGATAACAATGATTTATCACCTACTAAAATAAATGCATTAAAGATTAGATGAACCCATGACCAGATGGGTGGTACAAATTGATGAGGGATGTTCCACCCATTCGTAGTCAATCAATAAGCCAAACTTCTTTATCGAGAAACCCAGAAGTCTGGTTTTCTATTTTATAGAACCAACTCCATAAGGCCTCCCTTTTCTAGATCTGTAGATTTTTTTCACTTTCAAAATTAGATGGTGGAATATCATTATGCAGTGTTAAAGTTGGAAACTAGGGCCAAATTCCACCTTGGGACAACTCATTTGATAGAGAATGTGATTGCATTGGATTCCTCTTTTTGAGAGGTACAAGATTGATATAAATATCATCTCATTTAGACAAGCAGAAGTGTGATTTCGAATTTATGCCCACACACGTGCAAATTGTTTAGGTCGGTCTCATCATCATGTAGGCTCAAGAAGTCCAATGAATGTGTCTCTTCACCCACAATGAATTGTATAAATACAAGAGACGTCACACCTTGTTTGGCACATTCATCACTCACACATTCTTCTCCCACTTCATCTGATTGGTTCGTACAACATTGGGAAGCTTCTCTCTCTCACATTTGTGGAAAGGAGGATGAGATTTTGGGACGAATTGTAGACCAAAATTTCAGAGTTATGGGATAGGTTTGATCAGCGTTGACTAAGGACTTGCTGACCGAGTTTGATTGTGTTTTTGGGGTAAAAGCTTTGATTTTTCTAGGCCGCATCTCTGGGCACAAAAACTAAGAAATTTTGGGTTGTTTGACCTGCGTTGACTTCAGGGTTGACTCTTGTTTGACTACAGAAAAATCACATCAATTTTCTCTCTCCTTTGACTGAGTTTGGATGAGTTGTTTTAGGCTGAATTTATCCTCCTGCTCGGGACAAGTTCGACTAAGGAAGACCGAGTCGCTTTGAGGATGATTTAGTGTTTCTTTGACCAACATTGACTTTCTGGTTAGGATTGAGGCTTCACTTTAGTTGACTGCAGAAATTTACAGGGTTGTTTTGACTTTTTATTGGGAAAGTTAATTTGACTTTTGTACTCTCTCTCTGCTGAACTTTTGATTTAATAATATGAAGAATTGATCAAAGGGTTTTCCCCACATTAGGGTTTTTTCCTGGCATCCGCCAAATTGGGTGTCCTCTTGCCTTTGCTTGTATTCTGTATTTAGTTTTATGTTCTATCTTCGTTTACTGTCAATGTGATAATTGTGATTGCTATTGAAATTGGAAATTTATATTTGGCTAAGGAACATTGAAGTAAATTGTGCTAACCATAGAACATAACATTGTTAACTAAAATTGACATGTAGCCTCAGAATACCACATCTACCTATGCTCTCGCAACTTGAGACTCCATTCCTTTTTCCTTAGGTAATTATGTACTCAACTTGACCCCTCCTAGCCTCATAGCATGCATAAAGCCTCCCACTATCAGTTGTTTATTTCCTAGGACTTGTACTACCATCAAACCATATCCCTTTTGTTCTAGGTAGCCCTTGAAATTTGATATTTGTCCCCAATTGGAATTTCCTTTTTGGGGAATCAGGGCTCTTGGGCTTGCCAGTTGGCTTTCACATTTTGTCACCAGTCAGGTGGAATCCCTTCTATAAAATGGCAATCCATACTCACTGACGTCTCTCATCAATCTATATATGTTTATTTATTATTACTGAAACCAAACTTTCTACAATATTCATTACAATGTATGCCACTTGTTCAGGGTCCTTAATTCAAATAATAGTTCACAGTAATTTTAAAAAATAAAATATATAGTTTCATGGCATTACAAATGTTAGGTTGGAATATTGGCAGTTAATGTGATTTCGAGGGTGCCTGGAGCCCTGGAGCAGTATGGTTTTTGGGTTTTCACCTTGGCCATGGAAGTATTGTTGTTTTCGTTTACTTTTTCTTGTGGAGTTGTAGCCCCGGCTTGGGGTGACCCATGGTTGAAATCTATGAAACAGGTAGTCTATGGCAAGGTGGAATATGGAGAGCTCACAACTAGTCAAATTTTCTTACAAAGATAGGTGACTCTGATAATTTTGTTTTTAATTATTTATGGTTTTGTGCCACGATTGTTTTATGGCATGTGTTTCTATTACTATTTCTTGTAATTATGAATTTATGGTTACAAACCATAAAATTAGGTATTTTGTGCAAATGATTATAATTTCTTTATATTTTGTGTTGCATGCATTTGTGTTACTGGTTAATGTGATTATTAATTTATCACTAACTAGCATTTCCACTATACAAATTAAAATTATGAATTAAATGTGTAAATTTGGCATTTATCAATGTTTATGGATTTCACTCCTGTGTAGTAGTTGTGTGATTTAAGTGTGGTAGTGGTGGTAGTGTCACCCATTAGGAGGTTGGGGACATTATAAAAATAATATTATCCACCTTGTCATCCTTCCACTAAGACCATTCAACACCAACTTCTTCCTTGATAGGTTGCACCTATTTGTGAATAAAAAGAAGAATGGTTCAATGATAAATTGAGGTGCAACATTAGCTTCCCAGAGAGTTTAAGAAAGAGAAGCCTTACCTTTCTCAGGGACTCACAAATCCATGACTAAAATGAAGATGAATCCAAAATAAGAGGACCTTAAAAAAATGATCAAATGAGAAAGAGCAAGTAGAACGATAGAAACCAAAATAAAGAACTTACTAGAGAAACATCCTTCCATTTGGAAGGCGTTGAATAAATGAAGTGATTTACTCTACATGGGGGCTACATGTAAATAATAAGCTTCCACATGTTGGGTGGATGTTTTCTTTCTTGAAAGATTAATTCCTCCCATCCTCCCAAGATTCATATCACATGGAATTCCTTGAATGCCTAGATCTTGTTGTTTCCAACCCACTTCCTTTAGTATACCGTGATTACAAATCATTACTAGAGGGGCTAGTAAAAGAGCACATCGTGCTTAGTAGAATAGGGTGTGTACAACCAACATTGTTTCCATAATGCTTTCTTATCATCCCATATAGGGAAAAGTTTAAGGCCAATATTAGTTGTATATGTAACCTCAAATTTTTGAATTAATTCAACATTGATCCAAGAGTTAAAAACATAAATAAATAAATTTGTTTTTGTCAAATTTTTTATTATCAAAACTAACTTTTAAATGTATATTTTTTGTTAAATATGTAAAACTGATGTTATTTTAATGTCATTTAGTTTTACATATCATTTGTGTATTGTATTTAAAATGTATGACACCACTTCTTAAAATCTATAAGGTTCCTGTCAAGCTGGTATTATCTTGAGAGTGAAATTCTTGTACCTCAACCTCATACATTTGTTATGTGACAATTAAATTATTATTACTTTGTTATCCCTAGTTTATATACAAGGAAAAAACATTTCACAAGTGATATTTGAACATCAGTAGGAGGATAACAATTCCTCCTCGTATCACCTAGTCCAAATTAATGAATAAAGAAATGGTTGAGAACAACTTGTCATGCCCTAAGTCACTTAAGTAAAAGTGAGATTATTGGTATCGTGCTAGCTCATATTACTCCATGAAAGGAAAACATGTAGCAAATGGGTCTAACAGAATAGTATGGCAACTTCTACTGTTAATGATCCCCCACAACCATGGTAGATACCCACAGAAAATGATGTCAAGATGCAATAAAGTGATGTATCCACTATGCCTAACATGTTTGACATATTGAGAGTAATTTCAAGATAAAATTGTGTATAGGATTTTTAATCTTGTCCGACATTTCTGGGGGACACTCCACCCATTGGCAGGGACCATAAACTTTTATGCTTAGAAAGAAACACTTAGAGACCTTTAATAGAGGGAAGAAAACAATTAGTCATTAAGGATTAACTATAAAATTAATACGCATAGTCATAAAGAGAAGGTCAAAGACAGAAGGGGACGGTCAAGTCAAAGGGTTAAATTAAATAATTAAAAATAAAAATAAAATAAAATAAAAGAGCACTAAAAAAATTAAATAAATAAAGAGGATGTTTTAGTGGGGAGATTGGAATAATAAAGAGGTAATTTTAAAGAATCAAATCAATTTATTAGGATATATGAATGGAAAAATTTGAAAATTGTTATAAGGATGGAGGAAGGAAATGAAAAATATAATAAAATAAATGAATAAAAGATATAATATATTATCATGTGTATATATAAAGGAAAAAGAGGAGGATTGAAGTGGATAAGAGGGTCAAAAACATAATGATTAAAATTGGAACCAAGTGACTAGAAAATGATAGAGGGAAAAGAAAGAATAGGGGGAGAGGGGAGGAGAGCGGAGAGATAAAACTAATGAGGGAGCTAATGGATAACATGTTTCTAAGAATGGCTTAATGTTTATAACCATATTCTATGTTAAAATTGTTGGGGTGCTTCTTGATTTTAAAGGCTTCCCCAATGACTCTAGAGTTGTCTCATATAAACACAAAAGATAATAAATAACCAACCAAAATATAAGGTGGTAGATCCCACAAGCATTAGGAAAGGTGGAAGCAAGCCCACCATGAAACAAACCTAGGTCATCATGGTAACAAATATTAAAAGTGCTTAATATATTGTGTATAGAAAAGATATAAAATTGATGTATGTGTTCAATATCATTTCTCTCATATTATTTTTAATTTGGGATAGGAATATAGGTTACCTATTAAATATTAATTATTCACTATCATTTATAATTGAAGAGAGATTTTCATTATTCATGAGATCATCTATGGACCTCATATAGTATATTGGATAAGAAAGTGAAATACTCCTTGATTTGAATATAACCTTGAGGATATTTGAATTCCAATTGAAAGAAGAAACTCTTATTGTTTTAGTGTATTTGATAGGAAATTGAAATAATCACTGATTTTATCTTGAATATAACCTTGATTATATTTGAGTTCCAACTGAAAATGAAAAAAAAGAAAAACAAAACAAAAACAAAAAATCAAAAAAACAAACAAAAAACAAAAAAAAACAAAACAAAAAAAACAAAAACAAAAAAACAAAAAAACTCTAATTGTTTTTATGTTTCATTAGTTAATGTATAGGGGAAAACAGTTTATATCAAAAATGAACTTGCTTAATTTACAAATAAACATTATTAAATCCTAAAATTAATATTTAAATCTTACATAATCATTGTAGATATGAAAATGATTTTAAATATATGTATAAGGAAAAAGTCGTGTCTATTCAACTTAAAACAAGGGTAATAGCTGCAACACAACATAGTCCCCACCTCAACTACTAACTAATTGATTAAGGACATGCTTCATTTATTGGGGTCTGCATTTTTCCTGATTTCCATCTCTGTACATGCTTCCTCCACATAGCTTCCCCAACACACACTTCCTCCACACAGGAAACCACCTCCACACATGCTTCCTTCGCACATGCTTCCTCCGCACACCCACCTCCACAATTCTTCCTTTTCACATACTTCCTCCACACAACCGCCTATGCATAGCTTCATTCGTACACACATGTTTCCTCTGCACAACCACCTTCGCACATCTTCCTTGACACACGCTTCCTTTAGACATGTTTCCTTCGCACATCTTCCTCGACACACACATCCTTCAGACATGTTTCCTTCGCACATCCACCTTCACAGATGCTTTCTTCGCATATCCTTCCATGATATTCTATTTTCTTAGCTCATTGTTAGAATCTAATCAAGAAGAGCCTTGCTAGCTATGAAGGGTGAATCCTTTAGCTAGATGTAAGAATCACTTTCCTCTCTATATGCTTTCTTATGCACATTTTCACCACTATTTATATAAGCAATTTCTGAAAAGGCGTCCGCGAGCTATTACTATATAATGTGTTCATTTATTGACAAGAGGGGTATGCATTGAGTCTATATCTTGTAGCTCATTTTCCTTAGCTTTGCTTCACATGGAAATCACCCATAGAACTTCGATTTTCCATGGTCCCTATACCGATCAATACAATGATAGCTCATTTCCTCGTATGCATTCGCTCTTGGATCACAATGTTTACTTTGTGAGTGGAACTCCCATCTAAATGTGGTTGGTTGAACTCAGCATATTATAGGATCCCTTACACGATAGATTCAACTAAGTACAATTGATTTATTAGTACCTTATGAGTAGGAATACAATGATTAGTTTTAGGTTTATTTTCATAAACTTCTATACATTTATTGATTGGAACCTTATTACATTGATTGGAACTTGGATGCATCTATCCACCATAGTTGTGTAGCGAGTACACATATCAGAAATGGATTGAATGCATTCACTAACCAACTGACTGGAAATCACGAGGTCAATTGATACATTATGTTGCATGCATTAGGTGACAGTAAAAGGTATACAAATTGTATTACATACATTCAATGATAGTTTGACTTATGAAGTGTAGATAACAAGTTAAATTTAAATTCATTCAAAGTAGACACAAAGCATAGGACAGGCAAGGAAAAATGAATATAGTCAATGAGTGCGGTAGATAAGCTTCCTTCCTTCCAAGTCATAAAAGACTATTTAATCGAAAAATACATTTGTTGTGCTCCACTGGATGCCATCAAGTAAACAAATTATTAATTATATTTTTGGCTTATTAGGGCCTGACCCAGGTTCGGAAGAGTTATTAGCCAAACAAATCCCATAACTACCGGCCCTTTCGGCAACAGTCTGCGGAGCACGCACTGAGGTCTCACCCGAGGTAGTAGGGGAAGGTGCTGGAACTAGTTTTCTACACCCTTGGGATGCCTTGATGTGATTTGGAGGCTTCGTTAACCACTCTGCAGCCTCGTGCCACTCTGTATTGTTGTTGGTCTTCCGCGTAGATCCGCACAAACGTACTTTCTTATTAATGAGTTATTATAGATTTGATCTTCTTCTTACAGTCCTTAAGCAAACATTTAACAATAAAACCTAGTGCATGCAACCATAGCTTAACAAAGAAAAGGATGATGCATAAATTCAGAACATAAGCAACAGATAGATTCACAACAAAAGCACACAATGTTCTAACAATTCTTATCTTTATTTATCTTCCATCAATACAACCAGATCCGCCCTATGCACTCAGCTGCAGGGGTCCACGCACACAGCTACGGACTCTACCAGGCCTCTGCGCACACAACTACAAAGCCTTTAACTATATACCAACACCCTCGATTCGAACTTACAGACACTCAGAAAATATTGCTTTCATAAACCCATAACATTCAAGATCCAAATCAAAAACTCAAAAACTGACCTCTAACCCTAGAGCCTTGCTCTATTTATACATTTCCATGGTCCACGGACCATGGGCAAGCCGACTCACTTCCTATTATTTTCTATTATTTTTTGGTAGACAACCCTTTGACTTGACTCATTACAATTCGTGCTCTACGCACCTAGCAGAGCTTTTACCATACTTTTACCCAAAATTGTGGGTTTTGAGCACCAAAACCATTACACGGGCCCTCCGCTACCTAAGAGGCTCCCAACACAATCATCGTGACTCGTCTTGAGTCACTCGGCTGGTGCAACCATCTTCGCGCGGAGGTCATTCAGCAACTTCTGTTCTACCATTTGCTGTATTTGTTCTACGCGTGCCATCGATGCATCAATATCAATTTCTGTTGCTTGTCCAGCTTCATATACTACCTGCATGTGTGCTAACTTTCCCTCAATGTTAGTGGAGACCGCGAATGCCTCATCAAGTGATAGCTGGATGCGTGCTTTAAGCACTGTTTTTGTCTGCCGAGCGACATCAACTTGTGCCTTGAGAACCTGGGCCTCCCTTATTTTGGCCAATCGCTGCGTGACAGTGATCATTTGTGCAGTTCCCCAGAATTTGTCATAAGCCTGCTGTAACTCCCATGCTTCAGCCTCTACCTGTTGTAGCGTTGGGTCTTCCTAGAGGGATGAGAGTGTCAGCAGGGACTGATCCAACAATTCTGAGCAATCTTGGATAGCGCACTTTATTACTTCCAGTCCTACTTGAATTTATCCATGGCACTGCTCTCGGATTTCCGGAGGTGTGGGTGGCTGCATATTCAGTCTTAGCTCTGTGATTTGTAAATTTAATTCCCATTGGGCTTTCACGGCCTCCTCTTGGACCGTTCGGAATCCTACAGCCATGTGATGAATCTTGTCAGCTATAGTAAGTTCTGCTGCGACAGCCAACTCGTGTAACTTGATGCAGGCCTCTACCACAACCTGTTCTACTTCCTGGTTGTGTGTGACCAAGTCATCACACTATAGACAGACCTACTCTAGATTTGCCTTTTGCTTCATTAAGATTTGTAGGGTGTGGCCTTCCCTGGCACGAAGTTTAGCGGTTACCCCATCCTGTAATTGGTATAGAGTTCTCTAGGAAGGGTGGCCAAATTCACTTCCCAACTTCTCATGTCACCTTCTGCTTCTGCTAAGACAGTGCCTACTGGCAACACTAAAGTGTTCATTGTGGGGTTGCTCACCATCTGCTCAGCTACGGCTGCGTCATCTGCTAGGTTTGGTATCATCCCTCTTGGGGGTCACACCTGTAATGCTTGCAACTGCACTCTGAGCTCCCCCAACACTGTTAGCTGCTCTATCATTAGATTTTCCAATGCACCTAGAATGATATTGTACGCTGGTTCACTATAATCAAGAAACTCTTTCTCCAAGGTCTTTGCTGTTTTGGACTTTTAGCGTGGATGTGGTGATTCCTTGATGCGCGGCCTCTTGCCTTGGGTTGATTTTGTTGGACAGTCCATGTGTTCCCCTGTCTTTGTTTCCCTCTGCATGTCCTATTCGGAGGACATTTCCTGATCTTCTATGATCTCCTCGGCTATTACTTCCTTTGTCACCTCCTGCTGCGAAGCTGCAGTTTGTTCCTGACGTGTCTTCTCTGCCAGTTTAGTGAGGCGCAATTGGATTTCCTTCTTTTGTTATTGTGCTACCATCTTTTCTAATGTGGCCATGTCTAGGGTGTGCCACTCTGGAGGCCATGCTACCAGTACCTCGTAAATTGCATCATCCGTTGCAATGAATGGAAGCTTTACCCATGTCATTTTTGGATCCTTCCACGCCAAGATATATAGGTTATCCATGTCTGCTTTGAACTCGGCTATGCTTTGAAAATTGTTGTATACTTTTGGGGACAACCGCAGTCTACAAGCAATCCATGTCCGGATACTTGCCTCCATGAATATCCAAAATACCTTCGTGTCACGAACCCTCGTGGCGTCCTTTGTGGCCCAGAGCACGGTATATCGCACTGCTTCAAGTAGGTTCTTCTCAATGTTGGGAAACTAGCTACCCTGTCATAGTTCTCCTGCAACCAGAAGGATTGATATTAGCAACCACGCATAATGGAAAGTCTTACCTTTCTCCTATGCTTCCTTACAATTGGTCAAAAATCCATTGCATAGAAACTACGCCGAGTGGAACTAAACTCCTTCTGCACACTGCTCCACAAGCGCAATGATAGTGGTTGGTACCTCATCTGCGCGGCATTTCCTCATGAGTTTACTGGCCAGTAGCTAGGTGGCGACTCGCACCCCTCAGTCTTTGATGCTCGCTATGACATACCCACGCTTCTGCTTTTGCAACTTATATTTAGCCTTCATTGCTTCGGCGAGACCCACCTCACTACTGGTGTTGGTTATGTCTGCGGGGTCGCTCCCTTTAGTAGGCAGATGGGTAAGTCGGTGTACTAAATCAACTGTGATGGGAATGGGTTCCTCCAACCAGAGATACCCATCATGTACCAAACATAGTAGCTGTCGGATAACAAAAATGGTGATGGCCGTGTGGTGATAGTGGGGTATCCACCTCAGATTGAGTAATCCCGCCTTTTCCACACCCCTTAGCCTCTTTTGTTGCATTAATTTATCTTTAGCCAACTGAAGGAACTTCTTAATATCCGCAAGATCCCAATCTTCAAACTTGATACTTGGTATTCGGCGCAGTGGCAGACCATCAAATCTAATCTCATCCAGGAGAAGCGGGGTCTGGAGCATACTCTTTGCGGCGTCTAGGTCCTTTGGTATCTTGGCTGTCCCATGCCATGGAGAGATATATGGTGGTAGCGACAGTATTTGGACAGCATCCTCTACTTCTTTGTCCTGTGCTTTAATCTGAGTGATCAGGTCCTGCAAATCTTCCTCGTCTTCATTGATTTCAGTGGTTATTTCTTTACCCTTTTCTACCATTGATAATTTACTGAATATCAGTGATACCCGGACTGGCCCCATAGTTTGTTTTACTTTTCAGGGTCGTAGTGTGCAAGAGGACTTTGGAACCTCAGGGCAGCAGCTGCTTCTGCTGGGTCCTCCTGGGCTGGATGCAACTCTTCTGCAAACCTTGCTCGTGTTCTAGCCATGGTACTCATCGGAGGCCTGATAGTTGGGTGGTTATTGTTCTGTACCAGCTCAAATCTCAAATATCCCAGTGTTGGCCAAGGGTATTTGTAGGACCGTGTGAGTTGAAATGTAAGCCTTCCCACCCCTGTCAATGTAGTAATGTCTTCTTGTTGGCAGATCTTTTTGTATCTATCTCGAACCTCCTGCCTTAATGGCCTGCTGCCCGCTCCTCTCTGTTGTAATCTGAACTTCTTGTCATGAATATTGACATTAACGGTCACCTCCCAACCCTCCAATGTGGTAGCACAGCCCTGTCGGCGTGACCTCACTCGATACCGCATACTGATCCTGAGCGCTACATCCACGCCATGCAACCTCCCTACATGCTTCTTTAGAGTCTTGCGCCCTCTTCCAACTACGTGGAACGCTGAGACTGGGCCTCCTATGGATAGTCAGGTGGTGGCACCCCTTGTGAGAGGCTTCCTCTTTCCTGCTAGCCTGGCTACGGGCACCCTTCGCGTATCTATGCATTTAGTAACACATCACATTCTGTACTCCTCCAATAATTAGTGTTTAGTTGCAACCATGATAGCAGGGTTGTAGCTCATTCTAGTGTCATGGGAGAGCCAGCCAGGTCTAGTTCCCCTTTCCTTATATTCACGCCACCCAGTTGTGTGACTCCACGTTTTATTTTGCTAATTTCTTCGTCTAGCCTTGCAAGTTTCCTCCTCAGCCTTACCCATTCCTGATCAAGTTTGCGAAGTCTTAACCTGCAGTGCCAAATAGCTTCATGCAAGTGGTTAGTCCAAACTATTGGGGGCATGCACGGGGAATGTTTCTTTGCCTGCCTGGTTTCCCCTAATTTGGTTGTGAATACGGTCATCCTTGCACGTTGTGCCTTGTTTACGGTCCTAACTTCCCATCGAACCCTTGGTATGCATGGTTTTAGCAGTTGTTCCACAGCACAAAACTATGACCTTCGTCGGAAGTCAGTGCTCAAACCACCCCATCCTGGTTGCCCAACCCTCAATTGACACTGGAGACCTTGCTTCCGTACCTGCAACTGCCTTTTTCATTCGTGCTTGTTCCACTTAATTCTCTGAGGTGTTGTCCACCCGTTTGTGCGCAAAACCACTTTCTGGGCATTATCCTACTTCTGCTTCATAGTTGTAGTTCCCCAGCAGTCCACACCTTTCTCCTCATTTGTTGCGTCCTCACTTGCTGGTAGCGTCCTTACTTCGGTCATCATGCGCCGTAGTGATCTGACCATCAGGTTACAATTTAGCGTCGTTACCTCATGCAGTCGATTCTGCCAATGTTCTACTTCTTCATCTGAATTTGACATGTAGGAACTGTCGCGTTCCCATGAAAGTCTTCCATCCACTGTTGGATTCACCCAGTCCTGATCTTGCGCCGTGATCTAGTAAATACATTCCAAGTCATCGTCATTGTCCTCATCGCACACAGGCTTAGTATAATGCGCCCCTTTGGCTGGGTCCAATGGAACCACGACATGGAGAGACTTTTTCTCAAATATCATCTTTCGTCGCTTTAGGTTGACGACTCCATTCATATTCGTGGCCCAGTCTATTCCTAACAATGCAGCATATCGGTTACTGTGATCCACAATTTCTATTACTTCAAAATCTGTTTGTGTGCTCGCACCTTCAATGTCTATTGTAACTCCTTGCGGTCTCCCCATAAGCAAGATCTTCTATTGGTTCGCCATCCATAATTGAATAGGAGACCATTGTAGCACGGTCCTGCCCATATGCTCCTAGGTCTGTTTAGGTAGTACATTTGCATCTTACCCTAAATCCGAAACAACATGATCCATCTCATAGTCCCCAATTTGGGTAGTCAACCGCATTTCCCGCCCAGTGCATAAAGCATGCTTGCCTAGTTTCTGAACCATGCGCGGTTCACCCAACCTTACGCACCTAATTATCAACTCTTGCAACCCCTTAACTGCTTTATTTTCCCGTAGTAGCTTCATGCATGTTTCTAAAAAGGTAGTTAACATGGACTAATCCATTTTTGGCTCAGCCTGATCCTTACTGCCTGAAGTAGAAGCCTCTGCGAAGCTCTTCTTAGCCTCCATAAATGTTTCTTTCGTGTGTTCCAAATCAAACTCAGTTTGCTTTGTAGGGGCCTTGCGAACCCATGTATCCTCCTTGGGTTGCTTCCCCTTTTCTTCCCCTGTAGTGGCACAACTTCTAAGTACAATGTTCACGTTAGGGTCCTCTTTATGCGGTTCGGCCTTCATCATTTGGATGTTCTGAGTGGGAGAAGTCTGAAGCACCCCTTTTTCATGCATTTGTGCAATTAGTGTGAGGCAATCCACTACTTCACGATCAAATTGGTAATAGTACAGGAAAAATGTCCTGGTCGGGTTCGTGCATTCACGCCCGTAGTGCCCAGGTCCTCCACAATTGTAGGAGATTAATTGTCCACACCCCTATCCAGGTCCCATTCCTCATCCCCGCCCACATCCTTGGAATCCACCGCGCACTATTGCTGCAGCTGGATCCTGACCTCACGCCTCTGTCTGCATCTTGTTAGTAGGTGTTCGATCCATCAGCAATTCATAACTTCAAAAATTTTGTTTGTCATGGCCCATCGATCTACAAAAATTGCAAAATAGTTGCTGGGGGTGTTGTATAAGTTTCTGCAATAGATGACAGTTGTCCATAGTGTGCTTTCCTCGCACCTAATAGATCGCACACCAGAGGGCGGGCACCGCGCTTGGCTCTACTTGTGCCTCTAGTCGTAATGGCATTGGTCCCCCCCCTTGCCACATAGTTTGCGAATACGGGGCAGTGGTCCTTATCGTGACCTTGGCCTTTGCATTTGATACACCACACTTCTTCACGCACCTACAGTCGGGTGCCTTACCTTGCTTTAAACTTTGCATCTCTAAGAATATGTTTTGTAGTTGCGCGTGGATTTGCTGAACTCCCAATACCGAATCTTGTATTGGAGTTTCATGCAACCTCATCGCTATCTCTAATGCTTCAGCTTGGGTTGAGATCTTTTGCTGTGACAGTGTCATCCTCAGATGTGGTGTCAAAGACACCACAAACCATGCGTGGTGTAGCGCATCTGTCAGTTTCATGTTAGCCTCATGGATTGTACTCTTCAATCTCTGATCTAGATCCCATGGGGTTTCACCAGGTAGCATCACGATCTCCTTGAACCCGATGATTGTCTGCGTTTCTGATTTTGGCCAACTAAATTCTTTGTTCAATGCATCCTGGATTGCCGCTATTCCCACGTTCGGGTGGTCACTCAAGTACTTTATATACCATGTCAATGTGCGGTCCTGCAACGCACCAACCAGAGTAGACTTTTTGATGTTATCATCTATTACACCTTGGGCTCCCCATACAGCCTTTACCACGAACCAGAACTGATCTAGTTCCTCATTTGCTATACCTCTAAATACTTGCAACTTGATCACACTCACCATTCCGACCCTCGGTGGTGGCAGAGGTGGGGTAGGTGAAGGTGGTTTCGATGTAGGTGAAGTGGGGGATGGCATGGATGGGGGTGGTACTAGTGGCAAGCGTTTCTTTATCAATCAAACTGCACTTCTTCGAGAGAATCCTGTGAGCTCCTCCTCGCTTTCTCACGAAATAGAAATCAGAGGACTGTTCTCTAACCCTTCGGTCCCTCAGTAGCCCCTTCCACTCCGCGTTACCCCAAACATCAATGGATGTGCATAACCCATTTTTTCACATAACAACATTTTAATCCAAGTGTTCAACGATTTGATGTACTTACCCCACGATCCTTGGAGAAAGCTCCTTTCTGCTTCGCTGTAACTCACAGTTGTGTCTATCGCGAATTTGGTGATAAACCCTCCTATTATTTGATCCAATGAGTGATCTACCACCCACGTCATTTTATCTTCCGAGGCTTCTAGCCTGCGCACCAACTCTAGCGTCCACATGATGAACTGATCCAGTCTGCACCTTTCTTGACTATTAGCTAGCCTTGCGATCCACTAGTACGGTTATGTCGAGAAGGACCCAAAGAATATCTCATGGATTTCTGTGTATATGTCGCGATCTACCCACCTTTCCCCAGATATTCGCGGATCTCTGTTTTCTTGTACCATGAACTTGTGAAGCTTCTGTTCCAGCCAATCTTCAAGTTCTTTCTTCGTAGGGTTCCAGTGTTCTGACATCAGACTTTCCTTAGGTAGATTCCAGTCCTGGCAACAGAACCATTTGTTGGCTTATTGGGGCTCGACCCAGGTTCAAAAGAGTTATTAACCAAAAAAATCCCGCAACAACTAGCCCTTTCGGCAACAGCCCGTGGAGCGCAGACTGAGGTCTCACCCAAGGTAGTAGGGGAGGGTGCTGGAACCAGGTTTCCACACCCTTGGGATGTCTTGATGTGGTTTGGAGGGTTCGCGAACCACTCTGCGGCCTCGTGCCACTCTGTATTATTGTTGGTCTTTCGCGTAGATCCGCACAAAGGTACTTTCTTATTAATGAGTTATTACAGATCTGATCTTCTTCTTACAGTCCTTAAGCAAACATTTAACAATAAAACCCAATTCGTGCAACCATAGCTTAACAAAGAAAAGAATGATGCATAAATTTGGAACATAAGAAACAGATATATTCGCAATAGAAGCACACAATGTTCCAACAATTATTATCTTTATTTATCTTCCGTCAATACAACCAGATCCGCCCTGCGCACTCAGCTGCAGGGGTTTGCGCACACAACTGTGGAATCTACTGGGCCCCTGTGCACACAGCTGCAGAACCTCTAACTATCTACCACCACCCTTGACTCAGACTTACAGACGCTGAGAAAATATTGCCTTCATAGACCCATAACATTCAAGATCCACATAAAAAACTCAAAAACTGACCTCTAACCCTAGAGCCTTGCTCTATTTATACATTTCCATGGTCCACGAACCATGGGCAGGCCAACTCACTTCCTATTATTTTCTATTATTTTTGGGCAGACAACCCTTTGACTTGACTCATTACAATTCGTGCTCTGTGCACCTCGCGGAGCTTTTACCATACTTTTACCCAAAATTGTGGGCTTTGAGCCCCAAAACTATTACGTGGGCCCTCCGCTACCCAGCATATATACTATTTTCTTCCTGACTATGTCTAATGGTTTGAAAGGCTTCTTCGTACTTTATTTTAAAAATCTAAATGAACATAATATTGTAATGGTTTAAGGAAATAGATACTTATGCTTCGTTTGTTCCCTCTTCGATTTTTTGTCTTTTTCTTTTCAATTTGGTAATTCTTAGAGGGTTTTCTTTGCACTCCAATTCTTAGAGGGTTTTCTTTACGAGTGCAGGTCTCCACACAATGAAAATATCATTTTGAGGAGTGAGGAGCATTGACAAGGATTTAGGCCTTTGGAGCTAAATTTAAACTACCGTTGGTGTCACGTCATACAATAGCGTAATGGTTTAAAAGGATTTTAGAAAGCTAAATGAACACAAGAGCATAATAGTTCAAGGAAATAACACAATTGTAGCAATGAACTTGCACACAGTGAAATAATGCAACTAGTTTGTTAGGAAATAATTTTAAAGCTTTGAAAAAGGAATTCATGTGATAATAATTTTCTTAAAAAAATATGTTATAAACAATGTAAACTTTGAAACGGGAACTGATATTATTACCCGTTTTGTAGAGATAGCAAAAAAGTGACCTGATTTTGAAAAGGGGTGATGTAGAACGAAAATGTTTTTTTTAGAGCATAGTTTTTGGCACTTTAATTATTTTATGTACATTACATTTTAGAATCGTTTTAAAATGGTAGTGATTTTCATGCTGATTTAAAAAATTGAGTATTCTGCATCACCCCCTTTTTTTAAAAGACCTATTTTTTGGCTTTAAATTTTCTAATGTATAAAATGTAAATAATTATTTTGTAAATTTGATCATTTTTGAAGTGGTCGTTTTCTTTACATTTTATTGTTTTTTATTTTAATTTTAACTTTTTTTTAGGTGTGGTTTTTATTGTTTTTCATTTTTAAATTAGGAGGTCGATATTTAGAATTTTTGATATTCTACATATTTATACATCCTTAATTAATTTTTCAATCCACATGAAATAATTGTTTCTAAAAAACAATATTTTTTAACAATGGACATAAAAATAACCATTTTTAACATAAATATAACTAAAAAACTACACGTTTTGATAATTTTTTGCTAGAATTGACATGTCAAAATCATAATTTTTATATGATAATTTTAACTAAAAATGGTTAAATCATAGCTTTTTTTATGAATTTCATGTCAAAAAAATAATAATAATCACTTTAAAAAAAAATAAAAAAATAATGATTAATTTAAAAATCAATGCGAAAATCACATATTACAGATATTGAACGTATAACAACCCTAATTAAGTGTTTATTCTTCTCATAAAATGTCAAAGTCAAAACATTGCAAAGCTTGATTTACAAGCATAACGTAAAATTTAATCAACAATGTCACGTAATCCAAACTCTTCATCCTCTAGAGTTTCATCATTGTCTTCTTCCACAATATTCTATGTTTCCTTTTGCTCATTTTCCTCTTCTAATGGGTCTTTGATGTTTGCGAATCTCGCACACAACCCCCCGTGCCCCAACCCTCTCAACAACCCCTCCCCCGGCCCGGGCACCCTCACCCGCCCCCCCAACCGACCCCCCACCCGGCCCTGGCGCCCTCACCCGCCCCTCGACCCGAGCGCCCTCACCCACCCTCACCCGCCCCCCACCCTGGCCCGGGCGCCCTGCCAACACCCCCCCGCCCGGGAGCCCACACAACCCCCCGCGCCCCAACCCTCTCAAAACCCCCGGCTTGGGCGCCCTCACCCTCCCCCCAAACCACCCCCCACCCGGCGCTTGCGCCCTCACCTATCCCCCGGCTCAGGCGCCCTCACAACCTTCACCCACCCCCCACCTCGACCCGGGTGCCCTCACCCACCCTCACCTGCTCCCCCACCCGGCCCCGGCGCCCTCACCCGCCCGCTTGCCCGGCCCCTTCACCCGCCCGCCCGGCCCGGGTGCCCTCACCCTCCCCCCTGCCCGGCGCCCTCACCCGCCTCCCCCGCCCGGGCGCCCTCACCCGCCCGCCCTCACCCGGCCCCCTGCAGGGCTCCCTCACCCGCCCCCCCGCCCGACGCCCTCATCCGCTCGCCCGTCCGGTGCCCTCACCGGCCACCATCACCCAGCCGACAGGCCTGGGCGCCCTCACCCACCCGGCGCCCTCACCCGTCGGCCCGCCCGGTGCCCTCGCCCGCCCGGCGCCCTCACCCGCCTCACTCGCCCGGGCGCCCTCGCCCTCGCCCCCCCCAGGTGCCCTCACCGGCCTGCTCGCCAAGCACCCTCGCTAGCCTACCCAGCACCCTCACCTGCCTCACCCGCCCGAGCGACCTCGCCCGCCTGCTCGTTCGGCGCCCTCACTCGCCCGGCGCCCTCAACCACCTCACCTGCCCGGGCGCCCTCGCCCGCCCAGCGCCCTCACCCGCCTCACCTGCACAGGCGCCCTCGCCCGCCCGCCTGCCCGGCACCCTCGCCCGCCCGCCCGACGCCCTCACCCGCCCGGGCACCCTCGCCCGCCCGTCCGGGCGCCCTCACCCGCCCGCCTGCCCGGCGCCCTCGCTCGCCCGCCCACCCAGCGCCCTCGCCCGCTCGCCCAGCGCCCTCGCCTACCCGGCACCCTCACCCTCATCACCCGCCCGGGCGCCCCTGCCCGCCTGCCCGACGCCCTCACCCGCCTCACCCACCTGGGCGCCCTCGCCCGCCTACCCCGGCGCCCTCTATAACGCCCTGCGATTGCGTGCACGGGCGCGCCCCCCTCCCATCATGAAAAATGACTAAGTCATGGATTGTGCGAGTGCTCCGACAAGTGAAGGCGCAGTTATATTGTGCGCGCAAGTATGGAGGGCGCTCACCCATATATATGGCGAGTTGTGGAGGACTCGTTTAGACAGCCGACCGAGGTGCGATGGCGGATGTAGGGTGAGCTAGTGGGGCGGTCCCACACCATGGGCGGGCCGACCATGTAAAAACGTCGCACATCATTCAAAAGGTGTGCAGGTTGGAAGTTCATTTGGAGGTCGGCCGAATGCTAGCCACCTCCCACGATAACGTATAAACATATGGATGGTGCGCTCATTTGGAGGCATCAACTTCGCATAGCATCTTCGCGCAAGACATAGGTGCGCACAAGAGGTGCGAGGTGAACACTTAGCCGCAGGTCGCATATGGGATGTGCCCGCCGAGTCGGGCGACATAGTATCGTGCAGCGTGGGTTGTAGTGTGGGCGGTGGAGCGCAAGGGCGCCCGCCCGCCAAGGTATACACGGAGTTTGGGTTGGTGTTGGGCGTGGGTCGTGCACGGGCGCGCCCGCCCGTTCGACAAAGAACTTGTGTATGTTGTATTGTATATTCGGTTAAGGTTGAGGCAGATCACCGTGCGCTCTTGCATGGGGGGACGCCCGCCTTGTTTATGAACGCCGGTGGAGCGCGGCTCCCGATCATTGTAATCTTTCTCTTATATAATAAAAAGATTACTTCTCTTATATTATTGGGTTATTATTGTTCTTGTATTATTGATGGATTCCGCACATTAATAATGTTAATTCATGATTATTATGAATTGTTGAAGGCGTAGTTCGTAAAGTTAATTAACGATGGATAAAGTTATTAACTTAGGCGGTGCCGCACCCGGCCAATTTAAGGAAAAAAGAATTGGGGGCGTGACAGTTGGTATCAGAGCAGGTTCACGACGAGTGAAGCCGGTGTATGATGAAGATGATACACAACTGCACTTCGTGACAGGTGGTATCAGAGCAGGTTCACAGGTGGTGAAGCCGTTGCTTATGACAGGTGAAGCTGATTCAGGGTTGAAGAAGCTTGATGAACAAGGAAAAGTTATGGAGAAATCGTGGATGAACAGTCTGGGTTTCGTGGACTTGATGGTTCATGGCAAGACCATTCAAGCTCTGGTGGACACGGGGGCCACTCATAACTTCATGAAGACATGGTTGGAAAAAGAGGTTGGACTGATGATCTTCCCATTGAATGTGGAAGTCAAGGCAGTGAACTCTAGAGCTAAAGTGGCGGGTTTGATACACGAAGTATCTGTGCAGATAAAAGACTGGAAGGGTCAGTTGGACTTCACGGTGATGGAGATGAACGACTTTGATATGATACTCGGAGAGGATTTCTTGAAGGGAAACAAGGCTATTGTTGTCCCCTTCTGTGATGAGGTGGTGCTGGTTGGAAAGACACAAACTTGGACTTTTCCCACTCATAGGCAAAGGAGGGAAGTCAAGGTGCAGCATGTTTCGGCACTGAGTTTGGAGAAGGCTATGAAGGAGTTAGATATGGAGACATATGCAGTGATGTTCAAGGATGTCGAAGGTGATGGGGTGGGGACGCCTGTTCCAATTGAGATATCTGAAGTGCTGACCAAATATGCAGAATTGATGCTTGATAAGCTACCAAAGAAGCTTCCACCAAGGCGTGCAGTGGACCATAGCATTGAGCTTGATCCAGGAAAGCAACCCCAGGCTAAAGCACCTTATCGATTGTCAGGGCCTAAGTTGGAGGAATTGAAACGACAGTTAAAGGAGTTAACTGATGCTGGTTTCATCAGACCTTCAAGGTCCCCTATGGAGCTCCGGTATTGTTCCAGCGGAAGAAGGATTCGAATGAGCTATGAATGTGCTATGATTACCATGCATTGAATAGGCAGACGGTAAGGAACAGGTATCCTTTACCATTGGCTGCTAATTGCTTTGACAAGCTTGTGAAAGCCCGAGTGTTTTCCAAGCTGGACTTGAGGCATGGGTATTATCAGGTGCGGATCGCTGAAGGAGACGAGAAGAAAACTACGATAGTAACAAGGTATGGTAGCTTTGAGTTTCTTGTTATGCCATTCGGGTTGTGCAATGCTCCTGCTACGTTTTGCACTTTGATGAACGATGTCCTACGACGATACTTGGATTCGTTCGTAGTAGTGTACTTGGACGATATAGTGGTGTTCAGTGATAACATGGAGGATCATAAGAAGCACTTGGCGATGGTGTTCGAGGCACTGAGGGAAAATCAGTTGTTCTTGAAGAAGTCTAATTGTGTGTTCGCTCAAACCGAGATTCCGTTCCTTGGGCATATTGTTGGTCAAGGGTACATAGGGATGGAGCCGAGCAGAGTGAAGGCGATTGAGGATTGGGTTGAACTGAAGAATTTCCATGAGATGAGGGTGTTCTTGGGCATGACCAACTACCAACGGAAGTTTGTAGAGGGGTACTCCAAGGTGACATCAGCACTGATAGACCTATTGAAGAAAGACAAGAGGTGGGGTTGGACGAGTAAATGTCAAGAGGCATTTGATGACTTGAAGAAGAGGATGGTTACAACACCGATACTGAAGTTGCCTGACTTCAAGAGACCGTTTGAGGTGCACATTGATGCTTCAGATTTTGCCATAGGAGGGGTTCTTATGCAAGATGGGCATCCGGTGGCGTATGAGAGTCGGAAGTTGCACGATAGAGAACGGAGGTATCCGGTTCATGAGAAGGAGATGACTGCGATCATCCATTGTCTTCATGTGTGGAGGCATTACCTGATTGGGAAGCCGTTTGTTGTCAAGACTGACAACGTTGCAGCAAGTTATTTTGCATCACAACCGAAGCTTTTTGTGAAGCAAGCTCATTGGCAGGACTTCCTAGCAGAATTCGACATGACTATCGAGTATAGACCGGGAAGGCACAATTCGGTAGCAGATGCCCTTTGCAGAAAGGGACAACTTGCAGCATTGGAGGGAGAAGACCGGGCAGCTAGGAGTAGGAGTCGAGTTCAGATGTCAGAAGAGATGCAGAATAAGATCAAGGAAAGTGTTGAAACCGATACTTTGGTGCAGAATATAGTGAAGCAGATAAAGGAGGGGAAGACACGAAAGTTCTTTCTATGAGACAGGTTCTTGTTCTTTGGAAACCGACTCTATGTTCCAAAGTCATCTGGACTTAGGAGGCACCTTTTGAAGGAGTGCCATGACTCGCCATGGGCTGGCCACCCAGGGATGCGTCGTTCTTTGGCATTGTTGGAGAGAGGATTCTTTTGGGAGAAGATGCAGGAGGATGTAGAGGAGTATGTACATACGTGCATCATTTGGCAGCAGGACAAATTGGATACTCGGAGGCAAGGAGGACTGTTGCAGCCTTTACCGATTCCAGAGAGGCCATGGATGAGTGTCTCGATGGACTTCATCACTCAGTTGCCATAGGTTCAGGGGTATAATGGGATTATGGTCATGGTTGATTTTTTTTCCAAGTATACTGTCTTTGTTCCTACAAAGATACCTTGTGGAGCCAAGCAGACTGCGGAGTTGTTCTTTAAGAACATAGTAAAGTATTGGGGGATGCCATTGAGCATTGTGTTGGATAGAGATCCATGTTCTACAAGCAGATTTTGGACCACATTGTTCAAGCTAGTCAGGACAGAGTTGTTGATGAGTTCGAGTTACCATCCGCAGACAGATGGGCAGACCGAGAGGATCAACGCATTGCTGGAGGACTACTTGCGACATTATGTGATGGCTGATCAGAAGAATTGGCCTGAACTCTTCGATATTGCTCAGTTTAGCTACAATATTCAAAAGAGTTCTGCGACGGGGTATAGTACATTTGAGTTGGTGAATGGACAGATGTCGGTTGCACCGCATACCGTAGTGACGGGAGGCTTCTTGAGGAGTCCTCATGCAAAAAAGTTCATGAAGGCTTGAGAGGAGACCTTGGAGTTAGCACGGTTACGCTTGCACGATGCTGCAAGGAGGATGAAAAAGTATGCTGATCATGGAAGACGGGAGGCACACTTTAGTGTGGGAGATATGGTGTTTCTTACCAGGGAGCAGTTTCAGCCAGCCAAGGGGACTACAAGCAAACTGACACGGAAGTATGAGGGACCATTCTGAGTGAAGAAGAGAGTGGGGGAAGTTGCTTACGAGCTGGAGCTTCCACGCCATATGCACATGAAGCATCCAGTTTTTCATGTGAGTCAGTTGAAGAGGTGTAGACTTGATTCAGACCATCCGGAGAGAGCTGAACTGCCGAAAGGGCCAGCCGGGATTGTGGACAAGCCAGGACTAGAGTTGGATAAGATTTTGAGACTTAGAACTACAGGAGTTGGTTGCCACATGAGAAGGGAATTTCTTTCTAGATGGAAGAATGCATCGGAGGAAGAGAGTTGGGAATCGGAGGACTCACTTTGGAGATGGAAGGACAAGATCGGGAAGTACAACAGGGAGTTGATGAGAAGAGCAGGATTGTCGAGGGTGACAATGATTTCCAGTGGGGGAGGATGTAACGCCCTGCAGTTGCGTGCACGGGCGCGTGCCCCTCCCGTCGCGAAAAATGACTAAGTCATGGATTGTGCGAGCGCTCCGACAAGTGAAGGCGTAGTTATATCGTACGCGCAAGTATGGAGGGTGCTCACACATATATATGGCAAGTTGTGGAGGACTCGTTTAGACAGCCGACCGACGTGCGATGGCGGATGTAGGGTGAGCTGGTGGGGCGGTCCCGCACCATGGGTGGGCCGACCATGTAAAAACGTTGCACATCATTCAAAAGGCACGTAGGTTGGAAGTTCATTTGGAGGTCGGCCGAACACTAGCCACCTCCCATGATAGCGTATAAACATATGGATGGTGTGCTCATTTGGAGGCATCAACTTCGCATAGCATCTTCGCACAAGACATAGGTGAGCACAAGAGGTGCGAGGTGAACACTTAGCTGCAGGTCGCATATGGGATGTGCCCGCCGAGTCGGGCGACATAGTATCGTGCAGCGCGGGTTGTAGTGTGGGCGGTGGAGTGCAAGGGCGCTCGCCCGCCAAGGTATACACGGAGTTTGGGTTGGTGTTGGGGGTGGGTCGTGCGTGGGTGCGCCCGCCCGTTCGACAAAGAACTTGTGTATGTTGTATTATCTATTCAGTTAAGGTTGAGACAGACCGTTGTGCGCTCTTGCACGGGCGGGTGCCCGCCTTGTTTATGAACGTTGGTGGAGCGCGGCTCCCGGTCATTGTAATCTTTCTCTTATATAATAAAAAGATTACTTCTCTTATATTATTGGGTTATTATTGTTCTTGTATCATTAATGGATTCCGCACATTAATAATGTTAATTCATGATTATTTTGAATTGTTGAAGGCGTAGTTCATAAAGTTAATTAACAATGGATAAAGTTATTAACTTGGGTGGTGCGGCGCCCGGCCAATTTAAGGAAAAAATAATTGGGGGCGTGACACCCTCACCCACACGCCCGCCCACCCGACGACGCCCTCACCTGCCTCACCGGCCCAGGCACCCTCGCCCGCCCGCTTGCCCACCCCGACGCCCTCACCCCCCCGCCCACCTGCCTGGCTCCCTCACCCGCCTCAACTGCCTGCCCCCCCGGCGCCCTCACCCACCCGCACCCTCGCCCAGGCACCCTCACGCACCCTGCCTCGGTCGCGCCACCCGGGCGACCTGCGCCCCCGCCCGGCAAGCGGCAGCGTGATTCCGGGAATCGCCCTGCCGCCTGTCGGGCGGGGGCGCGGGCCGCCCAGGTGGTACCTACCACATTCGCGCCACCCAGGCGGACCGCGCCCTTGCCCGGCAGGCGGCAGGACGATTCCGGGTATCACCCTGCTTCCTGCCGGTCGAGGGCAGGGGCCGCTCGGGTGGTGCTTGCCTCGGCTGTGCCACCCGAACGGGTCGCGCCCCCGCTCGGCAGGCGGCAGGACAATTCCCGGAATCGCCCTGCCGCCTGCCGGGAGGGGGCGCGGGCTGCCCTGGTGGCGCGGCCGAGGCATGGTGGGTGAGGCTGCTCGGCAGGGCGGGCAGGTGAGGGCGCCCAGGCGGGGGGCCGGGCAGGTCAGGGCGCCTGGTGGGCAGGCGCCGGGCGGGCGGGTGGGTGAGGGCGTCGGGCGGGCGGGTGAGGGCGCTAGGGTGCGCGGGTAGGTGGGCGAGGGCGCCCAGGTGGGTAAGGCGGGTGAGGGCGCCGGGTGGGCAAGTAAGGGCGCCTGGGCAGGTGAGGCGGGTAAGGGCGCCAGGCGTGCGGTCGGGTAAGGGCGCCGAGGGGACGGGCGGGTGAGGGCACTCGGGCGGGAGGGCGAGGGCACCGGGCGGGCGGGTGGGCGAGGGCGGGTGGACGGGTGGGTGAGGTGGGTGAGGGCGCCGGGCGGGCAAGTGAAGGGTCCGAGCGAGCGGGCAGGCAAGGGTGCCAGGCGGGCAGGTGGGTGAGGGCGCCGGGCGGGTGAGGGCTCCGGGCGGGCGAGGGGGCTTGGGAGGGTGGGCGGGTGAGGTGGGTGAGGGTGTCGGGCGGGCGGGTGGGTGAGGGCGCCGGGCGGGAGAGGGCGCTAGGCGGGGGGGGGCGACTAAGGGCCGCCCGGGTGATTCCGGGAATCACCCTGCTGCCTGTCGGGCGAGGCTGCGGGCTGGACGGGTGGAACGGTCGATGCAAGTGCCACTAGGGCAGCCCCGCTCGGCAGGTGGCAGGGTGATTCCGGGAATCACCCCGGCGGCCCTCACCCGCCCGCCCGCCCGGCGCCCTTGCTCACCTAGCACCCTCACCCGCCCGGGCGCCCTCGCTCGCCTGCCCGCTCGACGACCTCACCCACCTCACCCGCCCGGGCATCCTCGCCCGCCCACCCTTCCAGCTCCCTCACCTGCCTCACCCGCCCGGGTGATTCCCGGAATTGCCCTACCGCCTGTCGGGCGGGGGCGCCGGCCGCCTGGGTTGTGCAGCTGAGGCAGGCGCCACATGGGCGGCCCACGCGCTCGCCCGGCAGGGCGATTCCCGGAATTGCCCTGTCGCCTGTCGGGCGGGGGCGTGGGCCGCTCGGGTGGCACCGCCACGCGGCCGAGGCATGCGTCACCCGAGCGGCCCGCGCCCCCGCCCAGCAGGCGGCAGGGCGATTCCGTCCCCGCCCGGCATGCGACAGGGCGATTCCCAGAATCACCCTGTCGCCTGCCAGGCGGGTGCGCGGGCCGCCCGTGTGGCGCGGCCGAGGCAGGGTGGGTGAGGGTGCCCCGAGGGGGTGGGTGGGTGAGGGCGCTCGGGCGAGGGGGCAAGTGGGTCAGGGCACCGGGCGGGTGGGTCAGGGCGCCGGGCGGGCGACCGAGTGAGGGTGTCGAGCGGGTGAGGCAGGTGACGGCGCCGGGCGGGCGCCGAGGCGGGCGGGCGGGCGAGCGAGGGCACCCGGGGGTGTCACGCCCCCAATTCTTTTTTTGTTAAATTGGCCGGGTGCGGCACCGCCTAAGTTAATAACTTGTTCTGTCGTTAATTAACTTTACGAACTACGCCTTAACAATTCATAATAAACATGAATTCATATTATTAATGCGCGGAAACCATTAACAATATAACAATAATAAATCAACTCGGCAATAATAACCGGGAGGGCGCCTGCTCGTGCAAGAGCGCACGGCGGTCTGCCAAAACTCCACCGAGAATACAAGTTATACAATGCGTTTACCCCTTGTGTCGTTGGGCGGGTGGGTGCACCCGTGCACAACCCACACCCGAACCTCAACACACAACCAAGTCACATTACCATGCAGTGGGCGCCCGTGCACACCACGCACAACCGACTTCCAACCGGAACGCCCGACTCGGCGGGCTCATCCAACCGTATGTCGCATCCAACCTACGCCTCTCCTTCTATGTGCACTACACCTTGTGCGTTTGGACAAGAGCGAAGATTCGATGATGAAATGTACCGCAGTCCTGCCATATATATACGCACTACTCCTTGTGCGTTCCACCTTGGCCGACTCCATAAAACATTACATGAGCACCCCCTCGCCTTCGTTTACCACCGTCGGCTTGGGTATGCTCAACACCGTTTCTCCGTCGCATATAAACACCCTTCGCACGCTCATAATACTTCGTGCGCCCAAGTGCGATGCGACCAATACTTAGCTAATTTCGCGAAACGGAGGTGCGCACGCCCGGTTGGAACCGCAGGGCGTTACATCCTCCTCCACCTGAAATCGTTGTCGTCCTCAACAACATACCATCTCGGTAGCTCTCCACCAAGATCATCACTCAACTGTGATGTGAACTCTTCTTCGCAAGGCAAACATCCTTGCAACATATGTAGAGACTCCTCTCCACTATGTCCCGGCTTAATGACCAGCTGCCACCAAGCTCACCATACCAAGGTATGCACCTCCACGGTATGCTCTCCATCAGACATCTTCTTGATCCATGATTGTTGACTCTATGTCACAATCTCCATTGCAACATCTCATGTAGTCCTCATCATGTGTCCATCCTCCATGTAGTCTCCCTGTCAGATGCCAACACACATGTGTCACCATGTCTTGACTAATGCCAACATATCTCTGCACATTGGTACCCCTCATGACTCGAACTAGTCGGGTGATCAGTCCAACCATATGCCCAAACCATAAGAATGCACATCCTTATGCCATCACAAGTCTTCCCCTGACTTCTGCTACATCTCGGACTCATCAAGAATCTATCAATCATCCCATGCTCAGGTCCATGGAAACTCCATCCCATCTGCAACATGCTCCATATAACCAACCTGATGTCCATGACTCTTGTTGTCCATGATGTCCAACTCATGTAGACTCCATCCCAACCTCTGGCCATCTTCATCCAAGTCTGCATCTGTCATAAAGAAGCCTCCTCCAAGGCCCCTTGTAAAGTTGATGTGGTTCCTCCCTACCAAGGCCTCCACACCAACCTTCCTCCAAGGTTATCTATAGAGAAAGGAAGGCCAGGAAGTTTCCTCCCTAACTCTCATCCACCCATGTGTCAGATTGATGTTGTGTCCTCAAGTATCTATGCACAGCTTCAATCTCCTCACATGTACACCCAAGCTCACCTAGCTTGTTCTTTGTCAACTGAAAGTCATATATGCCCATAGCATATCTACAAAAGTCCACTATCCCAGCAGGATCTCTACCTTCATAATCCTCATCAACCACTGCCTCTGAAGTAGCACTCGGGCTCCCTTCACTTGTAGCTCCATTGTGAAGATCATCAGTAGAAGATGCTCCCAACAAGTGTCTCCATGTTCGTGAGGTTTTCTTCTCACTTCCTTCATTCTTCTTTCCAGCTCTTGCAACGAAGTCAACTAGCTTCCTTTCCTTCGTTGTTTGAGTCAAACTCCCAAGTCTTCTTTGCTCCACATCCTCATGCTTCACATTCGGATCTTTGGGATACAAAGTCATAGAAGCCATCCTTGGTCTTTACCCCAAGAAACTCCTTCTATTCATAGGCACCATCATGGTCTTTCCTTCAGCTGTGATCAAGAGAATGTCCCGGTCCACCATTAGCATGGCTTGTGCTAGCTCCATGAAGTCCAGCCCCAACACCATAGAATGATCATCCATGTCCACAACTCTCAAGTCCAACTTCTCGAACCATGATCCTACTTTCACCTGTGTGTCCTTCAATACACCATCAACGGATCTAATGGTAGAGTTGATAGCTTTGAAAGCACTCCATTCCTTTTCCATCTTTGGCTTCTTTCCAAAGGACTTTGCTGCTTTCCTACTCAAGAAGCTATGAGTAGCTCCCGTATCGACCAAAGCTGCAAACGTCTTCCCCTTCACGGTCACCTGCACAAAACTTAGCTTCAAGGAATCACCTCCTTCTGTTGGCTTTGTCTTGTGTCTCACCTCAGCAACCTTCTTCAAGAATTCGGCCTCAGAAGTGTCAATAGGCTCATGCTCCTTCTTGACATTCCTCTTAAGGTACTTCACCTCCTTGCTTGGCCCTTCTAGGGAACTCGGCCCCGGCCTAGCTTGACTTGCTTCAAGCTTTCCTTCCACTGTGTTCTGCTCAAGTGCACCAACCAAGTGTCCATTGACCAAGTTCATGGAACTTAGCTTCCGAATGTCCTCTGGATGATCTCGGTAGTGAGTTCCCAACCTGTCAATGTAGTCGAGCTCCTCTTGCTCAATCACAACAACCTTCTTACCAAGAAGCTTCTTCTTTATCTCTTCCTCAATTTGCTTGATTTCGGCTTCCACCCTGGCACTTTCCTTCCTCAACCGGGCTCTTTCGTCAAAGAGCTCTTGAAGATCAAGACCACTTCATTGGATCTCCTCATCAAGTTCATTGAGTTCAACATCTGTCGTACTTTCGCATTGGCACTTGAGTTCTTCAAGTTCCTTCTTTAGTTCCGAACAGCTCTCTCAAATCTTCATGTTCTCAGCCTTCATCGAAACCCATTCTGAACTCCATCGACTCATATGTTCCAATACTTCATACCGAAGAGCTTTAACTGCACTATGGCTAGATTCACCTTTCGTAGGTTCATCTACCATCACTGCCTTTTCAGCCTCTTCCATGTTCACCAAGTCACCTGCAACTTGAACCAACCCTTGTTCCACTTCGTGTGAAACGATTTCCTTCACCTGCAAGTACTTGTCATGAGCAACCCTGCTCAACAACTTTGACCAAGCTCTGATACCAACTGTCACGCCCCCGATTCTTTTTTTTGTTAAATTGGCCGGGTGCGGCACTGCCTAAGTTAATAACTTGTTCTGTCGTTAATTAACTTTACGAACTACGCCTTAACAATTCATAATAAACATGAATTCATATTATTAATGTGCGGAAACCATTAACAATATAACAATAATAAATCAACTCGGCAATAATAATAATCAATCTCTTTTATTATATATGCGAAGTTACATAACCGGGAGGGCGCCCGCCCGTGCAAGAGCGCACGGCGGTCTGCCAAAACTCCACCGAGAATACAAGTTATACAATGCGTTTACCCCTTGTGTCATTGGGCGGGTGGGCGCACCCGTGCACAACCCAATCCTGAACCTCAACACACAACCAAGTCACATTACCGTGCGGTGGGCGCCCGCCCCTGCAAGAGCGCACGACGGTCTGCCAAAACTCCACCGAGAATACAAGTTATACAATGCGTTTACCCCTTGTGTCATTGGGCGGGTGGGCGCACCCGTGCACAACCCACACCCGAACCTCAACACACAACCAAGTCACATTACCGTGCGGTGGGCGCCCGTGCGCACCACGCACAACCGACTTCCAACCGGAACGCCCGACTCGGCGGGCTCATCCAACCGTATGTCGCATCCAACCTGCGCCTCTCCTTCTATGCGCACTACACCTTGTGCGTTTGGACAAGAGCGAAGATTCGATGATGAAATGTACCGCAGTCCTGCCATATATATACGCACTACTCCTTGTGCGTTCCACCTTGGCCGACTCCATAAAACATTACATGAGCGCCCCCTCGCCTTCGTTTACCACCGTCGGCTTGGGTATGCTCAACATCGTTTCTCTGTTGCATATAAACACCCTTCGCACGTTCATAATACTTCGTGCGCCCAAGTGCGATGCGACCAATACTTAGCTAATTTTGCGAAACGGAGGTGCGCACACCCAGTTGGAACCACAGGGCGTTACAGGGGGGGTCGAGCGGGCGAGGGCGCCGGGCGAGCGTTCGAGGGCGCCTGGGCGGGTGAGGCGGGCGAGGGTACCGGGCGGCCGAGGGCGTCGGGCGGGCGGGTGGGCGGGCCGGTGAGGGCGCCCAGGTAGGCGGGCGAGGGCGGGCGAGCGGGAGGGCGAGGGCGGGCGGGCGGGCGGGTGAGGCGGGTGAGGGCGCCGGGCGGGAGGGCAAGGGCGTCGGGCGGGCGGGCAGGTGAGGGCGCCAAGCGAGCGGGCAGGCGAGGGCACCGGGCGGGTGAGGATGGTGAGGGCGCCGGGCGGGCGGGCGGGCGGGCGAGGGCCCTAGGGCGGGTGAGGTGGGAGAGGGCGCCGGGCGGGCGGGCGGGTGAGGGCCGCCAGGGGGATTCCGCGAATCGCCCTTCTGCCTGTCGGGCGAGGCCGCGGGCCGCCCGGGTGGCACTCCCTCAGCCGCGCCACCAAGGTAGCCCGCACCCCCTCCCGACAGGCGGCAGGGCGATTTCGGGAATCGCTTGGGTGGCCCTCACCCGCCCGCCCGCCCGGCACCCTCACCTGGCTCACCTGCCCGGGCGCCCTCGCCTGCCCGCCCGCCTGGCACCCTCACCCGCCTCACCCGCCCGCCCGCCTGACGCCCTCACCCGCCTCACTCGCCCGCCCGACGCCCTCACCCGCCTCACCCGCCCGGGCGCCCTCGCCCGTCCGCCCGCCGGTACCATCACCCGCCCGCCCGGGCGCCATCGCCCGCCCACCCGGGCGATTTCCGGAATCGCCCTGTCGCCTGCCAGGCGGGGGTGCGAGCCGCTCGGGTTGTGCGGCCGAGACAAGCGCCACCCGGGTGGCCCACGCACCCGCCCGGCAGGCGGCAGGGCGATTCCCGGAATTGCCCTCCCGCCTTTCAGGCGGGGGTGCGGGCCGCCCGGGTGCCGCCACCACGCGGCCGACGCAGGCGCCATCCGAGCGGCCCGTGCCCCCGCCCGACAGGCGACACGGTGATTCCCGGAATCACCCTGCCACCTGTCGGGCAGGTGCGCGGGCCGCCCATGTGGCACAGCCGAGGCAAGGTGGGTGAGAGCACCCTGGGGGGTGGGGGCGAGGGCGCCCGGGCGAGGGGGTCGGGCGCCGGGAGGGTGAGGGCGCGCGGGCGGGCGCGCGGGTGAGGGCGCCCAGGCGGGTGGGCGGGTGAGGGCGCCGGGCGAGTGGGCGGGTGAGGGTGCCTGGCAAGTGGGCGGGTGAGGGCGCCCGGATGGGGGGGGACGGTGAGGGCGCCGGGCGGTCGTGCGGGTGAGGGCGCCCGAGCAGGCCGGGTGGGCGGGTGAGGGCGCCGGGCGAGGGGGCCCGGTGAGGGCACCGGGCGAGGGGGCGAGTGAGGGTGCCGAGCGGGCGGGCGGGTGAGGGCGCCCGACAGGGGGACGGGTGAGGGCACCCGGGCTGGGAGGGCGGGCGAGTGAGGGCGCCGGGCGTGGGGGCGGGTGAGGGTGCCCGGGTCGGGGTGGGGGGCGGGTGAAGGTGGGTGAGGGCGCCCGGGCCGAGGGGCAGGTGAGGGCGCCGAGGCTAGGTGGGGGGGCGGTTGAGGGCACCCGGGCCGGGGGGAGGGGGGGTTGATAGGGTTGGGGCGTGGGGGGTTGTGTGGGCGCCCGGGCCAGTTAGGGGGGCAGGTGAGGGTGGGTGAGGGCGCTGGGCCTGGGGGGCGAGTGAGGGTGCGAGGGCCAGGTGGGGGGTCGGTTGGGGGGGCGGGTGAGGGCGCCCTGGCTAGGGGAGGGGAGCGTTGAGAGGGTTTGGGCGCGAGGGGTTGTGTGGGTGACCGAGTAGGGGGGGTTGGCAAGGTGTCCCGGTCGGCCGGGGGGGGGTTGGGAGGGTTGGGGGAGCAGGGGTTTCGAGGGTGCTCGGGTCAGGCAGGGGGAAGGGTGAGGGCGCTCGGGTGGGCGTTGGGTGGGGTTGGTAGGGATTAAGGCGGGCAGCGGCGCGGGGTGTGGGCGAAGGTAGTGAGGGTGTCGAGAGGGGGGTTAGAGGTAGGGGACGAGCTGGGATGTGGCGCCCACCCTAGAATGTTATGGTTGAAAACATGTTAAATTTATACTTAGGAAAGAAAAATGATATTCTACCAAAAACATTAATATGTTTTTTTCCTCATAAACAACTTTGTTTGACACATAAAAATTTTGTTTTATTAGCATTTTTTTAAAATGTTGAAAATTGACCCTAAAAGAAAAAATCATTATTCCAGTATCATCACTTTCATTTTGAAGCTATATTTTGCATGAAAATTTAATAGTAAAGTTCGTAGTCACTGCCATTTTTAAAACATGTTCAAAATTAACGCCTAAAAAAATAAAAGCATCGTTCCAGTATACACACTTTTTGTTTTTAGCACTGTTTTTGATGTTTTTTTTGGGGTTTTTTGCCAGAGTTCCCGTTTTGAGTTTATAATTCCTGTTTCAAAGTTCACATTGTTTATATTGTATTGTGATACTGCATAGCATGATAAAAAATTGTATTCTTTCGAATCCAATAGGAATTATTCATCAACATGCTTTGATTATCAAGAAACCATAACATGTTAAAAGAAAACATAACGAGCTATGCTTGTAGCATACCGAGGAGCCTTTGGTTTGAAAGAGATATTTGTATTTATGCTTGTAATAAAATAATAGTTTAAATTCGAACAATGTTTCTTTGAAGGAATGGTACGATTGTCGATTTGGAAATGGGGAGTAGGTTTGTCAGTTTAACATCCTTGAAATATATAAGAACCACTTGACTAATTTGTAAGGAACATTTCTCAAAATAATTAAATGTGACTTGCATATGTTTTCTTTTATTTCTTCCATTCAGACAACTTGAGTGTAGTGGTGAGCGATAGATAGGTTGTCCCACCCATTGTTAAACTTGTTACTATTATCAAGAACATTTGTTAACAACAATTTGGAGAATTTCTTTGAATACTAACGATGCGAATTCAAATAATTTAAACACGTTCATGCTTATTAGTTTATTCTCACAACTTACATATCCATATTCATACACACACATTTTGACATTTTGTTTTCAAAAGAAAGAAGCTTTGAGCTACTGAAAATTAGACAAAAATTAGAGAATTTTTGAAGTGGTATTTTGTATTTGTTGAATGATGAAAAATTATACTTTATGGACTATCATATATCCTTTCAATTTTTTAATTTTGTATCAGTCTGTTTCCTTTTCTTGTTGCATGGATAGAGGAAAAGATAGCTAGTTTCCTCTGTGACTAGTGGGAAGCTAGCAAGATCATAAAGTTGATTATGGAAGATTGGACATTTTCCTTATAGAACATGGCCTTCAATTGCCATTGCACCGAGATCATGCATATTTCCCTATTTCTAGTGTACTCAAAGGATATAATAGATTAAACCTTACAATTTAAATTGCATCCACATTTTAAAGCATTGGTAAAAGGATTTGCAGGCTACCTATGGTTTAAATAGACAAACCCAATTTGATTTTATTCATTTGTTGACCATTCCAAAGGAACATTTAAATATAAATAACCCATGCTATTAGAAAAGTAACGAAAATGGAAGGTATCATATAATGGATGTGCAACGTTGAAAATAAAGATTATATGGATACTCATCTCCAAATTAGCATTCTTAGTTATTAGAACAAGGATTCACTGGACCACGAGAACGAAGAAATATATTATGCAAGAATAAAGAAGCTTGTATTTGTTAATTTTCAATGGATTCTCCTCTGGAATAATGCTTTTTTGAGGTCATAGGTTTTATAACTTTTATAATACTCCAGTTGCACGAGTTCCTAGTGATATATGTAGCCAAAATAGAATGCATATTCTAGCAATAAGAACTCAACGAGTTCCTAGTGATATATGTAGCAAAAAGAGAATGTAGATTCTAGCAATAAGTTGCTGTCTTTGATTGATTGTCAAAGTTGACAACAGAACTAGGCTCCTGGTGATGAATTGTCTAGCTTTGAAATTGGTAATAGAAACAGTTTTTGCAATAATACAAAGGAAGTTCATTCTAAGATCATTGTGTGGAGCTCTGCAGAATGAGCTTCCTTTGCATTAGTTTTGTTGAAACTGAATTCATTTATACATTCACTACCAATTCGAAAAGTCAAAGTATTATTATTAAACTATCTAAAGTTTTATTATTAGCAATAATCTAAATTTGATGAATTATTATTAAATTTCATTATGCATCTGTTCATTAAAGTAGTATGTTTATTAAAGTTCATTGTACATTAGTTCATTAAAGTAGTATGTTTGTTAAAGTTCATTGTGCATAGGTCCTTCGCACAATGAACATCCACACAAGGATCTACCCACAATGAACTTCCTCACAACACTAATCTAAAATTAAATTATTATTATTATTTATTAAGAAATAGTCTAAAATTAAAGTATTATTATTTATTAAAAAGATTAGATTGTTTTTATATTATGATAATCTTCTTGCATTTCTCTGCACTATTCCATTAGCAAGATTCATCTCATCTCATTTGTGTAGCATATTTACTATATTCCTCATTGTAATCACAGTTAGTAAATTAATAATAATAATAATAATAACGTATAGTCTATATAATCTCCACGCTCAACAGATTTATGTATGCTCAGTTGAATTGTGTTTGATCTTGCTATTTAGATTTGTGGTTTATAATATACCTCCTGTGAGTGGAGTTGAATTTTGTCTGCCCTTTCTATTTGTAGGACTTAAAAATATACTAACACAAATTTTCTAAGGAAGGCTTTGAAAATGGAATTCATCAAACCTTGAAATGTGGAAGGGGCATTACTAAGGCCAAAAGGTGTGACCAAAACATCATAATGACCCTCATGAGTTTTGAATGTTGTTTTTGAAATATCTTCAGTCTTAATTATAATTTGATGATATCTTGAATGAGTATCCAGCTTGGTGAATTAAATTTCTTCATGTAATTCATCCAACAATTCATCAATGATAGGAATGTGAAATTTGTCTTTAATTGTGAGCTTGTTGAGCTCCCTATAATCCAGACACATACGCCATGATCCATCCTTCTTGTGCACTAATACTACTAGAGCACATAAAGAACTTTGACTAGGTTGAATTATATTATCCTTTAGCATTTCTAAAACCATGCATTCAATTTCACTCTTTTGGGCATAAGTATATTTGTAAGGTTTGATGTTTGGAAGAACACTTTCTAGAATAAAATTCCTCAAATTGAAGTGAAAAAAAGACCAGATCGTAGTGCTCTTTATCCTAATTCCAATAGTGTGAATGACACTCAAATTTGAGTTTGTATGCTCAAGATATAGCCGATCAAATTTTTGGTCAAACTTGGCCAAGTGGAAGTCACTAAAGAAGAAACAATTTGGTGAAGGAATGATGCATGGAAACTGACAATTGGAAAGGGTGAATGTGTCACCTCCTTAATTTTCCTAATAATCCTTAAAAACTAAAATCAGAATTTTAACCATATAGGGTAAAAAATAAAAATAAAATATTAATTTTGGGATGGCAGACCGCCACCCCCAAAGGAAATGTTTAAACCCACCAGTGAACAACATATCATATAGAGTGGAACTGGCGGGGATTGAACCCACCCAACCCGCTAATCGGGCAGCCCCAAATAGTGGTATAACTACTACCCAAATGAAATGATTGCCAACCATTCAAATCGTAAGTCTTTTAAACAAAAACACACAATATATATATGTTACGCAAAAAACAATGGTTACATGGGGTTGGACCTCGGAACCTCCCACCAAACACGCTCTAATTCGAGGCCTTGAGTAAATGAGCCAACAATCCTTAGCTAGAGACTCTACCACATGTTTATTATTTAAACTCCAATCATACGCCATTCAAAGAGTCGATGAAGGAGGAGAGCGATATAACCAAGAGCACCCAAAGATGGTGGAACCCTGAAGAGGGGAATAGTTTGGATGCTAAAAATATTCCTTTCGAGTCTAGAAGTGCCAATGTCAGAATTTGACAAATTTATAGTCATTTTTATATGATGTCGTGCCATGAATACAATGGTGATGTCTGTTTTTTCATATGAGCTCTTCATTTTTCATCCATGACCGAGATTAGAGGTATAAGGGTCATTTATGTAAATTTAGTTGTAATTAATTTCTTCGTTTCCATTTAATGAAAGAAGGCCTACCCACTTTTAGCAGGGCTCGAAGACGTAGCCACATTGGGTGAACTCTATAATCAAATCATTTGTGTGCCTTTGATCTCATGGTTTCTTTATGATTTCTGCTTCTTTTTCATGTGTTTAAGTTACTTGGTTACATGCTCTTTTATATGCAATTTTGTATGCATCCTTGAAGTTAAACGATCTGGATCAAGTTTGGCATCAGAGTAGGCCTTTTTTATGTGAGTTACATGAGTGAATTCTAACCAAGAACAAGCTCCAAAGAGGTGAAGGAAAACTTAAATCATTTGATCCCGAACCAAGGCATGCACCACGAAGACGAAACATGGCAGATGAGGAAGAGTGAAATTATCGCAAGATATTCTTCACCATGATAAAGAAAGTTGACAAGTTCTCTATAGAATATGAGAAGAAAATCAAGCTTGAGAAAAAAAAACCTAATGATCATGCCTCATTAAATCATGGACGTGTAGGAGAAGAGCCTCCTCCCTCTTTGTCCTCGAGTGAAAGCTCTTCTTATTCCTCTACTCGTCATTCTAACAAGCATCATAGGAATTCATCTAAAAATCCCTTTTTCAAGTTGGATGTCAAGTTTGATTTAGCTGTATTTAGTGGAGAAACTAATTCAAAAAAGATAGATAACTAGATCAGACAGGTTAAAGTGTATTGTCACATACAACAAATCAAAGAGGATGAAGCCAAGATCCAGCTAGCATCCCTTCGATTAAGTGGAAATGCTCTCATCTGGTGGGAAGGAAAGTTGCATCGAGGTGGTAAGAGTAGTCGAAAACTTCTTTCATTTTGGTCTGATTTCATTTCTGCTTTAACAGGACAATTTTACCCATTGGGTTACAAACAGAAGGCCATGATAGAATGACAACATTTGAAACAAATTAAAGGTCAAAATGTTCATAATTTCATAGAGGAATTTAGAAGACAAGCATTAGCATTGAATGTTCCAGTAGACACTTCTAAGACATTGATAAAATATATTGGATCTTCGCATAATCATTTGCTTCATTCATTGTTATTATTTGAACCTAAGTCAATTGATGAAGCTAGTGTGAAGATTATACATCTTGAAAGCAGGGAGAAGCATGAGCAAGATGAATGCCTGAAGAGGGCAGCAGTAGATAAGCGAAGAGAAGCAAGGCCCTCTTATAGTCATTGTGAGAAAGAAGGTAATGATGAGGAGAATTGTTGGAATTGCACCCAGAATTGAGGCCTAAGGGGAATGATGGAAAAGAGAAGCAGAGATGAGTTACAACTATGCAACAAGGCCAAGAATCTGAATCAAAGGATGATGAGAGTATCGCAACTACAAGATTTGTAGGTGTTTAACCAATTGACCTGGGATCAAAGTCAGGTGATGTAATGAAGATTGCGGCTCTTGGAATTGCAAAATATGGACCTATCAACTTGAGTTCTGATTCAGACGATGAAACAAATATTTTAGCAAATGTTGTGCTAAAAATGAATAGGGCACTAAATGTTGCATGGCTCCAAGAACTCGAAGAAATCAACCAAATAATTCAAGCGGAGAATGTTGAAATAAAGAGACTCCTATAAGAAGAAGAGAAAGAGAAACAAAGGTCACAACATTAGCTACAAGCCAAGGATGAGGCCTTGGAAAAGTTGCAGCATAAAAAACCTAAGGTAAAAAATTATTCTTAAATTTCATGTACTTTTTACAATGATTTCGCTGCTTTTGAGAAGAACACTATAGGAATTGGATCAAATTTGTTGAAGAAAATGGGGTATCAATGAAAGGGCCTCTGTGTTAATGGCCAAGACATTGTGAATCCCATGAAAGTGGAGGAATTTCCTCGTTATGCAAGACTCGGATATGTCAGAAAAGAGGTTGGGGAATGCTCTGAGTCATCCAGTGACCGACCAACGAGAAATGATGAGAGCACTTCAACACATTCCAGTGATAGTGAGGGTTCCACAAGAACTTATTAGAGGTGCACCAGGAATGCGCATTCCAAGATGATCTAGAAAGTTTGGAGGAGAAAGAATTATTGTAGTCATTGCAACGAGGTTGGACACTAGAGAGCCACATGTCAGATGCTTCAGAAATCACCTTTGAATAAAACCAGTAGGAAAAGTTGTTCATCAAGTGAATCAACTCTAGGATGATGACCCCTTTTGTTGAGTAAGAGATTTATTTACAAGATATAGTAGCTTGTCATGGCCACATTTTGTAAATCATGTGTTGCAGAAAATTGTAAAAGTGATGATGTGTTTTCCATCGCTTATTAAAGCAACGATGATGTGTTTTTCCTTTTGGTGATAGTTGGGTATTGGTTTCTATTATGATGTAAACTTGACCAAAGAGTGTGTGTTATAAACTCTTGCCAACAATGGGGTTATTTGAGTCATGTGTGGATTTGTATGTGATTGCAAAGAACGTACTATATTTGCATGGGATGCAGATGTTGAAATTGTGGGTTGACAAGGACACATGTAGTGTGTAGGATATGTGCATGCTTTTGGAGGACCAAAATCTCCCTAGTGGGGAGGAATGATTTGGACGGCTCCATAAATATAATGTTGAAATATCGAAACAAGAATATTCCAATTTAATTTGTTCTTAAATTAAATTGTGAATTAAAATCTAATTTAGTCTTAACAGCTACTTAGAAATAATTAATTAATTTATTTTAAATTAATTAGTTGGAGAAATTCAAGTTAGAAGTATTTCTGAAATCATGCAAGAGTTATCCCTTAAATTAAGGAGATAAGATTGAGTTATATTTTAGTTGTAATTAGTTAACTCAGTTTACTGAGTTAAGTCCAGTTAAATTAGTTCCAAATTGTTTGAGGAACTAATAGTGAGTTAACAACCAGTTGATGCATTATTGCACTCAATTAGTGCTACTCCAGTTAACTAAAGATTACCTCATCAAAAACTCATGCATGTCTATTCTGAGAAAGACCCTGTTGAGATTAATGTTCAAGGACAGTGTACTATCAATTACATGTGTTTTCTCATGGAGAAAACTCATGCATGCAATCAAGGATTCATCCTTGAGGATTGTGCAGTTTTGAAGGCTTGTTTTTGTACTTGGTAATAGGCTAATCATCCACAAGGAACAATGCAAGGAAATAGGAGCTTGGAGGGTAGAGAGGAAGGCTGGAGAGAAGCCAAGATTGCCTCTAAGCATCTGTGAGGATTGTACTGAGAGCTGGCTAGCTGTGAGAGCTAAGGCTTTGTATAATTCCTATGTATTTCCACCATGTATGATAATACAATAGTGTGGGGTTTTTCATCAGAGACTTTCTCCAAAGTATTTTCATGTGTATTGTGCCATTGATTCCTCTTCTTCTAGTTATATTGTTCATCTTGATCTTTAAGCTTCCACAAATTAATAGTAGAAGTAGGTTATCGTATTCTGCTTTGATTTATATTGCATTATCGAGTTAACCTATATAGATTTTCTACATGGTATCAGAGCTGCGAACAGTATGCTGAGAAGAGAATTTGAAGTTTGAATTTCAGGGTTGCAGGTGTGAATCGAATTCATAACATACTTCAAGGTTGGCAAATGGCGTTCTATGGCTTGAGACTCGAGTATGCCTTGGAAGGTAACTCGAATTACATAGCATTGAAAGATAGAATGGAGGCTGTATTCGAAGACAATGGCTTGAAGAAATTCATTGATCAATAAATCCCAAAGCTAGCTTCAGCTAATGCACAAGAGTTGGCTGAGTGGAAGAAGTGTGCGGCAAAGGTAAAACGGATCATCCTTGGGGGAGTTCGACACCATATTGTCTCGAGTCTCCATGGGAAGGATACTCCATTTTCAATGTGGAAGATATTGAAGGACCTCTACTAGAATAGTAGCGACCAGAGGAAATTGGCGCTCAAGGATAAGTTTCGAAGAATCAAGATGGAGAAGGGCGATACTATTTCCACATATGTCAACAAGCTCACCACCTATAGAGATGAGCTTCGCAGTGTGGAAATAACTATTGCCGATGATGATATGGTGAGCCTCGCTCTCCTTGGCCTTCCAAATAGTTGGAATAGCTAACAGGACTCTGTGAATGGAAGGGAGAAACTACCAGATTGGGAACGACTGTGGTCAGATCTTATGCAAGAAGGGATTAGGAGGAGCACACGAGATGGTTCTTCATCCAAGAATGATGATGAAGAAAATCTGGCCTTATTAAGTAAGGCAAGGAAAGGGAAGTGGAAGGCTTCCCATTTCAAATCGAATTCTTCTCATGGAGGGAAGAAGGGTGACATGTCTAAAGTAAGATTCTTTAATTGTCACAAGATGGGACATTATGTGACTTATTTCCCATCGAAGAATTCCAAGAAGGGATCCTTGGAAGGATCAGAAGGTGAGGCATTAGCCTCTCAGCTCAAAATGGACTTTACCCTCATCGCATGCATGGTGTCATCGATGATGGGCTGTGTCTGGTATCTTGACAATGGAGCCTCATTTCACATGACCGGTGATAAAAATTTATTCAATTCCTTGGAGGAGAAAGACCTCAAGATGCGCATAGAGATGGGTGATGATGGAAGGTATAGTTTTTCAAGAGTGGGCACAGTTTCTTTTCAGAGGGAGCATCAAGCTCCTCTCACCTTGACATATGTGATGTATGTGCCTAGACAGAAGAAGAACTTGGTATCGGTTGTGATGTTGGAGGACAAAGGCTACGATGTTATCTTCAGTAAAGGAAAGGCATTCTTAAGACACATAGCCACGGGTCAAAGCAAGAGGATAGGGATTTGGCTGAAGAATATCTATAAACTAGAGGTAGATGATTGTGCAGCATTAAGTACGAAAGAAGAATTTGTGCAAAGCCAAGACATTGGTGAGTTGTGGCACAGGCGATGGGGCCATTTGCATCATGGGGCTTTGAAGATAATGCAGTAGATATCTACAGGACTTCCCAAAGGTAAACTTGAGCAATTTGACACATGCAAAGGTTGTACCTTGGGAAAGTACACCAAGTCTTCCTTTCATGATCAAGACAGTCGAGTAGAGGCTATCTTAGAATGAGTTCATACTGATTTGTGTGGACCATTCTCAACAGCATCCATAGTGAAGCAAAGATATTATGTGATTTTCATTGATTACTATTCTCGTAAATGTTGGATTTATTTCATGCAGAAGAAGGACCAAACTTTCACAAAGTTTTGTGAGTTCAAATTTTTGGTTGAGAAAGAGTTAGGGAATAAGATCAAGGCCTTGAGAAGTGAAAATGGTGGAGAAGTTTTTTCTCAAGAGTTTAAGTACTTTTGTGCAGCAGAAAGAATTAAACGAGAGTTGATAGCACCTCATAACCCACAACAGAATGGGGTGGCCAAGAGGAAGAACAAAACTATTGTAGGGGTCACATGAGCAATGCTGCATGACCAAGGCCTACCACTTAACTTGTGGGCTGAGGCATGCAACACAATGGTCTATTTGTAGAATAGAACCCTGCATGACATACTTGGGATGAAGACACCAGAGGAAGCTTTCTCCCATAAGAGACTAGATGTGGGTTACTTCAGGATCTTTGGCTCATCGGTATATTTCCATGTGACAAAGGATGCACGGAAGAAGCTTGAGCTGACAACAGAGTTGGGGATATTTGTGGGGTACATTGATACACCTCACAATTGTTGAGTGTACTTGCCTACCAGTCGGAGGACAGTGGTTCATAGAGATCTCAAGTTTGATGAGCAGAAGGTTATGCGGGTTTCCCTTGAGAGTGAGTTCCAACTACAGGCTATGGAGGAACTGCTGGTTCCTAAGGAGGAGGAGCCTCAAACTGATGCGGAGTAGCCGCATGCAGAGTTTCCGGGAGTGGAGACATCCACTAAAGAAGAGTCTTCCAGAGATGGACAGAAGCGCACTAGAGAAGCTAACAGATTGTTGGAGGATGAGAGGGAGAATGTGGGAGCACCATCTTCTCAGCGCAGATAGAGGAGGTCACCTGAGAGGTACACTGGATACATGGCCCTTACTAGGGAATGTGTTGAGACCGAGCCATCTTCATTTGAGGAAGCAGTGCAGTAGCTGATTTGGGTTAATGTTATGTTGGAGGAGTATGACTCCATAGTTTGTAATAGTGTTTGGGACGTGGTTCCGAGACCAGAGAACGAGTCAGTTGTGAGTTTCTGTTGGCTTTACAAGGTAAAGCAAGCTGCTGATGGTAGTGCAGAGAATCATAAAGAAAGATTCGTTGCCCATGGCTTTTCACAGGTCGAGGGGATTGACTATGATGAGAATTTTGCTCCTGTTGCAAGGTACTCATCTATCAGATCTATGTTGGCACTATCAGCGCAGATGGGTTGGAAGATCCATCAGATGGATGTGAAGACTGCATTCCTCAATGGCCAGATTGAGGAAGAGGTGTACATAGAGCAGTCGGAAGGTTTTGAGACCTTCGATCGTGAGTCACATGTGTGCCAACTCAAGATAGCATTGTAAGGGTCGAAGCAAGCGCCTCGTGCTTGGTACACTAGGATAGACAATTAATTCACTGGGTTGGGCTTCACATAGAGTGAAGTGGATGGAAAACTGTACCACATTGTGGTGAAAGGTAAGTTGTTGATCATCGTACTTTATGTAGATGCTCTCATATTGACTGGTGATGATCAGTTGACATGTCTTGCAAGGAGGACCTTGGAAGAGAATTCAAGATGAAAGACATGGGTTTTATGCATTAATTCCTTGGCATGGAAGTGTGGCAGAAGGATGGGGGGTTGTTTGTGTCTCAGGGAAAGTATGCCAACGAGATACTCAAGAGATTCCACATGGAGAATTGCAAGCCCATGCAGACTCCTCTAGTAGGTAACTATAGGAAGGAGGTTGCTACTTCAAAAGAAGTGGTAGAGGCTATTGTGTACAGGCAACTTGTGGGTTCACTGGTGTACTTAACGAACACACGACCAGATTGGTGCTATACAGTGAACCAGCTGAGTCAAGAGATGGTTCAGCCTACCAAGATGTTTTGGAAGGTGGCAAAGAATGTATTGAGATACCTCAGAGGTACATCTTAGTATGGATTATGGTATAGACGGATAGAAGGAGTGAAGCTACAGGGCTTCATTGATGCAGATTGGGCAGGGAGTCCATCAGATCCGAAGAGCACATCAAGAGGGATTTTCAACCTTGGGTCAACGGAAGTTTCTTGGTACAATAGGAAAAAAAGGTCGATTATACTCAGCTCAGGAGAGGCAGAATACATGGTTGCAAGTCAGAGGCAGAATACATGGCTGCAAGTCAGGCAGCATGTGAGGCCATCTCGATGCGGAAAATCCTAGTTGGTTTGTTTGATCAGAGGATGGATCCCACTGTGATCTATTGTGATAATTAGAGTTGTATCAAACTCTCTGAGAATCCAGTATTTCATGATAGGTCTAAGCACATTGACATCCGGTATCATCATCTCAAAGACTGTGTAGCGAGGAGGATCATGATGGTGCAATATATTTCGACGGAGGAGCAAGATGCTGACATTTTGACAAAGGCATTTCAAAGTGTAAATTCGAGTTCCATAGAGCAAGGATCGGGGTGGAAGATAATCCCTTTCTTGTTGAGAGGGAGTGTTGAAATATGGAAACAAGAATATTCCAATTTAATTTGTCCTTGAATTATATTGTGAATTAAAATCGAATTTATTCTTAACAACTACTTGGAAATAATTAATTAATTTTAAATTAATTAGTTAGAGAAATTCAAGTTAGAAGACTTTTTGAAGTCATGCAAGAGTTATTCCTTAAATTAAGGAGATAAGATTGAGTTATATTTGAGTTTCAATTATTTAACTCAATTTACTGAGTTAACTCTAGTTAAATTAGTTCCAAACTATTTGAGGAACTAATAGTGAGTTAACAGTCAGTTGATGCATTAATGCACTCAACTAGTGCTACTTCAGTTAATTGAAGATTCCCTCTTCAGAAACTCATGCATGTCTATTCTGAGAAAGACCCTGTTGAGATTAATGTTTAAGGATAGTGTACTATCATTTGCATGTGTTTTCTCATGGAGAAAACTCATGCATGTAGTCAAGGATTCATCCTTGAGGATTGCGTAGTTTTGAAGGCTTGTTTGTCCACTTAGTAATAGGCTAATCATCCACAAGGAACAATGCAAGGAAATAGGAGCTTGGATGGTAGAGAGGAAGGTTGGAGAGAAGCCAAGATTGCCTCTGGGCATCTATGAGCACTGTACTGAGAGATGGCTAGCTGTGAGGGCTAAGGCCTTGTATAATGCCTATATATTTCCACCATATATGACAATACAATAGTGTGGGGTTTTCTATCTGATACTTTCCCCAAAGTATTTTCATGTGTATTGTGACATTGATTCTTCTTCTTCTAGTTATATTGTTCAGCTCGATCTTTAAGCTTCCACAAATTGATAGAAGAAGTAGGTTATAGTATTCTACTTTGATTTATATTGCATTATCGGGTTAACCTATCACAAATTTTATACATATAAGTGGCCTTGAAATAATTCAAAAACAAAGGACCCATATTGAAGTGAAACCATAAAAATATCGTAGTTCATGTCGTCATGATTCCAATGGTGTGAATGACACTCAAAACAGAGTTTGTATGCTCAAGATATAGCTGGTCAAAGTTGTGGTCAAATTTGAATCACATCACCTCAGAGATTTTCATTTTTCGTCCATGACTGAGATTGGAGGTATAAGGGTCATTTATGTAAAGTTGATTATAATTCATTTCTTTGTTGCCATTTAATGAAACAAGGCCTCCCTTCTTTGAGCAGAGCCCGGAGACATAGCCCACATTGGGTGAACTCCATAATCAAATCGTTTGTGTGCTTTTTTATCTCATGGTTGCTTTATGATTTTCATTTTTTTTTCATGTGTTTAAGTTACTTGGTTACATGCTCTTTTATATGAAATTTTGTATACATCCTTGAAGTTAAAAGATCTGGATCAGTTTAAATTAAAGTTTTATTGATAACCTCAACTTATTATATCGAGGGTTGACCATTTGAAGGAGCTTATTTGTGACTAAAATACGCATTAATAATTTCCAATTTGGATTTTAGATCCTCGTTTTATGGATGGCTATGGTTTTTTATGGTTATGTTGTTGGTTTGGCCCTTCATCCAAACCCATTTATAGATGGTCCTTATTCATATTAATCTTTTTATCTTTTGCTAGTTTAAAGTATAAATATTTATTACTTTTAAAGCAATAAATGGTATTTTTCATTTTTCCTTTAAGTAGGTTATAAGAAATTATTCAATATTAATTGTTAGTTTTAATATTTTTGTAAAGAAAATTTATTATTCATGAGTTATATTTATTATGTTTTCCAATTTAATATTATAATAATAACAAATATCTATATATTGTTTTTTTTTAAATAAAAATTTTAATATTTTTTACTGCGTTAATGATTTACTTTTATCTTTGACACTTTTCTTTTATTAATTTACACAGTCAAATAAAATACATAGATACAAACAAGTCTCATGGGATGGTCCAATAGAAATTTAAAGTTTAAATTGAAGCAACCAAAAAATCATGTGAGAGCATTCTATGTTGTACCTATAGTGCATAATAGATAGTCCGGTGCAATAGAGATTTAAGGTTTAAATTGAAGCAACCAAAAAATCATGTGAGAGAATTCTATGTTGTACCTATATTGCATGATAGATATTCTTTATAAGATAAAATATACATATAGACCTACCCAAAGGAAACCACATAAACCCAATCCAAGAGACAATAGTGTAACCAAACTATGCCATAAATTATTATTTTGAGAGCCTATTATAAAGGAGATTAGGAATTTGAAAATTGTTTACCTAATAATAATAAGTTAAAAAACACATATCTAATTGAAATGTATTTAAAGCCATATATAGGAACTTGGGGTTATATTGGAATACTATTATCAATGTAATCATAGTAAATAAAAATTCAAGTATTTCTAGAGGATCCTAACACCTCAACTTGAATCATATCACCATTTTTCCTCACCAACAAAGAACATAGGGTGATTAATAATTTATTTTTATTTTCTATGTTATATATTTCCTTCTAATTAGTTGCACAATATAGAAAACTATGAGCCATGAATGCTTTCATCTGTCATTGAGGTTCCAAGCATCACTAGCATGACTCACACCAAGGTCAAGGAGGAATTCAAAACTATCACATCCACCACCTCCTCCTCCCAATAAGCCCATTAAATTCAAACATTTCACTTGATTAATTGCATATATTTGTGAATGCGAGAAGGAATGGTCTAATGATAAGTTAAGGCAATGACAGTAACATTAGCTTCTACCTGAGCATCAAGAAGAGGATCCTTACCTTTCTAGAAGGTTTGCAGAGCCATGACCATAATGAAGATGACTCCAAAAGTAGATGACCTTGAAATAAAGAGCAAGAAAAGCTATAGAAATGAGAATGAAGAAGTTACTAGAGAAAAATATTTCCATGAGGTAAGCACTGAATAAATGAGTAGATTTACTCTACATGGGAAGCTATCAGAAAATAAAATGCTTCCATGTGGTGGGTGGAAGTTTCTTTTTCTAAAACATTATTTCCCTCTTCCTTTCAATTTAGACCAATTAATAAAAACTGCTTGAAAATGGTTTGTCACACCTTCAGTCACTTAAGTGAATGTGATATTGTTGGTATGTTGCTATCCCTAATTGGTCCATGAAAGGAAAACATGTAAGAAATTGGTCTAGGTGAAGACAATAACAACTTCTCTTCTTAGTGATCCCACCATTACCACATACACCATCCTCCTCCCCCTGACCCCCCACCTCACCCCACCCCACACACAGATGTATATGGAGAAAACCTATGTAAAAATTCAACCAATGCTTAAGCATTAAATGATCACAATCACATATGCCGCCCTCCTTCCCCCCAACCCCAACCCCAACCCACCCCTTAGACACATGTATAGGGAGAAAAAATGTGTAAAAATTTAATCAACACTTAAGCATTAACTTCAAGAAAATTATGTCAAGATGTAGTAAAGTGGTAGTAAAGTGATGTATCAAATATGGCCAACATGGCTCACATAGATACACGAGATAATAATAACTAATATATTGTTTCTTTTAATAAGTAGAATGGAAAACCATAAGGTGGTATAACCCACCAACATTAGGAAATTTGGAAGAAAGCTCACCATGAAACAAACCTAAGTCATCATGGTAACAAACATTCCAAGTGGTCGATATACTATGTTTAAGAAGATTATAAATAGTATTTCTAGTTAAATATCATTTCTCCTCAATTATTTCTTATTAGGGACAATTAAATATTAATTATCTACTATGATTTCTAATTGAAGATAGCACGATATAATTAGTTAATCTATGCACCCCATATAGTGTTTTTGATAAGCAAGAGAAATACTCCTTATTTTTTTGTTGAATCTAATATTGATGATATTTGAGTGGGTGAATGTGTGAATATGGGTTACATTTTTTGGCAAGTGCATGAGTTGGGAGGGAGGAAAAAGAAACTTGACCAAGCTATACTTTAGCCCTTGATCAAGCTATTTGAAGGCTTAAAAATAAACCCTCGATTTAGCTTTTACGTAGCCCATAGTTACATATGAGATCGATCAAACCATATGCTGAATCAAGCTATTTTTTTAACTTCCCACCAAAAACACAACGGGGAGTTTATGGTTTAAAGGGCTTTGCCGAGCCATTTTTTTACCAGGTCAAGAGCTCGATCGAGGATATTTTAAAACCTCACTCGAGCTATTTTAAAATTTACCTTAAGCGTTCGATCGAATTGTTGAGGGCCTAAAAAATGGAGTTTTAGCCCCCTTTCTGCAAATTTTTTTGCAACACCATTTTGTACCATAGCAGACTTCAAGCAGAATGTCCTTATGTGGTGGAGTTGATCATGTTGGATTCATGAAATAATCCTTTGTCCAATGGTATATGTGATTGACATGTTCAAATTCATATGATATTTTTCATCTAATATCTTTTAAACATATTGCTTGGGAAAAAAAAATTACAGTTTCAAAGGGATTGAATAAAAATATAACATAAACTATACAGAACCAAAAAATTTCAAAATTTTCAAATATTTTTGTTTACAAGTCCTCTTCAAACGTGTACTCTTGGTTTTTGAATTTATTTAAAGAGTAGAAAAAATATTACACCAACACCTGTCTGAGAAATGGAATTGAAATATTACTTTGTCAACTTCAAAAAATAATGAAAAATATATTTTTGCATTAAAAACTAAATTGTTAATATGAAAAAGTTAGTATTTTCAATGTAGATGATGCACATATACCTCTTAAGATGTGCCAAAAATTGCAAGAACAAGCATTTAGTTTAATGGAAAATTGAAAGCCACTAAAATTTTGTGCAAAAAATATCATTAGGACAACAACATAATTCTCCACAAATTGTCCTTTTACTTCAAATCAAACTTTGCTTTGTTTGTATGAATTATCAGTGCTTCAATTCTATAAAAGAATAAAATTTTGAAATTTTATCACCACATTTGGTCCAAAAATGTAACCTAGTTTCATATATTCACTTGAATTCCTATAAAAAAACAAAAAATGTTTTCTACTTTTATATATCATTAACTAATATCTAAAAAAAAATTATACCAAAAATTAATTTACTTAATTTAAAAATAAAAAGAATTAATATAAAAATCAATCTTACTTGTTGCAAATATGTAAAATTATATATCACTTAAAATAAAAACAAAAAATCAAATAAAATTATCCTTCAAAATGTGATAAATTAATAAAAATTATAAAATTATGCATATTACATAATAATAAAAAATACTATAAAATTTAATTTCCAGAATTCAAATATTATCAAGTTCATTGAATAAATAGTTTTTGAAAAAAGATTCGTTAAAAAATTATATTTTCCAAAACATTATTTAAAACATAATATATATAATTATATTAAAATATTTTTATTAATTTTATTAAAATATTTTTATTAAAGGTTTATATTAGAAAAACTTTATAATTTAAATTTATAATTCTAACTCATTTTTATTCATTTAAAATTAATTATAAAAACCAAAGGTTAGATCATTTAGATTAAAAATATTGATGGTGGTAAAATTGAACAATTTGGTTAAGTCTTTATATATGATTTTTAATCCACTAGAGACCATGTTAAATAATATTCAAGATTTCACACTCTCAACTAAAAGCCAAAAATTTATAAAAACCAAAATTCATTTAAAATTAGTTAGAAAAATTATAAAAACCAAAACTTAGGAATGGTTAACATTAATTAGAAAATTTATAAAAAAGAAAAACTTAGAACGTTGGGATTGAGAACTCAAGATGACGGTAAAACTGATACAATTTGGTTTATTATTTACATATGATTTTTAATACACTGAAAACAATGTTGAATAATATTCAAGATTTCACACTGCCCACCCGGAGCCAAAAATTTATGAAATACAAAAACCTAAAACGTTCAGACTAAGCAATCTAAGATTGTAGAATATTGGCCCACCCGTCCTTTGTTTATAAATTTTAATCCACTAAAACCAATATTAAATAGTATTCCAGATTTCACACTGTCGACCAAAAAGCTGTTCGTTATTAATATATATATATATATATATATATATATATATATATATAAAATTTACCATAACGGAAACTTAATTCCAAAATCATCATCAATTATGGATCGTAACATCAAATCGATCGACATGCATGTATGTGAATGCGGTGCTATTATTATGATATTGAATACGATGATATACTGTATATGGAAAGTCTGAATTTCAGTTACGATGTTCAGCGAAGGCTCATGATCATTTAGTCTCAATTGAATTCCACACCCTTCTATTGCAGAGGACTCGCTACGTATGATTTAGCGTACCCTTCTTGTGATTATGATACTACGGAAAATAAACATAAACATATTTGTCTATAGTGGGATGCATATTGTCATCTCTTGTTAACCGCAAAAGGCGATGTTACAATTACCATGGGAAGGGCAAGTAAAGGTGCTAGTGTCATCGTCTTTGGCATAGTTATAAGCGTGTGGGCACTGCCGTTGAATAACTGGAATACTTGGGAATAGTCGGTGGGAGGGCCGTTGTTGGTGTAGGTTTTCATGCAGCGGTATGGTTGGTTAAACATAGTAAATTAATTAAGTGATTAAGTGTTTGAGTGTTGAGTGAAATGGAGTTAAATGACAAACAATTTTGGTGTTTGAGTGTTGAGTCAAATGGAATTAAATGATAAACAATTTTGACTATATAATTGTATGTCAAAATATTTTAAACAAGTAATTAATTAAAAGAAAATTAAATACCCTTTACCAAATTTATTATAAACGTTATATTTTATGTAATCAGTAAAACCGATGCAACTTAGAGATTTGTGTGTGAGTTATCCCTTTTCAACAAATTGTATCATAGCGAAGTTAAAAAAAAAACCTTAAAAAACAGCAGTGATCCGTGAGGAAAAAAAGAGAAATTCAGGGGACTAAAACGCTCGTGGGCTTAGCATAGAGCCGCGTGGGTTAGCACAGAGCCGCGTTAGCAGTGAAAAGCTTACCGCGTTTTGCAAGCACGTTGCTTTCCTCCGAATACAGAGCCTTCGAGGACTAACACGGGCCCTTCTATATAGAGCGAAGAGGATTTTCCTATAAGGCCAAAGATAAGAGAGCGAAGAGGATTTTTCTATAAAAGATTATGTCGAGATTCGTTGGTTTAAATGGTGAGATGGTTTTTGAAATCGGAAAGTTATTTTTGCATTGATAAAGCTGTAGAAGGTTCGGGATTATTTGAATTTAAATGCATATTAAAAGGGTTTTTTTTTTTTAGATTTTGGAAACTTTTTGAAAGGATTGATTTTATATTTATAAAAGGGCTTTCAAAATAAAGGGTTTTGTTTATAGATATTAAAGTTTTTCAAAACAGGGCATTTTGAAAAGGTTTTAGAAAATGATTTTTTTAAAGGTGTTTTTTTTTTAAATAAAAAATGTAAAGTTTGGGGTGAGAAATATTTACAGGGTTTTTGATAAAAGAATTTAGGGTTTTGTAAATTTTGTTAGTTTACAAAAATATTTTGGTTTTTTGTCAAGTACGACAGTGTTTGGGTGAAGATTGTGCTTTACGGGGCACATATTGAAAAAAAATCCGGGATATGGAAAACGGCCACATGCAATCAGTGAATCAGCTATAAGAAAAAGAATGACAATAGTCATGGGTCGCAAAGTGCGACTAAAAAAGACTAAGAAAAGGAATCGAAAAGAAGAGGCATCGATTGTTGCCATTGCTAGAGAGGTTCAAGTCGCCCACGAGAAACTTAGAAGTCTAACAGAAGATAAAGAAGAAATCGAGGGTGATTGGTGTAGCTTTGATTTTCTACCACCTCCTATGTTTACAGGTTATTATTTTGATAATTGGGTTATCAAGATGTTAACTTTTTTTCGAGCTAGAGAGTTAATTGAGTACGAATCTAATAACCCATATGATGAAGTATGTGATGTTTTAGCATTGAATTTTATAAAACAAATATTGGATGAAAAGTGTTTGTGCAAAGGTCATTCCTGGAAGTAGAGTTTGGTGCAGGGGGGAGTGATATACAACAACAGGTTATGTCACAAGCAAAGAAGTCAACCGTAGATATGAGAGTAGATGAGCAAGACTCTAAGAGGAAAACAAAGCTTGGAGAATTCCACTCAAAAGTGGATGATGGTTGTCAAAACCATAAAATTGAAGCTCATTATGCAAGCATGCATATGGATGAAGAAGATGCAACAAAGATTGCAGAGAGAGAAGCAAGAGCCTCTATGTGTGAAACAAAGCAAGAGCAAATAAATGCTCAAGGACTCCACTGTAATGTGGATGATACATATGATGATGAATCCCACTGTGATGAAACACATGTGGATGATGATTGAAAAGTTAGACATGAATTGATGAATCGAGCTGCAAGTTATGGATTTGATGAAGTTGAAATTGACGATGAGCACATGCATGCTCAGATATCACAACATAGTGTAGATGAACATTATGTTGATGATATGTGTGGTTTAATTTTTGAAACATGGATTGATTGTGGCAATATGGTAAGCGCAATGTTTGATGTAACATTGAAGGTTGAAGCTGCCAATGTAACAACAAAATTGAAGCAGTTGGAACTATTCATGAAGCAATATGTCATCTAATAGCAGTTGATGATCAAGGACATGATAAAGTGATTGAAGAGTTTTTTATGAGAATATCCACTAACAGCATAATAATGGAAGACAACCTCCATGCAGTTGAAACGAAGGTAGATGTAGAGTAGGAAGCTCTCACTGAAGAGAGTCATATTAAATATGTTTTCAACATTCTTTTTGAATATGCAGGTGCTCATAATAGCTTGGGCAAAGAAGTTGAAAGCAAGGTTGTTAATAAGTTTCATGTAGATTTGAAGTTCACTGAAGAATGGATTCAGAAACCAATATGACAAATTGAAGCAATTCAAACTCATGAATATAAAGCACAAGAAGCAAAGCAAAGAAGACAGTTTTAAGATGCAATGTTTTGGCACCAGTCCATAATGAATATTTGAAGAGGAAGGTGTAGGAGACATGATCCAATTGTTTTTTAGAACAAGTTGAAAACAAGTCAAATAAAAATTGGAGCAACAACAAGTGAATAAAGCCTACAGCGAGAAAGTTCAACAGAGAATTAAGAAATTTCCAGGATATAGAATCTAAAAGCAAAAAAATAAAAATAAAAAAAAATGAAAAATTGTAAAATTCTTGAGTCATTGTAAGCGTGGCTGAGACATAGACCAGTAGGCATGTTTATGTGATAGTTAAGTCATGTTGAGTCATGTTTATGTGATAGTTAAGTCATGTTGAGTCATGCTAAGTGATATGGTCGTAATTAAGGGGAAGTGTTAGAAATTGTAATTACTCCTACATGTGGAGTTAACATAGAGAGTCAGTTAACTAAGTGATTGAGTGGTTGAGTGTTTGAGTGTTGAGTCAAGTTGAGTTAAGTGATAGATGACTTTGAGTGTGTGATTGCATGAGGGTGCATGTCAAGATATTTTAAACAAGTTAACTAGTTGGAAAAGGTTAAATACCCTTCACCGGATTCATTATAAGCATCATATTTTGTGTGATCAATAAAAAAACCGCAACTTTGTGTGCGAATAATGTGTTCTGTCTCATTTCCCTTTCCGACAAATATTTGTGAGTATTCAAAACAGCACAAGAACTATCGCATCCATCGACCACTTTCAATTGCGTAGGGCAGCTCGCAGTTATGTTGCTGTTGTGGTCAAATGACAAATATTGGTGAGTATTCAGAACAGCACAAGAACTATCGCATCCATCGACCACTATCAATTGTGTATGGCAGCTCGCAGTTATGTTGCTGTTGCAGTCAAATCTTGGGCAGCTACTGTCCGAGGGAGTTATGGAGAGAGGCAGATTAAATCCATCAACAAGTGAGATGTCATATGTGTCTCGACTGTTAACCCCATGCGGAGTATATTCAGCCAGCATATTCAGCCAGCGTTGCAGGAGGTCGTCCAGCGGCTTGACAGCTGAGCAAACCTCAGCAGTCACCACTGTTGCAGCTGCCTTTACCAGAGGTGTCGAAGGAGCCGCCCGTACGTCCCCAAAATCTGCCTGCAGTTGTCCTTGCGAGCACCTCAACACTCCATGATTGGCCCTGTGTGAGTGTTTTACTGCCAACTACGGGAATTCCCGCGGCCCACACAGTGAACGAACACTTATTCTGGATCACAAATGTTGCAGCTTCAACTCATGCAACACAAATTTATTGATGACATAATAAGAATACCCATCACTTGTTAATGTAATGCTCATAAAATAGAGTAGATTTGAGAGGGGGGAGTACCAACTTGGGCTTAGCTTGAAGATAAACCATTATACCTAAAGCTAGAGTTGTTGCAACTCAAACCGAAATTGTTATTGTTCTTCCCCCATTGCTAAGACCAAGATGCAAGTTAAACACTCGTACAAAACAATACAATGAACAAACACTACTCCAACACAGCGCAATCAATTGCAAATGAGCTTGCTTAGTATTTATGCATGGATGGTGCAGGCGAGTCACACCCTATACATATAGACAAGGTAGTAGCGATCCACAAATTTGGTAGTAGCGTCTGAGAACAAGGATGAAGTTCAGATAATATTATAGTCTTTTCTTGGCACGCAGTGTGGAAAATTGCAAAGGTAGAGTAAACCACGCCACGGAGTAATCTCATCCTCTTAGAAATCGGCGTTCGTTGTTGTAAAGAAAGGAGTAAACGGATACGAAATGATGAAAACTCGCACATGAGTAAGGGCCTGTAACGAAGGACTACAATGCAAATAGTTACTACCAAATCTCGCAATTAAAAATAAATAAATAAACATAGAAAATACAACATAATAACACTATAAAATTTAATGGATAGATTTATAATAATATATAGTTGAGATGATTTGAAGTAATGATAAAAAGTTAAAAAATATAATATATATATTAAATCAAATGAACTGAGAATAAAGATTATATTTTTAGTAAATTTACATTAACTCAGCTAAATTAGTATGAGCATGCAAAAAGAAATCATGCTAATGTTCATTAGCATGCAAAATTAGTTTTATATTAGCATTAATTTTAATAGATGATAAAAATAAAACATGTATTTCTTATAAGGGAAATCATTAATGCTAGTCAAATTTCAATTTAGATCTCAAATTGATAAAGTAAGATAAATCTTAATGGTTATATCTATAGAATTTGAAAGGATTTATTATAAAGGAAATTGTAGGGTAAAGGTAGGAATTATTATAAAAGGAATTGAAGGGTGAAGGTATTATAGACCCTTATAAACACATACAACATAAGGCATTGTAACACACTTATTCATTTAATAGAATTAAGCTAGTTGAGATTGTTAATATTTCTTTTGTTAAACATTCAAGTAAATGAAGTGTGTTGTGTTAGATTGTTATGATTGTACTTGTTTTGCTACTCATAACCTCTCTTTTATTCACACTTATACTCTCAAATTATTAGCAGGCTCAATTTATGCATATCCTTTAAGAGGAATGCAACTCTTCACACTTATACTCTAAAATTATTAGCAGACTCAATGTATGCATATCCTTAAAGATGAATGCAACTGCAATCTATACATTTTAAAACTCTTGGTGTCAAACATTTACACAAGTTTCTTCAAACAAATGTTGGTGCATTTGAATCTTGTTGGATTGTGCACATTGTTTTGATTAGGAAATGTATAATAAAATTTAGTTTGTCTAAAACACATAACACATAGCATTAATAAGCGGCCATGTAGCTTTAAATAAATTTAGGAAATAACTAATGTCAAGACAAGGGGATCATGAGTTTGAATCTTTCGCTTTATGTTAAAAAAACCAAACCCCTTTTGTGCATATATTCTATGAACAATATTATTCATGCATTCAAATTGTTTTACTCCACCTACATAGTCAAGCCAAAAAAAGCATCTCTACTATGTTCTTGATGAATGCAACCCAAAACTATGATTTTCTTTTATGAACAATCACGTTCATGCATTCAAACCGTATTACTCCACCAACAATCTCAAGCCAAAAATAGTATATCTACTATGTTCCTCATGAATGCAACCCCAATGTACACATTATACAAATTTTGGTGTCAAATAATTATCTTCAAACACAAGTTTCTCAGTTTTGATGAAGTTTAAGATATGGTTGTGCATTTGAATCTTATTGGACTATGTACATGGTTTTGAATAGGAAGTGAACAATAACATTAAATTTATATATAAAGAAAGGCATTAATTAGGGGCCATCTAGCTTTAGACAAATTTAGAAAGAAGCTAATGTCAAGATGAGGGGATCATGAGTCTGGATATCTCACCTTTGTGCTAAAAGAAGAAAATGTGAAACCCTTTATGTGCATATTCTATGAACAATCTTATTCATGCATTTTAATTGAATTACTCCACCTAGAATCTCAAGCCCCAAATAGCATTTGTGTTCTATTCTTGATAGAAAAAATGGTTCTCTACCCATCCAAGAAGATAAATCTCAGTAAGAATCATGCATATAGGATGCCATATCACCAAGCTTAATACTTTTAAACAACAGTTCCAAAAAAAAGTACAACAAAATTTCATAAGAACATGTTTGCTACAATTTTTCTTCTTTATAAGAGTACCACTAATGTGATTTCTCTTAAGTCTTAGCACCACCTGCAAAGTATCAAGCAACTATTTACATATGCATAAAATAAATGTGGGAATATCAAGTTCAAATATTAAGAGTTGAGACCCTTGCCACAAATGTGAAACAACAAAAACACGATGAATAACTCCATTAGAAACATTCATGAGGATCTAGGGCTTATGATGTGCATGTTATATTTTGGCTACATTCTTGATAGTTAAAAATTAGAATCATAGAAATCATTGGATGCAAATTATAACTAGTGGTTTTTAATTTCGTTTAATTTGAACTTCAGGCCTAGAATTGAATTAATATTAGAAGTTAATCTTGCATGATAAGAAAGAGCACAAGAGTCCAAGCAAATTGTCTTGGATTCAAAAAGAAAATTTCACTTACAAACTATGTATTGTCACATGCCCAAAGCCTATCTTAATCATTCGTGTTATAAAATTAAATGAATTCTATTAGAGATCTAACGCCCCCCTTTTCCACCCAAACAAAAATCATAACTTTAGACACAAGCCTTTAATCACTCTCATATGAGCTTCAATGTTCCTTCATTTGACATGTTCTCTTTAGGGAAAGTGTGACCTTCAATCACCCTCAATAAATATTGAACAAAACCAAGTTTTTGTACTTAACTCTAGCATGCTATCTTTAAAAGAAAAAAGAAAAAAATTAACTTTAGAGACAAACCTTTAATCACTCTCATATATTCTTCAATGTTCTTGCATTTCACATGTTCTCCTTAGGGAAGGTGTGACCATTTCAAAAATAGACCTTCAATCACCCTCAATAAATATTAAACAATAACAAGCTTTTGTACTTAACTCTAGCATGTTATCTTTAAAAGACACACTTTCAGTATGACACATCCCATCCAAAAGCATGTATATATTCACTATAGCCACTATAGGTATACTAGGTTGATAACGTGATCAAAAGAGCATACATGAAACCAAGCTTTCTACTTACCTCTAGCATGTTACTTCAAAAGGACACACTTTCATAATGACACATTCCATCCAAACACTTGTATTTATTCATTATAGACATTCTATAGCAAGGTTGTTAATATAATGAAAACTACATCTACATTAATAGTTGCATCCAAAGTGTCCTCACATTTAATTTATTTCAAAATATGCAACATAACAAGTAAACATTAAACATTATTGGATGAAAGTTGCACACTTTGACTATATATAGATTTGATCCTCAAAATTTTTGAACTATGGTGTTTCCCATAATAGGATTTAATTCATTTAGGCTAATTCTATTTATTTCAAACACTCAGGCTTAACAATTATGGCAAAAGAAAAAAGTGCATTTAGATCTCAAAATATTCCTTAATGTTTCCCTTCTTCATTGTTTTCTTTGGAAGGAGAACATGGTGGATGTTTGGAATGACACCTCCATATGCAATGGTAACATTTGCCAACAAATTGCTTAATTTGTCATCATTTTTCACAACAAGGATGTGGCATGGGATAATTCTACTTTTCTTGTTGTCCTTGGCAGTAAACATTAAATAGTATTGGATAAAAGTTAGAACATTATTTCATCCTTAAAATTTCTAAACTGTGGTGTCTCCCACCCAATATGATTTAATTCATTTAGGTTAATTCTATTTATTTCAAACACTCTCGCTTAACAATTATCGAAAAAGCAAAATTTGCATTTAGATTTTAGAAGATTCCTTAGCCTTTCCATTCTCTGTTTTTTTCTTTAGAAGGAGAACATGGTGGATGTATGGAACCACACCTCCATATGCAATGGTAACATTTTCCAACTTGTTTAATTCCTTTTCAGGACAAGAAGGATGTGGCGTGAGATATGGAACCATACCTCCATATGCAATGGTAACATTTTCCAACTTGTTTAATTCCTTTTCAGGACAAGAAGGATGTGGCCCTAGATAATTCTACTTTTCTTGTTATCCTTGGCATCATTATTGAAAGATAAATATATAAAATCACACATTTCTTGCTACATATCCTTTACATTCATAATAAGGATTTATCAGTTTTATATCCTTTACATTCATAATAAGGATTTATCAGTTTTATATCCTTTACATTCATAATAAGGATTTATCACTTTATATTTTTATTATGTTATTTGTTTTCCCACTTCTTTAACAAATTCCTAGAATGTAATTATGTTAAAAACATTGTTTTAAAATAAATTTTATATCGATAAAATATCTAATGAATTCATTAAAATTAGTATTCAGGTTTTACTATGTATTTTGTTTATTAATGATAGTAAACGGTTAAATTCTATTAATAGTTTAATTGAAATTCTATTGAACCTGTTTATAAATATATATTTTTTTACAAATTTTTAATATATTCAAATAGTATTGATAAATTTTTCCCCAAAAATTTAATATTAATTATTTCATTAATTTGTAATATTATTTTTAAATATTACATATTATTAGTTTATTGTTTTTTAAATATTACATATTATTATTTTATTAATATTTAATTTAATTAATTAAGTGTAAATAATTATTGTATTTTATTATCAAATTCAAATCCCAGAGCTACATGTTAAGGTGCAAATGAGATTTTGCAAAAAAATTACTTACTTAAACATTTTCGTAATTGATTGCAATCACTTTCATGATGTACTCGTATATTTATGAGGAAAATCTCCTTGTGTAAGAACATTAATTAGAAAGAAGGTTAACCTATTGTTAAATGAGGGTGGGAAAGAAGCTTTAAAAACACCAATATACTTTTCCCTTCATTAGAGGAATTTTCTTGCTTGAACTCCCCTGGATTAGAGGAATTTTCATGCTTGACCTAGATAAGGTAACGGGAGCTTTGAGATCTCTTATGGGTGTCTTTAAAACTCATTACTCCTACCCATGGGAAACATGTGCAAACAACACCTCAAGTGGCATATTTGTTGGAAAATGTTTTATCTTTAAGATATGACAATGATCATATGGCATTATAAGGGAAAGGGGAATTCAACTTCCATTCTCACTTTGGTATATTATCTTAGTATTATATAGAGAATTAACTAATTATTACACAATGATTCTAACCTTGGAATGGATCCTTGTTCATATTGAATATAATACCTCCATACTCATGGTGAGAATACACAATGGTATCATAGGAAAAATCTCTCACTTGGGAACTCTGCAAAATTTGATTTTCCTACTAAAATATGACATATTTTGAAGCATGATGTGAGGAAACTTTGGGAATAAGTTTTCTTCCTCAAGGAGGAGATGAAAGAGATTGAATATAACCAAAATTAAGGAAATAATGTATCATAAATATTTCATCATGAAAGGGTTCAATAGTATGAATAAGATAAGAATGATACACATGACTCTTATTTTCTTAGATATGGTGATATCTAAGAGTATGGTATTTAATACCCACAGATAGATTGTCACTAAGACAATGAATTAGATTCTCTCTCTCAAGATCAACATAAGTACTTAAATAGAGAAATCGTTCTTCTAGAAGAACTTATTATAGACAACAAAATCCTTTGAAATGAGAATATATAGTCATTTTGTTTGACCCCATGTAAAAGGAATCTACATTTGGCAAGTTGGAGATTGACATCAAAAGAATATATGATTTGATATCAAGGTTTAATTGCACTAAACAAAATAAAGGAAAAAAGCCAACCTAGTCCCATTTTAAGGATACCATGCATAAACACAAGATCATTGTTGAAGGTATTGTTTTTGAGGGATATTATCAAGAAAACACAACATCCCTCACACCATTCTATTCATTGAAACTAGACGTGCATCCATAGAATATAAATTCATGTTTGGATTTCTGGAATATGCAAGTACAAAGTGATCAAGATGAGAAAGTGTACCCTTCTTCTTATTATTTATAGTATGAAGAGTAGCCACCATAAACTTAAATACTATATGAAAATATAAGTAAAAATAAAAATATGTTAAATACTATATTTAAATTTTATAAATCTTAATTTAATCATCAAAACTATTGTTATGATAACTTGATCTTAATAAACAAAATGAATATTGTCAAAATTAGGACAATTGTTAAACTAACTCAACAACACTTTATAATAAGAAAATTTGAAAAAATTGTTACATAGAAGAGGTTGAGGATGCACAATAACTCCTACTCTTAATAATATAAGAATAACTTTTCATAGTTTCATAATCCAACCACTCTTCCACTTTTTCTAAAAATATATATATAATAATTTTAGTACTACTATTTCCATTATAATTAAATATAAAAATAATATTTAAAAAATATTTACTTCACTTTATTTTATTTATTAAAAACAAACCTTATTAAAAGATAATAAACATCATTTTTCCACTATTTTACCCACTTTCTTAACAAAGATCTCCATCATTTTATTTCTACTTGCCTTCTTCATTTTAAAAATATTAATTTATATATTAAAACAAATTTTCCCTGCACCAACATTAACATGATTAATAAAAGAAACTTATACCATTATTTCTGAAATTTAAAAAAAAAAACCAAATTTATTTGAGCTTTGAAGAAGAGAAACACAACTTTATTTTATATATAACCACAGATAAATTAAATATAAAATATAAATTAATATATAATACTAATATGGATTATATTCTAACTGATTTGGTATCCACAATGACAAAGTGAATAAGAATTAATTAAAAACATTAAATTTAGTCAGACTAATATGAAGAGGATGGATTTTAATTCTAAATTAAACTAATATTCAAAAGATTAAAACATATTAAAATATATATATATATATATATATATATATATATATAATATAATATAATATGATTTAATAAATAATACAAGGAATTAACGAACTGCACAAATCACTGGATAATTGCACAAATAGTATAAACTGATTAATGAAAATTCTTCAATTCACAAATATTTTTTAGATCATTCATTTATAAAAAGATGTGACAAATAACCTTTTGACATTTGGCTTGCAACTATTATGCAGAAGCTTTTAACTATAAGAAGCCCTAGATTTTCCCAGGAATAAGCAGACTGTACAAACATAATTTGATTAATGAAAGTTCTTCCATTCCCCAACATATTCCAAATCATTCATTTATAAAAATTAAGCAAATTATTAACCACACAAATAAATTATTAAACGAAATTTTAAACTCCAAAAAAACAACCCAGTAAAATAATTATATTATTCATCATAAATTTTAAGATTCCAAAATTTAAAAAATCCAGCAACACATTTTTATCTGTACTTTTAATATTCTGCTAATAAAAAACAAAACATAACTAACCAAAAAAAAAATTAGGTTCTATCCATATATGAAAATAGTAAGACAATATTTCTTCTTTTTCGGCTCAAGTATATTTAAGTGTATATCCAGGCATAGATCATTGTTCAAGTCAGGTACTCACCTTTTCCCTGCGGTGTCTTACTGAGTTCGATTAAACCCACGATTTTACTGAGTTCGATTTTATTTGGAATCAAAATTAGTTAGATGGTTATTAAACGAGGATAAAACCCTTATATTCTATTGATTTTTAAAAAGAATGCACATTAAATCAATTGAAGGCGTGGCACAAGACTCTGTGTACCAGCGGAAACTTCTAGGGTTCAGCAGGAAATATGGAGCGAGCACACATTTTTCTGTACATTTATTTTTATGAAACTTGCAAGCAGCACACAGAGATGCCTACAACCCCTCGCTAATAGCAAAACATTTCCAAAAAAAATCAAATCTATCTGCAAAACAGTTCCTAAAAAATACAAATATCTTCGGTAGAGGCTTTTTTGGCATTGGTTTGGACATGTAGCTATTATGCAAAAACCTTGATCTATGGGCAGCCCTGGATAATTACAGGGAATTAAGGAATTCCAAAAATAAATAGATAATTGCACAAATAATATAAACGGATTAATAAAAAAAATTAATTCACAAATATTTTTTGGATCATTTATTTATAAAAGGATGTGACAAATAACCTTTTGGCATTTAGCCTCTAACTATTATGCAGAAGTTTTTATATAAACGGATTAACCAAAAAAATTTAATTCACAGATATTTTTTGATTCATTTATTTATAAAATGATGTGACAAATAACCTTTTCGCATTTAGCCTGTACCCATGGTCAGTGGGTTCACCGTGTGACCTTCCATTGGCGAGGCCCCGCCTTGACCGATTGAGCTAACCCTTGGGGCTCAAAATAAAGCAAATTATTAACTACACAGATAAATTATTAAACATAAAATTTTATCCGCACATAGATCATTGTTCATCTTTCCCCTGGGTTGTCTTTCTGATTAAACCCAAGATTTTATTGTGCAAATATTTTATGAGTAAATAATGTTGAAGATAATGCTTAAAATAAAGTTATGTAATTTCTAACAAATTAGCCAGGGAATTTTGTGTTTTGAGTTATCAAAATTAGGGCAGCAAATTTATAAATATAGTCAATGATCATTCAACAAATTATTAGGGACAATAGATTAGTCAGATAATGGATATTGAAATTAGAAATATGTGGGGTATATAATAATGTATTCATTGCTCTTATGTAGATATGAGATTCCAATGAGAGTTCACCTCATGGATTGAGAATCAGAGTTCTCTTATTTTTCTTCATTAGTTTTGTTTATTTTTTCATATGCATGCTCTTGCTAGATTTAGCATGGTATCAAAGCTAGGTTAAGAGAGTTGATTTATATGTAAAGTGTGTGTTGTTGGCAGGAAATTTCAAAAGTTTGTGAAAACCATTTGTAAGAGTTTTCATAATTTTGTGAAGGCTGTGTAGATTGAAGTTATTGGTTGGAGTGCTCAGCAGTTAGTAGCAATGGCCAACAATATGAATATTTCTCAACCACAAATACCAATGTTTAAAGGTGAGAACTTTGGTTTTTGGAGCATTAAGATGAAAACATTGTTTCTCTCACAAGATTTGTGGGATTTCGTAGAGAATGGATATACAAAACCAGATGCTCACACACTTGCCCGTTGGACTCAAGACCAAAGAAACCAGCTAAAGAAAAATCGTAAGAAAGATTCAAAGGCTCTCTTCCTAATCCAGCAAGCAGTGCATGATTCTATTTTTTCGAGACTAGTTGGAGTAACAAAATCAAATGAGGCATGGGATGCTTTGCAAAAAACATATCAAGGAAGCAATAAGGTAAAAATTGTTAAGTTGCACTCATTAAGAAGAGAATTTGAAACCTTGTGCACGCAAAACTCTAAATTTATTCAAAATTTTCTCACTAGAGTTATGAGTATAGTGAATGAAATTAGGTCTTATGGAAAAGATTTAAAAGATCAAAAAATTGTTGAGAAGATTTTAAGAAATTTGCCTGCAAAATTGGATGGGGTTGTTGTTGCTATTTAGGAGTCTAAGGATCTAACTCAGTTATCTGTGAATGAGCTAATGGGGTCTCTTCAGTCTCATGAGCAAAGAATCAATGGATCTTCTGAAAAATCTATTGAGCAAGCTTTTAAAGCAAGAGGAAATATTTTCAAAGACAAAAGTGGTTCCTCTCATGAGGAAAGCTAGAACACTTTTGGAAGAGGAAGAGGACAAACATACAGAAGAGGCAGAGGTCGAGGAAGATTTTTTTCTGCATGAAACAAAGGAAAAGGTAATGATGACAGTGATGGAGGTAAAAGATTTAATAAATCTCAAGTTCAGTGTTTTTATTGTAAAATATTTAGCCATTATGAAAGAAATTGTTGGAAAAAACAAACACAAGAAGTTAATTTTTCTGAAGAAAAAGAAGAGTTTGGCACTTTATTCTTGGCTTCTGATTCAACTAATAATGTTTCTAAAGAGGTGTGGTTTATGGATAGTGGTTGCAACAATCACATGACAGGAAACAAAGATGGCTTTGTAGAGATAGATGAATCCACAAAATCTAATGTACTATTGGGAGATGACAAGCCAGTTGAAACTAAAGGTAAGGGAACAATTGTTGTGAAGACAAAAAAACAAAAACCAAAGCACATTAATGATGTTTTATATGTTCTTGTCTAGCAGATAATTTGTTGAGTGTGGGGCAGCTCCTTGAAAAGGGATATTTAATTGTTTTCAAGGACAAGCAATGCATAATATATGATAAAACTGATCACATTAAAATTATTGCTAAGACTAATATGCTGCAAAATAGAATTTTTGCTTTCAATCTCCCTTGTGAAGCAAGTACAACATTAAATGTTGCTTATGATGATAGTTCCTGGCTATGGCACATAAGGTATGGACATTTGAATATGAAAGGCTTGAAATTGTTATATAACAAGAAAATGGTCAAAGGGTTACCACTTATTAGTTCTACTGATAAAATTCTGTGAAGGGTGTATTCTTGGTAAGAAACATAGAGATTGTATTCTTGGTAAGAAACATAGAGATTCATTTCCAGTAGGAAAATCATGGAAAACAAGTAAACCATTAGAACTAGTGCATGCAGATATATGTGGTCCTATGCAAACTTTGTCTCTCAACAAAAATAAGTATTTCATTATTTTTGTGGATGATTTTAGCAGAAGAACATGGGTTTATTAAAGAAAAATCCAATGCATTTGTCATATTTCAACAATTTAAAGCTCTTATGGAAAAGCAAAGTGCTTATTGTCTAAAAACATTACGCACAGATAGAGGGGGAGAATTCACTTCTAATAAGTTTGATTCTTATTATAAAATGAATGGCATTCAAAGGCAAATGATAGCTAATTATACTCCACAACAGAATGGCATTGCAGAACGTAAGAATAGAACAATTGGTGAGATGGATAGGAGCATGATGAAAGGTAAAAACCTTCCAAACATTTTTTGGGCTGAAGCTGTAGCTACATTTGTTTACCTACTAAATAGATGCCCAACAAGAAGTGTTCAAAATATTACCCCTTATGAAGCATGGTGTGGAAGAAAACCCAATATTTCTCATTTAAGAGTCTTTGGTTGCATTGCCTATGCTCATGTTCTTGCTGAAAAGAAAAGAAAGATTGATGATAAAAGTGTGAAATGCATTTTTATTGGATATTGTGAGGAAACCAAAGGTTATAGATTGTACATTTACTAACGCAATTGATATACATGGATCAACATCATCAACTCTCATCAACTATGGTCAAATCGAATGCTAAAATTAATTTCCAAAATAGATGTGTTAATAACTATTTTGATGATTATTAAGAATGATGTCTATTTTGGAATATGTTTTTATAATTTTAATTTAATCATGCATAATTATTAGATAAATAGAAATTTAATAACCGGCTTAAAATATTTTAGAATATTTTTATAAGTATACAAAAATAAAATGCTAAAATCAATTTCAAAATTAATTAACATGTGATATTATTAAACAATGATATTAATCCAAAGTATTATAACCATTTACCAATTAACTTTTTTTTATTAAATTAAATGGAGTGAATTTTTTTTAATAGAAACTTAAAATTTAATAATCATGACCTCTTTATTAATAAAAGTTAATAAAAGTTTAACTCTAAAATCTCATGGCCTTTGTATTGATATACATCCATCAACCATATCAACTCTCATCAACCATAATCAAATCAAATGTTAAAATCAATTTCCAAAATAATTGTGTTAGTAACTATTTTAATGATTATTAAAAATAATACCTAATCTATATTTATTTTGGAATAAATTTTTATAATTTTAATTTAATTATCAATAATTATTAAATAAATAAAAATTTAATAACACCTTGACTTTGACTTTACCTAATGTAAACCATTAATCCTAAAGCTACAATCCTAAAGCTACAGTCGCTGCAATTGAAACGAAACTGTTATCGTTCTTCCCCTTGCTAAGACTAGAAAGCAAGTTAAACACTACCAAAGCACAATACAATGAACCAACACTACTCCAACACAGCGCAATCAATTGAAAATGAGCTTGCTTGGTTTTTATGCATGAATAGCACAGGCGAGTCACACAGATAGCAAATGAGCTTGCTTGGTTTTTATGCACGGATAGCAAATGAGCTTGCTCAGTTTTTATGCATGAGACACGTGCTATATATAGACAAGGTAGTAGCGACCCACAAACATGAACCACGTGTAGTAGCGTATGAAACACGGATGAAGTTCAGATAAGATTATAGTCTTTTCATGGCGCGCGGTGCGGAAAATTCCAGAGCTACATAAACCAGGACACGGAGTAAGCTAACCCTGTTAAAAAGATTACTTGCGTGCCCTCTTTTGGCCATAAAATTGACATGAATGGGCAGAACTTCGGAATATAATAGTAGTTTTACTAGGGTTTTAATTTCGTATGTAACCAAGATTGTTCCAATTTTGATTCAATCCCAATCATCCATGTAAACTCCTACCAAAATCAGTAACTTAGGTGTGGCCACTCGATTAATTTGTTTTCGTCGAAGGATACAATTTTGTTGTGCATTGAATGCAATTTGAGTAAAGACCAACAACTCCAGTTTACTCGTCTTTTCCTGCGACGGTCGTATTTTGCCGGCCCCACGCTTCATAAAACTGGGATGCTACAGGGAGTGTATGTTTCTAGGCGTTTTTGACGTGTCCATGTGATAGTTGTACAGCGGATGTTGAAGTGCCTATATTAAAAAAACAAAAACAAAAAAATGGTTGCAGATAATATTCAAAAGATTTAGTTACTACCCTACGCAACCCTTAAAACCCAAGATTTTAAAAGTGTAACATTGGGTCATCCTATACAGTGATATGAAGTTCAACCGTAAGTTTTTGGGGTGTAACCTGCGAGATGAGGGTTCAAATCTCATTGAGTATATATGACCTGTTGTGTCTTGACTAGAAGAGTAGGCGACTCCATAGCGGACGTCTCGGCTCTTGTTGAGGCATAAGTTTCCTACTATTGTGCGGCTTGTAGGCGGTTGCACGTAGTCTAGGTTTATAGTGGTAGCCAGTTAGATTTGATCCTGGGTCTGTTCAGGATAACTCTCACCAGTTACCGAACATTGGATCATCCTGCTTAGGATGGGGTGGACAAACATTAAATTGGCGGTTCTCGGGGTTATACCTCTCCACCACGCAGCACGCAAAAATGAGAGGCTCCATTATTATGTACTATCAGGAGGAAAATCTAAAAGGTACTTTGGTTATGTTACGAGGGAAGGTGGAATTTATTTCACTGTCGGAAGTTCAAGCGATGAATTTTGGGAGGGGAGCATTGCCGAAAGTGAGATGGGAACCATGGGTGTTTGTTTGGGTGTTGGTTTTATAGGCATGCGCAGTGGAAGACCGGTTTCCAGTAGATTGGAATTTCACTGTGAGACAAGTATATGGCACCCTCGAAAGATCACGAGCGATGATTTGGTTCTTGGCTTAGCGTTTGGTTGGAATATGCGACACCCTAACGCAATTCCGCAATTCTAAATTGTTGGTTCACGTTGGTCTTCTCTTCACGCATCGAGAAGGTAACCCTGGCTCATTGTTTCCTCTGGTCTAGGTGGTATGTCTATTGTCCCTCGAGCAATCTCTAGGAGCTTTGCGAAGGGGACTCCTTTGAATTATGGAGTTTATGCCTACGAGTCCTAAAAGATCATCATTGTGTCTTTGTTCTTAGTTTCAGTCCTCGGTTTCACAAGTCTGGGTCTTGTTGGTGCCCTAGTTTTGGCACGCTTTTAGTTGCCATTCACATCTCTTACTCAACCAAGAGGTCGTCCATTTCTCCTTTAAGTGTTTTCATTCGTTTGAATTGTTGTTATTCTAGGGTCAGTGTTTTGTGGGTTTACTCTTAGACCACCTTGGTGGTAGAATTTTGCATTTGTGGGCTTTAATGTCTTTTCTAGGAAGTTGTTTGGTTTTAGGGCAATCCCTCTCAGCGTGTTTCAAGACCTACCCTGGTATGGTTTCTAACATACTACTTCAGGGGTTTGTTCTTACTTCTATTCTCAAAGGAGTTTTAAGGTGTGATCCAAGACCTTAACAGCCAATTCCTCAGCGTTGAAAGCAATGCCACGCCAAAGAGGGAGGCCTTGCGGTGGGGGAGGCCATCACTTCAATGTAGGTTGTCTAGCTCATAGCCACAACGCTTCTTCTAAAAAATTCTGCAAGCTTGGAACATGAGGGTGAAGTGACTCACACTTCAGACAATATAATTGCTCCAGCGTTCATGGATTCCATCCGAGAGCAACTACGAGGTAAGAGGTATCCAGGTCAATATGGAAATCATTCGCGATCACAGGTATGATGACCACAACAAATTGGTTGCATATATAAATGATATACAATTCAGCAATAACTAGATATTGGAATAATTGGATAGTCTCCAACAGAGCCATCACGGAATGAATGACTACCTCTATAATCTGGTAACCTGGAGGAGACATATTGATTTCCATATGCATGAATGTATAGGTTATTTTGCAGCTCCACCTGTACTCCGTCCCCATCCCCTCCTTAATATGTTGTTAGTTTTTGTGATCTTTTTGTCTCCCTTAAACAATATATAACTTCTAAGCCTGGTAGAAATAATGCATGTAAAACGTTATGTGTGACATCCTCCAACCCCATATCCAACTAATTTAATTAAAACGAGAAAAGAAATAAAAATTAAAACATCTTTGGTAAGAAAACTTAACGGTTGAAGAAAAACAGAAAAAAAAAACAACATTGAATCACCTTTGGCACAATATCGTGGAAATATATTCCATTAATATCAGCTTTCACTTTCTAAGTAAAATGAATGGGGATGAAAAATAGGACAACTTCAACGTACATTTCCACGATCTCGCGACGACGCGGCACATTGAATTTATATTTTGTAATTGATTGCATCATTATGAGCGTTCACTATGGCAAAGAAAAGAGAGGAGTAAATCGATACCAAATGAAAACTCGCACATGAATAATGCGCAACACAAAATAGTTACTACCTGAGATCTCGCCATTACCGGAAGGTTTCACAATTAAGCCAAAGGGAATAAATCATATATATGTAGAAAAAACAAAAATAATAATATTATAAATTTAATGAATATATTTATAATAACATATTTAATATAATATATTTTTAATAAAAATTAAAATTAAAATTAAAATTTATATAAGATTAATTTGTTTCTTAATAGATAGAAAACCAAAAGTAATAATTATCTATATTAGGTTTTATAAAATCATATATTCGAATTAGTTAGAGAAGTGAATACATAAAAGAAATGATATTTACTTTTTAACATTTTATTGGAATTAAAATATTTTACATAAAACTGTTATTTAAAATATAAAATTATTATTACTATAAATTTTAAAAAGGTAAATAAAATTATAGTTTAAAAAAATTGAAACAATTATATTTTTTTCCTATAAAATAATTGAATATTATTTAATGATAAAAGATATAATTTAATAATAAGTTTTATATTCTTAAAAATTTAAATTTAATTTAAATATATAATTTCACAATTTTATAAAAGAAAACAAAATTATTATAAATTTAATTTATCTTTATATGAATTTTAAAATTAAAAAAAAAAAACACAAAAAACAAAACAAAACATTATTTTTTAAAATTTAATTTATTTTTATATATGAAATTTAAAATTAGAAAAACAAAAATAAAAAAACAAAAAAACAAAACAAAACATTATTTTTTAGTTACTTTTTATTGAAATAAGGTATTTTAATCATTTTACTAATTAATTTTTTTGTCATATGATTTAAAATGAAAAATATTAATATATTCTCATTATCACTACTTTATTTATGAATAAAATTAAAAATAATAATTTTCTTGTATTTCTAAATCAAAGATTTAAATTTGAAAATGATATCTTCCTTACATATATAAATCAGATATTTAAACCATGTTTAAAATATTTTTATTATTTTTTTACCCAATTAAGATTAAAATTTCATAGTGCTTTTTATTTATCACCATGTATGAGGATCAAAAAAATAAAAACGAGTAAGAGGATTCAAAAAAAAATAAAAAATACATTAGAACGTGTCTAATGTTAACTAAAACATGTGCCTCTTAACTTGAAGCATAAGTTACATTTTAAATAGTGTCATGCCCACTAAAACATGATGTGGCGGTTGACATTTGAACTTTTGCAACCATAGCTGTAATGCTCCCTAAAGTTTATTTTGGTTCAATTTTTAATTTAGTTATAATAGCACGTGGTTTTAATGTGAAAATATGGCGGGATATTATATATAGTAAACATTTTATATATATTAAATGAAATTTTAAGATTTATATTTTAATTTTTAGATATTAGATTAAATTTGTAAATTCAAAAAACAATAAATAAAAAATATATATAAATATTTTACATACTTAAACATATATTTTAATGGTTAAGAATATGTGTTTCCTCTTAAGAAGTTGTAGGTTTAAAACCAAAGGATAAAATATATATGTCTTCATAAACATAACTTAAAATTGGATAATAATAATAATAATATATATAACCGTTTTAATGTAACATGACAATGTATGATAATATAAATCATGGTAAAACATAATAATTTATTGTTTAGTAAAAGGTGTAATATATTAGGTTGTTTTGATTTCATTATATCTTTTAGGTTTTTAATGTTTTGATATATAGGTTGGTTTTATAAAGTTTTTAGCTTTTTCGTTTATTATTATTAGGTTTTGATATAATAGGTCTTCGATAGATGGTGATTTAGTTGTCTGTTAAGGCATTTCTTGATATGAAGTCACTTGCTCAATTGCCTGCCTCTATACGGGTAATATATTGGACATGATGATGATGTAGTCCCACTCAAACTTTAAAAAATAAAAATAAAAAATTAGTCATATAAAAATAATATTCAATTTTATTAATTTATAATAATATGATGCTTTATTACTACTTTTATAATATTAATAATAAGTTTTATTAAGTTTATAATAATATTAAATTCTCTTACCTTTTTTTACATAAGTTAATGTTATAATGGTTTTAGTTTTATATTAAAATAATAACATTAATAATAATATTATTAGCAATTATAATAATGTTTCATTAATACTTTATTACATTAATTATAACCATAACAATATTTCATTATTAATGTAATAAGAATATGTATTAAACTTTATTTTAATATTAATTTTATTAGTAACATTTAATATGTTGTGTTATTAAAAATATAATATAACGTGTGATATAAAACAATAATGCTAGTATGAGCATTGATATTAAAATTAATAATAATAATATACATATTATTAATGATAATAGTTATATAAATGATATTAAAAAAATATAATGGTCATTCATGAACAACTATGGTCATCAATCAAGATCTCTATGGTTAGAATGGTCGAATATGGTCAACCAAGGGCAACCATGATAAACATGGTTGAATGGTCGAACATGATTAGAATGGTCAACCATGGCCAACAATAATGACCAACCAAGATGAACCACATTCACTAATGTCTACCATAATGGTCATCCATAATAAGCTATGGTCAACCATGGACAACAGTAATGGTCAGCCAAGATCAACCATGGCCAATGACAATTACTAACGCAATTGATATACATCGATCAACCTCATCCACTCTCATCAACCATGCTCGTACATAGTCAATTAATCAATCCCACACAAGTCGGTTGTAACTAGTACAACCACGTTTACTAATGTGGTTCATATACACCATGGTTCACCAATATTGGATATAACAATGTCACCCTTTGTAGACACTGTTTAAATAGTTGACCATGAACTAACTTGGTCAACCCGTTGTTTACCGTTTTTAACAATAGTCAACCTTGTTCACTCAAAGTCATCCCCGGTCAACATGACTCAACCTTATTTGATTATAGTCAACCATGGTTGACCAAAATTATTCATTGTCAACCTTAGTCAACTATGGTTACCCTTGGTCAGTCACAATCAAGATTTAAAAGTGTTTAATAATAACAATATCAATATTCATAAAGTTAACTACTAAAAATAATATTGTTATGTTGGAATATACATAAATGATCCAATGTAGCAATGCGATCATTATCAAACATGGTCAACCATGGTTGATCATTTTCATCCATGGTAATCCATGGTCAACCATGATTATCCAACCAAATTTACTAATGTCAACCATAATCAACCATGGTCAACCAAGATCAATCATGGTGTAACAACCCCTGGTTGATTTCCATGTAAATAAAATAAAAACAAGGTCATGGGACACGTATTCCAAGGTGAATGGTGGGAAAAACGCTATAGTGGGCGTCACTTGTTGTTTATTAACGGCTATGGAAATTGGCAAAGACATTGGTAAAGGCAAAGAGGCATTAAATGACATTTAATTATGAAAATAAAGGAAAATAGGAGAAAACGAATGAGAAGAGACACAAATATGTATGACATGGAAATTAGAGGAAAAATGAAGAAAACTGAAGAAAATAGAGGTCTCAATGATAAAAGGGATTCAGAGAAATAGTTGCTAGATTTTTGACAGTTTTGGTTTCATATCTTGTTCAATCTTTCTCTCATACTCTTGTACACTTAGAGAATTCTTGGAGCATGGTTGGAGCACTCTAGTATTCACTTGGATTTGGAGAAAGCAAGTAAAGGAAAAGAAAATAAGTGAAAGGAAGTGCAAGGGAATAGTTGGATCATCAACTACAATAGGGATACTTTGTAGGTATAACAAGTTGCGTGTGTGATTTCCTTACTAGTTTATCGATGCATGATATATGCATGTGGATCCCTAGTTATGTGTCATCATCAGCATGGAGATTTGTCTAGATTGACAGTGGTTTCAGCCTTGCTTTGTAATTTCCTTGATAGCGATGGTGTTGTGGGTTTCCCACTTGTTTTTATAATTGGTGCTCTTGTTACATATGGTTTTGGTTTGGGACAAGCACTCTACAAGCCCTAGAACAAATTGGGTTGACTTACTAGTTCCCGGAGTCATAGGTTGAGACAAATGCTCTAGAGCCCTTAGTGGGTTGAGTTACTAGTTCCTAGAGTCGTGGTTGGAACAAATTCTCTTGAGCCCTCAAAGATTGTGGATTGAGATACTAGTTCTTAAACCCCTGGACAGCTTGGGTAGAGACTGATCTGGTCAATGTTAGTGATTTCTAGACATTAGAAGTGGAATCACTGTGGTTGAGGGTTGAGGTGGTTTGGCCTCTAGAAGCCCTGGCTTGGTTTGGTTTTGGTTTATTCCATTAGATATCACATTCATGCTTGGAACATGGTGTGGGGGTGATGGGCTAAAAGAGAGATTTAGATCAACCAAATCTATGGTTGAGTGGTACGTGGAAGTCCTTGACTCGATTCGATTTTAAACAAGTTAATTAGATTTATTTTCCTATTGTGATCTATGAGCATTTGTATTGATTATGATGGTGATGTTATGTCTGATTTTCCATGGTTTCTATACTATCTATATGATGGTTATATGTTATTTACATGATGTATTCTATCTATGACTCTTAACAAGTTTTCATAAGTATTTGAATGGCTAATCAATGCATTGCCTGACAAGTGCTATTGCAGCTAGCTAGAGAGGGCTTGGAGCCTTATTGATGATTCTCATATGAATATTATCAGTTTATGATTAGATATGCATTCATGACCTATAAATTTCATGTTTACCATATGTTTGAAAAAATACTTGTCATGGGTTAGGCATGTCTAGGTCAATTTCTTGCTTGAGTTTTGATTGGTTGGCATTATCAAAATATTTTATTGTATTTAAGAAATTTACATTTTGTCCTAGGAAGTGTTATGGAGGCTAGCCTAAAAAGTGGCTCAAATCTCAAAATCGCTGGCTCAGAACTTGAATATTTCGGTTATAACCGCATGGAGGCAAGCCTATGCATGTGGTTAAGACCTCATAACTGCACGCATACAATGTTGTGCATGTCGTTGGGGAGTTTCTCTGGTGAAAAGAACCCCACTCAAGGATTGAGCACCTGGGATTTTTTTCAAGCCCCTAAGTGGTCTCTAGTTCTTCAGGGGTGTTTGTAAGTTATTTGTATTTCATCCCCACTTCCATAATTGGAACATGGAGGTAGGATCATATCATAGTGACCCTTGTCACATGTTTACCTTGGCTAGATGTGAAATTGGGTAAATGTGAGAGGAGGTGGTTACATATTGTTATCAAAGTGAGGTAGCAACATTGGACTGCGGGGTAGATGTGGTCATTATGCATGCATTTAAGTTGTATATGTGTTTAATATGCATGCATTGTAGTGGTTATGGTCATCATATAGTCTACAATTTTGTATCAACATGCCTGGTGTTGATATCTTGGTGTCATTATATATGTATCATGCTAATATGGACTGACTTGTGCAGATGTGATAGCCTCCCCTGAACTCCTTTGAGGTATGATTTGATTATGTCTCTATTATTCTATGTAAAATGGCATGTTTTTCGGAGATAGAAGGCCAAATATGATGAGCAGAATGGTAAGCTACAGTTCGCGTGACCCTCCTTACAAATCAGATCAGCAACAAGGACATGAGTATTCTCCTGATATAGCATATACAATAAGAAGATTGAAGGCAGAATTTAGAAGCTGCAAGGTAGATAATAGCAAGTTGATTAAGGTGTAGGATAGGCTTTCCATAGCTCAGGAAAAGCAATCAGAAGTCAATTCAGTTATCCTTCAGAGTCTTTCAGATTTGCAGAGACAAGGATAGTTGAGGATCATTCATGGACAGGAGGAAAAGACTAATGTGGCATATGGCAACAGGTCTCAATCTAGACTTAGGTTGGAAAAATATGATACAGTCAGAGGTGGCAGAGAATTGGATACACCTAAGAGGAGGGGTAGTACTTATGGGTTATATTCTAGTTATGTTTCTGAGATAAATCATCGCCGTCACTATCATCATCCATATAGGATGAGTGAGAAGCAATATTTGGAAGAAGATTTTAAGAAAGAAAAGCCTCCTACATTTGATGGAGAGATGAAGGGGTCACAATATGAAGAAGTGTGGTTTCTTTGGATGAATAAGTTATTCAAACTACATGAGTATTCAGAGAATAAAAAATCCAAAATAGCTACCCTTAGTGTTAAAGGGAAAGCAGATATTTGATGGGAAGATGTGAAGAATTTCATGGGGATTCAAGAGGAAGAGTTGACTTGGGATGAGTTCGAGAGACTCTTCAAGAAGAAGTACTTGTCTAAAAGTTACTATGATTATAGGGCTAAGTAGTTATATGAGTTGAGATGGACACTATGACCAATGATGAGTACACTAGCATATTTTTGGAGTTCTTGAGGTATGTGCCTTACCTCAAAGAGGAGAAAGAAAATATTCAAAGGTCCATTGGTGGGTTGTCAGTAGCATTCAAATGTAGGACTGAGTTTAATGAGCCTAGATCATTGGAGGAAGCCATCAGAAAGTTGAAGCACTGTTATGAGAAGTCAAAACGCAAATCCAAGTCTAAGAAATATTGGAAATGGAATGAGAAGAATAAAGGAAAGTAGGCCAAAAGGAGGGGAATACTTCCATATGCAGGTGATAAGGAGAATGTAGTGTCACACAAGAAGTTTAATGCAGTTGACAGAGGACATGGGTCTCAACCTAAGGAGCAGGACAAGGCAGATGGTAGACAACCTTTAAGGTGTTGGACTTGTGGTGGAGGGCATCATAGGAGAGATTGTCCACAACATCAAGGTGGCATATCTCAAATTTACAGTGCTCAAGAGGCACAAACAGTTTGAGATGTTAGTCATAGTATTTGCAAGATCTATGGAATGGTAGATAATAGGTAGGTTTATCATTAGGAATCTATTATTGAGGTCGAATGTAAGCTCTGTAATCAAGTTCTTTCTATTTTAATTGATCCTAGATCTAACTATAGCTATATAAGTCCTGACCTAATGGATAAGTGTTTCTTAAGTAGAAAAGTGCATGCAGAATATTGGTTAGTATAGTTGGATACAAGGACCAAGAGAAGAGTTCATCACTGGATGAGATATGTGCATTTGAGCTTAATGGTATTACTACATCAACACATATAAATGCTCTTCCTTTGGGTTCGTATAGTATGCTTTTGGGCATGGACTAGTTATTCATTTGCGAGACTAAATTGGATTGTTATGGCAAGGTTATTGAGTGCTTAGATGATGATGGGGAAAGAAGAATCTTGCAAGGAAAGAAGAATTCTACATCAATGAGAATGGTCACATATATCCAAGCAAAATGCAACCATGGGAAATAAGTTTTTTTATTTGCAATACACATCTCTAGCGACAAAGGGAAGGATGATGATAATGAGGAAGTTATGAAGAAGTATCATGTTTTGCATCAATTTCAAGATGTGTTTGTAGTAGAGATTCCAGAGTTACCTCCTTATAGGGAAGTGGAATTATCTATTGAGTTTATGGTAGGAGCAACACCAACATCAAAGGCACCTTACAGGACGAGCACTCTCGAATTGGTGGAATTGAAGTGGCAGCTTAAGGAAATGCTTAATAAGGGATACATAAGGCCAAGTGTATCACCTTGGGGTACACCAATGTTGTTTGTGAGGAAGAAGGATGGTACTCTCATATTGTGCATTAATTATAGGAAGTTAAACAAGGCGATGATCAAGAACAGGTATCCTTTGCCATGGATTGATGACTTGTTTGATCGGTTGAAGGGAGAAGTAGTGTTTTCAAAGATTGATCTAAGATTGGGATATTATTAGGTGTTCATTAAAGAAGAAGATATCTGCAATATCGCATTCTATACCATGTATGGGTAATATGAATTTATAGTGGTTCCTTTTGGTCTTACTAATGCTCCAGCTAATTTCATGTGTTTAATGAACAGTGAGTTGCATCCTTATCTAGACAAGTTTTTGATAGTGTTTATTGATGACATATTGATATATTCTAAAAATGAGGAAGAGGATGTAGAACACCTTACAGAAGTATTGATATTGTTGAGAGAGAACCAATTGTATGTCAAGCTTAGCAAGTGCAGTTTCTTTCAAATTGAATTTCATTTCTTAGGAAATATTTTTTTGAAGGAAGGGATAGCATTGGATTCAAAAAAAATTAAATATATCATGGAGTGGCCAAATCCTAAGGATGTGGATGAGGTGAGATCATTCAAGGGACTAGCGGGTTATTACAAGATGTTCTTCAGGAACTTCTCAAAGATTGGCTATCCTATCACATATTTGTAGAGAAAACAAAAGAAGATTGAATGGATAGAGAAGTGTGTAGCTAGCTTTGAGAAATTGAACCATTTGCTTACAAATGCTCTAGTCTTGAAGATTGTAGATCCTGATAAGGAGTACTTCATGTGTACATATGCTTGCAAGGAAGGACTTAGTGGAGTCTTGATGCAGAAAGGACAAGTGGTATGTTATGAGTCAAGGAAGTTGAATGGGCATGAGTAGAACTATGTGACTCATGATCTTGAGTTGGTAGTTATCATCCATGCATTGAAGATGTGGAGACATTATCTTATTGGCAGGAGGTTCGTTCTAAATGTCAGGAAAGTTATATGGTTGGCTACTCTCAATGAGTTTGACTTTGAGATAGGTCCATTAAGGGCAAGGAGAATAGGGTTACGGATGCTCTCAGTAAGAGAGCGTAGGTGAATCAAATTTCAGCTATGATTTTATATGGCACAGACTTACAGAAGTGGATCTTATGGGTAGGACAACATGACGACATGTACCAACAGCTGAAGCAGAGGTTGCAGCAGCAAGGTGAGGTGATAGGGATGAGGAGCATCACCTCATTGCAGATGGCTTGGTTAGATTCAGGAATAGGATTTATGTGTCAGATAAAAGTGTGTTAAGGAAGCTTATCTTAAGAAAATTTCATATCAAGACATATCCAAGTCTCCCAGGATATGAGAAGAATTTGAAATACATTAAGAAGTTTCATTATTGGTTGAACATGAAGAAAGAGGTGGTCGAGTTCATCGCAAGATGTTTGAACTGTCAGTAGGTGAATTTAGAGTATAAGAATCAAGTTAGTTTGTTCACTAGTAGAAAATGAGAAATTAGTGACTAGGTGACTAAAAAAGTTACTCACCACAACTTTTCCAAAACTAAGCAATCTTAAGTGACTGAACTAGTCACGGGTTAAAATATTTGACTAGCTAATAAGCAATACAACTAAAAATGACTAACATGAATGTCTAATTTAGTCTAAGGACAAAAATACAACTACCTAACAAGTACTACAATAATATGAAACAGTTTTTTATGTTAGTCATCTTAATTGTGTCAAGCAATCTAAACTTACAAGTGATAGGGGATTGAAAGGTTGTTAAAGAATGGTTGAAAGGTTATCCTTCTTTAAACACTTCTTCATCCTCATATGGTGTATAGGTGAGCCAACTTTTCACTATATTGTATCTCTAATAATTTGTAATTTAAAAAATATATTTTTTAATAAAAAAAATATTTTATGTATTTTTTTAAAATCTATTCATTAAATCTAATTGGATCTAGTTCTAATTTGAAATTAATTTAAAGGGAAATTTTAATTTTTAAGACTATAATATCAAATAAAAACTACTTTAATTTCATATTAACTAACCTACATCCATCTTAACCCCAGATCTATCAAGCGTTGGGAGGGGTCCAATCTCTCGAGGTGAAAAATTTGTTTTCTAGTGAAAAACTTGAGGAAATGTTTTCACCTCGAGAGATTGGATCCCTCGCGGCACTTGATATTTATAGGGTTAATATGGATCTAGGTTTGTTATATAATACTATATAATATCTATATTTGTATTTGTGTCTCTTTGTTATTCCCTTTCTCTATCTCACCCTCAAACATACACACACTCTCTCCCTCTCTTCCACTTCTTTGTTTATCTCTCTCTTCCCCTTCTCTCCCTCTCTATCTATATCCTTCTCTCTATTCCCTCCTGCTCTCCTCTCTCCCTCACTCTTTCTCCATGACTCCCACGTCACCCCATCTCTCTCTCCACCTTTCTCCCTCTATGTTTTTCTTGTTCCCTCCCTCTCCTACCCCCTCCAATTCCATCTCTCACTCCTCATCTCTATCTTCCTTCTTCTCTATCCCTTATCTCCCACCTCCCTCTATCTCTCTCCCCAAATCTCTCTCTCTCTCTCTCTCTCTCTCTCTCTCAATCTTCCTTCCAACTCTATCACTATCTCCCCCCCTCCTTGTCCTTCTCCATCTCTCTCCCTTCCCCTTCTCTCCCTATCTCTATCCTCTCCTCTTCTTTCTCTTCCCTCCTCTCCTCTCTCCCTCACTCTCTCTCCATCTCTCCCTTCTTACTCCTCTCTCTCTCCACCTCTATCTCTCTATGTCTTTGTTCTTTCCTCCCTCTATCTCCCACTCCAATTCCATCTCTCTCTCTCTCCCCTCTATCCTCCTTCCTCTCGCTCCCTCTCTCCCACCTCACTCTCTCTCGCCCCCATCACTCTCTCTTTCTCTCTCTCCATCCTCCAACTTTTTCACCATCTCACTCCCTCTCTCCACCCCCTCCCCAACTCTCTCTTAAATTTGATCATATTGTATTGTGTAACGTGTTTAAGAAAATATCTAAATTAGAAAAGATTAATTGGTTGTGAAATATTAAACCTATATTTTGGATCAATCATGTCAAAGAAAATAAAATAATGAAATATTTTTAAAAAATCATGCACTATATTTAATCTATTATAATTAGTCAATTTTCTTACTCTCATCCCTTGGATCCTTAGCTATGATGGATCAATGTTGGTTCTTTATATATATATATATATATATATATAAAGAACAGGGATAGATCCATCTTAGCTTAATTTTATTAAAACCTTATTTTAATTTCTATGGGAATATTTTTAGTAGCCGTATAGAGTGTTTAGATATATCTCAAATTGTAACATTTTCCCTTTTAGATTCAATTAAAATGTTGTAAAATTAAATTAAAATAAAATATTTTTTACTATAAAATAAGTTATGGTTTTTTGGCATGTGGTATTGATAATCCATGGTATTGGCCCATGGTATTGTAACAAAGCGGATTTACAAGTTAATATCCATGGTAAAGTGAGGGTGAATATCCATGGTTAACAATCTTGTATAGGTTTGTTATTTAATTTTTTTTTTTTCTTATTAGTCTTAGCGCTTTTGGATAACCCTCTTATCCTTCAAGGTACCTATCACTTGTGGGTCTTTATTCTTTTTATTTCCTTGAAAATGTTGATGTGACTCTCCTGTAAGTGCAAAAAAATAATGTGCGCAAATGGCCTCATCTGTAGGTATGTGCCTTTCCAGCTATTGTTGTAAATTGGTTCGATTTACTTCACCCCTTCAAGTTTCTTACCATTTTTTTGTTTGTTTGTTTGCTTTAGATAATTGTAATGTTATGCCCCTATTATTGGACAATGACAGAGGATATTTCCCCCCACCTCTGACTCATAATTATTGTGCTACAGGTTGGTATTCCTCACGTTTTTCGCTTGTCTTTCTAATTCAATCCAGCTGACGTTGAAATATGGGTTTCTATTTTTTGTTTGGTCTCTCACCGTAACCCTTATGGCCATGTAGTTCTTATGAGGAAATTTACTTATAATGAGATTTCCTTAGAGTAGTGTGGAATTTGTATGGGATGGCCTCTAGCCTAATAATTTCATAACCTTTTCTAGACTTGTTGGCCCTTGTAGTATTCCTAATTTTTGGAAATTGTCTTCTTGATTTTAACATTGTAAATTTGGAACACTGGACTGTAAAGCCCTAAGAATTGGAATAAATGTTTATATTTAATTCAAATGTTATATTCTTCCCCAAAGGGATTTTTACTATTATGTTGTTTGTACATGCTAGATTTGTGTTCAAGTTCAATCCAGTGGTGTATTTGACTATATGAATTCTCTATCGAATTGGGTAAATAATTCCGACCATAGGTACATGTATATTCAAGTAGAAAGCATTGTTATTGTTATATTCTAGATGTAAATATTGGTCACCTAAATCTTATAAAATATATGTATGTGTTCTTCATGTGTCTATAATGGCATGTGAACATGGATTCTTCACGAGTTATTGATTTATGGTAGCTTTATATTTACTACTACTCTGAATTTTTAATTACATTTTGTTGTCATGCATCATGCCGCCAATATCTCTCAACATTCTTTCTCTTTAATTTATTATTTACAGCTCGTGTCAGGGTTAGACAAGGGTCATTACGGGTTCCATGCATTACTATGCACTAGTAATTCAAGCAACGACCTAATACAATGTGCTCTTATGCTACCAAGACTTCTTAGTCCCAAAGTATAAGGCCTTTGTGATGGTGGTGACCCAAATTCTAATATGGGATTTACTTCGTTACTTTAAATTATTTCTTCTATATCTTATAGTCCCTCTAGATTGTATATGTAATTGTTGATAGTGTTTATTCATCTATAATTCCTAGGACCATGGTTTGTTGTAAGAAGAATAAGTACTACTTAGGTATCGGCCGAGCAAAAGTATCCTCGTGATATGCTGATATGCTGCTTTTATTTATTTGCATAACCCTAGCCAAAGAAGAATTTTGTTTCCATTTTTTTGTTCTCATTGATTAAATCAGAACCCCTCATCCTCATCCTCATTCTTAGTATTCTTCTCCTAACACTATACCCTTATTAACATTTCTCTGCACTTTCCATGTTCTGAGTTATTTTTTAATGGTTTCTTAATTTGCCAACTATACTTTTAGTTTTTATTTCAGTGAGAGATATATTTATGTGGACTGGCTATAACTAGTAATGTGTAGAGATAAATGAGTTTTATAACCATCCAGGGTAAATTAACCACTCTTTACTTCATTATTTTTATACTCATTGATATGCCCATCTTACTCCTTCATTCGGCTTGTTATATTTTTCAACTAATGGTTTTTTTTATCGTTCACCATGATCAAAATAAAAACAATTGACATACCCATAATGTCCTGGATTCCTCATTACGTACGACAATATATCGCATACATATATAAATAAATTTAGTTTGCATACCATTGGCTAGAATAACTTCCACTTTCTGTAAATTCGAATAATATCACAATATTCACATGCATCCTAGTTCCAAAGAAAAAATAATAAAATCTGAACTAGAGTTACAAATTTGATAATTATTGAGGAACTAGAATTGGAGATTGGACAATTGGACAATTACTTAGGAACGCAACACTCTCCTCTTATCCACGAATTGAATCCATCAGTTCTCCCTCGAGCTAATATTTTCTTGCCATTAGAATCAATCCCCCTTGATTACATGTTGTTTCTTTTTATAATTTCTCATTCCTTGCATATTTGAGTAGCATCCTGCTTTAACGTATGCCAATTTTTTGCCTAGTTTTTTTGCTTTAGTTTTTCAAAAAAAATATACTTTTATTTTTCTTTAAAACACTCTTTTCTCTCGAAGAGTTCTTTATTCCACCCTACTTAGCATTTCTCTCCAACTAAGTAATTAACATAATCTTACTCTCCCATTATATTATTTTAATTTCTTTTATTTATCTCCTAGGAATTTTTTTAGGAGACTTTTAAAGAAGGTCCATCATGTGGACTTACCACCACAACTTTTCTTAGCTTGGAAAGAAGTCTTCTACACTCTTATGCTCTTTCCTCAATATTGCCAAGCAATTTATTTATTAACTTAACAATAATAATATAATTACATCATGTCATAAATCTTATCATGCCAGTAAATCTAATAATAGTTCAACATCTAAAAATAATAATTATCTAAAAGGCAAAGTCATAGGGGTGTTACAAGAGAAAAATGGAGTTGGGATGATCTATAATTTGTAATTTAGTATTAAATTAAATTGTAAAGACAAGTTAATTAATATTTATGAATAATAAATAAAAAGAGATGTTTTACTATTTTTTTGAATCCAGTAAGAGTGGAGCCTTCCATTAATCGAGAAAAAATACATAATGTACACTTTTTTAACGAAGCCAAGAACAACACACCAGCTCTGTGAACACTCCGTAGACAGCTGGGTTGACACAACCCCATACCTGACTCAAACAAAACTACAAAAGGATTGATGCTTAAACCACCAATGGATTGCTCATCCTCAAAGCTACGCTCTGGAAAACCTGCCTTCCTTCCTAACCCGAAAGATAAATGTGAAAAGTTCTAAGGTTCTTTTGGGTCCGCTAAACGTCGTAAGTCTCGAGAAAAAAAGAATCTGACAGCCCTTAATGACGAGGGCCCACATATCCTACGGCCCACAAAGCAACAGTAAGTGACTATAAAACAAGCCTTAACCTGTGGTTGACTTGGCAACCCAATGACAAAGAAATCCAACCCTCGAAGATCCATCGGTATTTAACTGATTTTGAGTCAACAACTTGCCCACTCTTTAATTTGCCTTTGGGACCTGATGAGAAACCAAAACCATCTTTCTAAAATTTTTCAGGTCCGTTTTGTGGATTAGCCCTCGATTAGCTTTATGACCCGACTACCATGCGATCCAACCCTCATCGATCTGATGGTCCAGAGTTGATTTCGGGCCGGCAACATTCCCACTGTTTATTTTTCCATTCGGACTAGATGAGTGGCCTAAACTATCGCTCTATAGTTTTCCGGGTCCGTTTTATGGGATATCTTTCGTACAACTATCCACCCGAAATCCGTAGGATGCTGGAGTTCGCTGCCATCTTTGGTCGGCTTCCTGTCAGCCTACTCATTGTTTACCCCTTGCTTCTTCCCTGTGATTGGTTCACTTTCTATTGTTTCCATTGGTCTATTTACTGCTTATCTTTCATAAATTGAAAATATTCCCTGTCTACGATCACCTGTCTGTGACAATCCTCGCGCAAATTCCCTGATGGTGTTGACTCCTAAGCATAGCTTCTATTATCTCTTGTACATATCACTCCTTCATTCGCCATACGATTCACTAACTCGTTGACTGTTCTACACACATGAACAAATATGAGTGTTCTTAGGGCTCTCAGGTGGAATTGTATACGTTGATAGACCTGCAATAACTACCAGTGATTTGATAATTTTGCTGGTGCTGTGTCGTTGCCTATCTTTTTGACTGAATTAATTATCAATTCAGAGTCTGCTTCTATGATGGCATTGTGTAAATTGGATTTAATCAAGATTTCTAGGCATTGCTCTAAGGCCATGAGTTTTTCCATATTATTAGTGGCATTCCCCAAATGACTATGAAAGATGACTTTTATGTATCCCTGCTCATCTCTTATGACTCCTCCATAACTAGCAACCCCAGGGTTTCCCTTAGAGGCTCCATCTATATTAAATTTCAAAAAGCCATGAGGAAGTGGTTGCTAGAAGTCCTTCCCCACTGTTGTATGTCTTACGATCTTACTTATGCCCTCAGGGATAGGCAACTGGAGACCCAAATGCAAAAGTATATGAACATCCTGGTCTAGAGAAGGGTTCTTGGGGGGTAGCTTTATAAGGGTGCTCACAGTTTCTTTGAGCTATCCTATAATCTGAGCTATGATGCTCTGGGTTGAGCTAATTCTGTTCTTGAGAATCCTATTGTTGCATTCTTTCCATACATCCCAGATCAAAAAACCTGGTACCAAAGTCCTGGCTTTGTTGATTATTTCATTTTCTGAGAAATCTTTCCTCCAGTTCTTCAAAGTGCCAGTGATGCTAAATTCGTCCCTGTCAGTTTGCCTCAAGATTGAGGCTAGCCAATTCCACAAGGTAGAGGTGAATGGGTAGAGGTTAAGTAGGTTATCCATCGTTTCTTTTTGTAGACCACATAACTGGCATCCAGATGGACTAACTAAACCTCTTTTTCTAATATTTTCCCAAGTCAGAATTTTTTTATGTTGCACCAACCACATGAACAATTTGATTTTCATCAGTGTGGGTTCTACCATAGGTCCTTCCATATCCTATCAGGGTTTGGAAAGTCAAGCCCAGTGGCAATTATTTTGGATTCTTTGAGTTTGAAGTTGCCTTCCTTGTTTCTTCCCCATCTTAGTTGGTCATACGATGCTGAAGTCAAAATCTTTCTGTGTTCCAGGATCAGTGAAAGAGCTTCTGCCTAGGCCTTCAAAGGGGTCTCTTCACTGTATACTAGGTCCTTCCATGTTCTCCATTTATCCTTGTCCCTTGTTTGATCCCAAAAGTCACTTACCCTGAGTAGCCCTTTATTGTCAGTGACATTCTTGAGAATGGCTAGTTCTTCTCTACAAAGGTTAGGCTCCTGCTGCTAGTTATCCTCCCAAAACCAAGCTAGGTTTCCATCTTTGATCTCCCAAAAACTATGCTTTTGAACAATGGCTCTATTCTCCCAAGCATTGTTCCAAATGTGGGAGCCCTTGATGAGCCCTGCCATTCGAATATGATCCCTTTCTTGCCAGTTGTTTGCATACTTCTCTTTCTAGAGCTTGGCCCAAGGGGTTCTCATTTCCTTTAGCCATCTCCACCAAAGTTTTGCCCCCAAAAATTTGCTTAGGGTTTCCGGGTCATGAGGTCCGAAACCTCCATGGGTCTTGGGTTTGCAGAGCTTTTCCCAAGCTACCAGAGCCCATTTCTTTTTCTCTTCCCCTTTTCCCCAAAAAAAATCTCTTTGGATGTTCCTAATGTGTTGTAAAACTCCTTTTGGAGCAAGAAGAGCTGAAAACATGAAGATGGGGATGGTTTGCAGAACAACCTTTATAAGCACTAGACGTCCTGCTAAACTCAGAGATCTACTTGTCAATTTCCTGATTTTGTCCTGCATTTTATTAGTCACTGGCTCCCAAACTTCCTTACTCAGAGGTTTGTCGGTGAGATGTATTCCCATATATTTGGAGGGTAGTTGATCTCTTTGAAAGCCAAGAATTCTGGAGAGATTTCTTTGAATAGAAATGTGGGTATTAAAAAAAAATTTTTTTGATTTTGTGAGGCTTACCTCTGTACCAGTAACCATAGCAAAATCGTTCAGGATTTGTTTGAAATCTTTAGCTTCCTTGACCGTGGGTGTATCCTGCGGCATAGTGTCATCCACAAAATGTTGATGAGTCAAGATATCCCCATTCAGGGTTAGTTTTAGACCCTGGATTCTTCCCTCCGCATTGACTGATTTGATCGCTTTGCTTAATCCTTCCATCATGAGAATAAATAGGAAGGGGGAGAGCAGATCTCCTTTTCTGAGGCCTCTCGAAGGCCTAAATGTTTTGAATGGAGAGCCATTAAGTAGGATTGAAAAACTAGCCGTGGTAACAAGGGCCATTACCCATCTTATCTAGTTGTGGTCGAAGCCATACACTTTTAGTGCTTCCCTGATGTACAACCGGCTTAGCTTATCATAAGCTTTCGCTAGGTCAAGCTGTATGATCATACCCACTTGCTTATTGCTCTTGAGAGAATGAACCACCTCATGAGCTTGAATGATGTTATTTAGAATTTTCCTTCCTTCCACATATCTAGTTTGCTCCTCAAACACAAGAGTTGGAAGAAGGGGCTTGAGTCTGTTTGCAATTACTTTAGAAATAATTTTGTACACCACATTGCATAAAGCTATGGGTCTGAATCTATCTGGTGTCATAGCTTTTTCCTGCTTTGGAATTAAGGCTATGAAAGATGCATTGAGTGCCCTCAAAACTGTTTTAGATTTTCTCGTCCTCCACAACATCAAGGATATCTTGTTTGACTATTTCCCAGCATGTTTTGAAGAAGTCTACATTGAACCCATCCAGGCCTGGAGCTTTCCCATTTTGCATCTCTTTGATGACTTCATTGACCTCCTCTTCAGTCACTGGCCTGTTAAGATTGTAATTGTCTTCCCTGGTTACAAGTTTTGGAATGTACTATGTGAAGCTGTTGATAAATTGTGATCTGTCTAAGAGAGGCTCCTCTGCTATGCTTTGGAAATGTTGTACCAGAGCAGATTGTATTTATTTGTGGGTACTTAGCTCTTTTCCTCGAGTATCTCTGAGTTTTGAAATCTTGTTATGTGCCATGTGATCCATGGTTGACTTGTGAAAAACTTTGTATTTCTTTCCCCTTCTTTAATCCATTGCTCTCTCGATTTCTGTCTCCAGAAGATCTGCTCTTGCTAGCATTTGTTTTCCCATTCCTATTGAAGAGAGTCAGCTTGCATTTTCCTTTCCTTGGTAAAGCCATCTATGATGAGGATTTGGTTAATTCCTTGTAGTTTCTGTTCATCTTCTATTTTGGCTTTGAAAATATTGTCAAACTCATTTTTGTTCCATTATTTAAGCCTGAGTTTGATGTGTTTCAGTCTCTGTTACAGTAGGAACATCTTCATGCCTTGAATGGGCATGTCTTCCACCCACCATTTTCCAATATTAGTGATGAAGTCAGGGTGAGTAAGCCAGACATTTTCAAACCTCAAAGGTCTGTTCCTTGGAGTGCCTATAAAGGAAGCTTCAAGCTGGATAGGCCAGTGATCTGAGCCTTCGAAAGGAAGGATTAAAGCAATCAAGTCAAGGCCAGTGAGATGGGGGTCCTCTGAGATTATGAATCTGTATATTTTAGAGGAAACTTGAGAAGCCCCTCCCCTCTTATTGTTCCAAGTGAAGGTTCCATTTATTGTCTCCGTATCCACCAGCCTCATGTCGTTTAGGAAGTTCTAGAAGGCAATGGAGTCTTTGCCTAGTATTTTGGTCCCACCTTTTTTTTCTATAAGAGATCTGATCATATTAAAGTCCTGTCCCAGAATCCAGGGTATAACAGGATGTCTATCTCTCAACTCCTCTAGTGAGGTGAGAAGCCTGAGTTTATCTTCAAGTTTTTGAGGACCATAGACATTTGTGATCATATAGAGTTCCTTGTCACCCAAAGGTTGGATTACCATCAAAAGGTAGTTCCTGGATGCTTTAGCATCTAAGATTCCAAGTTTCTGGGGATTCCAAAGAGTGAGAATCCCTCCTGCTGTGTTGTTTGCTTTAACTTCTAGATACTTGTACTTAATGAGCCATTTTCTATGTATCTCTCTGATTTTGTCTATTGAACATTTTGTTTCCTGTATAAACACCATATCAGGTTTTTCTTCTTTTATTCTATTGCTGAGATTTCTTTGTTTTCTTTTACTTACTAGACCCCTAATGTTCCAGGTTGTGAGCTTCATTATGAAAGGTTTGTAAATGAGTAACTAGTAAGATCTTTCATCTTTCCTGAGTTAATCATGTGTTTCCCACACTTCGTCCGTAGCTCATTTTGTCTCTCCCTTTCTCTTTTCTGGCCTGGGTTATTGGAAGAGTGTCCTGATGTTACCTCCATCGGTTTTAACCCTCTATTTTCCTATTTATCATGGTTCCTTTTAACTCCAGAACCCTTTGATTGAGATCTCTAAAGGAAGAGTTGTTGCACTCTATCAAACTTCTCTCGTGGTAGAGAATCAACACCTTTGGTGGTTCCCTGCTCCAGGAACTTTTCTAGATCGAGATTCTCCCTCTCAAGAATCTCCTGTAGTTCGTGGTCCTCTGTACCAACTTCACTTGGGGTCATCTCATGGTCCTTGCCAAGTTCCATAGTGCTTGGCAGATCTTCCTCTAGTTTGTTGTTCTCATTTATGTCCTCCATGCTAGCATCTTTTTCCTTCTCTACAGGATTATCCTCCGGTGCCTGGTTCATTCCATTGTTCCCACCTTCTTCTTCTAAAATATTGAAACTGTTATGACATGGTTGCTTATCCTCATTAGTTTTCTTTTGGTACTTTTTTCCTCCTTTCCCTTTTCCTCCCAACTTGGTAAAGCCTTCAGGATCTTTTCTTGTGTTGGTTTTCATATTATTCTCCAGTTTGTTTAGTGGGCAGTCTCTAAAGAGGTGCCCGTGTTCATGACATTTACGGCATCTGAATGGGACATGTTCATAGTCCACCGCCTTCACCCATTCTTCATCATATACTTCTGGAATGATTTCATTCAGAAGTGCTCCCACTAGGTCCATTTCTACACATATGCGAGCGAAGGAGGTATATTTACCTCGGAGAGTCGCATCTGATATTTTAAAAAAATGACCTAATTTATTGCCTATGGCGTTTAAGGATTCTGGCAGCCAATACTATAAAGGTAGAGAGTAGATTCTTATCCATATCAGTACCGTTGTGAATGTTTCTCATTCTGGGACAAAATTCATCACCCATGGTCGAATGTAGAGGCCTGTAGTAGCATAGAAATATGGTCCTCCTTCGAACACTCTGTCTTTATCCTCTAGGTCTGTGAACACCACTGTGAAGAATCCCTTGGACCCAAGATGAAGGTTTATATCTCCCTTTGGTTTCCAGTGGTTTCTTATCCATGTGTGCAAAGCCTTCTTTGTTGGCCATATTCCCATAAATTTGCATATAACCGCATATGTCGACATGTGATCCCTGTGCACCTGTAGCGCTAGATCATTTAAAACAACCCAGAGTTTACTGGTTGACCTGGGTTTACAGAGTCCTGTCATAGTCTTGTGCTCAGCTCTCTGACTGTTGTCTCCTATTCTCTTCTCTCTTCTGACTTCCTCGTGATTCTCTTCCTGTTCATGACATTTGATGCTTTCCGGCTTTTTTATGCTTGTCTTCTCCGTTTCTACCTCCATTAGTTTCTTGAATCGATTCAAACCAGCCTCCTTACTTCTGTTCACAACTACATGACTGTAGGAGGGAGTGGAGCTCCCCCCTCCTTGCCCCTCCATGGTTACCAGCTCACACCCGTCGCTCCCTGTTCAAAACCCTTGTTCCGCTCACCTCCCATGGTTCCCTTCATTTATCTTAAAGTTATAATCAAAAAAAGAAGAAGAGAGAGAGATGTTTTACTATTAATTTAACAACTAGATTATAATTATCATAGTTATAAATCATTAAGAAAAATAAATATTTAAATAAATAAAATTTATCATTAGCCCTTTTTAAATATTTTCCAAATACCAAAGGTTTTTCTATGATTTTTAACTTAATATTAAATTGGTTGAATTTGGCACATTCACTTTGAATAAAACTAGGAATAAAGTTGGAGTAGAATAAATAACCTTTAACAAAAGTCACACATTAAATTTTTCCATAGTAACTGAGATCAATTTTAACTAGGAATAAAGTTGGAGTAGAATAAATAACCTTTATAACAAAATTCACACATTAACTTTTTGCATGGTAACCGAGACCAACCTTGCGTGCCTGGTTCAAGGAAAGAGGGTAAAACAACTTTAACGAACCAATTGAAACAAAGGAGAAATTGAAGAATAACATTCCAATAAATGTCTAACCATCTTTCATTTTGTTTGCACTCAAAACGTCAAAGTGAGATCTGGTTAATACCCTGGTAGAATTAGTTTGGATCCCATTCCCCAACCCATGCACCATAGAATTTGAATAACCTAAAATGCAATGAAGAGCTATGGCAGAATTAGTTTGGATCTCATTCCCCAACCTGTGCACCATAAAATTTGAATAACCCAAAATGAAATGAAGAGCTCTAGTGCATTGCATTTGATTTCCTCATAGCTATCAAATCCTTGGTCTATGATAATTGATACGCTCAGACATTACTAATAGACACAGGAAAGAAGAAAAAAAGATAAACTTAGTGAATTCAAGAAAATCAATTTCTTATAATAAGAACATCTTCGTGCCTTGAAGTTGTTGATAAATTGTGATCTATCTAAGAGAGGCTCCTCTGCTATGCTTTGGAAATGTTGTACCATAGCAGATTATATTTATTTGTGTACTTACCTCTTTCCCTCGAGTGTCTCTAAGTTTTGAAATCCTGTTATGTGCCCTGTGATCCATGGTTGACTTGTGAAAAACTTTGTATCTCTTTCCCCTTATTTAATCCATTGCACTCTCGATTTTTGTCTCCAGAAGATCTCCTCTTGCTGGCATTTGATTTCCCATTCCTGTTGAAGAGAGTCAGCTTGCATTTTCCTTTCCTTGGTAAAGCCATCTATGATGAGGATTTGGTTAATTCCCTGTAGTTTCTATTCAACTTCTCTTTTGGCTTTGAAAATATTGTCAAACTCATTTTTGTTCCATTCTTTAAGACTGAGTTTGATGTGTTTCAATCTCTGTTGCAGTAGGAACATCTTCATGCCTTGAACAGGCATGTCTTCCACCCACCATTTTCCAATATTAGTGATGAAGTTAGGGTGAGTGAGCCAGACATTTTCAAACCTGAAAGGTATGTTCCTCGAAGTGCCTATAAAAGAAGCTTCAAGTTGGATAGGCCAGTGATCCGAGCCTCCGAAAGGAAGGATTAAAGCAGTCAAGTCAAGGCCAGTGAGACGGGGGTCCTCCGAGATTATGAATCTGTCTAGTTTAGAGGCAACTTGAGAAGCCCCTCCCCTCTTATTGTTCTAGGTGAAGGTGCCATTTATTGTCTCCATATCCACCAGCCTCATGTCGTTTAGGAAGTTCTGGAAGGCAATGGAGTCTCTGCCTAGTATTTTGGTCCCGCCTTTTTTTTCTGTAAGAGATCTGATCATATTAAAGTCCCCTCCCAGAATCCAGGGCATAACAAGATGTCTCTCTCTCAGCTCCTCCAGTGAGGTTAGAAGCCTGAGTTTACCTTCAAGTTTTTGAGGACCATAGACATTTGTGATCATATAAAGTGAGAATCCCTCCTGTTGTGTTGTTTGCTTTAACTTCTAGATACTCGTACTTCATGAGCCATTTTTTATGTATCTCTATGATTTTGTCGATTGAACATTTTGTTCCTGTATAAACACCATATCTGGTTTTTCTTCTTTTATTCTATTGCTGAGATTTCTTTGTTTTCTTTTACTTACTAGACCCCTAATGTTCCAGGTTGTGAGCTTCATTATGAAAGGTTTGTAAATGAGTAACTAGTAAGATCTTTCATCTTGCCTAAGTTAATCATGTGTTTCCCACACTCTGTCAGTAGCTCATTCTGTCTCTCCTTTTCTCTTTTCTGGCCTGGGTTCTTGGAAGAGTGTCCTGATGTTACCTCCATCGGTTTTACCCCTCTATTTTCCTGTCTATCATGGTTCCTTTTGACTCCAAAACCCTTTGCTTGAGATCTCCAAAGGAAGAGTTGTTCCACTCTGTCAAACTCCTCTCGTGGTAGAGAATCAATACCTTTGGCAGTTCCCTACTCCAGGAACTTTTCTAGATCGAGATTCTCCCTCTCAAGAATCTGCTGTAGTTCGTGGTCCTCCGTACCAACTTCACTTGGGGTCATCTCATGGTCCCTGCCAAGTTCCATAGTGCTTGGCAGATCCTCCTTTAGTTTGTTGTTCTCATTTATGACCTCCATGCTATCATCTTTTTCCTTCTCTACAGGATTATCCTCTGGTGCCTAGTCTGTTCCATTGTTCCCACCTTCTTCTTCTAAAATCTTGAAACTGTTATGACTTGGTTGCTTATCCTCATTAGTTCTCTTTTGGTACTTTTTTCCTCCTTTCCCTTTTCCTCCCAACTTGGTAAAGCCTTCAGGATCTTTGCCTGTGTTGGTTTTCATATTGTCCTCCAGTTTGTTTAGTGGGTAGTCTCTGAAGAGGTGCCCGTGTTCATGACATTTACGACATCTAAATGGGACATGTTCATAGTCCACCGCCTGCACCCATTCTTCATCATATACTTTTAGAATGATTTCGTCCGGAAGTGCTCCCGATAGGTCCATTTCTACACATATGCGAGTGAAGGAGGTATATTTACCTCGCAGAGTCGCATCTGATATTTTTAAAAAATGACCTAATTTATTGCCTATGGCTTTTAAGGATTCTTACAACCAATAATCTAAAGGTAGAGAGTAGAGTCTTATCCATACCAGTACCGATGTGAATGTTTCTCATTCTGGGACAAAATTCATCACCCATGGTCGCATGTAGAGGCCTGTAGTAACATAGAAGGTTGGAGTAGAATAAATAACCTTTAACAAAATTCACACATTAACTTTTTGCAAGGTAATTGAGACCAACCTTGCGTGTCTGGTTCAAGGAAAGAAGGTAAAACAACTTTAACAAACCAATTGAAACAAAGGAGAAATTGAAGAATAACATTCCAATAAATGTCTAACCATCTTTCGTTCTGTTTGCAATCAAAACGTCAAAGTGAGATCTAGTTAATACACTGGTAGAAATAGTTTGGATCCCATTCCCCAACCCGTGCACCATAGAATTTGAATAACCTAAAATGCAATGAAGATCTATGGTAGAATTAGTTTGGATCTCATTCCCCAACCTCTGCACCATAAAATTTGAATAACCCAAAATGAAATGAAGAGCTCTAGTGCATTGCATTGGATTTCCTCATAGCTATCAAATCCTTCTTCTATGATAATTGATACGCTCAGACATTACTAATAGACACACGAAAGAAGAAAAAAATGATAAACTTATTGAATTCAAGAAAATCAAGTTCTTGTAATAAGAACAATTTCTTGGATTCTTGGAGTTCGGAAAAAAATGTAAAAAATAAAAAATAAAAAATAAAAAAGTTAAATAAAAAATAAATAAAACTTAAAACAAAAATACTAGTAACTAATAGAAAAATAGAAGTTACCAAAATACACTAATAATAAGACCTCAACCAATCACTTTACAAATAAATAAATTTAAATAAAATAAAAAATAACAAAAATTGAATTCCCATTTTAAACTATGAATGCAGTGTGAAAAAAAAAACAAATTAATATACTATCAAAAACAAAAGTGCTAATACTATATGTGGTGGATATAATAAATACTCAACCTTCAAAAAAACAATCCATACTCAAAACATAACTATACGCAGAGGTTATGAAAGTGTCGAATCAATCTTATTTGTCATTCAGAGCTTCATGTACGAACCAGGAAGACAGGAAATAAAATTAAGACTTTCACACAAAATGAAGAGGGAAGTCTGTGGTCACTCGTTTTTACGAAGCAATTGTGATGTACCGCACGACGACCCAGGAGACCTGTGCCATATTATATTCTTCACCAATAATCAAATGAAAATTTAGGGGACCCGTGCTATATTGTATTGTTTGTGAATCATTAAATGCAAATTCAAGTCCTCAGTCAATCTTGATACTCAGTCATACAAAGCATCCTAAAATTTTGAAGAACAAGTCCAGCGTGGACCTGTGCCATATTGTGTTTCTTGGTAAATCCTTAAATGAAATCAACCTTAACAAAATAAAAATAAAAAAATCAACCTTAACAAAATAAAAAAATAAAATAAAATCCAGTATCAAATTTCTCGCGAATTCCACATTAAATTAACCTTCTGAAATTCCACATGACATTCTGGAATTTCCATTCTAACATATCACCTTAAATTGAACCACATTTTAAGCCAAACATTTGTTCAAAACATAACTATGCGCAGAGGTTATGAAAGTATCCAATCAATCTTATTTGTCATTCAGATCTTCATGTACGAACCAGGAAGACACAGAAAATGAAGAGGGAGGTCTGTGATCACTCTCGTTTGAAGCCGGACCGGGAACACCTAGAAGATTACGAAGCAATTGTGATGTACCGAGCGACGACCCATCTGTTCTAACGACTCCAGGAGACCTGTGCCATATTATATTCTTCACCAATAATCAAATGAAAATTTAGGGGACCCGTGCTTGTGAATCATTAAATGAAAATTCAAGTCGTCAGTCAATCTTGATAGTCAGTCATACAAAGCTCTGGATTCAATCTTGATAGTCGTTAGTCAATCCTAAGCGTAGATATTTGGAAGATTACGACGACCGATCTGTTCTAACAAGTCCAGACATATTGTGTTTCTTGGGCGATCATTAAATGAAAATTTAGGGGACACGCGCTATATTGTATTCTTGGTGAATCATTGAATGAAATCTTGATAGTGAGTCAAACACTCCAGCGGATAAGTTTTCGTGGCATATTCTAGAAGAAGAGGGCTAGTTTAAGACGGCCCGGAACATTACAACAGTACAAGGTGACGGAGTTAACAAGTTGGTAGTGATTTTTTCACATTTTAATTTTTATTTAATTGTAGATTTCAAAAATATTTTAAAATTTGATTAAAAAAATAAAATTAATTAATTTTACTTAATTATATAGAAAAACATTCATGAAATACTCAAATAAATATCAACGTCACGCTTTTTTCCTTATCCTCTCTCTTAGTAATTTTTTCCACACTCTCAGTGTGGATAAGCATTTCGTGATCGCTAGTTTAAGAAGACCCGGAACATCTGGAACAAACCCGGATGTCCAGGAGCGATTAGCGCGCCTTCTGATTCATCGCACGCCGCCCAACTGGGGGGATCAACCTTCATAAGAAGTTCGTGCAGTATACGCTACGCTAAGACCAAGATTGGGATGGCTAGCTCCGCCTATATATAGAGTGCCATTCGTGGTATACAACATCAAATAAGCTCAACCGCAATTCCTTCGTTGTTTAGTACTTGTGTTTAATTACTTGGTGGTGGACGTTGCAATGGCAGCAAGAACATTAGCAGTTTCGATTTATGTTACAGCAATACTAGCTTTGATATTTAACGTTTGTCTTCAAGGTAAGGTTACAGTAATCCCTTGACTGCATTGCATCGTATTTTATGTACGTAAATGAGTTCAGATATGATAAAGAAATATTTGATATCATAAAGAAATATTTTTTTGCTTTTGTAACTGCAGGAGCTACGGGTGCGACGTTTGTGATCCAGAACCAGTGTTCATACACGGTATGGGCCGCAGGAATTCCCGTAGGAGGCGGTCAAGCGTTGGGTCAGGGTCAATCATGGAGTGTTGACGTGCCCGCAGGAACAAGCTCAGGTAGATTTTGGGGACGTACTGGATGCTCCTTCGATGCCTCTGGTAAAGGAAGCTGCAGCACTGGTGACTGCGGTGGCGTGCTCAGCTGTACGCTCTCGGGACAGTCTCCTACAACGCTGGTTGAATATACTCTGAATGGGGGCAACAATCAAGATTTCTATGACCTCTCTGTAATTGATGGTTTCAATGTCCCTCTCTCCCTAACTCCCTCCGACGGTAGCTGCAAAGCACTGACTTGCAAAATGGACCAGTGCCCAGATGCCTACCTATATCCCACTGATGACACTAAAACCCACGCTTGCGCTTCTGGTGCTAATTACAACATTATATTCTGCCCTTGATTAGAAGTTTATCATACTGAATTCTCTGGTCGTTACATAAAATACATCGTTAGTAAACCGATTTCTATGTAGTAGCATAGCTATAATAAGAGTATTACAATCATGTTGATTGTATTTTCATATTTATAATAAGAATACCATTGCGTGCATGGTTGCAAGAAGTTCTATCCTGTAAAAGCCAATGGTATTTTACTTCTACTTTGCAAATGAGCAATGCTATTTTGGATAACTTAAGGGGTATATGCATCAATTTGGATATCTTTTAAGGGATCTTAAATGATTTAATAAATAATTAAAGATGATTTTATAAATGTTAAAGTAAATAATTATAGATAATTTTATAAATATTAAACTAAGGAAATGACTACATAAAATATTTGTCATTCAGATTTTCATGTACGAACCAGGAAGAGGGAAGTCTGTGACCACTAGTTTCAAGACGGACCGGGAACACCTAGAAGATTACGAGTTGCGGAAATTGGGAAGTAATTTTAATGTGCCAAACGACGATCCCGTCTCTTCTAACCAGTCCACGAGGCCTGTGTCGTATTGTATTCTTGGTCAATTATTAAATCAAAATTTAGGGGACCTGTGCTATATTGTATTTTTGGAGACCTGTGCCATATTTAATCATTAAACCCCGTCCCTTTTGTGCTGTATTGTATTCTTGGAGACCTTTGCCATATTGTAATCATTAAACGCCATATCTTCTGTGCTATATTGTATTCTTCGAGACCTGTGCCATATTGTATTCTTGGTCAATCATTAAACGAAAAGTTTGGGGACCTGTGCTATATTGTATACTTGGTCAATCAATAAACTACATGTCTTCTAACCATTCTAGGAGGACTGTGCCATATTATATTGGGTGCTACATATTTCCCAGTTCACAGTTAGATTTAAACAAATATAATATTTAGGTATCGGCATATACAGCCAGACAGTATTGATGAGCTTATTATCTGTTAAATATTACTTACCATTATATTCTTCATCCATAATTACATAAAAATTTGGTGGACCCATGCTATATTGTATTGTTGGTCAATTATTATATTCTTCATCATAATTACATGAAAATTTGGTGGACCCATGCTATATTGTATTCTTGGTCAATTATTAAATGAAAATTTAGATCTCATTCCATCTTGATAGTCATTAAGCGGATAGGTGTACCTCCTATTGGGATTGGACATTTTAATCATTTTGCTAATTAATCCCTTTGATTTGATGGTCTAAACTAAAAGATGCCAACATATTCTCATCGTCGTCACTCGATCAATCACTGAAATTAAAAGCCATAACTTCCTTGCATATCTAAATCAGGGATTTAAATCCTAAGTAAATTAATTTTTTATCAAATGAGATTAGAATTTTAGTGTCATTTATCTCCACGTATGAAGATTAACAAAAATAATATTAAAAAATAAAATAAAAAGAATATGAAACAATATAGGATGGAACAACAGTTTTCCTTCCATATTAGCAACATGCAGTTATCCCATCATTTAATCATGAAACTCTTGACTGTTGGCATTCTCCCCTGCTATATGGGATTAGAAAAAATGAAATTAAAAAATTAATGTCAAAAAGACGTGAAACTGATGTCTCTTTGCATTCTGAAATGTATGAAACTAAGGTATGCGACTATGTGTTACAATATTCTAATTGTGCACCTTTGTCATAAATGTGGCTATGTAATATCCCCGTGTTCATGTTATCTTTGCGTCCGATGGTCTATTTCAAGAGATCAAAAGTCGGTTTCAATTTCTAAAGATCAACATGTCACTGAGAGTGTCATCGATACATCATGGCCGGCCACCTTTACCTTGCAAATTTTATTGCAAATTTTATTTAAGATTTATGGCCTCATTTTCTGCCTTCCTCACGTAACTCATAAGCCTCCAGGAATCATGGAATAAAACTGATCATGTTGTAGGTATTCATCTTGCGAATTTGATTTAAGATTTATGGCCTCATTTATCCCTTGCTCACTCGCTCAGGTAGCTCATAAGCCTTCACGAATCGTGGAAATAAAATTTGTTATATTGTAAGAATTTGCAAAAAATCGAAAGTCTACACTATTGTAGTGATCACAACAATTGAATGGTTATTGATATGGAATCGATTCCATGTCTGGAGGGTAGTTGATATCTATATGGAATCGAATTGAATGGTTATCCACCAGAATCAGCAACAACGATTTTAATTATCCACCAACCACACCAGCATCCTCATTTGCAGAGATGGCATCTACAGGATTTGACCAGCATCCTTGTTTGTAGAGATGGAATCTACAGGATTTGACCCAGGTATTTTATCGTAACCCACAACTTAGCATCCCAAATTTTATTCTGTTAATCAACGCCATTACCGAGGCCTATATAGCTACGAATGACAGTCATAGTTGCTCAACATAAACCCTAACCCTAAAACTCCCATGCCCTAAACCTAGATCTCAGGTGCGATGTTAAAGACTACTCTAAACATTCACAAAAGTGAATATATTTTTTATTTTTGATGAACCCTAACCCTAAAATCCCCATGCACAGTTGTTATCATTTGTATAGTTATTATTTATAGGTAAATATGTGTATTTCTAAATATATAAATTTTAGGATTTTTATTTTATAAATAAAAAATTGTGGATGAATAAAATTTAATAAAAATATATTTTTGGTCATTTTTATTTTTAAAAATATCAAATTAAACTTTAATTTTAATTTTGATAATTAATCATTAATGATAACTAATATTGTTTATGTTATATTACATTGTAATTTATCAAATGTTGTAATGAAACATTGAAAAATGAGAAGACTAAACTAATGTTGTTCAAACATAATCTCTTTTTAATATTTTTAATTAATATTAATAATCAAATATATTCAACCACATTAATCAAATATAGACAAACATATTCAATCAAGTCAACCATTACTCAAACATAGTCAATAACCTCTTCCAATAACCAATAAATATAGTCAATGTTAATATAAATGTGTTATTATTAATGTCTTGATGATTTATCATGTTTTAATGATTATAGTACAATATATTCATATAAATTTTTTGTATTGATGTCTTAATGGTTTACAATGTGAGTTCTCTTTAGTGCGAATTTTTGGAAGTGTTCATTTATTCATTAGCTAGCACTTTATTTATACAAATACAAAACGGAACAGTTCATCTTCTAGATGACTGTCCGGCTTCACCTCATCCGTTTCGGATTAGGTGTCAACATTCCCCCCCCTTAATCTGAAGGGATGTTGGTGAGTCCAAGCATCATTCTGAATCTTTCAAGCTTTTCTCTTCCAAGCGCTTTGGTGAAGATGTCTGCAATTTGCTCGTTTGTGGAACAATGACGGAGATGGATTGTTTTGGCCTCAACATGATGTCGGATCAGATGATATTTAGTATTGATGTGCTTAGTACGATCATGGAACTTTGGGTTCTTGGCCAACTTTATTGCAGATGTGTTATCAATCATGAGTGGAGTTGATTGTATTTGTTTTACCTGCAAATCTTCAAGAATTTTCCTGAGCCACACAATTTCTTTCGTTGCTTCAGCTGCTGCCACATATTCTGCTTCTGTTGTGGAATCTGCTGGTACTGATTGTTTGCATGATCTCCAGGAGACAGCTCCCGATCCAAGACTCATAGCATATCCTGAAGTAGATACCCCAGTTTCTTTGTCTCCATCGAAGTCTAAATCAGAGTATCCAATCAAGTTGAAGTCGTCCACCTGTGTATACTTGATTCCAAGGTCTTGAGTTCCCTTCAAGTACCTTAGAACTCTTTTTGCAGCAGACCAATGTCCCTCACAAGGCCTTTGCATAAACCTGGAGAGGATTCCAACAGCAAATGAAATGTCTGGTCTGGTAGTAGTGAGGTAGATGAGACTTCCTACAAGCTGTCTATACTTTGTTGCATCCTCAAATTCCTTTCCTTCAGTAGATGTGAGCTTCAAGTTTTGTTCCATTGGAGTAGAAAGGGGATTGCACTCTGTCATGCCAAATATGTATAACAAATCTCCAATGTATTTCTTTTGAGAAAGAAATATGGACTTTGGATGTTGGGTTACTTCAATGCCAAGATAGTAATGAACATAGCCCAAATCAGTCATTTCAAAAATTTTTCCTAATTCTTTCTTTATGGATGCAATATAGCTTTCATTGTTCCCTGTCATTAAAAGATCATCTACATATACCACAAGATATACAACTGTTTTGCCAACTTTCTTGACAAATAAAGTTGCATCATCAAGATCAAAATGATTGAAGTTGAGTTTCAGAAGATGCTCAGTTAGTTTTTCATACCAGGCTCGTGGTGCTTGTTTGAGGCCATACAAGGACTTCACAAGTTTGCATACTTTGTGTTCATGTCCTTTCATAGCAAATCCTTCAGGCTGGGACATAAAAACATTCTCTTTTAGATCTCCATTCAAGAATGCAGTTTTTACATCCATTTGATGGACTTTCCAACCGTTCTGAGCAGCTAGTGCAAAGAGTGTCCGGATGGTGGCCCATTTTGCTGTGGGAGCAAAAGTTTCCTCATAATCGACCCCTTCCTTCTGTGCAAAACCTTTTGCCACAAGCCTAGCTTTGTGCTTGTCAAGTGAGCCATCAACTTTGTACTTGTTCTTGTAGACCCACTTGCAGCCAATTGGTTCGGTTCCAAATGGAGGATCAACCAGCTTCCAAGTGCCATTCTTTATGAGGGCATCATACTCCTTCTGCATCGCTTCTTTCCATTCATCATGAGAAGCAGCTTCTTTGAAGGAAGTTGGTTCAAAATCTGTAGACAAGTTCAATTCACAATCATAAGTAACATCCATATCAACAGGTGAATTAGAGTTATCTACATCACCTCCATCTTGTCGGTTTGAATTTCGGGTTCCTGTTTTTCCAATTTCATCAGGATGAACACTTTCAAGTGTCTTTGTCAGCCACTTTGGGGGACCTTTCTGAGATGGTCCAGGCTGCTCTGTTGATTGAGTTGGGTCTGAATCAAGATTGAGTCTCCCAATTCTATCAATTACATCACTTAAAGCATCATCCGTTGTTGGAGTGTCATGCAAGGGAGATTGTTCTTCAGAAGAAGATTCCGCATGTTGATCTAGTATAGGAATCCCCCCTTCAAGATGTGGAATCTGATTATCAAACTCTTGAAATGATTTCGGTTTTGTGAATCTATCCAAGCGATCAAGTTGCCGCTCAACAACACTGTCAGATTTGGATGATTCAAGAAAAATGACATCTCTAGATAAAACAAACTTTTTATTTACTTCATCATAAAGGCGGTATGCTTTAGATGTGTTTGAATACCCCAGGAAGATACACTTACGACTTCTAGCACCAAGTTTGTTTCTATGTACCTTTGGTATTAAAGCATAACAGGTGGAACCAAATATCCTGAGATGTTTTACCGAAGGAACATGTCCATACCACAATTCATAAGGAGTCTTGTTTCTTATAGCACTAGATGGACATCTATTCTTTATATATGCAGCACATAGAACAGCATCAACCCAAAACATTGTCTTTACATTTTTGAAGAAAAGCATGGATCGTACCATATTCAAAATTGTTCTGTTCATTCTTTCAGCTACACCATTCTGTTGAGGATTATAAGGCACAGTTGTTTGATGTTTAATCCCATGTTGGCGAAGATAGTGTTCAAATTCATTTGATGTATATTCTTTTCCATTATCAGTGCGAATAGACCCAATATGAGATTGTGCATCATTTTCAATCCACTTATGAAAATTCTTGAATGTTTGAAAAGCATCAGATTTGTTCTTCAATAAGTAAACCCAACACATTCTGGTGTAATCATCAATAAATGTCATGATATATTTATTTCCATTTGCAGAAGAAACAGGCATTGGACCACATAAATCTGAATGAATAAGTTCAAGCTTCCTATGTGCTCTTGAATGTGAATCATGAAAAGACTGTTTGCTATGCTTTCCTAGAATGCAAGCATCACATTGTTTATGTTTTCTAGGAATTGTAGGCAAACCAGCAACACCATTTTTCTTCAACAAGCGGAGACTATCATAGTTTAAATGTCCAAATCTAGCATGCCATAATAAACTTGATGGAAGTGCACCTTCTTCATGATGAGAAATATATGAGAAATGTTGTGCATGAGCAGAGGTTCCTTGCAGTTTAAGGAGTCTTTCTTCTTCTATACCCCTCATGACAAGTGAGTGGTCAGATGCCTTTCTTACCTCAAGCTTGCCATCAAACATGTGAATGGAGTGACCTTGCTGGCGGATGTGGACCAGGGACAACAAGTTTCTCTTCATCTGTGGGAGATATAGAACATGATCCAGAAGAAAGTCTGGAAGACCAGGCAGTTTAAGCCTGATTGTGCCAAGCCCTGATGGCTTGATTTTTGACTGATCTGCAAAGTATACTGCTCCATCAACATTGTTAGTGAAATCTTCAAAGAAATCTCTCCTATGAGTCATATGACAAGTTGCTCCTGAATCAAGCAACCAGTCATTTTTCGAAGAAGCAAGTGAAGCATTAAACAAATCTTCATTTACTCCAATATTACATTGTGCCTCAATATAGTGAGCAGATTCAGGTGCTTTACCTTTATCTGTGTCATCAGTTTTACCTTTCTGCTGATTTCTTCTCTGCTCAACTTTGTCCCATGGTAGCTTGCATGTAGAAGCATCATGTGATCCATTTCGTTTGCAGCGAATGCAATGCAGATCTGCCTTTTCTGCTTGAGGATGTCTGCCCCCCCTGCCTCTAAAGTATCTTCCTCTTCCTCTTCGTCCACCTCTTCCTCTTGTAGAATCTTCAGCAGGATGCTTTTCTTTATGAGCAAGGCAAACAGTCTCTTCAGAAGATTCAGGGACTGTTTTCTTTCCAAAGGCTTTCTCTCTTTCAGCAAACTTTTTCACAAGAGTGTCAAAGGTTATATCTTTAAGATTTCCATTTGCTTGTAAAGACTCAAGATAGTTAGAGTAGGTAGGATAGAGTGCTTTGAGAAAGGCAATAAGAGAGATATACAGCTCAACCTTAGTGGATTTAATATCATGCACTATAGACTTTATTTCAGAAGCAAGAGTAAGAGGATCATTATTTTTCAGTTCAAGGGTGAAGAGTTTAATCATGAGCTGAACAACTTCAAGTGCAGAATGTGTATCATAGAGTTCTTTCAGCTTTTGTAAAGCTTCAAAGGCAGTGGAATAGGATGAAATATGACGACTTACTTCCTCATTGACAGATGCTGCGATCAATGCAAAGGCTTTGTTGTTCTTGTTTTCCCAAATGGCGAGTTCTTTGTCTGATGTGGGCTGCACAGGGTCTCTGTCTTCTTCTCCGACACACACACCTTTCCACAGCTCATTGTAGATAAGGGTGTGTTTTACCATCCGGGACCATTCAGGATAGTTCTCCTTGCCAGTGAGAACTATTTCGACCATTGAAATGATTGAATGCATTCTGTAAAAAAAATTATCTCTGCCAAAAACACTTCTGTTGAGAGAAAAAAAAAAAAATCCTTATATGATTGCCTTATGCAACTTTATTTTCCTTCTAACATTCCAACAGTATATATATATCACTGCTCACATATATATATCATTGTTCAACAAAACAAGGGCGCTCAATACACTGTTCACTGCTCACATATATCACTGTTCAAAAATCAAAGGGCGCTCAAATAGTGTTCACTGCTCAAATACTGCTCACATATATCACTATATTACTGTTTAACAAAAAAATGAGGGCACTCACTGCTTTTCCATATATCAATATATATCACTGTTTAACAAAAAATGAGGGCGCTCACTGCTTTTCCATATATCAATATATATCACTGTTTAACAAAAAAAATGAGGGCGCTCACTGCTTTTCCATATATCAATATATATCACTGTTTAACAAAAAATGAGGGCGCTCAATATATCACAGTGCATGCAGTCACCAATATATATTCACCATATACCATTGCATATATTCAAGGCTAATGTCAAATTCTGCAGCCATTTTGGTTTATATTGCAAATTACAACGCATTGTGGCATCTATTGGTATGAATGCACAAATGTATTTGTGGTTCTCAATCAACAATTGAAGTGTCACAATTCCATCGAACGCTCACTTCATTGAACGCTCGCCTCACTTCATACAATCAATAGCACCGTTAGAATACCAAAAACGTTGTAAGAATGCGTTGTAAGTTGATACCAAAAATGTTAAATGTTTTCCAGAATAACGCTCTGATACGCACCAACACAGTGAACATTCAATATATATATCACATGAAAAACGTTGTCACCATACTTGCAGTCACATTTCCTTAAGACCGTGCTCAAAAAAAGACGTAGTCTCAGCTTGCATCAATACAACCATTAAAAACGCAGTCTTCTTGCATCATAAAAAACGCAGTATATACCCACAACTCTTTTTTTTTAAAAAAAAAAAACGCAGTCTCAGCTTGCATCAATACACCATTAACGCAGTCATGAAGGCACCAGCGATTACCTGGAAACGCATACCATTTCGTTTGAATGGAATGAGGTAGGTTTGAGCAGAAACGCATCAACGGGCGCAGTCTTCATGTCAGAACAGAGGGCACAGTCTCATGAGAGGGCAGTGTCAGTCTCAGAGGCGTTCAGGACAGAACAGACCAGGAGTTACAACCAATTTGGGACCTGTGCTCTGATACCATGTCAGGCCAGGTAACTCCTCATTTGAACGAGAGAAAACTCTGATTGTTCATTTATTCATTAGCTAGCACTTTATTTATACAAATACAAAACGGATCAGTTCATCTTCTAGATGACTGTCCAGCTTCACCTCATCCGTTTCGGATTAGGTGTCAACAGGAAGCTTTTCCTGTGGATTTTCCTGGTCTAATTTCTCTAAAATCACGCAAGAATCCATTGAAATCACAAGTTTGATGGGTAACCCCTGCACAATAGAAGTGCACGAGGGGTTTTTCAAGGTGTTGAATAACACCAAAAACTAGTTTAAATAACACAAATCAAGATTTCACCACAAAAGTTTCCGTCGGATTTTTGCACTAGAAACTCTAAAAAGTCACATTAAAGACAACTCTTTTACAATGTGGTTCAAAAAATTAATTCCTGTTAATTCCTTGCCATTTTTGATCCCTTTGGTTTCTAATATTTTTCACTTGGGTTTAGTAATTCCCAATGGTTTATAATATCAAATTATTGGTTTTCTTCATTCTTCAACTTTTTAATATTAATAATTCCTTGGGTTCATAATCCCTTGAGGGTTTAGTGTTAATCCTTTGGGTTTATTATTCTTTTTGGTTTATTATATCAATCCCTTGGGTTCATTATTCCCTTGGGTTTATATTATCAGTCTCTTTTGTTTAATAATATTGCCTTAGGTTCATAATCCCTTGGGGTTTTAGTATTAATCCCTTGGGTTTATAATATCAATCGCTTGGGTTTATTATTCTCAAGTCAAACATGGTTTATTATAATGTCGACCATGGTCCAACATGGAATTGTGATAGGAATTGCCTCAATATGTAAATCAATGATGGTGGATCATGTTTATTTTAATGTTTATAATATTTTTCTTAGGGTTTATATACGTTGGGTTTATAATATTAGTCCCTTGGATTTAATATTATTCCCTTGGGTTCATAATCCCTTGGGGTCTTAGTATTAATCCCTTTGTTTTATTATTCCTTTGGATTTCTCATATTAATCCCTTGGGTTTATTATTCCCTTAGGTTTATAATATCGATCATGGTAAACCATTGTCAATCATAGCCAACCATGCTTGAATGTCACATTGTGACAAGGATTGTCTCACCATGAAAATAAATAATAATCCTTTGGTTTTATTATATCAATCCTTTAGGTTTATTATTCCCGTGGATTTATATTATCAGTCCCTTTTGTTTAATAGTATTCCCTTGGGGTTTTAGTATTAAACCCTTGGGTTTATAATATCAATCGCTTGGGTTTATTATTCCTCAGTCAAACATGGTTTATTATGATGTCGACCATGGTCCAGCATGGAATTGTGATAAGGATTGTCTCAATATGAAAATCAATGATGGTACATCATATTTATTTCAATGTTTATAATATTTGTCTTAGGGTTTATATACGTTGGGTTTATAATATTAGTCCCTTGGGTTTAATATTATTCCCTTGGGTTCATAAACCCTTGAGGTTTTAGTATTAATCCCTTGGGTTTACTATTCCCTTAGGTTTATAATATCAATCATGGTCAACCATTGTCAATCATAGCCAACCATGGTCAACCATGTTTGAATGTTGCATTGTGACAAGGATTGTCTCACGATCAAAATAAACCATGTTTATTTTTGTGTTTGTAGTATTTATATTTGGGTTTATCAATATTGGATTTATAATATTACTACCTTAGGCTTAATATTATTCCCTTAGGTTCATAATCCCTTGGGGTTTTAGTATTAATCCCTTGGGCTTAATATTAGTCCCTTGGGTTCATAATCCCTAGGGGTTTTAGTATTAATCCCTTGGGATTTTAGTATTAATGTAAATAAGTTGGATTTACTATTCCCTTAGGTTTATAATATGAAAATCAATGATGGTTGATAATGTTTGTTTTAATTTTTATAATATTTGTCTTGGGGTTTATATACGTTGGGTTTATAATATTAGTCCATTAGATTTAATATTATTCCCTTGGGTTCATAATCCCTTGGGGTCTTAGTATTAATACCTTCATTTTATTATTCCTTTGGGTTTCTCATATTAATCCCTTGGGTTTATTATTCCCTTAGGTTTATAATATCGATCATGGTAAACCATTGTCAATCATAGCCAACCATGGTCAACCATGTTTGAATGTCACATTGTGACAAAGATTGTCTCACGATGAAAATAAATAATAATCCCTTGGGTTTATTATTCCTTTGGATTTATTATATCAATCCATTGGGTTTTTTATTCCCTTGGTTTTATATTATTAGTCCCTTTTGGTTAATAGTATTCCCTTTGGTGCATAATCCCTTGGGTTTATAACATCAATCAAATGGGTTTATTATTCCTAAGTCAAACACGGTTTATTATGATGTCGACCATGGGCCAACATGGAATTGTGATAAGGATTGTCTCAATATGAAAATCAATGATGGTACATCATGTTTATTTCAATCATTATAATATTTGTCTTAGGGTTTATATACGTTGGGTTTATAATATTAGTCACTTGGGTTTAGTATTATTCCCTTGGGTTTAATATTATTCCCTTGGGTTCATAACCCCTTGGGGTTTTAGTACTAATCCCTTCATTTTATTATTCCTTTTGGCTTCTCATATTAATCCCTTGGGTTTATTATTCCCTTAGGTTTATAATATCGATCATGGTAAACCATTGTCAATCATAGCCAACCATGGTAAACCATGCTTGAATGTCACATTGTCACAAGGATTTTCTAACCATGAAAATAAATACCTTGGGTTTATTATTCATTAGGGTTTTAATATCAATCCCTTGGGTTTATTATTCCATCAAGGTTTATAATATCAAACATGGTCAACCGTGGTTGAATGTCACATTGTGACAAGGATTGTCTCACCATGAAAATAGATCATGTTTATTTTAGACATTGTAATATTTATATTTGGTTTTACGAATGTTGGGTTTGTAATATTAGTCCATTGGGTTTAATATTATTCCATTGGGTTCATAATCCCTAGTGTCTTAGTATTAATCCCTTGGGTTTATTATTCATTGGGGTTTATAATATCAATCCCTTGGGTTTATTATTCCCTTTGGTTTATAATATCATCATTATAAACCATTTTCAATCGTAGCCAAACATGGTCAACCATGATTGAATGTCGCATTCTGACAAGAATTGTCTCACCATAAAAATAAACCATGTTTATTTTAATGTTTGTAATATTTATATTTACGAATATTGTGCTCATAATATTAGTCCCTTGGGCTTAATATTGTTCCCTTGGGTTCATATTTTCTTTGGGTTTTAGTATTACTCTCTTCGGTTTATTATTCATTTGGGTTTACAATATCAAAATTTGGGTTTTTTTATTCCCTTAGGTTTATAATATAGATCATAGCCAAACAAGGTGAACCATGTTTGAATGTCACATTGTGACAAAGATTGTCTCACCATCAAAATAAAGTATGTTTATTTTAGTGTTTGTAGTATTGATATTTGCCTTTACTCGATGTGAAGTTTATAATATTAGTCCCATGGGTTTAATATTATTCCCTTGGCTTCATAATCCCTTGGGTTTTAGTATTTATCCCTTGGGTTTATTATTCATTTGGGTTTATAATATCAATCCCTTGAGTTTATTATTCCATTTGGTTGATAATATAAATCATGGTAAATCATTGTCAGTCATAGCGAAACATCGTCAACCATGGTTGAATGTCGCATTGTGACAAGAATTGTCTCACTGTCAAATAAACCATGTTTATTTTAGTATTTGTAGTATTTATATTTGGGTTTACCAATGTTAGTTTTATAATATTAGTCCCTTGATTGAATGTCACATTTTGACAAAGATTGACTCACCATGAAAATAAACCATGTTTCCATTGCTAGTAGATTGATGGGTCACACGCCCGGCACACATGTTTTTTTTGCTGGCCTTGTGTGTTAGTATTTTAGTGTTTGTAGTGTTTATATTTGGGTTTAACAATGTTGGGTTTGTAATATTAGTCTCACGGGTTTAATATTATTCCCTTGGGTTCATAATCCCTTGGGGTTTTTGCATTAATACCTTAGTTTTATTATTCCTTGGGGTTTATAATATCAATGCCTTAGGTTTATTATTCCCTTCGGTTTATAATATCGATCATGGTCAACCATTGTCAATCATAGGCAACCATGGCCAACCATGGTTGAATGTTACATTGTGACAAGGATTCTCTCACCATGAAAATAAACCATGTTTATTTTTGTTTTTCTAATATTTATATTAGGGTTTACCAATGTTGGATTTATAATATTAGTCCCTTGGGTTTAACATTATTTTCTTTGGTTCATAGTCCCTTGGGGTTTTAGTATTAATCCTTTGGGTTTATTATTAACTTGGGTTTATAGTATCAATCATGGTCATCTTTATGTTTCTCTTGTGTTTTTAATATTAATTCCTTGCGCTTCTTGATCCCTTAAGTTTTTAATATTTATTCATTGGGCTCACTAATTCCTTAGGTTTATAATATTAAAGAGTTGGGTTTATTAGTTCATTGGCTTTATAATATTAGTCCTTTTTGTTTAGTATTATTCCCGTTGGTTCATAATCCCTTGAGATTTTAGTATTAAACCCTTAGGTATTAATAAACAAAAGACACAAATATTATAAACCCAATCTATACAAACCCTAAGATAACTATTAAAAATACTAAATCCTAATAATAATAATAATAGTAGTTTATATTATTATAATAATATTAATATAATAATCATAAATATATAAATATATAAGAATATAGTTGCTATTATTTGTATAGTTATTAATTACCATAAATAATTGGTCTTTATTGTTATTGTTATAATAATATATTATAATAATAATGATTTTATGATTATAATAATAATAGTTATATTTGTATATTATTATAATAATATAATATTATTATAATATTATAATGAGATATTATTATTATTATTATTATTATTTATTATTATAATAATAATAAAATATAATTGTTATGATTTTTTTTATAATTTTATATTATTTTAATAATATAATGATAATCTAATATTATTATGATCTATTCTTATTATTAATTAATATATATTAGGAGTCTATATTGAGGAGAATTTGTTTGGGTCAAAGCTAGTCAAGCTTTGTAGTGCTCAGGATCTCATTATTTGCAATGGTCTAACAAAGTGCCCAATTCTAGCGAGATGACCTCCATCCATGGACTTGGTAGCAACGTGGTAGACTATGTTATTTCCGAGCTCTTGTTATATAAAAAAATAATAAAGTTTGACATTTTAAACAGCCACGAGTCTGACTCTGATCATAGGCCTTTACTTATAACTCTCAATTTTGTCATGCATAGAGATCCCATAGAAAATAATCCTTATTGCCAAAAGAACTTAATATTTGATAGAAATAAAAATGATCTCTTTCTAAATGAATTAAAAACTAAATTGCTTCATTTATCTAGTATAGACAACATAGAAGACCTCTATCATAATTTTACTACAACCCTCTCATATTCTATTAACAAGTTCTCAATTGAAGTTTCAAATAGTAAAAGAAATAGAAAAACCAACCCATGGTATGACAAAGATTGTAAAAGTGCAAGGAGAGCAATTAAGGAAGCTGTTTATGAATCTCTTAAAATGGGCAAGATAAAAATATACAAAGCCTTAACTAAAAGGAAAAAGAGGCAGTACATTCGTCAAAGACAAGAGAATCTCTTACACCTCTTTAAGGTAGGTCCTAAGAAATTTTGGAGGCAGATTCTGACTAGGAAAACTAAAGATAATAATAAAATTGCTCTACATGATTGGAATTCCTATCTTAAAAAGCTTTACGAATCTCCAAATGTTATGGATAACTTGAAACCCTGCTCACAACGAAAAAAGTTTTCTCTTTAGAAGACATTGAGTTTGGGGTTAATCACCTACCTAATGGGAAAGCTAAGGACATTGAAGGTTACCAGGCAGAAATATTAAATATTGGAGGTCTTGTTCTCATCCCCCACGTCCACAAGCTTTTCAATCAAGCAGTCAAGCAAGGGTTCCCTAAGCCATGGACTGAGAGCCTCATTATCCCCATTTTTAAAAGTGTGGATACAAATAACCCCTCTAATTATTGAACAATTATGATCAGCCCTCTCTTAGCCAAGTTATATGGTAGTATTTTGGAAAAGAAGTTGAGCATATGGCTTGAAAGTGAAGGTAAGCGAGCTAAATGCCAAGCAGGTTTAAAAAGGAATCACTCAACAACAGACCACCTCGTTACGCTTAGGATCATTGTGGAGGAATGTCGTAATGATAAATCCAATCACTTTTGTTGCTTTGTGGACTTTAGAAAGGGTTTTGATATGGTTCCTAGAAACAACCTTTGAAATAGATTAGAAGAGCTAAAGGTTCCTTTCGAGTTGAGAGCTACCGCTATAAGGTTATACAAGAATGTAATTTCCAAGCTAAAGAGCAATGAGGGGTGGTCGAAAGATATTAAGTGTAATATCGGAGTTAAACAAGGTTGCCCCCTCTCCCCTAACCTATTTCGCATTTACATCAACAAGCTCGAAGGTTATTTAGAGGAAGCAGGTTGTGCTAGCATGATCTTAGCTGGGATGGTCGTCATCCTTCTTCTCTTTGCTGACAATATTGTTCTTCTCATAAGGTGCCCATCTGACCTTGATAAGCAACTTAGGCTTCTTAAGGATTTCTGCTCTACCATGGGTATGACTGTCAACATTGGAAAAACAAAAGTTATGATTATCAAATCCAAGAAGGACACTTACGCTAATTTTAAGTATGACAATAATAACTTGGAGGAAGTGTATTCTTACAAGTACCTAGGAATTGATATTCATCACAAGCTCAATTGGAACCATAGCATCGAGAAAAGGATTAACGGGGGGTGGAAAGCTTATTTTGGTCTTGAAAATAATTGTAAAATGGCAAATCTCGTAATGTGGGATAAAAAGAAGTTCCTCATTGAAAAATTAGTCACTTCTGTTATCCTATATGGATGTGAGATTTGGGGTTGCAGCATCTCTAGAGAATCCTGGAGAAAGATTGAGCAAATCCAGAAGTGTTTTATAACGTATAACCTGAAAATTAAAAGCAATACACCATATCCTGTTCTCCTTATAGAAGTAGGTCTTGCCCCTATCGAGAGCCTGGCTATGATTAGGCCTTTGTTGTACAAGCACAATCTCAATAACATTAGAGATCATAGACTTCCTAAGCTAGCTTTAAATTCCAGCCAAAACCGCCTAAGTCTCAAACATGGATGGTATATAGACACGAGGGTCTGGTTAAACTATTGGGAGATCAACGAGAATGATGCATTACAAAACATTAATAACATTAAAAATATTGTTACTTCTAAGTTCAAAGAAAAAATGTGGTGTGAGAAAGATTTAGCGGCTAAAAGAAAATTAAGTTATTATAAGAAGGTCATCAACCTACCATAGAAGATCAAAAGTATCTCTCTATTTTAACTAGCTCAAAGAATAAAATTAATATAGCAAAGATTAGAACGAACTCTTACGAGCTCCATAGTCAAACAGGTCGTTGGGCAGTTCCTAAAATAGCATGGATGGAAAGGATCTGCCATCTTTGTGAGAATAGGAACATCGAGGATGAAAACCACTTCCTCTTAGAGTGCCCCACATACAACAACATTAGATCTCAGTTTCATATTCTTTGTCGCAATATTGACCTTCGTAGTCTTTTACGATGTCAAAATTATAATGACCTCGGGATGCTTCTCTCCAAGCTTTTTGAGCATAGGAATAAAATCTTAAATCAAACTAAATAATTTGTTTCTTTAGGTACAATAGACCAAAATTTGGTCTCAATGGATGTTAACCATCATCATTAATATAATATTATATAATAATATATATATATATAAACAATATGGTTGTTAATATTTATATAGTTATTAATAATCCTAAATACCAATAATAATTAACCCAATGTATACAAACGCTAAAATAAATATTAAAAATACTAAAGCCTAAGAATAATAATATTATTATTATTAGTTTATATTATTATAATAATATTAATATAATAATCATAAATATATAAATATATAAGAATATAGTTGCTATTATTTGTATAGTTATTAATTATTATAAATAATTGGTCTTTATTGTTATTATTATAATAATATTGATTATTTTATTATTATAATAATAATTATATTTGTAAAAGAAGATCTAATTTGGAATACGCTGAAATGAAGGTTCCAGCAGAATGCAAGAACGCTGGACGGGCTACCCACACTGTTCAACCAGTAATCGATATCAGTTGCAATGTGGAGCACACTGTTCAACCAGTAATCAATATCAGTTACAATGTGGAGCACGTTGTTCAAGAAGGAACAAATCTGGACAGTGCTGATACTAAAAGAAGATCTGATTTGGAATACGCTGAAATGAAGGTTCCAGCAGAATGCAAGAACGCTGGACGGGCTACCCACACTGTTCAACCAGTAATCGATATCAGTTGCAATGTGGAGCATGCTGTTCAACCAGGCAATGTGGAGCACGCTGTTCAACCAGTAATCGATATCAGTTACAATGTGGAGCACGCTGTTCAAGAAGGAACAAATCTGGACAACGCTGATACTAAAAGTAGATCTGATTTGGAATATGCTGAAATGAAGGTTCCAGCAGAATGCAAGAACGCTGGATGGGCTACCCACATTGTTCAACCAGTAATCGATATCAGTTGCAATGTGGAGCACGCTGTTCAACCAGGCAATGTGGAGCACTTTGTTCAACCAGTAATCGGTATCAGTTACAATGTGGAGCACGCTGTTCAAGAAGGAACAAATCTGGACAACCCTGATACTAAAAGAAGATCCGATTTGGAATATGCTGAAATGAAGGTTCCAGCAGAATGCAAGAGTGCTAGATGGTCTACCCACGCTGTTCAACCAATAATCAATATCAGTTGCAATGTGGAGCACGCTGTTCAACCAGTAATCGATATCAGTTATAATGTGGAGCATGCTGTTCAAGAAGGAACAAATCTGGACAGCGCTGATACTAAAAGAAGATCTGATTTGGAATATGCTGAAATGAAGGTTCCAGCAGAATGCAAGAACACTGGACAAGCTACCCACGCTGTTCAACCAGTAATCGATATCAGTTCCAATGTGGAGGACGTTGTTCAACCAGGCAATGTGGAGCACGCTGTTCAACCAGTAATCGATATCAGTTACAATGTGGAGCACGTTGTTCAAGAAGGAACAAATCTGGACAACACTAATACTAAAAGAAGATTTAATTTGGAATACGCTGAAATGAAGGTTCCAGCAGAATGCAAGAACGCTGGACAGGCTACCCACGCTGTTCAACCAGTAATCGATATCAGTTGCAATGTGGAGCACGCTGTCCAACTAGGCAATGTGGAGCACACTGTTCACCCAGTAATCGATATCAGTTACAATGTGGAGCACGTTGTTCAAGAAGGAACAAATCTGGACAGCGCTGATACTAAAAGAAGATCTGATTTGGAATACGCTGAAATGAAGGTTCCAGCAGAATGCAAGAACGCTGGACGGGCTACCCACGCTGTTCAACCAGTAATCGATATCAGTTGCAATGTGGAGCACGCTGTTCAACCAGGCAATGTGGAGCACGCTGTTCAACTAGTAATCAATATCAGTTACAATGAGGAGCACGCTGTTCAAGAAGGAACAAATCTGGACAGCGCTGATACTAAAAGAAGATCTGATTTGGAATACGCTGAAATGAAGGTTCCAGCAGAATGCAAGAACGCTGGACGGGCTACCCACGTTGTTCAACCAGTAATCGATATCAATTGCAATGTGGAGCACGATGTTCAACCAGGCAATGTGGAGAACGCTGTTCAACCAGTAATCAATATCAGTTACAATGTGGAGCACGTTGTTCAAGAAGGAACAAATCTGGACAGCGCTGATACTAAAAGAAGATCTGATTTGGAATACGCTGAAATGAAGGTTCCAGCAGAATGCAAGAACGCTGGACGGGCTACCCACGTTGTTCAACCAGTAATCGATATCAGTTGCAATGTGGAGCACGCTGTTCAACCAGGCAATGTGGAGCACGCTGTTCAACCAGTAATCGATATCAGTTACAATGTGGAGCACGTTGTTCAAGAAGGAACAAATCTGGACAGCGCTGATACTAAAAGAAGATCTGATTTGGAATACGCTGAAATGAAGGTTCCAGCAGAATGCAAGAACGCTGGACGGGCTACCCACGATGTTCAACCAGTAATCAATATCAGTTGCAATGTGGAGCACGTTGTTCAACCAGGCAATGTGGAGCACGTTGTTCAACCAGTAATCGATATCAGTTACAATGTGGAGCACGTTGTTCAACCAGTATGCAATGTGGATCACACTGTTCAACCAGTAATCGTGAATGACAATGTGGAGCACGCAGGCAACATGGTCTCCTACGTTGTGGAGCACACATGCAACAATTCCAGCAGTAATGATGACAATGTGGAGCACGCAGGCAGCATGGTCTCCTACGTTGTGGAGCACACAAGCAACAATTCCAGCAGTAATGATGATACCGACTGCGCTGTGGAGCACACAGACAGCAATGTGGAACACGCAGGCAGTATGGTCTCTTACGCTGTCCCTTATGGTGATTCCAGCAGCAATAAGAAGGATCGCATTGAAGGTCCATCAGATTTCGTTAGTAAGGATGTGGAAATTAGTAAGGATGTTGAAATTAAGGATACCAAGAACATTAATGGTGATGCTATAAGAATCATGGACGATTATAATATATTTAAGGATGTTGAAATTAAGTATACCAAGAACATTAACGGTGATGCTAATAGAATCATGGATGATTATAATATATATAAGAATGGGAGCAACTTTGAAGGTAAAGATCTTGATGCTGAAACTAATTCGAGCTATAGAATTATTAAGAATGATAATGCTACCAGTGATAATTCTGACAATGATAGGTTTGTTATGGGGAACCCCATTGTTCCCAATAAGCATGATAAGAGAGTCGTGAATCTCTCATCCATGATTCTCAACTCTGAAGAAATCAAAATCCTGAGCAAGGGATTGGAATTTGCGGTCTCACCGAAGAACATTCCCTTTGAAAGCATCATTTGCAACATTGAGAATGGGACTCAAGGTCTTTCCTCAAACGACAGGGAGATATTAAGACAAGAATGTTTCCTAGCTATGTTGAAGTCTAAACGCCCAAAGAGTAACTTGAATAAAGAGGGGCGAGAGGCTCTTAGATCTCTCCGAAATAATGATAAGATAGTTGTTCTTAAAGCTGATAAAGGAGGCGCCACCGTTTTGTTAAATAAAGAAGATTACATTCACAAAATGAATGAGCATTTGAGTTGTGGAAGTTATAGAAGAGTCAACTCCAACCCTATTCCCAAGGTGATAAAGCAGGTCAAGAAAGCCATCATGGAAACCAACCTGGAAGATAAAATAAAAAAGAAGCTGATTCCCTCCTGTGAGGTTATTCATAGAATCTATGGATTACCAAAAATCCATAAGGAAGGGGTCCCCCTTAGACCAATTGTTAACACCATTGGTTCCCCTACCTATGAATTAGCTAAGTATGTAGCTAAGATCCTAAAACCTCTGGTTGGTAACACAGACTCTTTTATAAAAGACTCAAGTGATTTTGTAAAGCTTATTAAGAATAAAAGGGTGCATAAAGATGATATTCTAGTAAGCTTTGATGTCGTATCTTTGTTTACAAAGATTCCTCTTGATGAAGCTGTTCATGTTATAAAGATGGCCACCGATCCTGAAACAACGAAGCTTGCAGAAATCTGTTTGCGGTCCACTTTTTTCAGTTTTCAAGATCACTATTATGAACAAATTTCTGAAGTCGCCATGGGTTCCCCGCTCTCACCTATTGTCGCCAACCTATACATGGAGTACTTTGAAAGAAAAGCTCTTGGCTCATTCCACTTGAAGCTAGCATGGTGGAAAAGATTTGTCGATGACACCAACCTGAATTGGACTCATGGTAAGGCAGAGCTTGAGAAGTTCTTCAATCATCTTAACTCTATATCTTCCGAAATCAAATTTACGATGGAGCTTGAGGAGAATGGTAAGATCCCCTTTCTAGACGTTCTGATCAGTAGAAAAGAGGATGGTACTTTGGGACACCAGGTCTACAGGAAGAAAACTCATACTGATAGCTATCTTCATGCTGACTCTTACCATCATCCCTCCCAAAAATCTGGCGTCTTAAACACCCTGGCTGTGAGGGCTTTCAGGATTTCTGACCCTGATCACATAAAGGATGAGATTGAACACTTAACCTCTGTCTTCAAAAACATTGGATACAAGGAGTGGAGTATCAAGAAAGCTATAAGAAGGGCTCAGGATAGGGCCCTCTCTGAGCGTCCCCCTGGAGACAAGAAAGAATATCAAGGGAAAGTTTACCTTCCATTCATCCAAGGGATTACAGATAAGATTGCAAAATTTTTAAGGAAGAATAACATAGACACTCAATTTACAACATGTGGAACGATAAGGCAAATGATGAGGTCGGTTAAGGATAACATTGATCGACAACAACTCAAGGGAGTGTACAAGATCGATTGATCATGTGGCAAGAGTTATATTGGGGAAACAGGTCGGTCTCTGAAAATAAGACTTAAAGAGCATGCCGCTGACATAAAGAATGAAAGATCCTGCACATCAGCCCTTGCAGAGCACTCGTCCAAGACCAAACATCATGTGTGTTTGGAAGACGCCAAGGTAATTGCAAGAGAGGACAACTATCATAAAAGAAAAATCAGAGAGGCCATTGAAATTATGAAATTTCCTCAGAACCTCAACAACGACAATGGGAGTGAAATCAGTGGAAATTGGCTTCCTTTGATCAAATAAATAAACCCCCCCGGATCCTTGGAAGCATAGGATCGGAAATATGGGGTCTTTCATTTCAAAAGTTTAATTGATTAATTAAAACAATTAAAACAAATTAATTTAATTAATTTAATTTAATTTAATTAATTATATTAATTAAATTAAATTAAATTAATGATTTAATTCTTAAAGAACATAAAATAAAATATGAAATTAATCATAACCTCTCAAATAATAAATCAAATGATTAATAATAATCCAAAAAATATCTTTGATTATGAAAAAATATAACTAAAAATAACTTTGATTATAAAAATTTAATTAATAAAATAAGATCTAATTAAGATCTCTCTAATAAATATTAATCAAATAAAAAATTTTAGAATTATATAAAATTAAAACATTAGGATGTAGTATGAATTAATTGATTTTAATTAAATTCAATGAGGATTATTTAAATCAAAATTAATTAAACAAAAAATATTAATTTAATTTAATCTATTAATTATAGAAAAAGAGAGAAATTAAAATAAAAAATTTTAATCATATAAAAATTTAAATGAAATAATTTTTTTTAAATGAAATAAAAATTTTAATCAAATAAAAATTTAAATGAAATAATTTTTTTTTAAATGAAATAAATTTTTTTAAATGAAATAAAAATTAGAGCTTTAGTATTATAAATTAATTTCTTTATCAATTTTAATTGGATTTTAATTAAATTTAATGGGGACTAATTAATTAATTAAAAACAAATTTATTTTATTAATTAATCAATTTATTAATCAAATAAAAATAAAAATTAGAAATTAATTAATTAATTAATTTGATAAGTTAATTAATTAATTAGTTATTTAATTAATTAATCAATCAATCAATTAATTAATTGATTAATCAATAATTGATTAATTGAAGGAATGCTAAAAATAATTAATAATTTAATGTAAATTAATTAATTAAATAAAAAGAATTAATCAATTAAAACTAAAATAATTAATAATTGAAGTTCAAAATTAATAAAATAAGATAAATTAAACTTATTTGTTCATGATTAAAATAATTAAACCTGAACTAATAATGAATAATTAAATAATTAATTAAAGTTTTTATAAAACTTTTATAGATAGAATTTTATAAAAATTTATAAAATTATTATAAAGGAAAATAATAAATAAAAATAAAATAATAATTAATAAAAATTAGAAATCATGTGTCGGCTTTTATAAAATTAGGGTTCTTGGTTTATTTATATCCAGGTCGCAAGGCTCTCTTCTCTCAATAATCTTTCATTCATATTCTATCTGATTTGTCCTGATGATGGACCGCCTTTGGGGTTTGAAACATTGGCAGAATGAACTAGAAACTGTGGATAATCCGGATCATGATACAAATTTAATACTATTATAATCAGATATTATTATTATTATTATATTTTATAATAATAATAATAATACAATATAATTGTTATGATTTTTTTATAATTTTATATTATTTTATTATTTTAATAAAATAATGATAATCTAATATTATTATGAGTTATTCTTATTATTAATTAATATATAGGAGTTTATATTATTAATATAATATTTATATAGTAATATATAAATAATCTGGTTGTTAATATTTATATAGTCATTAATAATCCTATATAGTTATTTATATAGTTATTAATAATCTTAAATACCAATAATAATTAACCTAATGTATACAAACCCTAAGATAAATGTTAAAAATACTATAACCTAAGAATAATAATAATAATAATATTATAATGAGTTTATATTGTTATAATAATATTAATATAATAATCATAAATATATAAATATATAGTTGCTAATATTTGTATAGTTATTAAATATCGTAAATAATTGGTCTTTATTGTTTTTTTTTTCCCTTGGAAAAAGTCGTAATTTCTATTAACTTAAGAAATTACATTTTGTAGATGCCAAGGCATATGCATATGGAGGCATTACTTGCCTTATCAGAAGACGTATAAGTCTGTTTACAAAAACTTGAACTGCTGAGTGGTGAATCTCCTCGCAGGGAGTCTGGAATCAGAGTTGTATCAAAACTGCCCTCAACAGCTAGAGGGAAAAAGATGCAAAATATATATATATATATATATATCTTCTCTATATATAGAGAGTACTATGTATGTCTATACAAGAACTGTTTCTACAGCCGAATGATAGATATAAGAAATTAAAACATGTTTTTACAATGAGCACTACAAAAAACATGGGCTTAAAGCCCAATTTGTCCCTGTTCTATAAACGGTCTGTGGTAATATTGATGGTGAGTACCATCAATCTCCTCCTGTATCAACCAGACATTGTCCTGAAGATGCGTTGCCTCTTTTGAAAGTTGGTCAACCTCCGTGTTTTGTTCCCTGTAGATATGTCGACAGACAAAAGAGTCAAATATGTTTATGAATCTGTGAGCTTCCTCCAGGATATGTCTGAGAGAATATGCATTGCAATGAGATGCATTATTGAGCCAATTACATAGGATTTTTGAATCACCAAATAACTGCAGATATGTACAATGATGAGATAATGCAAAGTATATGAGGTGTTTTGCAGAGCAGAGTTTGGCAAAATTGTTCGTGCCCATCCCTAGGTTTATTTGGATTTTGAAACAGTGTTTATCATTCAGGTGTAGGATAAGTCCCCCTCCACAGCCTGCTTCCTGGGCTGAACCATCAAAATATGCCCAAGGTTTAGATTTATCAATGATCTCCAGGGTGATGATGCGATGTGGGGTTACGGGGTCCTCTTCTGGAAGGTGATCATAATCTGAGATTATGTGCTAAGTGATAGATGGCCAGTGTGGTTCCCTGAGATTGAAGATGGACTGATTCCTAGCTATCCAGATGGCCCAGTTGACAAGAAGAGGCATGTTCCTGGCTTTGCCTTTGTGGGCAAGGCACCATGAGTTCTAAGCATCTTGGATATTGTTGCCTTGCCAGGGGAGTAAGGAAGGGTAGTGAGCAGATATACCGTTCCATAACTCTTTAGATAAAGTGCAATTCAAGAAGATATGTTCGGTGTTCTCATCAGCCATACGACACAGATGGCAACGGAAGGGGCCATGAAAGGATCTCTTCATCAGATTGGCACCCGTAGGGATCTTGTCTAAGAGTATGTTCCACATTAACAGGCGGGTGCGAGGGGCGGCCTTGAGTTTCCAGAAGGATTTCCAATTTGGGTCAATAGATTGAGGTTTATGGGGATCCATGAGGCTGATGTATCCCTCTTTTGGGGAGTAAAGACCTGTCTTGGCAAGGGCCCAGATGATTTCGTCGGGTTCCTCCGTTAAACGAATATGGGCCTGTGTGAGGGCTTCAATATATAGCTGCCAGTCTTGTCTCCAATGCTCAGGTATGTCCAAATCATAAGCTGATTTCCAAGCTTGTTGAAGGACAGTGGAGTTGTTTTGGTCGCCAATGTGCTTGATGTGTATGATGCCTCTATCATTTAGGTAGCTGATTAAGTCGGTAGGTAATCTGTGAGCGTTCCCGCATCCTACCCAAGGGTCTGTTCCAATGCGGACCGCGTTGCCTTCCTTTATTCTCCAAGTAATTCCAAGTCGCCGCAGGGGGAGCGCGTTCATCATTGCCTTCCATATGTTGCGGATATTGCTAGCTGGGGGCCGAGACTGTCTGAGCCAATCCATCAAATTTGTAGGCCATATATATTTCGCTAGTGCTACCCGAGTCCAGAGACTGTTTGAGCTGATGAGCTGCCAACCCAGCTTAGCTGCCAAGGCTTTCGAGAATAGCTCAAGCATTTTTATGCCCCATCCTCCCCATCGTTTAGGTATAGCGATGCGATCCCATTTGACCCAAGCAAAATTTTTCCCCGGTTGATTTCCCTTCCATAAGAATCTGCACCAAATGTTTTGTATTCTGTTTAATATGCCTTTTGGTATCCATGCAAGTGTCATCCAGAAAACTGGACTGGCCTCAATAACTGCCTTGATGAGGGTTAATCTACTAGCCCTGGAAAGATATTTGTGGTACCAGATTTGTAATCGTCTCTCCACTTTTGCGATAAGCCACGTCCAGTCTGCTATCCTATTCCCGAGAGGCTTTAATCGGAAGCCCATATATTTAAGCCCGTCATCCAAGTGAAGTACAGAGAAAGGAAAATGCTGGGTAGTATATATAGACTCATGCTGAGAACAACCGATAATGGTGATGGTGGATTTACCTTCGTTAATCATCATCCCCGTAGCCTGTTGGAAGAGCTTGAAGATATTGTGCATAATTGAAGAATCTCCGATGCTTCCGTTTAAGAAGATCAGAACATCATCAACAAACAGAAGATGAGTCAGAAAGAAATTATCCGAAATCTTGATGTCAGTGAGCTGTTGTCTGTCCTTCGCAGCAGAGATGGATCTGCTCAGACCTTCCATAATAAGGAGGAAGAGTAGTGGGGAGAGGGGGCAACCCTGTCTGAGCCCCCTTTCTGATAGGAAGAAAGGGGTAGCTTCACCATTAAGGAGGACACTATAGGATACATCCTTGATACAACTCATAACCCATTTAATGTAGGCATAAGGGAAGCCAAGGTGAGTAAGTATTAACCTGATATAGAGCCAATTTGCTCTGTCAAATGCCTTAGAAAGGTCCACCTTGAGAATCATGCCCTTCTGTTTCTTAGTCTTCAGAGTATGGAGGAGTTCTTGTGCAGTGGCAATCGCTTCATGTATCTGACGATGCTGGAGAAAAGCAAATTGTTCGGGGGATATATGACAAGACAGTATAGGCTTTAGGCGATTTTCTATGATTTTGGTGATAATCTTGTACAGAACATTACAGAGAGAGATGGGTCTAAAGTCATTAAAGGAGGTAGGTGAATCAGATTTCGGAATAAGGGCAATGAAAGTGGATTTGATGGCTGCATGTATGCTACCATTCCTCCTACTGTCCTCCACGATTATGAGAAGATCATCCCCCAAGATGTCAAAAAATGCAATAAAGAATTCGATGGTCCACCCATCCGGTTTAGGGCTGTTGTCTTTTTTGAACCATTTAATGGTGGCCTCTAGTTCCTCCTTCGAAACAGCCATCATCACGTTCTCCGAATCCTCTTGTTCTACATATCTGGGGAAGTATTCAGCGACCCGCATTATCTCTAGTATGTTAGCCACACGGGGAGCCTTGTAGATGGTTTTGAAGTGTTCGTTAGTAAGTCTACCCAGACCCTGCTGATCAGTAATCTTCTACCCCTGAACATTTTGTAGTTCCTAGATGGTGTTAATGGCTTTTCTGCCATTTGCAAATTTGTGGAAGAACTTAGTGTTATTGTCTCCATCGGTCAGCCATATGGCTCTACTTCTAAGGCGCCAGCTCTCCTCTCTTTCCTTTAGAATTTGTGTGCGCTTAGATATAAGAGTAGAGTATAGATCCTTGTTTTCCGGTGCTGTGAAGGTGCCATCTGACGAATCCTCAAATGTTGCAATGGCTCGTTCGGCCTCCTTCAGAATCTTTTCATCGTTAATCTGCTTCAGGTTTGCCCAGTTTCTGGAGAGCCTTTTGAGTTCAGATAATTTCCTTAAAAAACCAGTAGTATGCTCCTCCTCTTTCGTGATAGGATTTGATCTCCAATACTCCGATACAAGCTGATGATAGCTGGGATCCTTGAGCCAAGAAGCATTGAATTTAAAAGGGCTTTTGATCTTCGGGATATCCTCAAAGAGTTCCAGGAAGATAGGCCTGTGATCAGATAACCCCCCAGATCCAACCCACTGTCTAATACGAGGGTGGAGAGTAAGGAATGCCTCTTTGATGAGGAATCTGTCGAGTCTTCTAGCTAGACTATGATCACCACTTCTATTGTTGGACCAGGTATAATGTAACCTGACAGGAGGGATGTCAACCCAATGATGAGCTTCAAGTAAGGTGGAGATCGAGTCGGACAGGTAATCCGCTTGGGCCGAGTGTCCCCAGGATTCACAGTGACCCAAGGAGAAGTTCAAATCCCCTCCCAGGATGATGTTGTCTGCCCGGAAAAGTTCAGATGCGAACAGGGTTCTCCAAAATGGTTCCCTGTCCACACAAGGTCCGTAAACATTGATGATACGAATCTCAGCATTAAGGGAGCGGTCCAATAAGTCCATACCGATGTAGCCTCTGCCTCCCCAGGTGTTTCGAAGAACCAAGGATTTATTACAGAAACCGATAGCAATGGCCCCCGATCTCCCATATGCATCCAAAGCATGAAATGTCCAGTTCAGAAGCCAAGAGTGAAGAATAGGTATGAGAGTGTCAGCCGAGCAGAGGGTTTCCTGAAGAAAGATCACTTCCAAGGCAGTCGAGGTGAGCAGTCTTCGTAGGGCTAGTTTTTTTTGGGGGATAGCAACCCCTCAGCAGTTGAAGGATAGAATTTTCATGGAGGGATAGGCAAAGGGCCATCCCTAGCTCTAAGGGCCCTGTCAATCGTTTGTTGTCGCCCAAGGGCAACTTCTTCCCCCGCTGCATGTCTGGCCTTAGTGAGTCGGGAGGGGCGGCCTCTAGCCGATTTAAAGGAGGTCGGGGGGTAAATAGGTTCAATGCCTATCGCGTCGGCATCCTTTCCCTTTGTTCTGGACCGCAGAGGGTATCGAGGGGAAGAGGGGGGGGGGATGGAGGAGGGATCGGGGGGGGTAAGGTGGGATGGGGGGGGGGGGGGGAAGGAAGGGGAGGGGGAGGATATCAGGGAGGGGGGACAGAGGGAGGGAGAGTGTGAGGGAAAGGGAAGTGTGCAGAGGAGGGAGGAGGGGGGGGTGTAGCCCAGAGGGAGGGGGGGTATCTGAAGGGAGCCAGAGGGGATGAGGGGGGAGGAGATACCCATGCAAGAGAGCGATGCAAAAATATGAGATATGCCAGATACAGAGGATGAAATAGGGAAAAACGTACCCGCAGTCGAGGCGACATCTCTAGAAGTGTCTGAGCTGATGGGCGGAGGAGGCGAGGCAGGTATGGAGTCCGCTGGACGCTTGTCAGATGCCTTTGTAGCAGAAGTGCCCTATATATCTCTCGAATCTCCTGGTGCATTATCCACCGGAAGTTGTGTGGGCTCTCCTTCCATCTCCTGGGGCTGTGATGGTCCACCCTCCGTCGGTTCCGGTTCTCGGTTCTGTTCAGGGCCCCTTTTTTTGTGGAGGAGGGGGCAGTCCCTGTATAGGTGCCCAACCTTGTGACATCTGCGGCAGCGATATGGAATGCCTTCGTAATCTATGATCTGCTTGTGGGATGTGTCCTGCCATTGGATGGTAATGTATTCCAATAGACCTCCTCTGGTGTCGAGATTAATAAGGATTCGAGCGTAGGCCATCATACCTGTTTGCAGATATGATTTGTCGTATTCCATATAAGTGCCGATGGCGTTACCAATCCGTTTGAAGATGTCCTTGGACCAGTATTGTAATGGGAGGCCCAGCAGTCGAATCCATACAGGTCCAATACCGATCTGCTCAGTCTCGGGGTCAAAAAGTGGTTTCCAACGCTTCAGCAATACCGGGGCATGCTCGAAATGCCAGTATGAAGATAGGACCCAATTTGTGTGGTCGGCACGAGCGAATCACAGGGCGAACCATCCCCTCACAAAGGTCTGCACAAATGGGATGTCGACCAGATGGTGACCCCATACTTCGGTTGCCCAGGTCTTCAGTCGCGCGGCCGAGTAATTTCTTCCCCTGATGCGACCGAAAAGGACTCTGTCCGCAAAGTCCATGGCTTCACCCCACTGAATGTCCTCTTCCAGTCTCAAGAAAATGTCGTCTGCTTTGGATTTAAAACACTTATGATTCTTCTTTGTACCCTGTGGGGGATGGGGAAGTGATGCCCTGTTATGAGACAGACTCGATGAGGTGTGGGTAGGTCGGTGGCTGTGCGAGGAGGGGGGAAAATCAGCAGATTGGAGGGATCCTGTGAGCGGCGGGACAGCGGAGTAACTGTCGGATGGGGGAGCCGGAGATGTGAAATTGTACGACACAGGAGGGTAGTCGGTCACCGGAGGAAGGGAGCTAGGGTTTGAGCCCGAGTAAGGGGGATCTAAACCAGGTTTATGGTTTAAACAAGCTGAGACAAACCCAAGTGTAGACGGAGATGCCAGAGGAGTAGAGAGCGCTGGCCAGGTGGGGGGATCGTCCGGCAGGACCACAGGAGGCCAAGAGGGTTCAGCCAGGGAGAATCCAGAGCTCAATAAGCAGGTCGACATGGAAAATGGTGTACGCCAGATGGAGACCCCTTCCAACGGGTCTTCGGAGTAATCAACGGCATCCAAGTCCTCCATGGTGACAGCTGCGCCTAGGAACGGAGAAGTCCTCCTCACGACTGCAGGTAAACGGAAAGTAGGCACCCTCGAACCGGTCAACACAGTAACCGCAAGCACGCCACGAGAGGAGCGGTTGAGGAACAGAAAGAATTAGACCCGTGAAATCCGCACAGTATAGGTGCCTCCGGTGTAGCGACCATAACAGGTAAGCTGAGGGCGGAGAGTATAGCGACAGTAACGGGATGTGAACCGGGCGGAATACAGTGGCCGGTCTGAGTAACCGCTGCAGAGAGAAAACCCTAACCGAAACCCTCAGTTGCAGACTTCATCGTGTCGTCCGAGATTTGATTGGTATTTATTGTTATTATTATAATAATATTGATTATATTATTATTATTGTTATTATAATTATATTTGTATATTATTATAATAATGTAATAATGATATAATATTATAATGAGATATTATTATTATTATTATAATTATTATAATCTAATATTATTATGAACTATTCTTATTATTAATTAATATATATTAGGAGTTTATATAGTTATTGATGATGATGATGATGATGATGATGGTTAACGTCCACTGAGACCAAATAATGGTCTATCAGACCTAAAGAAACAAATTATCTATTTTGATTTAAGATTTTATTCCTATGCTCAAAAAGCTTGGAGAGAAGCCTCCCGAGCTCACTATAATTTTGACATTGTAAAAGGCTAGGAAGGTCAGTATTGTAACAAAGATTGTGAAACTGAGATCTAATGTGGTTATACGCGGGGCACTCTAAGAGGAAGTGGTTTTCATCCTCGATGTTCCTATTCTCACATATATGGTAGATCCTTTCCGTCCATGGCGTTTTAGGAACTGCCCAACGACCTGTTTCACTATGGAGCTCATGAGAATTCGTTCTAATCTTTGCTATATTAATTTTCTTCTTTGAGCTAGTTAAAATAGAGAGATACTTTTGATCTTCTAGGGTGGGGTTGATGACCTTCTTATAATAACTTAATTTTCTTTTAGCCGCTAAGTCTTTTTCACACCACATTTTTTCTTTGAACTTAGAAGTAACAATATCTTTAATGTTATTTATGTTTTGCAATGCATCATTTTCGTTGATCTCCCAATAGTTTAACCAGGCCCTTGTGTCTTTATGCCACCCTCGATTGAGCCTTAGGTGGTTTTGGCTAGAATTTAAAGCTAGCTTAGGAAGTCTATGATCGTCTATGTTACTGATTTTGTGCTTGTACAACAAAAACCTAAGCATAGCTAGGCTCTCAATAGGGGAAAGACCTGCTTCTATAAGGAGAATAGGATAGGGTGTATTACTTTTAATTTTCAAGTTATAAGTTATAAAACGCTTCTGGATTTGCTCAATCTTTCTCCATGATTCTCTGGATATGATGCAACCCCAAACCTCACAGCCATATAAGATAACAGGAGTGACTAAAGTTTCAAAGAGGAACTTCTTTTTATCCCACATTACAAGGTTTGCTATTTTACAATTATTTTCAAGACCAAAGTAAGCTTTCCACCCCCCATTAATCCTTTTCTCAATGCTATGGTTCCAGTTGAGCTTGTGATGAATATCAATTCCTAGGTACTTGTAATAATACACTTCCTCCAAGTTATTATTGTCATACATAAAATTAGCGTAAGTGTCGTTCTTGGATTTGATAATCATAACTTTTGTTTTGTCAGTGTTGACAGTCATACCCATGGTAGAGCAGAAATCCTTAAGAAGCCTAAGTTGCTTATTAAGATCAGATGGGCACCTTGCCAAAAGAACAATATCGTCAGCATAAAGAAGAAGGATGACGACTATCCCAACTAAGATCGTGCCATCACATCCTGCTTCCTCTAAATAGCCTTCGAGCTTATCGATGTAAATGCCAAATAGCGTAGGGGAGAGGGGGCAACCTTGTTTAACTCCGATGTTACACTTAATATCTTTCAACCACCCTTCATCGCTCTTTAGCTTGGCAATTACATTCTCGTATAACCTTATAGCGGCAGCTCTCAACTCGAGAGGAACCTTTAGCTCTTCTAATCTATTCCAAAGGTTGTATCTAGGAACCGTATCAAAAGCCTTTCTAAAGTCCACAAAGCAACAAAATAAATTGGATTTATCATTACGACATTCCTCCGCAATGATCCTAAGCGTAACAAGGTGGTCTGTTGTTGAGTGATGCCTTCTAAAACCTGCTTGGCCTTTAGCCCGCTTACCTTCACTTTCAAGCCATATGCTTAACTTCTTTTCCAAAATACTACCATATAACTTGGCTAAGAGAGGGCTGATCATAATTGTTCGATAATTAGAGGGGTTATTTGTATCCCCACTTTTAAAAATAGGGATAATGAGGCTCTCAGTCCAAGGTTTAGGGAACCCTTGCTTGACTGCTTGATTGAAAAGCTTGTGGATGTGGGGGATGAGGACTGGACCTCCAATTTTTAAGATTTCCGCTTGGTAACCTTCAATGTCCTTAGCTTTCCCATTAGCGAGGCGATTAACCCCAAACTTAATGTCTTCTAAAGAGAAAACTTCTTTCGTTGTGAGAAGGGTTTCCAAATTATAATATTTATATAATAATATATATAAATAATCTGGTTTTTAGTATTTATATAGTAATTAATAATCCTATATAGTTATTAATAATCCTAAATACTGATAATAATTAACTTTATGTATACAAACCCTAAAATAAATATTAAAAATATTAAAGTTTAAGAATAATAATAATAATTAATAATACTAATATTATTATGAGTTTATATTATTATAATAATATTAATATAATAATCATAAATATATAATTACATAAGAACATAGTTGCTATTATTTGTGTAGTTATTAATTATCATAAATAATAAATAATTGGTCTTTATTGTTCTTATTTAAATAATATATTATAATAATATTGTTTATATTATAATAATAATAATAATAATAATATTTGTATATTATTATAATATTATAATCAAATATTAATAATAATAATAATATTATTATGAGCTATTATTATTATTAATTAATATATATTAGGAGTTTATATTATTATTATAATATTAATATAATATTTATATAATAATATATAGAAATAATTTGGTTTTTAATATTTATATACTTATTAATAATCCTATATAGTTATTTATATAGCTATTAATAATCCTAAATATTGATAATAATTAACCCTATGACCCTAAAATAAATATTAAAAATACTAAAGCATAATAATAATAATAATAGTTATAGTTTATATTATTATAATAATATTAATATAATAATCATAAATATATAGTTATATAAGAATATAGTTGTTATTATTTGTATAGTTATTAATTATCATAAATAATAAATAATTGGTCTTTATGGTTCTTATTATAATAATATTGATTATATTATTATTATAATAATAATTATATTTGTATATTATTATAGTAATATAATAATAATATAATATTATAATCAAATATTATTATTATTATTATTTTTTATAATTTTATATTATTATATTATTATTTTTTTTCTCGGTAAAACTAGCTAATCTATTATATTATATTTACAAGTAAACTTTACATGCAGAGAGACACGCTGTCCAGGGCCAACTGTGGCACCTTGGATAGCTTAGCTTGACACAAAATGCTCCCTCGCAGGGGCAGCACCTCCAGAACATACCAAAACACTTCCAAAACATACCAAAACATAAGACAGTAATGACACGGCTATACCAGAACATAAAACAGTATTGAGCTCAGACAGTAGCGATACGGCCCACGCAGGGGCTTCTAGCAAAAAACTCACGGTAAACCTTGCCCAGACGCATGACCGCCATACACATGACATGATTAAGAACTGAAAATATACATACACAGTAACGTAGCATAATCCAAATACCCACCGAGACCTTTGACTTAGACCATAGCCGAGAGAGAGAAAAGAAAGCCGGAGAGTGCCTCTGGGGATCAATCTTCAGGCTCTTCCTCAATGATGTAGCTCCAGCCTTGGCCTTCAGGGATGCCTGCCCACATTGCCATAGGATCCTTTGCAGTGGCCAGAGGTTCCTGTTCTGGAGGTTGGGGAGGGGCTTGCTTGGGCTCTTTCCCAGAAGTTCCTTCTTCAATTGGTGGCTGCAGCACTGGACTTTCCTCACGATAGTCTTCTGGAAGTAGCTCAGCCGAAACTGGTAGCTTTCCATCTTCATTCTCCTCAGGAACCTTAGTAAAGAGAACTGAGATATGTGCACTGATGCCTGCATTATCCTTCGAGCTGCCCAAGGTGAAAACGACTGAGCCGAATGCTGGAAGCACGGGCTCTCCTCCACTGGAGCTGCCGACCTCCATGAACTGACTGGCCTGAATTGGGGTGGCTCTCGCCCTCCTGTGGCAGTAGCAGCAGTAGCAGTGATGGTGCACATCTGCTGCAGGGGGGCGTGAAGATGCACCTCGCCCCGGTCCCCTTCTACTCGGTTGTCTTTCCCGCAATCGTGCCATAGACTCCATGTCTCCTTCAACTTGTTCCAGGACCGAGCTCGTGGGCTTGAAGTCCTCGCTGTGACTGCCAAAGGATGGCAGTACCCGGATTGATGCAGGGCAGAACTCAACTGCCCAAAGACCACGCACAGGAATAACAAACACGGAGCGGACATTGCCCGAGTGAGTGTCTTCACTTTTCGCCTCAAATTCACTCCAATTGCTCTTGGAGCTCTGTTCCCACCTGAGGCATTCAATAGAGTCGCAATGACGGATTGCAGTGGCTGCGTTTTGAGGGAGGAGAGCGCCCACCCGTCCAGAATCCTTCTGAGCCTGCACCACCCAGGCCTTACCATGCAAATGAGCCTGCAGTGATCCGCCTTCTCTGTGAAGTCTCGCAACATTCCCTCGATAAGAGCCCTCCATAACTGCTTCCTGCATCCACATCGCTTCACCCTGCGTAGCATTGAATGCCAGGAGCTCGGGTGGATGAACATTAAACCTCGGCGGCAGTGAACCATTACTATGTATCGTTAGCACGGGGCAGCACATGCTGGGCATGTGGCTCGTCCCTGTCTGACGTGCCATCACCCGCATCCGGGGATATTATTATATTATTTTAATAATATAAAGATAATCTAATATTATTATGAGCTATTCTTATTATTAATTAATATATATTAGGAGTTTATATTATTAATATAATATTTATATAATAATATATAGGAATAATTTGGTTGTTAATATTTATATAGTTATTAATAATCCTAAATACCCATAATAATTATTAATGTGGTTGATATAAGTCTATCGGGGTATATCAACTACATTGGAAAATGTGCATATACGCTTATCGGGTTTATCAATCGCATTGGTAAATGTGGTTGTGCTAGTTAATACACTCTACCCGTTAGATACAAGCCAAGTGGATCACTGGTCAGTCGACCTCTATATATAGAGTCTCTTCTGAATTGCAACTCATTGTATCTCTATATAGTGTCTCTTCTAAATTGCAACTCATTGTATTATAGTAGTGACACTTAACTTGTTGGCTGGTGGTTGCAATATAGTAGTGACACTTAACTTGTTGGCTGGTGGTTGCAATAGAGGCTAGAACTTTATCAGTTTCGATTTCTTTTATAGTAACAAATGCATTCATATTAAATCCTTATCTTCAAGGTAAGGGGGCCGCGGTCATGTATATTATAAACAAGGATTGCAAGCAATGGTAGTCCCTGCCGATTTGATGGGATATCAAGAAAATTTGGCAAGGAGATCTGAGTGGATCATTATTTATTAAAATTAAATTTGTGAAAGGAGATCTGAGTGGATCATTATTTAATAAATAATTAAATTTGTGAAACAAATATATATTGTGTTAGAAGAAGTTTTATTAGGTTATTACAAGAAATATTTAAAATTTTAACACTTATGTGATTCAGCCAGTCAAAATAAAAATCAATATTGTTGCAATCACGGGGACTTTTTACCAATAACTACTGGTATTGGATTGGAATTGCAGCGCTAATGGGGTTCACTGTTATGTTTAATATCTTCTTCACACTAGCATTTGAGTACCTGAAGTGTACGTTATATTCAACTTCGGTCTCTCGAAATAAAGTTCAAACATGTAAAGCTCTATCCACTTTCAAAACCATTAAAATAATTAATTAGTCTGTCAATTTAAAGTTTTAATGTGCTTTACTATTCCCAATTTTTCATATATTTCGTTGAAGCCATTGGAAAGCAGTGGGCAATAGTTACTGAAGACGAGTTAGAAAAAGATCAAGAACGGGAAATGCAAAACCTTTCAGTAAATATATCAACTTCTTTGTTGATAGAGCGTTATCATGAAAACCAATCTTCTGGATCAACTTACCTTTTAGTAAATAGATCAACTTCTTTGTTGACAGAGAGTTATCGTGAAAACCAATCTTCTGGATCAACTTCTTTGTCGACAGAGCATTATCATGAAAACCAATCTTCTCGTAACATTATTCTTGAGATTCAAATTTATTTTTATTAGTTAAACTTAATTCAATGACAAATTTTGAAAATATTTTAAAATTCGAAGAATAAGAGTGAACGCAATCACATTAAAATTGAAAGGCTTTGCAGCGAGGCTTTCACATTCCACCTTCCTAGCATCCACTTATCTATGTATTTCCAGCAATTTGTCTAACTGATTGTTTTTGTATAGGAGCAAAAGAAAAAGGCAAGATGGTTATCGCTGGAGTAAATATGGCCAGCAACAAGAATAGCCCTTTTTCCACGTTAATTATCCCTCTCAATTTTCTATAACGTATTTTACAGAGTATTTTTCAGGCTTCAGTGTTTTAATAAATATGTAAATTCAAATCATTGTTTGAATTTGTAATAATTACCTTCTCTGAGAAAACCGCCCATGCTCGAAGCACCAAACATACTATATAAAGTTGCCTAGGGCCATATATATGTATGGCTATTGCTTCAATATGCTCTTTCTGCTTCGTCCATGGTTGCATACGAATTTCTTCGACATACTCTCAAACCGTTCCATAGTATGCTCTCTCTGCTTAGTCCATGGTTGCATAGGAATTTCTTTGGCATAATCTCAAACCATTCCAGAGTATACTCTCTCTGCTTCATCCATGGCCACATACGAATTTCTTTGGCATAATCTCTCAAACCTTTCCAGAGGCTCGGTGACCTTCCTCAGGCTTGTGGCTATTGATCTTTGTTTCCCTGAGACGGCCGCATTAATCTTCAACAATAGTTTGGTTGCTTGCCTCAAATGACTATTAGAATTAGAATTAGTTGTGTACAAGTAGATTTCGGAAGGGTGATTAATTCCTGAGATGGTGACTCAATAAGAATTTGAGTTTCAAAGTCAACATTGTGTCCAACGCCAGGGAGGTGACTGACATGCAACTTGCCACGATGTTGTCCATTGAATTGGAGTGGTGCCTTTCGAACACCAAGGAGGTGACAGACATGCATCTTGCCACGATGGTCATTGTATTGGAGTGGTGGCTTTTGATATATATTATACTGAAGTAGGAAAACATTAAATGTATCTTAAGTAATGCTAAATTACAAGTTAGCATTAAATTGGCATTCCAGAGAAATTTGAAAGGATTATCGAAAGTTTTAATAAAATCAGACTTTTTCCCTGCAATAAGAGGTTTAAATAAAAAAAATTGCATAAAAATTTGTTTGATGAAATATTTCTGCTGAAACATTGGTTAAAAGGTAAAAATAATAATTAGTTAAAGCAATTTAATGCTAGGTAAATTCTCATAGTTCACAATACTCCCTGCGCCACCAAAGGTAGGGACTAATAAGAGATCAGTTGGTTTTAAGATGTTATAAATATTTGAGTTTAGGCTTTTGTGATGTAATATAATTTTTATTTGGTTCCATGCTAGCTAGTGTGGCTATTCATTCAGGGTCAGTGGCTATCATCTGGAAATTTGATCAATAGCCATACTAGCAGACTCAAAACGTGGACTCTGAAACACGTTGTCAGATATTTTCAATCCTATCAAAATATCATAGATAAATAAATTGGTTGCTTAGTAAGTAAAGCAGATACAAGTGTGAGATTTGTGATCCAAAACCAGTGTTCATACACGATATGGGCCGCAGGAAATCCCGTAGGTGGTGGTCAAGCGTTGGGACAGGGTGAAACTTGGAGTGCTGATGTTCCTGCAGGAACAACTACTTCGAGTAGGTTTTGGGGGCACACCAGCTGCTCCTTCGACGCAACGGATCAAAGCAACTGCACCACTGGTGACTGCGACGGTTTGCTCAATTACTAACATTCGGGACAACCTCTTGCGACACTTGTTGAATATACTATGAATGGGACAAGAATTAAGATTACCATGACATCTCTCTCGTTGATGGTTTCAATATCCCCATCTCCATAACTCCCTCCGACACTAGTTGCACAACACCCACCTGTAGCAGCAACATAAATGCCATGTACCCCAGAAAATTGAAGGAGAATGATGGATGCAACAGTGCTCGTGTAACTTTCAATTACTCTCAATACTGCTGCGATGGGGACTACTAGAACAACTTCCCTCCTACTGACTATTCCCAAATATTCAAGGATCAATGCCAACAGGCGTACACCTATGTGGAGGACGATGCTTCAAGCATGTTCACCTGTGCTTCTGGTGCAAATTACAATATTGTCTTTTGCACTTGATCATGGCATAAAATCCATTTCATAAATAAACTCACTTCTATGTAATAACAAATATGTACCATTGTGTTCGTGAAGTTCTATGCCAGAAAGAAAGAAGTTATTGAAGTGATTGTTACAATTGATATGGAATGATTTAAAAAAAATATTTCAACTCAAGTTTATTGGAAACTAGGTAATATCTATGAGTTGAGAAAGGATGAGTACCTCACACCACTGAAATAAGAAGCACATCCATTCCATTCCATTTCAAAAATTCCCATGAAATGTCACAATTAATATGTATAAGGGACTTCGTTTGGATCTTTATGGTTTCCCTTAACTTTGTAGCCTACTTTGTTTCTTCATTGATAAACCAATTGACCACCCCTTTTATATGTCACTACTATCCATTCCTCTTCCCATGAAATGTCACACTCATAATATTTCCCATGAAATGTCACACTGATAATATATATAAGAGGGACTTTGTTTGGATCTTTATGGTTTCCCTTAACTTTCTAGCCTACTTTCTTTCTCCATTGATAAACCCATTGACTACCCCTTTTATATGTCACTACTATCCATTCCTCTTCCCATTATAATCACTAAAAAATAAGGTTCTCTCTCATTTTGTAATTGTTGAATGGTGTTGATCCATGGAACAAAGGAGAACAACTCCTTTGTGCTATTGATCCATGTAATTTGTAGTCCATACCCATTCAAAAGTGAAAATGTACCGAAAATATAATTCTAGATGCATCAAGAAAGCTATAGAAGAAACAATGATGATTATTGGCTCCTTTTTATTCTAGAAGAATTCCATCCTCTATATATAAAAATCCTAATCGTTCACATTCATGCAAGATGATGTGATGAACAAGATCTACAGAAGTGGTCCACCAAACATGGTACCCCATTTTGGGGTACACCCATTTACTCATATGGGGTTCCATGGCCACAACAATACTTTTGTCTTCAACTCAAAAAAAGGACTCGGAAAGGAAATGAGAGGAGATCCACATCTTTCCATTTACTCATATGCAGTTCCATGGCTACAACAATACTTTTGTCTTCAACTCAAAAAGAGGACTAGGAAAGGCAATGAGAGGAGATCCACATATTTCTAGGAAGAATCTAACAAATAAAAGGAATAAGACAACAATTTTCATATTTGATTTCCAAACATGTGTATCTGCTATAAATATTCATAATTCCTTTTAAAGATGAAAGATGTCTCTTAGCCCCCAAAACAAACCATAGAAGCAACAAATACTAAGAAAAATTGTCTAAAGTTGATCCATACTAGCTCAAGGAAAACCTTTGGTTAATTATATTTCTCCACCTAAGATCAAAGCACAACATCCAAAATCAAATGATGTGTGGTGGCTTCCTAATGAGATACTTTGACTCCCTTGAGATCTCCTCTTCAGTTGTCATCACATATCAATTTTCGAATACCCTAACCCATAATAATAAAGAGAAAGGGAGACAAAGGGAATCAATGCCAAAGGCCCCTTAGGGTCCGAAAAATCCTAGATGGAAATCCATTATCAGGCATTGCAATGGAAATAAACTCAACACGTCCCATAATCTAGTTGGTTATGAATACTCATATGAACTAATCAAAGAATGAATCAACTTACTCTGTCATAGGATTTTGATAAGTCAATGTTTAGGATTTTGACAGGTTGATTTGACACCTTACCCAAATGAATAGCTTCTTGAATTATTGGCACCAAATCATGAATTATCCTTTGAAAAAAAATCAAAATTTTTCTTCTGAAATATATTCAATCAAATAGACTTAATTGCATAGCAATAACCTTTGGTGAAATCTTGTATATCATGTTACAACATGAATTTTGTTGGAAAAATATATAATAAATGTCATTTTTATTTATGGGATTGAGAGTAATAGATGTATAATTTATAGATCCCAAAAATTTCCTTTGCCCCTAAGACTCCCTAATCACCTTTAGCAAATCATCCTTCAACAAATCGTAGAAACTAATGAAAAATTCCACCATGATCCCATCTAGACCTAGGCTCTTACCTTTTTCATGGATCCATGATACACAAGAGTTTTAGACTCAAATAACAACGTCCTCCAATGACTAGTTCAATTCATCAAAAAAATAATAGAAACCTTTGATATCACCTCTAGAATTTCCTGAACTAGAAACCCTTTCAACTCCATAAAGAGTGATTGGAAATGATGGAACCCCTCTTCCGTCATGCCATTAAATGAGAGAACCAAAGAATTGTACATATTTAATTTCACAAATTGTGTTTAAATGTTTTTAATAGTTTGGATACTGATGAAAGAATTCAATATTATTATAACCATCTTTGATCCAAATGGTGTAACTCTTAAGCTACCAAGAAACTAATGAGTGTCCAGAAGATTCCAATGCATGTAGCTATAAATCTAAATCAGATAGAGTGCATTACACATGGAATTCATATGATGTTGTAATACTTAACCTCCTATAGTTGTGCTTTGTACTTTTCTCTAAAGGATTTGAACCATTTCATTATGGTTTCTTTAATTCTCACAATATTATTTGCAAATCGACACATAAAGGAAAATGGAGAAGAGGAAGTTGGATGTTCTTGCATATCCTCAATTAGCTCTCTATAATATTCTTATATGAGCCAAGAATGATTGAAATTTAAAGGATATGGGGGCTTCTGTCCTCTATAATCCATTTGAAAGAATATCAAAAAATGATTAGCTGACACTGATGCAAAAGAATTGAACTGTCCAAAAGTTCTCCAAATGCTAGAAGTCAATTTGGCCTTCTTGAAATCGTATCTTTTTTCACATGGAAGTTGCTCTATGTTTGCACTAACTTCACTAGTTCAGCGTGCACCAATCTATGATTAAATATCCTCCGATTAGGGAGATAGGGTATTTCAATATATTAGTATCAACAGAAATTTCCTAGAAAGGAACCTGATATGAATACGAGCCATAAATATTCAAAACAAAAATCCTTAGTCATAACTCTTTAATTTCCAACTAAATCAAAATGGTTGAGTTGAGTGCACATACAAATTTAGCCTTATATGTTGTATTCCAACCCAAAATAAATCTACCCAACTAAGCATATGCATCAAAATTACAAAAATATCAAGTTTTTAGCCATGGCTGCAAAATATCTTTGGTTCTAATTTTTTCCATCATTGTTTCCTAATTAAAATAATGTCTAGCTTATTTCTTAAAATGACATTCTTTAGGGCTAATTACTTACGATCACTTTCATCCCCTTTGGAACTAAGGATAGAACTTTCATGGGGTAACCCTTTTAAGGGATTTCCCTCCTCCAAGGTTCCTAGCAATAATGGACAACCTTCCTTTCTATATATCTTGAACTACCTTCTATTGACTCTTCAATTCATTGTATTTCCTTCCCGCTGGGTTGGAATGGATGGGATTGAGGAAAAACCCCCTTACGAATATGAATCATCCTTAAGCTTAACACAAGGCCTAAAGGCATAACCCTTCCTTATTGAAGGGCCATAATCCATGAAAAAAGTAGAGGCACTAGACACCATTACCACTACAACATCTAAACTATAAAACTTCAGAGGTGATGGGATGTGTTGAAGACAAAGGCAAGGACAAGTTTAAAACTTGGTAGAATTGTTGAGAAGGAGAAGCTAGGGGAGTGGCCATAGAAATGTGTGAACCCCTACCCAAGAAACAACAAAATTTGGGCCAACAGGAGAAACAAGAAACTCAGGAAGAGGGGATATGGGAAGAGAATTACCACAAACAAAATTTGAAGATCCATCTCCTTCCATTAAGATGGTCCTTGGAGCATCACCTATAAATGAGGAAGGAAACCCTCCTATGACCATCATCTATGAACCTAGAGCTTGAAAACCTCCCTCCTAAAATCCATTATGTCTTTCCACCTGAACCTTTCTTTCATTACTCACCAAACGAAATATCTTCCTACACTGGCTCTTCATATTGTTGACTTCATGATACATGAAGCACCAAAATGGTATCCTCCAATAATAAAATTCTTGGATCCAAAAAAACCACTAAAGACTACATTTGTTTCTCTAAATGAAACATACTTAATTTCTACTTCAACTTGGACCCATGCCTGATGATGATTGGCCTGTGAAACCTAGTTTGAATCTATCCCAACAAACCTTTCAAGTTTGTTACCAATTGTAACCCTAAAAATCTCATTCTAGAAAACCATTGAAAGAGTAGGAAGGATGCCCCACTCCTACTGAATTCTAACTGGAGGCCTAACTTGGTTAGAATCAACCAACCACTTTTGAAGGACCACATCTCCATCGTCGACCCATAGTTCTATTAACATCAACTTTTGAATCAAGCATAAAATAGATTCAACCTCAAAATTAGAATATGAAAGACCATAAACTATAGTAAGATTGATGACGAATTAATTTCCAACCAATGATTTAGGGAATCTTCCCTAACTGATTTCCAAATAATTAGAAAACCATAGCTTTTCGTAGAAAACTTGTAATGTCTTCAAAGTTACCTCACGTATTTCCTAACAACCATTAATATGTTCTCTCCATAGCTCAAATGAACTTCTTTTTAGACATAGTTACTGGAGAATCCACAGTAAAAACCATTTTCTGTCAATGTTTCATATCCCAACTGGGATCCATCAAGATAGTCTTGATTATGGATCCCAGTTGGGATTTGAAACGTTGACGGAAAATTGTTTTTACTGTGGATTCTCCGGTAACTATATCTAAAGATATATACCACAGATGTCTTAAATCCAGAACTTCTTTTTCCTTGTAGAACTTGACCTAAATTTTTCCCTCTTACTGAAAAATGAATCTACCATTTTTCTATATCAAAGCCTCTCAAAGGGTATCTATGAGAAAGACGATCAAATATGGGAGGGAATAGATGAAAATTAATTTAAAATTTTGATAAGAAAGTTCATCCAAATGGGGATCCTCTCTATCCTCATTTCTAGCCATTGACCCAAAAATAAAAAAAAGTCCTAGGAATATCTCCCACCTCCTGCAAGAAGCCATCTAATCAATCTAACACCAACAACCTATTTCATGGAATGTATCGAAATGATCAAAATAAAAGTCAAAATGTAGCCTAGAAATGCTTTTCCAAACATTGAATACCTCGACAATCTAGATCTTTCTCTTCCATGCAAGATAAAAATGATGGATGGCCACTAGAAATGGATAATCAAGGAGAAAATAACCACAATCTAATTGAATTGAAAGTCCCTTGCACAAAAAAAACTTCATTCTTGGCATTAGCACTTGAAATAACCATCAAATGGCATTTTCTATTGCCTAAAACCTTAATCAATCATAATAGAAAAATTTAAAACCCTACACACAAAAAAACAAATACAATAGTAAAGATTATTTTTTTAAGTAAATTGTATTTTAAAAAGTGATGATATTAATTGGAAAAAAAAATAAATTTCTATTTTTCAAAAATACTCAAAACTAAAATAAATATATACTTACTTTGAAGGAAATTATATGAGTTACTTGGACTTTTCAATTGATGCTTATTTGTGAATGAAACCATTTTGTAGTTGATAAATATTAATAAAGTTGAAATTGCTATGGTATAAGTATTATGCTTTAATACTCACAAGATATCTCATAGTCATTATTATGCATTCATGCTGATGGAATCACATGAATGAATGAATTCATAACAAATTTGGACATATAATGTACTAGTATTTATATAATATATTGTTTTTTAGAAATGGAAATAAATTTGTTACCACTGATGAATTCGAACTGAAACAAAGAGAAACAAATTTCTTCTACAATTTGCGCAATACAAAATCACAATATAGAACCACATGCAATGACATGCAACCATCAAAACCCAAGGAACACAATGATCTACAAGGGAACCCAACCGAGAAAACCCCTCTTCTGCTTGTCATTAATCAGATGAGAGTGAGAAATTATTACAATGTCAACATCAAGATCTAAAGCACACCCTACATTATAAAATTGTTCTCTTGTTGAATGACTATCTTTGGCCAACACTTAGCCTATTCAAGCCCCCTATCTTCCTCATATTTCCTTGTGCTATCCTGGAGAAATTGATCTCCTAAAGAATAGGGGAATTTCCTATTCCCTTGTGCAAATATAAGTGAATTGATCGCTTTCTTAATTTCAAAGCCTATACATTCAACTAGTATGATTACAATGTGCATTTTCCTCCACTCTAGCTAGGCAATTTGAATTCCATACATGACTAGGATATTTTTGGTTGATTAACTAGTTAACTGAGAGATCAGTGAGTTGCAAAGAGTCTTAATTAATCCACTGACCTTCAACTGACTCTATTAATGACTAGAGCTCAGTTAACTAATTTTAACTCAAAATAACTGAACTAGGTTGCTAAATTTTAGCAATCACTACATGCATAACTCTACTCCAAGTCTATAAACTCAAATTTTCCGATCTAACTAGGTGACAAGGCCATGTCACTCAAGCTAACTACAATCTAAGTCATCAGGCTTATGTAGAAAATCAAACTTCTCTATTGGACTAAGACACAAGTCAAATGGAGGATTTTCTTGCTACACATATAACACTCCCTCTTAGCAAGAAAAAGTTTCTGCACCACCCCTATCTTGCACCTTTGGAACTCGAACTTGCCTCTTGGCAATGCCTTTGTCAAAATATTTGCATCCTTCTTCTTAGTGGGAATGTACTGCAACATCATAATTCTCCTCTGCACATAATCTCTCAAGTGATAGTCCCTTATATAAGCCTGCTTGGACCTATCATGAAACACTGGATTCATAGAGAGTTTGATACAACTCAGATTATCACAATAAATCACTATTGGGTTCGTCCCCTAATTGAAAAGACCAACAAGAGTTTTCCTAATCCATATGGCCTTACATGTTGCTTGATTAGAAATCTTTTACTCGACTTATGCTGAGTTGAGTTCCACACATCTTTGTTTCCTACTATACTAGGAAATAGCTGCAGACCCAATACTAAAGATAGCTCCTAAAGTACTATTCCTGTCTGATGGACACCCTACCCAATCTGTATCATTGAAGGCTTGGAGCTTCACACCATCTATCATCTTGTACCACAAACCATAATTTGTTATGCTTATGAGGTATCTGAGCACATTCTTTGTTGCTTTCTAGTGAAGCTTGGTAGAATTCACCATAAATTGACTCAGTTGATTAACTCTAAAGCACATGTCGGGCCTTGTGTTCACCAGATACATCAAGCTCCCCACAAGTTGTTTGTAGATGGTAGCATTAACTTCCTCTCCTGAAGAAGTACCCTCCTTCCTCTAGTTTGTAGCTAGAGGAGTGTCCATAGGATAATAGTCCTGCATATGAAATATCTGAAGTATTTCATAAGAGTACTTCCCCTAACTCACAAAAAACTCTCCATCTCCCTCACATACCTACAAACAAAGGATTATAGCACATGATAGGATTATAGCACATGCAAATGAAATTCGCTCATTAGAAGACAACATCAGTCCCCAAAATCACTTGTTCTATCTTATTTTCTCATGCGAGGTATTGACTGTGGTGGGACCGTGTGAAAAGATTGAGAGAGGGGCCCTAATAGGTTCATAGCACAGATTTAGGAGCTAGGGGATCGAGGTTTAGGCACTACAAGCGTGCATTTCTCAATGGAAAGAGAAAGAGGAAAGGCTCTGTGTAGTGGGAAATTCCAGGAGACGAGGGTGACATGCTTGGGAATTGTGACTATGTAATGCATAGTTAAGTGTGGAGGATCCCTTAAGGATTAAACAGGTCACCAATGCAAGGGCCAAGGAATGACCCTATTGTCCACTAGGATTGTGCAATGTGAAATGAAGGAAAGGTTGATTAAGGAATTGTGAATTTAGAAAGTGTAAGCAAAAAGGGTTGAGTGACTATGCTTTAGGGATGCACAATGCACATGTGAAGGGAGTTGTCCTCGGGATGGGAAAAGAGAGAAAGTCTAAGCAACAAGAGCCTCATAACTAAGGCTTGATAGTGTGCAATGTGCTCATAACTTGACTAAAGGTTAAAGGTGTTCATAGCTTGTGAATGATGTGAGGTTAAGGAAGAATCCAAAAATTGATTGTGTTATATCAGTAAGACAAGAACGAGAAAGTAAGAGAATACAAACAGGTCCCGAACATGATTGCACACACATTCATAATAAAGCACATGTCTAGGATATGTGTAGTACCCAAAACCATCAGACATACATTGAAGCGACAATAAAATGACACTTATCTCCATGTCTAACAGTTGGGATTTAAGCCTTTGTGACAAGTTTTGACTACAATCAAAATATGCATTATGTTATGGGAGAGTGTCCAACACATGTTCTCATGATAGATAACATTAACCAATGCAAGAGATTGCACTAGAGCTTCCTCTAAAAGGTGTTCCAAGGTGATCTTAGGATATGCAAAACAAGTTAAAATGAGACATGCAAGAGTGAAATAAACACATGTGAAAACAAAATAAAACACAAGTGACACATGCAAGAATGAAAGTGGGAAAAAATGACACTTGCAAAAGAAATAGCAAGCGAAAACGATAGATGCAAAAGCAAATGCAATAGTTGAGAAACTCACCCTGATGATGGCACACTTACATACATGAGTGAGAGAATGCTCCTTGTGCTCCAAAATTATACAGAGCTCAAAAGCAAAAGATGATTGTGAGATGAAATCTAAGTTAGAATTTTTATATAGGGAAAGCAGACATGCAATTAGGATTTGTGAGTGTGCTTAGTGTATGTCAAGAAACTAGGAGTCAAGAGTGAATTGATTACCACTAAGAGGTGTGATATTATTGATTTGAAGAAGTATACTCTCACCATCAACAAGGATTTTTCAATCACTATTTGCATAGGATGCCCTTACACTGTCACTGGGAACTGCACAATGACTATTAGTGAGAATGGCACAATCACTATTGGCAGGGACTATATAATCACTGATGGTAAGGATTGTGCAATCAATTTTGAGAAGGACTGCACAATCACTGTTGGCAAGGACTGCACATCGACTACTGATAAAGATTGTGCAACATTGTCATTATGAAGTGCACGTAGCCTATCTTGGCATGTGTGCTAGTGAAGACATCAAGAACTGGGCATGTGAAAGTAAGTAGATCGACACGTAGGTTTCCCTAAGGAAGACTTGAAAACGTAGAATAGATGTCTAGGAATGACATTAATTTCTTGAAACAAAGGATGGCATGATCATAAGGAGGCTCCAAAATTTGAATATAGGAAAACTTTTGGAGGAGTTTGTAGCAGCTACAACACTTAGCGACACACATGAAGAACCCCTACTTCTCTATTTAGGTCTAACTTTAGGCATGGATTCTAGATTTTTGGAAGTATTATCTCATCCTATAGATCACCCTAGATTCTTTACTTAGCCTGGTTATATATGTAGTCTCTCCTATTCCTCTCATCAACTCAAACACATTTACAAAACTTTCCATATCTTAATTGTTTCAATTGGGGAGAAGGATAGTACATATTCACGAGTTTATCTTGAACAGAGTCTTAGTGTCATCTCTAGTGTTACTCTACTACCAACATTCTTATTTAGTACCCCGACGGAGTCACTTCAAGGAGTAACAAGCATTGATTTTCTACCAATAAGATTTTTTAGTTCCCTGACAAAGTTGTTTGTTTCACCACTCTGTGTTGGAAGCCTTTCTCTTTTTTAATCCTTTATTATTTTATAAATTTATGCTCATTGGAATTTTATAGTCCTTTATTTCACTAAGGGAAGAAGAGGGATCCCAACTTATTAATGAGCACGAGAGGTTATTCCTTGTTTTGTAGAGATTCTTGTATATATACCTCTAAAATTAGTGTGCTCGCTTAAGTATTTCTCTTTTCCCTTCTCTTCTTGATTTCACTGAAATGTTAAAAACCCATTAATATAAACAATTGATTCAAGGAATGAAGATCATATCATAGTTATGAGCAACATAGATCCGCTAAAGATTTTTTCCAAATAAGTCATACTTTCCATCTAAGCATCATGGACTCATAATATATTTAGGCCCAAAAAAGAAAGGGATTAAAAGTTAACCAATCATTGCTAGTCATCATCGTGCCCCCTTTTAATACTTTACCCACATTACTTCAGAGCCAAATGAGGCATCTTTCACACAAAGCCTTATTAAAATGAAACATGTGGAAAGAAGTGAAAGAAACATGAATAACATAGAAAGAAAGGATGAAAGAAAAGTAGCATGTAAAAACTTGTAAGGGGATGCAAAGAACAAAACTCAAACGAGAAAGGGGATGCAGGAAAAATTGTTATAATGTGATGCAAAAGTGACTATAATGCAACTAAACCTAAACTCTGATCTATCTAGCTAGAAGGTCAGGATCATGTAAAGTCAAATTTCAAATGTAGCCATTTAATTTGTTCCCAACCTGCAATTAGAAAGATATATGTGATTAGAAATAGTATAAAACAATGTGTAGAAATAAATATGTCAACCTGAATAAGTTTCACAAGTAATTGAAGTTATTTCCTGCTAATAAAAAGGTGTGCCATAAATGCTTCCTTTAATCAGTGTGAAAATTTACCTTGTTTATTAGCACAACGATCATACAAACCTTGAATATTTCTCATGAATGTACATTGATTAGGTTTTTTAGTCTTAGAAAACATCAAGAAATATCAAAACTTATTATTGGAAACAAAGTTTTCCAAGTAAGATTCCTCTATCCAACTAGCAATTTGATCCTGATATTTGAAACAACCTATTTGAAAATCCTGAAACACATGGGAAAATGAACTTCCAATCAACACAATCGAGTCATGGGGAGAATCTTGTAAGGGAAATTTTGTATGATCTTGTTCAAAAACCTTGTCAAGATCATGTGGACCTAACACAACCATCAACAAAAGTTGAAGTGCCTCAAATACTTGATAAGCATTTGAGTAGTAAAACATCCATATCATTGATTTAGATGCACCATACTTATACCCAATCATATTTTTGTCTATACATAGTTTAAGGTTTAAGTTCTTAATGTTGCTGCAACAGCAAACACTCTCCCAAATGTGTGCCCCCCCAAATGTCTGTAAACAACACAAAAATTAACCATATAACCTACAAGCCAATGGCCCTTCTTGTGGAGCTTATCACTGGCAATAATTGATGGATATGCATTGCTTGTAAAGCCCAGTCTACGAAATTCTCTTGTTGTCAGTCTTTTTGTTGTAGCTAATGGGGTAAGGAGAAATTTACTGAACCAGGCAGTGGATCCATTATGTCTGCAGGATTTACTAATTCTCTCATAAAAAACTCATCTGAAAATTCACTATTGCAGGTTACTGCAACATTGACTTTTGTTGCTGCCTATGCATAAGCGGGTACTACTATTCTCATTGGAAATGATTTAAGAGAATGTGCCTAGAACTCGTCCATGCAAATTCGTGGAGACTCTGAGGGTATGTGGACTTATATGAATCTTACAAGAACAAGTCAAGAGTGAGAAAATTAGTGGGCAATAAAATTGCAGTTTTTGCAAAGTTATGAGTTCCTGACTTTGAACTCAACTACTGTCTAAGAAGCAGACTGTAGTGCAAGAGAGGATTGGCAAAAGAGATATAAGAATGTAGAACAAGCATAGAAGGACCAAAACTTAATTGATAAGACATTGGAGCAGGCAACATTTCACAGGCATTTGTTTTCAAGCCTACAAGTTGTACGCCAGTTTGCAAAAGCAACTCTGGGATTATTTCTGCAAACAAAGCCCTTCATTATTTCTAATTATGGTTAAATACCTACTAGTCACTTCTATCACATTGGTTAGGCAGAGATTAATGATGCATTTAATACTTTTCTTGTTTCGATCTGTTTTGGAATTATCCCTATTATACCTAGAATGGGGAAATAGGCAGGGAATTGGGATGTTTGAAATGGGGTGGGTTTTGAAGTGCCACTTTCAAAATTTTAGAAATGGGAAATTGCATGTGTTATCATGTTCTCCAAAAGAGAAACAGGTTGATTTACCTGGAAAATAAATAAACTACTTTAGTGTCCAAGAAGATGCTAGAACCCCAACCAAACTAACATAAATAGAGCTTATGCAAGGAGTTATAATAATATTCTTTGCGTACCTACTCTTGAACAACATTTTCCCTAACTATCATGCCCTGAGTCTGTTCCTTTCCTTGAAGAATTTGTTGAAAAGGTTCACAGTAAGGATAACTTAGAAAATATTTGTTGAATGTAACGTGTTGATAGCCATCTATTGTGACTAATGAGAAGGGGCAATGAAATGAAATCAATATGATCTTAATTGTCAATGAAGCAAGGTCATTTGGATTGGATTATTATATAATTTGACATCTAGCTTGGTAGTTTCTGGGTGGAAAAATTGGAGGAATTGGCTTCCAGGACCCATTTTAGTGGCATGTCCTGATTTGGAGAAAGATGCAAGTGGATATGCTATTGGAGTGGTCTTGATGGCAAGGGGTAAGTCGGTATGCTATCATTCTAATATGTATCATAGGGGTTGGGGGCGGGGAGGTTGGTTGTCCTGAACTACCTTACATATGATAAGGAACTCTATGCCTTGGTTCAAGTTGTTAAGGAGTGGAAGCACTATCTGATGGGCAAGGAAACCATTATCCACATTGATCACTAACCATTGCACAACAAGTCCATGGAAATTCGTGAAGACTCTGAGGAAATTGCGAGACAGATAGAGGTCCACTGGATTCAAAACTATCCAAGCCATTCCTGCTGAAGTGGCCTGGAATTTTTATTTTATTTGCAGTTTTGTCCACAAGTCCAAGTTGTTGCATTTTTCCTTTTTCTTCTGCCCTTTGATTCCCTTTGCTTTTATTTACGCCTTTATTCCCATTTGCCCATGGCCGGTGGCTTTCTCATTGTTTTTTATTCACTGATTGTGAAAAAATTCTGTTGTGATGGCGTTGAAAATCGCCACCCCTGAACATACACTAAGATTGCTTCAACACCTAAACATACACTAGGTCTCCCAAGGACAAGAAAAATGCTGCCATATTCATATCTAAACCTGGAGAATGAGAACTAGGAAATTCTTTCCTCCAATACTATTTGTTCCAAGCCATTCTCTATTTTAGAATCTACATTAGTTAACAATATGTCCTTATAATAAACAGATTCTACCCTCAAATATGAAACCCCTTGCATATACCATACGAGCCAGCAAAACTCTAGTTCGTTTCTCTATCACGGGCAGTCCTTTGCAGTCGGTCTACAGACCCATTTATCTTCTAATTTGCAGCTGTTTTTAGTGGAGGAGATGAAGATTTATGTGGAAAAAAAGGAAATACAACTACTAAATAAAAAAGGTACTAATCCGTATCAGCTCTCAGGAACTCAAGTGATGCACCATTTGATCCCTGAGGAGCAAGCTCAAAATAGGTGAATTTAAAAAGTATATGAGAAGGAACAGAAAATTCAAAAACCTTCCAAAATATATGGGAAATTTAAAGGCTAAATATTGAACTTATGCCGGAGACACTGATCAGATGGTCTAATTGAGAAGCAACAGCTTGAAGAACCCATGCTGAAATTGTAGCTTCTAATCTTTTGAATTAATTCCTACTTTATGCTATTAAGTAGCAATAACATCCAAGCCCCCAGTACAAGGGAAAATTAAGCCATTAGCATTGGAAAAGACTAGAATATTCAGGGATACATTATAATCTTTTATTATGAGACAACACTGGGAGGAAGCCTCTAGCATGACAGAAATATTATAAACAAAGGGCCACATTTCATAATTACTCCATACTACTGCCAATTTGTTTGCAGTATGATGAATAAAGTTGTTTGATTATATTATGTTGCTTGAGCCCACATCTTGACTCACATAGGCGCTGAGATTCTATCTTAATTTGTACTACCAAAATAGGTCCTATTTATTCAAATGGATTCCCATAACAAGACCATTTCTCCAAACCCTAATATCCCTTCGACCTGGTATCAAATTCTTCTTCTCTCGTTCGACATGCCTTTTTCAAACCCCAAAAGCTGTCCTCGACTGATCAAGATTCAATCCATTTTATAAAGCGTGAGTATCATCGATTCGATGTTTATATAGCAAAAACTATTAGGGATAAATTTTACAGAGTTACGATTAAAGACATTGCCTTCATGATATCAACATTTCAAAATTTAAGGGGCTTTTGGGTTCATGCAATGCAAACATTGTCCATGGTGGCCTTTCACAATTTAAAAGGCTTTTGGGTTCATGCAATGCAAACATTGTCAATGGATTTTCTGAAAGTGAATTGTGTTCATGATAAAGTCTTCATGGTGAAGTTGAATTTAACAGGATTGTAAAATTTGGAAATATTTAGTAATTTGATTAATAAAAATCAAGTAAATTGTTTAACCTGAATCTGATCAGTCTCCAAATTTTTTTGAAATTCTACAAGTTCTACCTTAAATAAAATATTGGAATAGTGTTGAAGAATCAGAAACTCCATATTCACAATAATATGATATCTGTTTTACAATGTGATGGATTATTCACAATAAAATCTTTACTGGCTTCACAAAACAAACCGATTCAAACGGATTTGATCTCATGGATCTGAAAGGCACATACAGGAAAGCACACTGATATGAAAATATGGAAGAGGACAGATGAATCGGTTGACTTCAATTTCAATTTTCATCTGAACCCCATAATGCCACACTGAATATAAAGTTCAAACAACAAAGAAGTTGAAACCAATGATCAAATAATGACTAACTTCTTTAGCTAAAGAAGGAAATTAATTTAAATGCTTTGTTGTGGGCAGCTAGTGGTGGTGATGATGGTGGTGTTGTTTTTTGCCATGACCTTCCTTCGTCTGGTGATGCTCGTACAAGGCGTACCCAGTTGCTCGTCTGGTGATGCTCGTACAAGGCCTACCCAGTTGCTCCAACTGCAGTAGCTGCTGCAATCTCTGCCTCAATCTTGTGCCTATGAGCTTGCTCTGGATCCTTCTTTGCTTCGTGCATCTCATATTGCATACACAAAATATTATATCAATATTCACATTCATTTTATAACGGTTATCATTATCCTATTGATAATTTAAGCTAATCCTTCACTTAATTGCAAATTATGGAAATAATTCAGTTCATTCTATTACGAAATATTGCAGAAATCAATAATCAAGTTAAATTTAACAGTGGTTTACCAAAAAAATCACAAGTTTAAACTTTAAATCCCATCGATTGAATTTAGTGGCATTATCAACCATCATGATCTCTGTGATATCCCCTATATGTATTGCTTTGTTTTTAATAGATCTCTATCAGAATTAGCTATGGTATATTAAAATAAATTCAGGTCTGTATATGGGTTGAAAATTGAGATTAAGGACTCAAAAAGATATCTCACCATTGCAAACGCTCCTGCAGCAACTGCTCCCACTTCCGCTACATGCTCCATTTGTTTATGATGTTTCTGCTCCTTCATAGCCCTCTCGTAGTCTACAGCGTACAGATCTGCTCCCTGGGCTTCCGGTTCACCATAGTTAACAATTCCTGGCCTTCTGATTTCCTCTTCGTTCTGATGGTGTCTGCTATGGTGGTGCCCGTGCTCATGATGTTTGTGGTGGTGGTGATGAGACATTTTCTCGTTCAAACACACAGTAATGGAATTCAATCACAGTGGAATGGATACAAAGATTTCTAGTGATTCAGAATATGTAAATGAAGATGAGATTAGAGCAGGCCAGGGAGAGGAGTGTCTTATATAACAAAGAATAGCCCATCGATGTGGGCTCTAATCTCATCAGCACCGTGAGCAGGAGAAACGAATGCTCGAGAGGGTTGCAGAGGACCTGTTCTGGGAGGGCGAATGGAGCAAATGAATGTTTGGCGCGAGGGATCATTTGAAAATTAGCGAGCATTGGTTTGAAAATGCGCCAGCATAGCGGGTTCCAGCTCGGAGGTGGTCGATGGATGGGAGTATTCAGAGCAGCACAAGCACTATCGCATCCATCGATCACTTTCAATTCTATAGGGCAGCTCGCAGTTATGTTGCTGCTGCAGTCAACGGTTGGGCATCTAGAGTCTGAGGGAGTTATGGATGTTGGAATTTAATTCCAACTGCAACATAAACAGCTCGACAGAAATCTGATTTATTGTAGATATTCCAGGCTATTGGATGCCTCAAAGTCGTGCTTGATATTTTCCACATTAATGTGCATTAAATTTTCAGCATTAAATTCCCCTGCAACAGCCGACTTCATTTCTTCAAAAGGCATCACCGCTTGCTGCATTCAATATGCAGATAAGTTTTAGAAGATATTTTTATTATCTTATTGTTTAAAGCCAAATATGTTTTAACATATAAATGTAATGAACAGCAGTTCTGTTTTCAGGTTAGAAGAATGATAGAGAGTTCCTTTTTGTAACGCACAGCAGTGCTGAAACTGTAATTTTTTCAGATAGTGAAAAATCGGTTTGTGGAACTGAAGCGTTCCTGCTGTAATCCCTTTGTCAAGAGGAAGATGCTCTTCAACATAATCTTTTGTGAAAATCCCTCTATGTGAGGAAGATGAATTTGTATCAGTTGGTTTAATGTTTATAAATAGAAGTTTTATTTGCGCGTTGCTGTTACACCGTAACTAGAAAATAGTCTTGACGTCAAAACAGAGTGTTGTTGATACACAAGTTTCAGCGTTGCTGAAACACCGATGCTGAAACACTGCAAACAGCAACTGACGAAACTGCGTTGCTGAAACACCAGTTTCAACGTTGCTGAAACACCGTATTCCGCAAACGATTTTTATTTCCGCTGTGTTAAAACAGAGTATTGTTCTATTTTTCAGTTTTGTTTGGAATGATCAGAAATTCCCAACATGGTATCAGAGCTAGTCTAGGCACTCAGTGAGTCAAAAATAGAGTTTTTTTTTTCACTGTAGGAGCTGTAAGAAGCTTATTGAGCAGATTTTCTCCAGCAGAGAAAGTTTTTGCTTGTTTTTATTTATACAGTCAGTATCTCTTCTTTATTTATACAGGTTAAGATGGCAGATGCTGGAACAGGTTTGACAAATTCCCAACTGCCACAGTTTAATGGGAAAAATCACAGTTATTGGTCCATAACAATGAAATCATTGTTTGCTTCTCAAGGAATATGGGAGCTAGTTGAAACTGGCTATGCTGAACCTGTAGATGCAACAGCGTTGGCTGCTTTGACAGTAGTAGAAAGAGACCAGTTTAAGAGCGACAGGGAGAAGGATGCAAAAGCTCTCTTTTTTCTCTTCCAATCAGTACATGAAAGTGTTTTTCCACGGATTGCAGCAGCAAAAAAATCCAAGGAGGCATGGGATATTCTCAAAACTACCTATCAAGGCATGGAGAAGGTGAAGACTGCAAAGTTGCAGATGTTGAGGAGAGACTTTGAAACACTCAGCATGAAGGAATCTGATACAATAGATTCATTCTTCACTCAGGTTATTGGGTTGATAACCCAGATAAGATCTCATGGTGAGATTCTTGAAGAAAGAAGGATTGTAGAGAAGATCTTGAGAATTTTACCCTCAAGGTTTGAATCTATTGTGGTAGCAATAGAAGAAACAAAGGATCTCTCCCAGTTCACAATAGATGAACTGAGTGCTTCTCTTTTGTCTCATGAACACAGACTGAGTAGAGGAACAAATTCCTCTTTTGAGCAAGCATTCAAGACTCAGATGTCTTTTGGCCAAGGAAAAGGTCGAGGCAGAGCAAATAACAGAGGTCGTGGAAGAAGCCAAAATAAAGGCAGAAACAATCCTGCAAGCACAAGTGGAAGGAGCTGCAATCAGAACCAAAATGAAGGTTCAAGCAAACAGCAAGCTCATGGACAAAGGTATGACAAATCCCAAGTCCAATGTCATTATTGTAAGAAATATGGGCACTACGCCAATGAATGTAGAAAAAAACAAAATGACATGAATAGTAGGTAGAATGCTAATTTTGCAAATGAAGAAGATAAGAATCCAAAGATTGTGCTGTTAACATGTAACATTGCACAAGACAAACAAGAAGATTTTTGGTTCTTAGACTCAGGTTGTAGTAATCACATGACTGGAAATATTGAAATGTTTGCCAATCTGGATGAAAATGTGAAATCTGAGGTAACAACAGGAACTGATAGTAAGATATCTGTCAATGGTAAGGGCATAGTCAGTATCCAAGCAAGAAATGGAGAACAGATGATTGTGCCAGAGGTATACTATGTACCTCGTCTGAAATGTAATCTTTTGAGCATTGGACAGCTCATTAACAAAGGTTACAATGTGTTCTTCAAAGATGATATGTGTACAATGAGAGACATACCTCCAAGTAAGAAGATCATTGCATAGGTGCAGATGACCAGCAATAGAATGTTTCCTCTCAAACTCAGAGCAGATTGAAGGAAGGAAGAACTATTGCAGCTGTAACACAAGAAGTCTTTCAGGAACAAGTGAAAGATGAGAATTGGTTGTGGCACTTGAGATTTGGACATCTCAATTTCTGAGGCTTGAATCTGTTGCACAGAAAGGGAATGGTAAAGGGATTTCCATTGATCAAGAAACCGGACAACCTTTGTGAAAGCTGCATCTTGGGCAAGCAACACAAATCTGCTCCCTGGGCTGCCGATTCACCATAGTTAACAATTCCCGACCTTCTTATTTCCTCTTCGTTCTGATGGTGTCTGCTATGGTGGTGCCCATGCTCATGATGTTTGTGGTGGTGGTGATGAGACATTTTCTCGTTCAAACACATAGTAATGGAATTCAATCACAGTGGAATGGATACAAAGATTTCTAGTGATTCAGAATATGTAAATGAAGATGAGATTAGAGCAGGCCAGGGAGAGGAGTGTCTTATATAACAAAGAATAGCGCATCGATGTCGGCTCTAATCTCATCAGCACTGTGAGCAGGAGAAACGAATGCTCGAGAGGGTTGCAGAGGGCCTGTTCTGGGAGGGTGAATGGAGCAAATGAATGTTTGGCGCGAGGGATCGTTTGAAAATTAGCGAGCGTTGGTTTGAAAATGCGCCAGCACAGCAGGTGCCACATCCGAGGTGGTCGATGGATGGGAGTATTCAGAGCAGCACAAGCACTATCGCATCCATTGACCACTTTCAATTCTGTAGGGCAGCTCGCAGTCATGTTGCTGTTGCAGTCAACGGTTGGGCAGCTAGAGTCCGAGGGAGTTATGGAGAGAGGCAGATTAAATCCATCAACGAGAGAGATGTCATATGTGTCTCGACCGTTGGCCCCATTCAGACTATATTCAGCCAGCGTTGCAGGAGACCGTCCAGCGGCTTGACAGCTGAGCAAGCCGCCGCAGTCACGTTGCAGCTGCCTTTACCAGATGCGTCGAAAGAGCAGCCCGTACGTCCCCAAACTCTCCCTGCACTTGTCCCTGCGGGCACGTCCACACTCCATGACTGGCCTTGTGTGAGCGCTTGACTGCCACCTACGGCAATTCCCGCAGCCCACACAGTGAACGAACACTTATTCTGGATCACAAATGTTGCAGCTTCAACTCCTGCGGTTGGGAAAGCAAACTCATGTTTATTGATGACATATAAGTAAGATATACACATCGCTCGTTAATGTAATTCTCATAAAATAGAGTAGATTTGAATTGGGGGAGTACCACCTTGAAGATAAACCAGTAATCCTAAAGCTAGGGTTGCTGCAACTGAAACCGAAATATCTATTGTTCTTCCCCCCATTGCTAAGACCAGGAAGCAAGTTAAACACAATACAATGAACAAACACTACTCAAACACAGCGCAATCAATTGCAAATGAGCTTGCTTGGTTTTTATGCACGGATACCACAGGCCAGTCACACGCTATATACCTAGACAAGGTAGTAGCGATCCACACACATGAACCGAGGAGTAGCGTATGAAACACGGATGAAGTTCAGATAATATTATTGTCTTTTGTTGGCGCGCAGTGTCGAAAATTCCAGAGCTACAGTAAACCACGACACGGAGTAAGCTAATCCTCTTAGAAAATTACTTGCGTACCCTCTTTTGGCCATAAAATTTACATGAATAAGCAGAAATTTGAAATATAATAGCAGCATTAGTAGGGTTCAAATTTATCCCTTTTTTTAAATCCCAAACATCCCTATAAACTCCCGACTTCTACCAAAATCAATAACTAAGACTTCTACCAAAATCAGTAACTTAGAAAGTATGGCCACGTGATTACCCGGTCCGTAATAGGCGCCGCTGCCCATGTGTTATTTTCGCCTTCTTTTTTGGTTTTTCAAAGCTGTTAATTCGTAATTTGTTTTCGTCCAAGGATGGAATTTGGTTGTATATTGAATTCCTTTTGGATTTTCAAAGGTGTTATCTGTAATTTGTTTTCGTCGAAGAATATAATTTGGTTGTGTATAGTGAATGCAATGTTAGTAAAGACCAACAACTCGAGTTTACTTGTCTTTTTTTGCCGACCCAACGCTGCATAAAAGACCTATAATCTCACAGTGTAACAGTTTTTACCTGAAGAAGTATAATCTCACTGTCAAGCAGGAATGCTCAATCACTATATGCAGAGGATTGCTATCATTGGGAACTATGCAATCACTGATAGTGAGAACTGTACAATCGTTGTTGGCGGGGACTGCGCAATCACTGAGGGTAAGGATTAGGCAATAACTATTGGCGGGACTGCACAATCATTATTGGCATGGACTGTACATCGACCGCTAACAAAGAGTGTGCAGCACGGTCATTATGAAGTTCACTTAGTTTATCTTTGCATGTGCACTTGTGAAGACGTTAAGAACTGGGCATGTGAAAGCAAGTAGATGGACACTTACGTTTTTTTTAAGAAGACTTTGAACATTTAGATAACATGATCGAGCATGACATTAATGGCTTGAAACGATAGATGACATGATCTAAAGAGGCTCCAAAAATTTAAAGATAAAGGAAAATTTTAAATGAGGTTGTAGAAACTACAACAATTTCATAACCCCACTTAATGTATCTTGGTCTTGAGCAATGTTAATTTTATGAATTTGTAATCTTTGAGCATATCTTGGTCTTGAGAAATGAGCAATGTTAATTTTATGACTTTGTAACCTTTGAGCAGGAGAGGGCTGGGCAGTCAAGCTTGGGTGCGTCAGCCAATCCTCTATCACTTTCTACCTCTCCAAATCATAAGTTATGGTTTCCATAAATCTTCGAGTGTAGTATAATGTTTTTCTAAATTAAGTTTATTTAACCCTCGGAGTTCCCCATCCTCCCAGCCATGGCATCTATTTCCAAGTTTTTTTTCTAGCAAAGAGTGGTGTAGACATTCCTAATCTCACATAAGGCATGGCTTTGGATAAGACTCTAGTTTTTCCAAGCTAAATTCCATATTGAAGAGCTTAAGAGATACTCTATAGCTCTTAAATATTCGAACTAAAAAATAGTGTGATAATATTTCCTGTCCCAAATTTCATTTCCTCTCTTAAACCACCTCGACTATAGTTTAGCTCCCAATAACATATTCAAGATATTCAGAGCTCTCAATCCCAAACCCCAGACCAGTTTGGGGACAAAGATTTTCCCAAACAACGATTGACCATTTTTATTTTCTTAGCTCCTCTCCATAGAAAATCTCTATAAAGGGAGCAATGGATTTGCATATTTTATTTATTTTGTTAATCAGTTTTCCTTCTTCCATTATGAAGGCACAAGTGCGTCATCCATAATGATATGTTGTTTCACTTGCTGTATGCGGGTCTCCAGGGCATGTTTTCTTTCGAGATATGACCAAATTCCTTTCTATTCCATTTTAAGTTTGACTTTAAATTCCTTTGAGTTTAAGTATAGTTTAAGTATAACGTATGCATGGAATTTCATCCTCGGACCTACAATTCTTCCCACCAGCTTTTGGCTTTAGACCGTAAATCGAGACCTTGTAGCCAAATCCTTCAAATATAAAGGGATGATTACGAAGAGCCATTTTCAAGCTAACTCCAAGCGGATTCGCTAGTGGTCTGAGCCAATGCTTGGCAAAATACCGGCTTCAGCAAAATGATCGTGTTCACCTAATTCTTCAGATATTACAAATCAATCCAGCCACTAGATATCTGATGTCTCCCTCCCCTCCAGTTATTCCTAAGTATGTCTCCCTACCCTCCAGTTATTCCTAAGTATACACACTATTCATAGTATTTAGATTGTCCACTTGACCTTGATGAAAATGTCAGAAAATTGTTGTGCCTTAGGATCGATTCTTTTGATTCCCCTGCCCACCCCTTCTTCTCTCCCAGGGAAATCTTCGTCGACAACCGAAACCTCATCTGGGTGGAGGGATTTCATAAGATTGAAATCTCCGCCAACTCGAAGTGGTCAATATACTACGTCTGGTAAAGACTAAAAAATGGCGTTACATGTTAAATATCATTTTTCCTCAATTATTTTAAAGTATAAATAGAAATATGGTATTTACTTATTAAATTCTAATTATCCACGAGTTCATTAGTTAATCCATGCACTTGATAGAGTGTCTTGCATAAGCAATTAAAATAGTTTTTAATTTTATGTTAAATTTAATCATGAAGATATTTGAGTTTTCATACTAAAAAAATAGTTTATATTCAAAAATATAAATTTGTTTAATTTATAGATAAATATTATAAAATTTTAAAAGAATTATATAAAAATTTCATAATTGCTGTAAATGTTTAAAATAATTCTATTTTAATCACGGTTCTACAAAGCTCTAGAGGGATCAAAGCTTTCCAGATTCAAACTTATTTTAAAATGTAAAAATTGAAAAATTATTTAAAAATTACTAGATTTGATCTTTTTCAAGGATATTATATAGGCGGGGCTAGCCATCCCAATCTTGGTCTTAGCGTAGCGTATACTGCACGAAATTCTTATGAAGGTTGATCCCCCCTAGTTGGGCGGCGTGGGATGAATCAGAAGGCGCGCTAATCGCTCCTGGACATCCGGGTTTGTTCCAGATGTTCCGGGTCTTCTTAAACTAGCGATCACGAAATGCTTATCCACACTGAGAGTGTGGAAAAAATTACTAAGAGAGAGGATAAGGAAAAAAACGTGACGTTGATATTTATTTGAGTATTTCATGAATGTTTTTCTATATAATTAAGTAAAATTAATTAATTTTATTTTTTTAATCAAATTTTAAAATATTTTTTAAATCTACAATTAAATAAAAATTAAAATGTGAAAAAATCACTACCAACTTGTTAACTCCCTCACCTTGTACTGTTGTAATGTTCCGGGCCGTCTTAAACTAGCCCTCTTCTTCTAGAGTATGCCACGAAAAATTATCCGCTGGAGTGTATGACTCACTATCAAGATTTCATTCAATGATTCACCAAGAATACAATATAGCGCGTGTCCCCTAAATTTTCATTTAATGATTGCCCAAGAAACACAATATGTCTGGACTTGTTAGAACAGATTGGTCGTCGTAATCTTCCAAATATCCACGCTTAGGATTGACTAACGACTATCAAGATTGAATCCAGAGCTTTGTATGACTGACTATCAAGATTGACTGACGACTTGAATTTTCATTTAATGATTCACAAACCATACAATATAGCACGGGTCCCCTAAATTTTCATTTGATTATTGGTGAAGAATATAATATGGCACAGGTCTCCTGGGTCGTCGTTCGGTACATCACAATTGCTTCGTAAAAACGAGTGACCACAGACTTCCCTCTTCATTTTGTGTGTGAAAGGCTTAATTTTATTTCCTGTCTTCCTGGTTCGTACATGAAGCTCTGAATGACAAATAAGATTGATTCGATACTTTCATAACCTCTGCGTATAGTTATGTTTTGAGTATGGATTGTTTTTTGAAGGTTGAGTATTTATTATATCCACCACATATAGTATTAGCACTTTTGTTTTTATAGTATATTATTTTGTTTTTTCTTTTAGTTTTATTTATTTTTTATTTTAACTTTTTTATTTTTTATTTTTTACATTTTTTTCCTAACTCCGTTGAATTTATTTTATTTAGGTATAGTTTTTATAACTCCCGCTTGCAACATATATCAAGAATTCAAGAAATTGTTCTTATTACAAGAAATTGATTTTCTTGAATTCAATAAGTTTATCTTTTTTTCTTCTTTCGTGTGTCTATTAGTAATGTCTGAGCGTATCAATTATCATAGACCAAGGATTTGATAGCTATGAGGAAATCCAATGCAATGCACTAGAGCTCTTCATTTCATTTTGGGTTATTCAAATTTTATGGTGCACAGGTTGGGGAATGAGATCCAAACTAATTCTGCTATAGCTCTTCATTGCATTTTAGGTTATTCAAATTCTATGGTGCATGGGTTGGGGAATGGGATCCAAACTAATTCTATCAGGGTATTAACTAGATCTCACTTTGATGTTTTGAGTGCAAACAGAGCCAAAGATGGTTAGACATTTATTGGAATGTTATTCTTCAATTTCTCCTTTGTTTCAATTGGTTTGTTAAAGTTGTTTTACCTTCTTTCCTTGAACCAAACACGCAAGGTTGGTCTCAGTTACCATGCAAAAAGTTAATGTGTGAATTTTGTTAAAGGTTATTTATTCTACTCCAACTTTCTTCCTAGTTAAAATTGATCTCAATTACTATGGAAAAAGTTAATGTGTGAATTTTGGTAAAGGTTATTTATTCTACTCCAACTTTATTCCTAGTTTTATTCAAAGTGAATGTGCCAAATTCAACCAATTTAATATTAAGTTAAAAATCATAGACAAACCTTTAGTATTTGGAAAATATTTAAAAAGGGCTAATGATAAATTTTCTTTATTTAAATATTTAATTTTCTTAATGATTTATAACTATGATAATTATAATCTAGTTGTTAAATTAATAGTAAAACATCTCTCTTTTTTGTTTTGATTATAACTTTAAGATAAATGAAGGGAACCATGGGAGGCGAGCGGAATGAGGGTTTTGAACAAGGAGTGACGGGTGCGAGCTGGTAACAATGGAGGGGCAAGTAGGGGTGAGCTCCACTCCCTCCTAGAGTCAGGTAGTAGTGGACAGAAGCAAGGAGGTTGGTTTGAATCGATTCAGGAAACTAATGGAGGAAGAAATGGAGAAGACAAGCACAAAAAATCCGGAAAGCATCAAATCTCATGAACAGGAAGAGAATCATGAGGAAGTCAGAAGAGAGAAGAGAATAGGAGACAATAGTCAGAGAACTGAGCACAAGACTGTGACAAGACTCTGTAAACCCAGGTCAACCAGTAAACCCTCGGTTGTCTTAAATGATCTAGCGCTAGAGGTGCACAGGGATCACATGGCGACATATGCGGTTATATGCAAATTTATGGGAATATGGCCAACAAAGAAGATATAAACCTTCATCTTGGGTCCAAGGGATTCTTCACAGTGGTGTTCATAAGCCTAGAGGATAAAGACAGAGTGTTCGAAGGAGGACCATATTTCTATGCTACTGTAGGCCTCTACATGCGACCATGGGTGATGAATTTTGTCCCAAAATGAGAAACATTCACATCAGTACAGGTATGGATAAGACTCTACTCTCTACCTTTAGATTATTGGCTGCCAGAATCCTTAAAAGCCATAGGCAATAAATTAGGTCATTTTTTATAAATATCAGATGCAACTATGCGAGGTAAATATACCTCCTTCGCTCGCACATGTGTAGAAATGGACCTATCGGGAGCACTTCCAGACGAAATCATTCTAGAAGTATATGTTGAAGAATGGGTGTAGGCAGTGGACTATGAACTTGTCCCATTCAGATGCCGTAAATGTCATGAACACGGGAAACCTCTTCAGAGATTGCCCACTAAACAAACTGGAGGACAATATGAAAACCAACATAGGCAAAAATCCTGAAGGCTTTACCAAGTTGGGAGGCAAAGGGAGAGGAGGAAAAAAGTACCAAAAGAAAACTAACGAGGATAAGCAACCAAGTCATAACAGTTTCAAGATTTTAGAAGAAGAAGGTGGGAACAATGGAACGAACCAGGCACCGGAGGATAATCCTGTAGAGAAGGAAAAAGATGTTAGCATGGAGGACATAAATGAGAAAACCAAACTAAAGGAGGATCTGCCAAGCACTATGGAACTTGGCAGGTACCATGAGATGACCCCAAGTAAAGTTGGTATGGAGGACCACGAACTACAGGAGATTCTTGAGAGGGAGAATCTTGATCTAGAAAAGTTCCTGGAGCAGGGAACCACCAAAGGTGTTGATTCTCTACCACGAGAGGAGTTCGATAGAGTGCAACAACTCTTCCTTTGGAGATCTCAAGCAAAGGGTTCTGGAGTCAAAAGGAACCATGATAGACAGGAAAATAGAGGGGTAAAACCGATGGAGGTAACATCAGGACACTCTTCCAAGAACCCAGGTCAGAAAGGAGAAAGGGAGAGATAGAATGAGCTGCTGATGGAGTGTGGGAAACACATGATTAACTCAGGCAAGATGAAAGATCTTACTAGTTACTCATTTACAAACCTTTCATAATGAAGCTCACAACCTGGAACATTAAGGGTCTAGGAAGTAAAAGAAAACAAAGAAATCTCAGCAATAGAATAAAAGAAGAAAAACCAGATATGGTGTTTATACAGGAAACAAAATGTTCAATCAACAAAATCATAGAGATACATAGCAAATGGCTCATGAAGTACAAGTATCTAGAAGTTAAAGCAAACAACACAGCAGGAGGGATTCTCACTCTTTGGAATCCCCAGAAACTTGGAATCCTGGATGCTGAAGCATCCAGGAACTACCTTTCGATGGTTATCCAACCTTTGGGTGACAAGGAACTCTATATGATCACAAATGTCTATGGTCCTCAAAAACTTGAAGACAAACTCAGGCTTCTCACCTCACTGGAGGAGCTGAGAGAGAGACATCTTGTTATGCCCTGGATTCTGGGAGGGGACTTTAATATGATTAGATTTCTTATAGAAAAATAAAGGCGGGACCAAAATACTAGGCAGAGACTCCATTGCCTTCCAGAACTTCCTAAACGACATGAGGCTAGTGGATATGGAGACAATAAATGGCACCTTCACCTGGAACAATAAGAGGGGAGGGGCTTCTCAAGTTGCCTCTAAACTAGACATATTCATAATCTCGAAGGACCCCCGTCTCACTGGCCTTGACTTGACAGCTTTAACCCTTCCTTTCGGAGGCTCGGATCATTGGCCTATCCAGCTTGAAGCTTCTTTTATAGGCACTCCGAGGAACAGACCTTTCAGGTTTGAAAATGTTTGGCTCACTCACCCTGACTTCATCACTAATATTGGAAAATGGTGGGTGGAAGACATGCCTGTTCAAGGCACGAAGATGTTCCTACTGCAATAGAGACTGAAACACATCAAACTCAGGCTTAAAGAATGAAACCAAAATGAGTTTGACAATATTTTCAAAGCCAAAAGAGAAGTTGAGCAGAAACTACAGGGAATTAACCAAATCCTCATCATAGATGGCTTTACCAAGGAAAGGAAAATGCAAGCTGACTCTCTTCAACAAGAATGGGAAAGCAAATGCCAGCAAGAGGAGATCTTCTGGAGACAGAAATCGAGAATGCAATGGATTAAAGAAGGGGAAAGAAATACAAATTTTTTCACAAGTCAACCATGGATCACAGGGCACATAACAGGATTTCAAAACTCAGAGATACTCGAGGGAAAGAGCTAAGTATCCACAAATAAATGCAATCTGCTTTGGTACAACATTTCCAAAGCATAGCAGAGGAGCCTCTCTTAGACAGATCACAATTTATCAAGAGCTTCAAGGCACGAAGATGTTCTTATTACAAGAAATTGATTTTCTTGAATTCAATAAGTTTATCTTTTTTTCCTTCTTTCGTGTGTCTATTAGTAATGTCTGAGCATATCAATTATCATAGACCAAGGATTTGATAGCTATGAGGAAATCCAATGCAATGCACTAGAGCTCTTCATTTCATTTTGGGTTATTCAAATTTTATGGCGCACAGGTTGGGGAATGAGATCCAAACTAATTCTGCCATAGCTCTTCATTGCATTTTAGGTTATTCAAATTCTATGCTGCATAGGTTGGGGAATGGGATCCAAACTAATTCTACCAGGGTATTAACCAGATCTCACTTTGATGTTTTGAGTGCAAACAAAACGAAATAAGGTTAGACATTTATTGGAATGTTATTCTTCAATTTCTCCTTTGTTTCAATTGCTTTGTTAAAGTTGTTTTACCTTCTTTCCTTGAACCAGACACGCAAGGTTGGTCTCAGTTACCATGCAAAAAGGTAATGTGTGAATTTTGTTAAAGGTTATTTATTCTACTCCAACTTTATTCCTAGTTAAAATTGATCTCAGTTACTATGGAAAAAGTTAATGTGTGAATTTTGCTAAAGGTTATTTATTCTACTCCAACTTTATTCCTAGTTTTATTCAAAGTGAATGTGCCGAATTCAACCAATTTAATATTAAGTTAAAAATCATAGAAAAACGTTTAGTATTTGGAAAATATTTAAAAAGGGCTAATGATAAATTTTATTTATTTAAATATTTAATTTTCTTAATGATTTATAACTATGATAATTATAATCTAGTTGTTAAATTAACAGTAAAACATCTCTCTCTTTTTTTTTTGATTATAACTTTAAGATAAATGAAGGGAACCATGGGAGGCGAGCGGGACAATGGTTTTGAACAGGGAGCGACGGGTGCGAACTGGTAACCATGGAGGGGCAAGGAGGGGGGAGCTCCACTCCTTCCTATAGTCATGTAGTTGTGAACAGAAGTAAGGAGGCTGGTTCGAATTGATTCAAGAAACTAATGGAGGCAGAAACGGAGAAGACAAGCACAAAATAGCTGGAAAGCATCAAATCTCATGAACAGGAAGAGAATCACGAGGAAGTCAGAAGAGAGAAGAGAATAGGAGACAACAGTCAGAGAACTAAGCACAAGACTGTGACAAGACTCTGTAAACCCAGGTCAACTAGTAAACCCTGGGTTGTTTTAAATGATCTAGCGCTACAAGTGCACAGAGATCACATGGCGGCATACGTGGTTATATGCAAATTTATGGGAATATGGCTAGCAAAGAAGGCTTTGCACACATGGATATGAAACCACTGGAAACCAAAGGGAGATATAAACCTTCATCTTGGGTCCAAGGGATTCTTCATAGTGGTGTTCACAAACCTAGAGGATAAATACAGAGTGTTCGTAGGAGGACCATATTTCCATGCTACTGCAGGCCTCTACATGCGACCATGGGTGATGAATTTTGTCCCAGAATGAGAAAAATTCACAATGGTACCGATATGGATAAGACTCTACTCTCTACCTTTAGATTATTGGCTGCCAGAATCCTTAAAAACCATAGGCAATAAATTAGGTCATTTTTTGAAAAATATCAGATGCGACTCTGCGAGGTAAATATACCTCCTTCGCTCACATATGTGTAGAAATGGACCTATCGGGAGCACTTCTGGACGAAATCATTCTAGAAGTATATGATGAAGAATGGGTGCAGGCGGTGGACTATGAACATGTCCTGTTCAGATGCCGTAAATGTCATGAACACAGGCACCTCTTCAGAGACTGCCCACTAAACAAACTGGAGAACAATATGAAAACCAACACAGGAAAAGATCCTGAAGGCCTTACCAAGTTGGGAGGCAAAGGGAAAGGAGAAAAAAAGTACCAAAAGAAAATTAACGAGGATAAGCAACCAAGTCATAACAGTTTCAAGATTTTAGAAGAATAAGGTGGGAACAATGGAATGAACCAGGCACCAGAGGATAATCCTGTAGAGAAGGAAAAATATGCTACCATGGAGGACATAAATGAGAACAACAAACTAAAGGAGGATTTGCCAAGCACTATGGAACTTGGCAAGGACCATGAGATGACACAAGTGAAGTTGGTACAGAGGACCACAAACTACTGGAGATTCTTGAGACGGAGAATCTCGATCTAGAAAAGTTCCTAGAGCAGGGAACCACCAAAGGTGTTGATTCTCTACCATGAGAGGAGTTTGATAGAGTGCAACAAATCTTCCTTTGGAGATCTCAAGCAAAGGGTTCTGGAGTCAAAAGGAACCATGAAAAAGAGGAAAATAGAGGGGTAAAACCGATGGAGGTAACATCAAAACACTCTTCCAAGAACCCAAGCCAGAAAAGAGAAAGGGAGAGAGAGAATGAGCTGCTGACGGAGTGTGGGTAACACATGATTAACTCGAGCAAGTTGAAAGATCTTACTAGTTACTCATTTACAAACCTTTCATAATGAAGCTCACAACCTGGAACATTAGGGGTCTAGTAAGTAAAAGAAAACAAAGAAATCTCAGCAATAGAATAAAAGAAGAAAAACTAGATATGGTGTTTATACGGGGAACAAAATGTTCAATAGACAAAATCAGAGAGATACATAGCAAATGGCTCATGAAGTACGAGTATCTATAAGTTAAATCAAACAACACAACAGGAGGGATTCTCACTCTCGCAGAAGTGAAAAGACAAAGCTAAATGAGCGAATAATCAACTCATATGCCCCCAAAATGTAGGGACAAATCAAAACCTTCAATTCATTTGATCCCTTGACCAAAGATTTGATTTTCTCTTTCTGCTCCAATAATGGACACTATGAACAAGACTCCCCACTTAAAGGAAGAAAGACGAGTAGCAAGAACTACAGAATGGCTAAATTCTACCTGGCTCTATATGCTCAAAATAATGGAAAGCATTGGTTTGTGGATAGTGGGTGCTCCAGACACATGACAGGAGACAGAAGAAAGTTTGTCTCATTGAGAAAAAAGGAATGGAATGTGTCCTTTGGAAGTGGATCTGGCAGAATTGCAAGAAAAGGAACAATTACTCTAATCAATGGAAAAGGAAAAGCTCAAGATGCTCTGCTAGTTGACGGACTCAAACACAACCTCCTGAGTGTCAGCAAAATCTGTGATCAGGGACATAAGGCTGTTTTTAGCACCAAAGACTGTGAAATAAGGAACTCTGCCTCAGGGGAACTTGTGGAAAAAGGGGTGAGAACATCAGACAACATTTACATTCTGAACAAGATTCAAGAAAATAAATGCTACTTGAGTCAGACAGATGAGAGTTGGCTGTGGCACAAGCGACTTGGACATACTTGCTTCGAAAATCTGATCAATATCAGCAAGATCAAAGTTGTACGAGACATCCCAAGGCTGTTCAAACCAAATCAAGGAGTATGTGGTCCATGTCAACATGGAAAGCAGACCAGAACTAGCCAGAAGACAAAGGAGCTCTCTATATTGAAGCCCTTGGAGATCATCCATGCTGATGTGTGTGGGACAACTAGAAATCAGGGACTCCAAGGAGAAAGGTACTTTGAGTTATTTGTTGATGATTAAACTAGAATGACGTGGATATATTTTATAAAGTTTAAATCTGAAAATTTTGAGGGTTTTAAGAATCTAAAAGCCCTTGTAGAAAATGAAAAAGATTAAAAAATTAAGTGCCTCAGAATAGACCGAGGGGGAGAATTCACATCAAACGAATTTAGTGAGTTCCGTAATATTCATGGAATTAAAATGGAATTCTCTGTTGCCAGAACACCTTAGCAAAATCAGGTAGTTGAAAGAAGAAATTGAACAGTCCAAGAAATGGCAAGAACAATGATATTAACAGCAGAATTACAGCCTAGATTCTGGACAGAAGCAGTAGGGACAACTGTCTATACATTGAAGCAAACTCAATTAAGACCAAATTGTGAAAACACTCCTTATGAGCTATGGGAAGGAAGACCTGCTTCGGTGAAGTACTTCAAGATCTTTGGAAGCAAGTGCTTCATAAAAATAAATGATGGCTCACCCAGAAAGTTTGATTCTTGGGTTGATGAAGGGATATTTCTTGGATACTCTACATAGAGCAAGGCTTACAAGTGCTACAATTATCAACTGAAGAAAATAGTGGAAAGCATTGATGTAAAGGTTGATGAAGATCTTCCAGAAAAGGAAATTGAAGAACATGAAGATGACTTTCTCATTGAACAAGAAGAACCTAAAGAAGAAGAAATAGATGAGGAAGAAGAAGAAGAAGAAGAGGAAAGAGAACCGCCTAATACCCCTTCAAAGATGAAGTATGTCCAAAGACATCATCCAGAAGAGCAGATCATTGGCGATAGAGATGAAGGTGTGCAGACCTAAAGAAGGATAACAATCACACCCAAGAGAAAATTCATTGCCCTCCTATCTATGATAGAACCATAAACTTTTGCAGAAGCAAGTAAGGATCCTTATTGGGTAAAATCCATGGAAGAAGAAATGTCCCAAATTGAGAAGAACAAGACATGGGAGCTGGTACCTCGTCCAAAGGACAAAAACATAATAGGAACCAAATGGGTGTTCAAAAATAAAATGAATGAGGAAGGATAGGTTATCAGAAACAAGGCAAGACTTGTTTGCAAAGGCTATTCAAAAATTGAAGGAATTGACTTTGAAGAGACATTTGCACCAGTGGCCCGTATGGAAGCTATCAGGATGTTCTTGGCATTTTCTTGCTCAAAAGGATTCAAAATCTATCAAATGGATGTGAAATCAGCATTTCTAAATGGGGAACTCAAGGAGGAAGTCTACATGGAGCAGCTAGAAGGTTTTGATCTAACAGCAGGAAAGGACTTAGTCTGTAAGTTGAAAAAGGCTTTATATGGGTTGAAACAAGCTCCTAGAGCTTGGTATGAAAGATTGGATCACTACCTACAACAATAAGGCTTCAAAAAGGAAGTGGCTGGAAGTAATCTATACATAAAGACAAATGAAAGTAAGTTACTAGTTGCTCTTGTTTATGTCGATGATCTGATTTTTGCTAGTAATAATGATGAAATGAGCCATGAATTTTCTCAAATCATGTCAAAAGAGTTTGAGATGTCAATGATCAGAGAGTTTCCCCACTTCTTTGGACTTCAAGTATCTCAAACCAGAGCAGGATTGTGTATATCTCAAACCAAATATCTAAAAGACATGCTCAAAAAATATGGAATGGAGGAATGTGCACCCGTGAGCACACCTATGACCACAAACTGCAAACTGAGCAAAGATGATGACTCTCCTCTAGTAGATGCAACTCATTACAGGTCAATGATTGGAGCCCTTCTATGCTTAACAGCTACAAGACCAGACATAATGCAGGAAGTAGGAATGGTGGGAAGATTTCAATCTGCTCCCAAACAATCCCACTTATTAGTTGTAAAAAGGATTCTCATATACCTGAAAGGAACTTTTGGTTTCAGTCTTTGTTACCCAAAGAGCTCAACACTCACTGTCACTACATACACTGATGCTGATTGGGCTGGAAGTATAGATGATCAAAAAAGTACTAGTGGAAATGCGTTCTTCCTAGGAGATTGTTTAGTATCCTGGCTCAGCAAAAAACAATCATCCATATCATTATCCATTGCTGAAGCCGAGTATATTGTTGTAGCAGACTGTTGTACTCAGATACTATGGATGAAGGAAGCTCTAAAAGATGTCGACATATGTACAGATCAACCGATTACCGTCTATTGTGACAACACAAGTGCTATCAGTCTAAAAAAAACTCCAGTGATGCACTCAAGAACCAAACACATACCAATCAAGTATCATTTCCTCTGTGAGCAAGTAGCTGAACAAAACATCGTCCTGGAATATATTAGTACTAAGGAGCACATAGCTGATATTTTCACAAAACCTCTTCCTCGAGAAGCATTCGAACATCTGCGTCAAAAGATGGGGGTTATTTTTTTATCATCACTCAAGTTCATTCATAAAGATGTAGCAGGACAGGGGGAGTAGTTTGACAGGGGCAGTCCATATGCATTCCTTTGCCATTGATGTCAAAGGGGGAGAGTAGAAGAATATTGCCATCAATAACAAAGGGGGAGATTGTTGGACACAGATTGTCATTAATGTCAATATGGCAATATTCGAGGAGCAAAAGGAGCCAAGAGGAGCAAAAAAGAGGTCGCAGATAGCCATCGCAGCAACAGAGGAAAAAGCAGAGCTATAAGGAAGCAGATAGAGCCATCAGAGGAGCAATGGGTGCATTTATGTTATCAGGAGCTATTGGGCCACAAAAGAATTATATGCATGAAGATACAGGCGGAGGAGCATATATCATACATATGTGTTTTTACACTATCGGAAGCATAGAACCTTATATATATATATATATATATATATATATATATATATATCCCGATAGTATATATATATATATATATATATATATATATCTATATATATATATATATATATATATATATATATATATATATATATATATATATATATATATATATACTATCGGGCCCATAAAACCCATGTATGCATGCTTTAACACTATCGGCAGACAGAAAGCCCATATACATAGGCTTAACACTATCAGAGGCAAAAGACTTGGCTCTAGGGCAAATACTCTATCGGAGGCAAATTGTGGACTTGAAACTCTATACATGGGAGTGTTGAGTTGTATCGGGTCCGGCACATCACATCGCTATGAGGGGTCTATGTTAACGTCGAGCCTTGAACCTATGTGACTTTTGATCACCGATAGCAAGTATCACATCGGCACTTCGGAAGTGGGAGCTACAATATGTCAAGCGGTCCATTGCGATCGCCGATAGTGAGATCACATTAGACCTCCACCAGGGGCAACTCCCGACTGCGATGCATATCCACGTGGACCTACCTCACATTACAAAGATGACTTAATCTATGATCGCATTCGTCGCATATCACAAGCCGTAAAGCCTTGCCACATTGGAAGCACCCACTGCAATAGGCTGTGGACCCAACGGGCATATTAACTATGGTCTAATACTATGTCGCATCCAGTCCATCAGAGCAGTGGAGGATCGGCTGTCGGCCATCGGCGGAGTCATGGGTCTGATATATAAAGGAGCCCCGGGAGTCTCGAATCACTGATTTTGATTTAAGTGTGGACCCGATACAGGAATAGGTGCAATTGTAATATTTCCTGAAGTCTGCCTTTTAGCCTATTTGACTATTTTTTTCTCATATTCTCTGTGTAATGGAATGTCTGGTTTGCACAGGGTGTTTTAAGCCAAAAGGCTTATGATGGCTGTTTCGATATTTCAAAAGGCTAAACGTCAGTGAAAAAGGGGTGAATCATGGCAATTATGATTGTGATCGAGACAAAACATCTCCGTTTAATTGAAAGAACTCTGTGTATGCCACAATCATTGCCAAAAGGAGCACTGTTACGGTAAACCGAGAGGATGTGTTCTTCGTGGATCGTTCGGACTAGTCTAAAGAATCAACGTATCCCTAGAAAGTCAGTGAACCTGCACAGTGCAGAGGAAGCTGCAGCGATTGAGGAGGAAGCCTAAGATGTGGTGTAAGCGGAAACGAATGGATAGAGGCATGGGAATGTATAAAACAATAAAAATAGAGAACTGTTGGTGCTGTTGTTGTGGTGAAGAACCAGAGTGTGAGGTAGCAGAAGCAGTAGAGGTAGAAGAGGTAGAAGAAGTAGCGAAGGTTGTAGAGGCAGCAGAGGCAGGAGAGTAGGAGTGAGAGAACCTCAGCTGAATAGAGTGTAGCAACATACCAGTTTATACTAAGGTTGGGTTGGAGCCCAAGAGGTTGGAGCCTCAGAACTGAACAGGATTGAAGTCATTGGGGATAGGCGCTCCTATGTGTAGAACCACTGCAAAACAAAGTTGGTGCTTTGGAGGTTGGAGCCTCACTGAAGTCCAAGTTGGAGCTTAGCAACTATTCACAATCAGATATATACTTATATTGTATTTATTTCATTGCACTGTCTTGAGTTTTAATAAAGGCATTAATTCCAGCTATTGATTTCTATGTTCTGTGTATACATATACATATCTATATACGCTTTTGGAAATCACTAGAACAATTAAAAAAAAAAAAAAAAAAAATATTGATTCAACCCCCCCCAGTATTAAAAAACTTTGACAACTGGATCTACACGCCCTCATCCTGGTACCAGTTAGGGATGATGTAGGTATTCTTGCATGTGCATAATAGATAAGACAATAGTAGCTTTGATTATGCCTGAAGTAAGATGCATACCCATGTTATCGGAATTAGATGTAAGGAAATGTTTTATTTATGTTGCATGGAATATTGAATGAAGACATTAAAGTAGTTGTAAGGGCTGCATGTCAGGAGGGCATGTGATATTACGCCCAGGGTGTACGATTCGCTACCTTGATATTTCACAGTGGTTATGATCCTTCGTTCATTGAACTTGCAATGATTGTGAAATCTTAACTGTAATCAAGACAAAATTTTTAAATTTATGGGGCATAGAGGCTATTTTCTTGGGTAGGATAAGGAGTTTCGTTACAAAAAGTGTGTCTTTTAAAGATAGCATGCTAGAGTTAAGTACAAAAACTTGGTTATGTTTAATATTTATTGAGGGTGATTGAAGGTCTACTTTTGAAATGGTCACACATTCCCTAAAGAGAACATGTCAAATGCAGAAACATTGAAGATCATATGAGAGTGATTAAAGGTTTGTCTCTAAAGTTATTTTTTTTTTAGATGGAAAAGGGGGGCGTTAGATCTCTAATAGAATTCATTTGTTTTTATAACATGAATGATTAATATAGGCTTTGGCTATGTGATAATACATAGTTGGTAAGTGCATTTTTCTTTTTGAATCCAAGACAATTTTCTTGGACTCCTGTGCTTCTTGATATCGTGCAAGATTAACTTCTAATGTTAATGTAGTTCTAGATTTGAAGTTCAAATGAAACGAAGGTAAAAAACGCTAGTTATAGTTTGCATCCAATGATTTCTATGGTTATAAATTTTATCCATCAAACAAGTAGCCAAAATATAATGTGCACATCACAAGCCCTGAATCCTCATGAATGTTTCTAATGGAGTTATTCATCATGTTTTTGTTGTTTCACATTTGTGGCAAGGGTCTTGGCTCTTAATATTTTAACTAGATATTCCCACATTTATTTTATGCATATGTAAATAGTTGCTTGATGCTTTGCAGGTGGTCCTGAGACTTAAGAGAAAGCACATTGGTGGTACTCTTATAAAGAAGAAAAAGTGTAGCAAACATCTAAGTTCTTATGCAATTTTGTTGTATTTGTTTTTGGAACTTCTCTTTAAAAGTATTAAGCTTGGTGATATGGCATCCTATGTGCAAGATTCTTACTGAGATTTTCCTTCTTGGCCGGGTAGAGAGCCATTGGATCTATCAAGAATAGAACAAAGATGCTATTTGGGGCTTGAGACTCTACGTGGAATAATACAATTAAAATGCATGAACAAGATTGTTCATAGAATATGCACATAATGGGTGGCACATTTTCTTTTTTTAGCACAAAGACGAGATATCGAGACTCATGATCCCTTCATATTGACATTAGCTTCTTTCTAAATTTGTCTAATGCATGATTTTTACTCAGATTTACCTATTTGGCCGGATAGAGAGTGATTCGCCCTATCAAGAATAGAACAAAGATGCTATTTGGGGCTTGAGACTCTAGGTGGAGTAATACAATTAAAATGCATGAAGAAGATTGTTCATAGAATATGCACATAACGGGTTTCACATTTGATTTTTTTTAGCACATAGGCGAGATATCCAAACTCATGATCTCCTCATCTTGGTAGTAGCTTCTTTCTAAATTTGTCTAAAGCTAGATGACCCTAATTAACCCATTATTTTATAGATAAATTTAATGTTACTGTTCATTTCCTATTCATAACTATGTACATAGTCCAATAAGATTCAAATGCACCACCACATATTAAACTTCATCAAAATTGAGAAACTTTTGTTTGAAGATAATTATTTGACACCAAAAATAGCATAATTTGAATGCATGAACAAGATTGTTCATGATGATGATGATGATGATGATTAACGTCCACTGAGACCAAACTTTGGTTTATCAGACCTAAAGAAGCAAATTATTAAGTTTGATTTAAGATTTTATTCCTATGCTGAAAAAGCTTGGAGAGAAGCCGCTCGAGCTCGCTATAATTTTGACATCATAAAAGGCTAATAAGGTTAGTATTGCAACAAAGATTATGAAACTGAGATCTAATGTGGTTGTACACGGGGCACTCTAAGAGGAAGTGATTTTCATCCTCGATGTTCATATTCTCACAGAGATGGCATATCATTTCCATCCATGGTGTTTTAGGAACTGCCCAACGACTCATTTCAATATGGAGCTCATGAGAGTTTGTTCTAATCTTGGCTATATTAATTTTGTTCTTTGAGATAGTTAAAAAAAAGAGATACTTTTGATCTTCTAGGGTGGGGTTGATGACCTCATTATAATATCTTAATTTTAATGTAGCTGCTAAATCTTTCTCACACCATATTTTTTCTTTGAACTTAGAAGTAACAATATTTTTTTATGATAATAATGTTTTGTAATGCAACATTCTCGTCGATATCCCAATGGTTTAACTAGGCCCTGGTGTATTTATACCAACCTTGTTTGTTTTGAAAATGGCAACAAGAAATGCTAAAAATAGAATTGATAAAAATAGCACTGCTATAAATAGTAGTTCACGTACCAGTGCTGGACTAAGCAATAAGGAATGAAAAATGGAAGTGCTAAAAATAACATTGCTATTTTTAGCAGTTCAAGATAGATTCCTATTTTAGTTAGTCCCTGAACTAAAATAGTGAAGTAAAATTCGAATTTGATCTTAGCAGCTGTTTGTAAAATAATTAATTAATTCATCTTGAGTTAATTAGTTAAGGAAAATCAAACATGAAGTCTATGTGGGGACATGCAATAATTTCTCCATTAATTGAGGAATTTATCCATCAGTTAAAGAGTTAAGGATGAGTTGTAATATTGAGTTGTAATTAGTTGGCTCAGTTAACTGAGTCAAGTCCAGTTAGATTAATTCAAACAGTTTGTTGAATTAATTGTGAGTTCAGTTACTTAATGCTTGCATGCATGTAACTGCTGCACTTCAGATAACTGAATATTCTCTCATAAATAACTCATGCATGTCAGTTTAGACAGAGACCGAGTTGAGATTAGAGGAGGGACAATGTACTATCAGTTGGATGGCTTTTTCCTATAAAGGAAACTCATCTATGCAGAAGGATTTATCTCCTTTAGGATTGTGCAGTTACTACTCGGCCAAGTGAGCAGTGTGAGGTGGGAATTCACATGTGTGGAAGCATTGGACCCCAAGAAAAATTGCGGAAGGAAATAGAAGGCTTGGAGGGCAGAGGAGAAGGTATGTGAGAGGCCTTTGACTGTCTATGAGTAGCAGAGGGATTATACTGAGAGCTGGTTGGCTTCCAAGCTAAGTCTTTGTGTAATTCTGTGACTATTTTCCACTTGTATGATAATACAAAGATTGGGGTTTTAGGCTGAGGCTTTCCTCGGATTATATTTCTATGTTATGTGTGATTGGTTCTCATTCTTAGTTATATGTGTTCTCAGATCTTGCTCAATTCGATTAAGCTTCCACAGAGTTTGTTGTAGAAGTAGATCTTGTATTTTGCTTTAGTCTATTGCATAATCTGTTGATCTACAGTGGGAATTTCTACATGATATCAGAGCGAGGTTTTGTTGAAAAAGTTCTACATGGTACCAAAGCAAAGGTGATCAAGGAGAAGAACTGTATACAAGAAGGAGGGGTTCGAAGGTTTTGGTTCCTGAATATAGAAATTGAGTTCTTATCACATCTCAATTTCACCAATGGCGTTCAATGGTTTAAGAATCGAGTATGCCCTTGATGGCAGCTCGAATTATATAGCCTAGAAGGATCGCATGGAGACAGTATTAGAGCATAATAGTCTAAAGGAATTCATTGATCAAGAAGTCCCCAAGCCGACTGATGCTACTCAACTGATGGAATGGAAGAAATGTGTGGCTAGAGCAAGGAGAATCCTCCTAGAGGGAGTTCGAGACCACATTGTCTCGATCCTACATGGGAAGGAGACACCATTTTTGATGTGGAAAACATTGAAAGATCTATATTAGAATAGCAACGATTAGAGGAAGCTGGTGCTGAAAGACAAGCTTCGGAAGATCAAGTGTGAAAAGGGCGACACGATCTCTACATATCTGAACAAGCTCACCACTTGCAGGGATGAGCTTGGAAGTGTAGGGATCATGACCGCTGATGATGACATGGTGAGTCTTGCACTCCTTGGTCTTCCTAAGAGCTGGCGTAGCTACCAAGACTCGGTTAATGGAAGAGAAAAATTGCCAGATTGGGAATGACTTTGGTCAGATCTGATGCAGGAGGAGATAAGAAGAAGCACCAGAGATGGATCTTCTTCATCCAAGGAGGATGAAGAAAATTATGCCTTAGAAAGTAAGGCAAAGAAAGGGAAGGAGAAGGATTCTCATCCAAAATCGAGTTCTTCCCATGGTGGAAAGAAGTTTGACAAATCGAAAGTGTGATGCTTTCATTGTCATGAGGTGGGCCATTTTGCTACAAATTGTCCACTGAGGAAATCCAAGAAGGGATCCGTGGAAGGATCAGAAGGTGAGGCACTGGCCTCATAGTTCTTGGATTTCACACTTTTTGCAGGTATGGTTTCATCCATGGTGGGAAGTGGTTGGTTTCTTGACAGTGGAGCTTCTTTCCACATGACCAATGACAAGATTTCATTCAGTACCTTGGAGGAGAAGGATCTCCAGATGCAGATCGCGATGGTAATGATGAAAAGTATAGTATCTCAGGTGTAGGCACAGTTGTTTTTTAGAGGTGGCATGGAGCTCGGATTACCTTGACCGATGTCAAATATGTACCAGGACTGACGAAAAACTTGGTGTTGATCACGATGCTAGAAGACAGTGGCTATGATGTAGTCTTCAGTAAGGGAAAGGTTTTCCTTCGACACATCACCAAAAGACAGGTGAAGCAAATCGGTTCACGAGTCAAGAACCTGTATGCTCTTTAGGTTCAATATGCATGCAAAGCCTTGAGGAGCAAGGCAACTGATGGAGACTTGGTGGTTTAGAGGGAGAGTACATTACCTCTCAACATGCAGCCACAAGAGAAGTCTCAAACGATTGTGGAGGAGCCACAATTTGTGAAGCAAATTTAGGAGGTTGTGGAGCAGCCACAACTGGGGAAGCCGAGAGGAGACCGAGTGGAGGCATCCACTCATGCAAAGACCTCCAGTAGAGGGAAATTTTGAGCCAAGTGGGTAGAGGGATCACATGCATCCATACCTCTAGGTAGGAGGTGGGGCGATGTGGAGTGATCGTCTTAAGAAGGCTGGAATAGGGGCAGAATCCTTGAGGTACCCAACCTCTTTGATTCGACTTTGCTACTGGAGCCTCGACGAGGAGTAGCAGGATTGGATGAGTGGGTAGAGATAGATGCAGATGGAGCAGCAGAGAGAGCTATAGTGCAGGAGTCCCAAGACTATGTAGAGCTAGCAGGCTACAGCAATGCGAGAGGCACAGGAGTGTTGCACCAGTGTAGGATGGCACAGAGAGGTGTGCAATGGTGCGAGATGCATGGAGATGTTACAGCAGCTCAAAGGTCAGAGAGGGAGCACTTGTCAGCAGAAGATGGAGCTTCAGCATCAAAGTATGTTTCTAGCCCAACAGAGAGGTCAGTTGGGAGTTTTTTTGTTTCTAGAGTTGCTGGAGCGTCCACACTTAGAAGAAGTGTTGCATGTAGAACATTCCAAAGGTTCAGGATCGGGTTCGAGTTGAATGCCTTTCTTGTTGAGAGGGAGTGTTGAAAATGGCAACAAGAAATGCTAAAAACAGAAGTGCTAAAAATAACACTGCTATAAATAGCAGTTCAAGTACCATTTCTAGACTGAACAACAAGGAATGAAAAATGGAAGTGCTAAAAATATCATTGCTATTTTAGCAGTTCGGGACAGATTCCTATTTTAGTTAGTCCCTGAACTAAAATAGTGAAGTAAAATTAGAATTTGATCTTAGAAACTGTTTGTAAAATGATTAATTATTTGATCTTGAGTTAATTAGTTAAGGAAAATCAAACATGAAGTCTATGTGGGGACATGCAACAGTTTCTCCATTGATTGAGGAATTTATCCATCAGTTAAAGAGATAAGGATGAGTTGTAATTAGTTGGCTCAGTTAACTGAGTCAAGTCCAGTTATATTAATTCAAATAGTTTGTGGAATTAATTTTGAGTTCAGTTAGTTAATGCTTGCATGCATGTAACTGCTGCACTTCAGATAAATGAATATTCTCTCATAAATAACTCATGCATGTCAGTTTAGACAGAGACCTAATTGAGATCAGAGGATGGACAATGTACTATCAGTTGGATGGATTTTTCCTATAAAGGAAACTCATCTATGCAAAAGGATTTATCTCCTTCAGGATTGCGTAGTTACTACTAGGCCAAGTGAGTAGTGTGAGGTGGAATTCACATGTTTAGAAGCACTGAACCCCAAGAAAAATTACACAAGGAAATATGAGGCTTGGAGGGCAGAGGAGAAGGTTTGTGAGAGGCCTTTAATTGTCTATGAGCAGTAGAGGGATTATACTGAGAGCTGGTTGGCTTCCAAGCTAAGGATTTGTGTAATTCTGTGACTATTTTCCACTTATATGATAATACAAAGATTGGGGTTTTAGGGTGAGGCTTTCCCTGGATTATATTTCTGCGTTATGTGTGATTGCTTCTCATTCTCAGTTATATGTGTTCTCATTGATCTTGTTCAATTCGATTAAACTTCCACAGAGTTTGTTGTAGAAGTAGATCTTATATTTTGCTTTAGTCTATTGCATAATCTGTTGATCTACAGTGGGAATTTCTACAGTTTGAGCCTTTGTTGGTTTTGGCTGGAATTTAAAGCTAGCTTAGGAAGTCTATGATCTCCTATGTTATTGAGTTTGTGCTTGCACAACAGAAGCCTAGTCATAGCCAGGCTCTCGATAGGGGAAAGACCCACTTCTATAAGGAGAATAGGATAGGGTGTATTGCTTTTAATTTTGAGGTTATATGTTATAAGATGCTTCTGGATTTGCTCAATCTTTCTGCAGGATTCTCTAGAGATGTTGCAACGCCAAATCTCACATCCATATAAGATAATAGGAGTGACTAAAGTTTCAAAGAGGAACTTCTTTCTATCCCACATTACAAGGTTTGTCGTTTTACAATTATTTTCAAGACCAAAATAAGCTTTCCACCCCCCATTAATCCTTTTCTCAATGCTATAGTTCTAGTTGAGCTTGTGATGAATATCAATTTCTAGGTACTTGTAAGAAGATACTTCCTCCAAGTTACTATTGCCATACATAAAATTAGCGTAAGTGTCCTTCTTGGGTTTGATAATCATAACTTTTGTTTTGTGAGTGTTAACAGTCATACCCATGGTATAGCTAAAATCCTCCACGTGGTCCACATTGTCATTCACGATTACTGGTTGAACAGCGTGCTCCACATTGCAACTGATATCGATTACTGGTTGAACAGTGTGGGTAGCCCGTCCAGCGTTCTTGCATTCTGCTGGAACCTTCATTTCAGCATATTCCAAATCAGATCTACTTTTAGTATCAGTGCTGTCCAAATTTGTTCCTTCTTGAACAGCGTGCTCCACATTGTAACTGATATCGATTACTGGTTGAACAGCGTGCTCCACATTGCCTGGTTGAACAGCGTGCTCCACATTGCAATTGATATCGATTACTGGTTGAACAGTGTGGGTAGCCCGTCCAGCGTTCTTGCATTCTGCTGGAACCTTCATTTCAGCGTATTCCAAATCAGATCTTCTTTTAGTATCAGCGCTGTCCAGATTTGTTCCTTCTTGAACAGCGTGCTCCACATTGTAACTGATATCGATTACTGGTTGAACAACGTGCTCCACATTGTAACTGATATCGATTACTGGTTGAACAACGTGGGTAGCTCGTCTAGCGTTCTTGCATTCTGCTGGAACCTTCATTTCAGCGTATTCCAAATTAGATCTTTTACAAATATAATTATTATTATAATAATAAAATAATCAATATTATTATAATATATTATTATAATAATAACAATAAAGACCAATTATTTATAATAATTAATAACTATACAAATAATAGCAACTATATTCTTATATATTTATATATTTATGATTATTATATTAATATTATTATAATAATATAAACTAATAATAATAATATTATTATTCTTAGGCTTTAGTATTTTTAATATTTATTTTAGCGTTTGTATACATTGGGTTAATTATTATTGGTATTTAGGATTATTAATAACTATATAAATATTAACAACCATATTGTTTATATATATATATATATATATATATATATTATTATATAATATTATATTAATGATGATGGTTAACATCCATTGAGACCAAATTTTGGTCTATTGTACCTAAAGAAACAAATTATTTAGTTTGATTTAAGATTTTATTCCTATGCTCAAAAAGCTTGGAGAGAAGCATCCCGAGGTCATTATAATTTTGACATCGTAAAAGACTAGGAAGGTCAATATTGCGACAAAGAATATGAAACTGAGATCTAATGTTGTTGTATGTGGGGCACTCTAAGAGGAAGTGGTTTTCATCCTCGATGTTCCTATTCTCACAAAGATGGCAGATCCTTTCCATCCATGCTATTTTAGGAACTGCCCAACGACCTGTTTGACTATGGAGCTCATAAGAGTTCGTTCTAATCTTTGCTATATTAATTTTATTCTTTGAGCTAGTTAAAATAGAGAGATACTTTTGATCTTCTATGGTAGGTTGATGACCTTCTTATAATAACTTAATTTTCTTTTAGCCGCTAAATCTTTCTCACACCACATTTTTTCTTTGAACTCAGAAGTAACAATATTTTTAATGTTATTAATGTTTTGTAATGCATCATTCTCTTTGATCTCCCAATAGTTTAACCAGACCCTCGTGTCTTTATACCATCCATGTTTGAGCCTTAGGCGGTTTTGGCTGGAATTTAAAGCTAGCTTAGGAAGTCTATGATCTCTAATGTTATTGAGATTGTGCTTGTACAACAAAGGCCTAATCATAGCCAGGCTCTCAATAGGGGCAAGACCTACTTCTATAAGGAGAATAGGATATGGTGTATTGCTTTTAATTTTCAGGTTATACGTTATAAAACACTTCTGGATTTGCTCAATCTTTCTCCAGGATTCTCTAGAGATGCTGCAACCCCAAATCTCACATCCATATAGGATAACAGGAGTGACTAATTTTTCAAAGAGGAACTTCTTTTTATCCCACATTACGAGATTTTCCATTTTACAATTATTTTCAAGACCAAAATAAGCTTTCCACCCCCCGTTAATCCTTTTCTCGATGCTATGGTTCCAATTGAGCTTGTGATGAATATCAATTCCTAGGTACTTGTAAGAATACACTTCCTCCAAGTTATTATTGTCATACTTAAAATTAGCGTAAGTGTCCTTCTTGGATTTGATAATCATAACTTTTGTTTTGCCAATGTTGACAGTCATACCCATGGTAGAGCAGAAATCCTTAAGAAGCCTAAGTTGCTTATCAAGGTCAGATGGGCACCTTATGAGAAGAACAAGATTGTCAGCATAGAGAAGAAGGATGACGACCATCCCAGTTAAGATCATGCTAGCACAACCTGCTTCCTCTAAATAACCTTCGAGCTTGTTGATGTAAATGCGAAATAGGTTAGGGGAGAGGGGGCAACCTTGTTTAACTCCGATATTACACTTAATATCTTTCGACCACCCCTCAATGCTCTTTAGCTTGGAAATTACATTCTTGTATAACCTTATAGCGGTAGCTCTCAACTCGAAAGGAACCTTTAGCTCTTCTAATCTATTTCAAAGGTTGTTTCTAGGAACCACATCAAAACCCTTTCTAAAGTCCACAAAGCAACAAAAGTGATTGGATTTATCATTACGACATTCCTCCACAATGATCCTAAGCGTAACGAGGTGGTCTGTTGTTGAGTGATTCCTTTTTAAACCTGCTTGGCCTTTAGCTCGCTTACCTTCACTTTCAAGCCATATGCTCAACTTCTTTTCCAAAATACTACCATATAACTTGGCTAAGAGAGGGCTGATCATAATTGTTCAATAATTAGAGGGGTTATTTGTATCCACACTTTTAAAAATGTGGATAATGAGGCTCTCAGTCCATGGCTTAGGGAACCCTTGCTTGACTGCTTGATTGAAAAGCTTGTGGATGTGGGGGATGAGAACAAGACCTCCAATATTTAATATTTCTGCCTGGTAACCTTCAATGTCCTTAGCTTTCCCATTAGGTAGGTGATTAACCCCAAACTCAATGTCTTCTAAAGAGAAAACTTCTTTCATTGTGAGCAGGGTTTCAAGTTATCCATAACATTTGGAGATTCATAAAGCTTTTTAAGATAGGAATTCCAATCATGTAGAGCAATTTTATTATTATCTTTAGTTTTCCTAGTCAGAATCTGCCTCCAAAATTTCTTAGGACCTACCTTAAAGAGGTGTAAGAGATTCTCTTGTCTTTGACGAATGTACTGCCTCTTTTTCCTTTTAGTTAAGGCTTTGTATATTTTTATCTTGCCCATTTTAAGAGATTCATAAACAGCTTCCTTAATTGCTCTCCTTGCACTTTTACAATCTTTGTCATACCATGGGTTGGTTTTTCTATTTCTTTTACTATTTGAAACTTCAATTGAGAACTTGTTAATAGAATATGAGAGGGTTGTAGTAAAATTATGATAGAGGTCTTCTATGTTGTCTATACTAGATAAAGGAAGAAAATTAGTTTTTAATTCATTTAGAAAGAGATCATTTTTATTTCTATCAAATATTAAGTTCTTTTGGCTATAAGGATTATTTTCTATGGGATCTCTATGCATGACAAAATTGAGAGTTATAAGTAAAGGCCTATGATCAAAGTCAGACTCGTGGCTGTTTAAAATGTCAAACTTTATTATTTTTTTATATAACAAGAGCTCGGAAATAACATAGTCTACCACGTTGCTACCAAGTCCATGGATGGAGGTCATCTCGCTAGAATTGGGCCACTTTGTTAGACCATTGCAAATAATGAGATCCTGAGCACTACAGAGCTTGACTAGCTCTGTCCCAAACAAATTCTCCTCAATATAGACTCCTAATATATATTAATTAATAATAAGAATAGATCATAATAATATTAGATTATCATTATATTATTAAAATAATATAAAATTATAAAAAAAATCATAACAGTTATATTTTATTATTATTATAATAAATAATAATAATAATAATAATAATATCTCATTATAATATTATAATAATATTATATTATTATAATAATATACAAATATAACTATTATTATTATAATCATAAAATAATTATAATTATAATATATTATTATAACAATAACAATAAAGACCAATTATTTATGGTAATTAATAACTATACAAATAATAGCAACTATATTCTTATATATTTATATATTTATGATTATTATATTAATATTATTATAATAATATAAACTACTATTATTATTATTATTAGGATTTAGTATTTTTAATAGTTATCTTAGGGTTTGTATACATTGGGTTTATAATATTTGTGTCTTTTGTTTATTAATACCTAAGGGTTTAATACTAAAATCTCAAGGGATTATGAACCAACGGGAATAATACTAAACAAAAAGGACTAATATTATAAAGCCAATGAACTAATAAACCCAACTCTTTAATATTATAAACCTAAGGAATTAGTGAGCCCAACGAATAAATATTAAAAACTTAAGGGATCAAGAAGCGCAAGGAATTAATGTTAAAAACACAAGAGAAACATAAAGATGACCATGATTGATACTATAAACCCAAGTTAATAATAAACCCAAAGGATTAATACTAAAACCCCAAGGGACTATGAACCAAAGAAAATAATGTTAAACCCAAGGGACTAATATTATAAATCCAACATTGGTAATCCCTAATATAAATATTAGAAAAACAAAAATAAACATGGTTTATTTTCATGGTGAGAGAATCCTTGTCACAATGTAACATTCAACCATGGTTGGCCATGGTTGCCTATGATTGACAATGGTTGACCATGATCGATTTTATAAACTGAAGGGAATAATAAACCTAAGGCATTGATATTATAAACCCCAAGGAATAATAAAACTAAGGTATTAATGCGAAAATCCCAAGGGATTATGAACCCAAGGGAATAATATTAAACCCGTGAGACTAATATTACAAACCCAACATTGTTAAACCCAAATATAAACACTACAAACACTAAAATACTAACACACAAGGCCAGCAAAAAAAACATGTGTGCCGGGCATGCGACCCATCAACCTACTAGCAATGGAAACATGGTTTATTTTCATGGTGAGTCAATCTTTGCCAAAATGTGACATTCAATCAAGGGACTAATATTATAAAACTAACATTGGTAAACCCAAATATAAATACTACAAATACTAAAATAAACATGGTTTATTTGACAGTGAGACAATTCTTGTCACAATGCGACATTCAACCATGGTTGACAATGTTTCGCTATGACTGACAATGATTTACCATGATTTATATTATCAACCAAAGGGAATAATAAACTCAAGGGATTGATATTATAAACCCAAATGAATAATAAACCCAAGGGATAAATACTAAAACCCAAGGGATTATGAAGCCAAGGGAATAATATTAAACCCATGGGACTAATATTATAAACTTCACATCGAGTAAAGGCAAATATCAATACTACAAACACTAAAATAAACATACTTTATTTCGATGGTGAGACAATCCTTGTCACAATGTGACATTCAAACATGGTTCACCTTGTTTGGCTATGATCTATATTATAAACCTAAGGGAATAAAAAAACCCAAATTTTGATATTGTAAACCCAAATGAATAATAAACCGAAGAGAGTAATACTAAAACCCCAAGAAAATATGAACCCAAGGGAACAATATTAAGCCCAAGGGACTAATATTATGAGCACAATATTCGTAAATATAAATATTACAAACACTAAAATAAACATGGTTTATTTTTATGGTGAGACAATTCTTGTCAGAATGCGACATTCAACCATGGTTGACCATGTTTGGCTATGATTGACAATGGTTTATAATGATGATATTATAAACCAAAGGGAATAATAAACCCAAGGGATTGATATTATAAACCCCAATGAATAATAAACCCAAGGGATTAATACTAAGACACTAGGGATTATGAACCCAATGGAATAATATTAAACCCAATGGATTAATATTACAAACCCAACATTCGTAAAACCAAATATAAATATTACAATGTCTAAAATAAACATGATCTATTTTCATGGTGAGACAATCCTTGTCACATTGTGACATTCAACCACGGTTGACCATGTTTGATATTATAAACCTTGATGGAATAATAAACCCAAGGGATTGATATTAAAACCCTAATGAATAATAAACCCAAGGTATTTATTTTCATGGTTAGAAAATCCTTGTGACAATGTGACATTCAAGCATGGTTTACCATGGTTGGCTATGATTGACAATGGTTTACCATGATCGATATTATAAACCTAAGGGAATAATAAACCCAAGGGATTAATATGAGAAACCGAAAGGAATAATAAAACGAAGGGATTAGTACTAAAACCCCAAGGGGTTATGAACCCAAGGGAATAATATTAAACCCAAGGGAATAATACTAAACCCAAGTGACTAATATTATAAACCCAACGTATATAAACCCTAAGACAAATATTATAACGATTGAAATAAACATGATGTACCATCATTGATTTTCATATTGAGACAATCCTTATCACAATTCCATGTTGGACCATGGTCGACATCATAATAAACCGTGTTTGACTTAGGAATAATAAACCCATTTGATTGATATTATAAACCCAAGGGATTATGCACCAAAGGGAATACTATTAAACAAAAGGGACTAATAATATAAAACCAAGGGAATAAAAAACCCAATGGAATGATATAATAAATCCAAAGGAATAATAAACCCAAGGGATTATTATTTATTTTCATCGTGAGACAATCTTTGTCACAATGTGACATTCAAACATGGTTGACCATGGTTGGCTATGATTGACAATGGTTTACCATGATCGATATTATAAACCTAAGGGAATAATAAACCCAAGGGATTAATATGAGAAACCCAAAGGAATAATAAAATGAAGGTATTAATACTAAGACCCCAAGGGATTATGAACCCAAGGGAATAATATTAAATCTAATGGACTAATATTATAAACCCAACGTATATAAACCCCAAGACAAATATTATAAAAATTAAAAAAAACATTATCAACCATCATTGATTTTAATATTATAAACCTAAGGGAATAGTAAATCCAACTTATTTACATTAATACTAAAATCCCAAGGGATTAATACTAAAACCGCTAGGGATTATGAACCCAAGGGACTAATATTAAGCCCAAGGGATTAATACTAAAACCCCAAGGGATTATGAACCTAAGGGAATAATATTAAGCCTAAGGTACTAATATTATAAATCCAATATTGATAAACCCAAATATAAATACTACAAACACAAAAATAAACATGGTTTATTTTGATCGTGAGACAATCCTTGTCACAATGCAACATTCAAACATGGTTGACCATGGTTGGCTATGATTGACAATGGTTGACCATGATTGATATTATAAACCTAAGGGAATAGTAAACCCAAGGGATTAATACTAAAACCTCAAGGGTTTATGAACCCAAGGGAATAATATTAAACCCAAGGGACTAATATTATAAACCCAACGTATATAAACCCTAAGACAAATATTATAAACATTGAAATAAATATGATGTACCATCATTGATTTTCATATTGAGACAATCCTTATCACAATTCCATGCTGGACCATGGTCGACATCATAATAAACCATGTTTGACTGAGGAATAATAAACCCAAGCGATTGATATTTTAAACCCAAGGGTTTAATACTAAAGCCCCAAGGGAATACTATTAAGCAAAAGGGACTGATAATATAAATCCACGGGAATAATAAACCTAAAGGATTGATATAATAAAACCAAAGGATTATTATTTATTTTCATGGTGAGACAATCCTTGTCACAATGTGACATTCAAGCATGGTTGGCTATGATTGACAATGGTTTACCATGATCGATATTATAAACCTAAGGGAATAATAAACCCAAGGGATTAATATGAGAAATCCAAAGGAATAATAAAACAAAGGGATTAATACTAAGAACCCAAGGGATTATGAACCCAAGGGAATAATATTAAATCCAAGGGACTAATATTATAAACCCAACGTATATAAACCCTAAGAAAAATATTATAAACATTAAAATAAACATGATCCACCATCATTGATTTACATATTGAGACAATTCCTATCACAATTCCATGTTGGACCATGGTCGACATTATAATAAACCATGTTTGACTTGAGAATAATAAACCCAAGCGATTGATATTATAAACCCAAGGGATTAATACTAAAACCCCAAGGGATTATGAACCTAAGGCAATATTATTAAACAAAAGGGACTGATAATATAAACCCAAGGGATTGATATAATAAACCAAAAAGAATAATAAACCCAAAGGATTAACACTAAACCCTCAAGGGATTATGAACCCAAGGAATTATTAATATTAAAAAGTTGAAGAATGAAGAAAACCAATAATTTGATATTATAAACCATTGGGAATTACTAAACCCAAGTGAAAAATATTAGAAACCAAAGGGATCAAAAAAGGCAAGGAATTAACAGGAATTAATTTTTTGAACCACATTGTAAAAGAGTTGTCTTTAATGTGACTTTTTAGAGTTTCTAGTGCCAAAATCCGACGGAAACGTTTGTGGTGAAATCTTGATTTGTGTTATTTAAACTAGTTTTTGGTGTTATTCAACACCTTGAAAAATCCCTCGTGCACTTCTATTGTGCAGGGGTTACCCATCAAACTTGTGATTTCAATGGATTCTTGCGTGATTTTAGAGAAATTAGACCAGGAAAATCCACAGGAAAAGCTTCCAAAAATTCGCACTAAAGACAACTCACATTGTAAACCATTAAGACATCAATACAAAAAATTTATATGAATATATTGTACTATAATCATTAAAACATAATAAATCATCAAGACATTAATAATAACACATTTATATTAACATTGACTATATTTATTCGTTATTGGAAGAGGTTATTGACTATGTTTGAGTAATGGTTGACTTGATTTGAATATGTTTGTCTATATTTGATTAATGTGGTTGAATATATTTGATTATTAATATTAATTAAAAATATTAAAAAGAGATTATGTTTGAACAACATTAGTTTAGTCTTCTCATTTTTCAATGTTTCATTACAGCATTTGATAAATTACAATGTAATATAACATAAACAATATTAGTTATCATTAATGATTAATTATCAAAATTAAAATTAAAGTTTAATTTGATATTTTTAAAAATAAAAATGACCAAAAATATATTTTTATTAAATTTTATTCATCCACAATTTTTTATTTATAAAATAAAAATCCTAAAATTTATATATTTAGAAATACACATATTTACCTATAAATAATAACTATATAAATAATAACAACTGTGCATGGGGATTTTAGGGTTAGGGTTCATCAAAAATAAAAAATGTATTCACTTTTGTGAATGTTTAGAGTAGGCTTTAACATCGCACCTGAGATCTAGGTTTAGGGCATGGGAGTTTTAGGGTTAGGGTTTATGTTGAGCAACTATGACTGTCATTCGTAGCTATATAGGCCTCGGCAATGGCGTTGATTAACAGAATAAAATTTGGGATGCTAAGTTGTGGGTTGCGATAAAATACCTGGGTCAAATCCTGTAGATTCCATCTCTACAAACAAGGATGCTGGTCAAATCCTGTAGATGCCATCTCTGCAAATGAGGATGCTGGTGTGGTTGCTGGATAATTAAAATCGTTGTTGCTGATTCTGGTGGATAACCATTCAATTCAATTCCATATAGATATCAACTACCCTCCAGACATGGAATCGATTCCATATCGATAACCATTCAATTGTTGTGATCACTACAATAGTGTAGACTTTCGACTTTTTGCAAATTCTTACAATATAACAAATTTTATTTCCATGATTCGTGAAGGCTTATGAGCTACCTGAGCGAGTGAGCAAGGGATAAATGAGGCCATAAATCTTAAATCAAATTCGCAAGATGAATACCTACAACATGACCAGTTTTATTCCATGATTCCTGGAGGCTTATGAGTTACGTGAGGAAGGCAGAAAATGAGGCCATAAATCTTAAATAAAATTTGCAATAAAATTTGCAAGGTAAAGGTGGCCGGCCATGATGTATCGATGACACTCTCAGTGACATGTTGATCTTGAGAAATTGAAACCGACTTTTGATGTCTTGAAATAGACCATCGGACGCAAAGATAATATGAACACGGGGACATTACATAGCCACATTTATGACAAAGGTGCACAATTAGAATATTATAACACATAGTCGCATATCTTAGTTTCATACGTTTCAGAATGCAAAGAGACATCAGTTTCACGTCTTTTTGACATTAATTTTTTAATTTCATTTTTTCTAATCCCATATAGCAGGGGAGAATGCCAACAGTCAAGAGTTTCATGATTAAATGATGGGATAACTGCATGTTGCTAATATGGAAGGAAAACTGTTGTTCCATCCTATATTGTTTCATATTCTTTTTATTTTATTTTTTAATATTATTTTTGTTAATCTTCATACGTGGAGATAAATGATAGTAAAATTCTAATCTCATTTGATAAAAAATTAATTTACTTAGGATTTAAATCCCTGATTTAGATATGCAAGGAAGTTATGGCTTTTAATTTAAGTGATTGATCGAGTGACGACGACAAGAATATGTTGGCATCTTTTAGTTTAGACCATCAAATCAAAGGGATTAATTAGCAAAATGATTAAAATGTCCAATCCCAATAGGAGGGACACCTATCCGCTTAATGACTATCAAGATGGAATGAGATCTAAATTTTCATTTAATAATTGACCAAGAATACAATATAGCATGGGTCCACCAAATTTTCATATAATTATGGATGAAGAATATAATAATTGACCAAGAATACAATATAGCATGGGTCCACCAATTTTTTATGTAATTATGGATGAAGAATATAATGGTAAGTAATATTTAACAGATAATAAGCTCATCAATACTGTCTGGCTGTATATGCCGATCCCTAAATAATATATTTGTTTAAATCTAACTGTGAACTAGGAAATATGTAGCACCCAATATAATATGGCACAGTTCTCCTAGAATGGTTAGAAGACATGTAGTTTATTGATTGACCAACTATACAGTATAGCACAGGTCCCCAAACTTTTCGTTTAATGATTGACCAAGAATACAATATGGCACAGGTATCGAAGAATACAATATAGCACAGAAGATATGGCGTTTAATGATTACAATATGGCACAGGTCTCCAAGAATACAATACAGCATAGAAGGGACAGGGTTTAATGATTAAATATGGCACAGGTCTCCAAAAATACAATATAGCACAGGTTCCCTAAATTTTGATTTGATAATTAACCAAGAATACAATACGACACAGGTCTTGTGGACTAGTTAGAAGAGACGGGATCGTCGTTTGGCACATTAAAATTACTTCCCAATTTCCGCAACTCGTAATCTTCTAGGTGTTCCCGGTCCGTCTTGAAACTAGTGGTCACAGACTTCCCTCTTCCTGGTTCGTACATGAAAATCTGAATGAGAAATACGATTGATTGGAAACTTTCGCAACCTCTTCGCATATTTGAGTTTTGAATAAATGTTTACGTTAAAACAGGTTTGATTTAATCTTCGTACAATTAGGTTTCGAATAAATGTGTAGTCATTTCCTTACTTTAATATTTATAAAATTATCTATAATTATTTATTTTAACATTTATAAAATCATCTTTAATTATTTATTAAATCATTTAAGATCCCTTAAAAGATATCCAAATTGATGCATATACCCCTTAAGTTTTCCAAAATAGCATTACTCATTTGCAAAGTAGAAGTAAAACACCTTTGGCTTTTACAGGATAGAACTTCTTGCAACCATGCACGCAATGGTATTCTTATTATAAATATGAAAATACAATCAACATGATTGTAATACTCTTATTATAGCTATGGTACTACATAGAAATCGGTTTACTAACGATGTATTTTATGTAACGACCAGAGAATTCAGTATGATAAACTTCTAATCAAGGGCAGAATATAATGTTGTAATTAGCACCAGAAGCGCAAGCGTGGGTTTTAGTGTCATCAGTGGGATATAGGTAGGCATCTGGGCACTGGTCCATTTTGCAAGTCAGTACTTTGCAGCTACCGTCGGAGGGAGTTAGGGAGAGAGGGACATTGAAACCATCAATTACAGAGAGGTCATAGAAATCTTGATTGTTGCCCCCATTCAGAGTATATTCAACCAGCGTTGTAGGAGACTGTCCCGCGAGCGTACAGCTGAGCACGCCACCGCAGTCACCAGTGCTGCAGCTTCCTTTACCAGAGGCATCGAAGGAGCATCCAGTACGTCCCCAAAATCTACCTGAGCTTGTTCCTGCGGGCACGTCAACACTCCATGATTGACCCTGCCCCAACGCTTGACCGCCACCTACGGGAATTCCTGCGGCCCATACCGTGTATGAACACTGGTTCTGGATCACAAACGTCGCACCCGTAGCTCCTGCAGTTACAAAAGCAAAAAAATATTTCTTTATGATATCAAATATTTCTTTATCATATCTGAACTCATTTACGTACATAAAATACGATGCAATGCAGTCAAGGGATTACTGTAACCTTACCTTGAAGACAAACGTTAAATATCAAAGCTAGTATTGCTGTAACATAAATCGAAACTGCTAATGTTCTTGCCCCCATTGCAACGTCCACCACCAAGTAATTAAACACAAGTACTAAACAACGAAGGAATTGCGGTTGAGCTTATTTGATGTTGTATACCACGAATGGCACTCTATATATAGGCGGGGCTAGCCATCCCAATCTTGGTCTTAGCGTAGCGTATACTGCACGAAATTCTTATGAAGGTTGATCCCCCCTAGTTGGGCGGCGTGGGATGAATCAGAAGGCGCGCTAATCGCTCCTGGACATCCGGGTTTGTTCCAGATGTTCCGGGTCTTCTTAAACTAGCGATCACGAAATGCTTATCCACACTGAGAGTGTGGAAAAAATTACTAAGAGAGAGGATAAGGAAAAAAACGTGACGTTGATATTTATTTGAGTATTTCATGAATGTTTTTCTATATAATTTTCATTTAATGATTCACAAACCATAAATTTTCATTTGATTATTGGTGAAGAATATAATATGGCACAGGTCTCCTGGGTCGTCGTTCGGTACATCACAATTGCTTCATAAAAACGAGTGACCACAGACTTCCCTCTTCATTTTGTGTGTGAAAGGCTTAATTTTATTTCCTGTCTTCCTGGTTCGTACATGAAGGTGTGAATGACAAATAAGATTGATTCGATACTTTCATAACCTCTGCGTATAGTTATGTTTTGAGTATGGATTGTTTTTTGAAGGTTGAGTATTTATTATATCCACCACATATAGTATTAGCACTTTTGTTTTTATAGTATATTAATTTGTTTTTTCTTTTAGTTTTATTTATTTTTTATTTAACTTTTTTATTTTTTATTTTTTACATTTTTTTCCTAACTCCGTTGAATTTATTTTATTTAGGTATAGTTTTTATAACTCCCGCTTGCAACATATATCAAGAATTCAAGAAATTGTTCTTATTACAAGAAATTGATTTTCTTGAATTCAATAAGTTTATCTTTTTTTCTTCTTTCGTGTGTCTATTAGTAATGTCTGAGCGTATCAATTATCATTGACCAAGGATTTGATAGCTATGAGGAAATCCAATGCAATGCACTAGAGCTCTTCATTTCATTTTGGGTTATTCAAATTTTATGGTGCACAGGTTGGGGAATGAGATCCAAACTAATTGTGCCATTGGTCTTCATTGCATTTTAGGTTATTCAAATTCTATGGTGCACGGGTTGGGGAATGGGATCCAAACTAATTCTACCATTGTATTAACTAGATCTCACTTTGACGTTTTGAGTGTGTTAGTGTATTAACCAGATCTCACTTTGACGTTTTGAGTGCAAACACAACGAAAGATGGTTAGACATTTATTGGAATGTTATTCTTCAATTTCTCCTTTGTTTCAATTGGTTTGTTAAAGTTGTTTTACCTTATTTCCTTGAACCAGACACTTTGACGTTTTGAGTGCAAACCCAACGAAAGATGGTTAGACATTTATTGGAATGTTATTCTTCAATTTCTCCTTTGTTTCAATTGGTTTGTTAAAGTTGTTTTACCTTCTTTCCTTGAACCAGACATGCAAGGTTGGTCTCAGTTACCATGCAAAAAGTTAATGTGTGAATTTTGTTAAAGGTTATTTATTCTACTCCAACTTTATTCCTAGTTAAAATTGATCTCAGTTACTATGGAAAAAGTTAATGTGTGAATTTTGTTAAAGGTTATTTATTCTACTCCAACTTTATTCCTAGTTTTATTCAAAGTGAATGTGCCAAATTCAACCAATTTAATATTAAGTTAAAAATCATAGACAAAACTTTAGTATTTGGAAAATATTTAAAAAGGGCTAATGATAAATTTTATTTATTTAAATATTTAATTTTCTTAATGATTTATAACTATGATAATTATAATCTAGTTGTTAAATTAATAGTAAAACATCTCTCTCTTTTTTTTTATTATAACTTTAAGATAAATGAAGGGAACCATGGGACGCAAGCGGAACGAGGGTTTTGAACAGGGAGCAATAGGTGCGAGCTGGTAACCATGGAGGGGCAAGGAGGGGGGAGCTCCACTCCCTCCTACAGTCATGTAGTTGTGAACAGAAGCAAGGAGGTTGGTTCGAATCAATTCAAGAAACTAATGGAGGCAGAAACGGAGAACACAAGCACAAAAAGGCCGGAAAGCATCAAATCTCATGAATAGGAAGAGAATCACGAGGAAGACAGAAGAGAGAAGAGAATAGGAGACAACAGTCAGAGAACTGAGCACAAGACTGTGACAAGACTCTGTAAACCCTGGGTTGTTTTAAATGATCTAGCGCTACAGGTGCACAGGGATCACATGGCGACATATGTGGTTATATGCAAATTTATGGGAATATGGCCAACAAAGAAGGCTTTGCACACATGGATAAGAAACCACTGGAAACCAAAGGGAGATATAAACCTTCATCTTGGGTCCAAGGGATTCTTCACAGTGGTGTTCACAAGCCTAGAGGATAAAGACAAAGTGTTCGAAGGAGGAACATATTTCTATGCTACTGCAGGCCTCTACATGCGACCATGGGTGATGAATTTTGTCGCAGAATGAGAAACATTCACATCAGTACAGGTATGGATAAGACTCTACTCTCTACCTTTAGATTATTGGCTGCCAGAATCCTTAAAAGCCATAGGCAATAAATTAGGTCATTTTTTAAAAATATCAGATGCAACTATGCAAGGTAAATATACCTCCTTCGCTCACATATGTGTAGAAATGGACCTATCGGGAGCACTTCCGGACGAAATCATTCTAGAAGTATATGTTGAAGAATGGGTGTAGGCGGTGGACTATGAACTTGTCCCATTCAGATGCTGTAAATGTCATGAACATGGGAACCTCTTCAGAGACTGCCCACTAAACAAACTGGAGGACAATATGAAAACCAACATAGGCAAAAATCCTGAAGGCTTTACCAAGTTGGGAGGCAAAGGGAAAGGAGGAAAAAAGTACCAAAAGAAAACTAACGAGGATAAGCAACCAAGTCATAACAGTTTCAAGATTTTAGAAGAAGAAGGTGGGAACAATGGAACGAACCAGGTACCAGAGGATAATCCTGTAGAGAAGGAAAAAGATGTTACTGTGGAGGACATAAATGAGAACAAAAAACTAAAGGAGGATTTGCCAAGCACTATGGAACTTGGCAAGGACCATGAGATGACCCCAAGTAAAGTTGGTACGGAGGACCATGAACTACAGGAGATTCCTGAGAGGGAGAATCTTGATCTAGAAAAGTTCCTGGAGCAGGGAACCATCAAAGGTGTTGATTCTCTACCACGAGAGGAGTTCGATAGAGTGCAACAACTCTTCCTTTGGAGATGTCAAGCAAAGGGTTTTGGAGTCAAAGGAATCATGATAGACAGGAAAATAGAGGGGTAAAACCGATGGAGGTAACATCAGGACACTCTTCCAAGAACCCAGGCCAGAAAAGAGAAAGGGAGAGACAGAATGAGCTACTGACGGAGTGTGGGAAACACATGATTAACTTAGGCAAGATGAAAGATCTTACTAGTTACTCATTTACAAACCTTTCATAATGAAGCTCAGAACCTGGAACATTAGGGGTCTAGTAAGTAAAAGAAAACAAAGAAATCTCAACAATAGAATAAAAGAAGAAAAACCAGATATGATGTTTATATAGGAAACAAAATGTTCAGTCAACAAAATCATAGAGATACATAGCAAATGGCTCATGAAGTACGAGTATCTAGAAGTTAAAGCAAACAACAGCAGGAGGGATTCTCACTCTTTGGAATCCCCAGAAACTTGGAATCCTGGATGCTTCACCTTTCGATGGTAATCCAACCTTTGGGTGACAAGGAACTCTATATGATCACAAATGTCTATGGTCCTCAAAAACTTGAAGACAAACTTAGGCTTCTCACCTCACTGGAGGAGCTGAGAGAGAGACATCTTGTTATGCCCTGGATTCTGGGAGGGGACTTTAATATGATCAGATTTCTTATAGAAAAAGAAGGCGGTACCAAAATACTAGGCAGAGACTCCATTGCCTTCCAGAACTTCCTAAACGACATGAGGCTAGTGGATATGGAGACAATAAATGGCACCTTCACCTGGAACAATAAGAGGGGAGGGGCTTCTCAAGTTGCCTCTAAACTAGACATATTCATAATCTCGGAGGACCCCTGTCTCACTGGCCTTGACTTGACTGCTTTAACCCTTCCTTTCAGAGGCTCGGATCACTGGCCTATCCAGCTTGAAGCTTCTTTTATAGGCACTCCGAGGAACAGACCTTTCAGGTTTGGAAATGTTTGGCTCACTCACCCTGACTTCATCACTAATATTGGAAAATGGTGGGTGGAAGACATGCCTATTCAAGCCACGAAGATGTTCCTACTGCAACAGAGACTGAAACACATCAAACTCAGGCTTAAAGAATGGAACAAAAATGAGTTTGGCAATATTTTCAAAGCCAAAAGAGAAGTTGAACAGAAACTACAGGGAATTAACCAAATCCTCATCATAGATGGCTTTACCAAGGAAAGGCAAATGCAAGCTGACTCTCTTCAACAGGAATGGGAAAGCAAATGCCAGCAAGAGGAGATCTTCTGGAGACAGAAATTGAGAGTGCAATGGATTAAAGAAGGGGAAAGAAATACAAAGTTTTTCACAAGTCAACCATGGATCACAGGGCACATAACAGGATTTCAAAACTCAAAGATACTCGAGGGAAAGAGCTAAGTATCCACAAATAAATGCAATCTGCTCTAGTACAACATTTCCAAAGCATAGCAGAGGAGCCTCTCTTAGACAGATCACAATTTATCAAGAGCCTCAAGGCACGAAGATGTTCTTATTACAAGAAATTGATTTTCTTGAATTCAATAAGTTTATCTTTTTTTCCTTCTTTCGTGTGTGTATTAGTAATGTCTGAGCGTATCAATTATCATAGACCAAGGATTTGATAGCTATGAGGAAATCCAATGCAATGCACTAGAGCTCTTCATTTCATTTTGGGTTATTCAAATTTTATGGTACACAGGGTGGGGAATGAGATCCAAACTAATTCTGCCATAGCTCTTCATTGCATTTTAGGTTATTCAAATTCTATGGTGCACAGGTTGGGGAATGGGATCCAAACTAATTCTACCAGGGTATTAACCAGATCTCACTTTGATGTTTTGAGTGCAAACAAAACTAAAGAAGGTTAGACATTTATTGTAATGTTATTCTTCAATTTCTCCTTTGTTTCAATTGGTTTGTTAAAGTTGTTTTACCTTCTTTCCTTGAACCAGACATGCAAGGTTGGTCTCAGTTACCATGCAAAAAGTTAATGTGTGAATTTTGTTAAAGGTCATTTTTTCTACTCCAACTTTATTCCTAGTTAAAATTGATCTCAGTTACTATGGAAAAAGTTAATGTGTGAATTTTGCTAAAGGTTATTTATTCTACTCCAACTTTTTTCCTAGTTTTATTCAAAGTGAATGTGCCGAATTCAACCAATTTAATATTAAGTTAAAAATCATAGAAAAACGTTTAGTATTTGGAAAATATTTAAAAAGGGCTAATGATAAATTTTATTTATTTAAATATTTAATTTTTTTAATGATTTATGACTATGATAATTATAATCTAGTTGTTAAATTAATAGTAAAACATCTCTCTCTCTTTTTTTTTAATTATAACTTTAAGATAAATGAAGGGAACCATGGGAGGCGAGCGGAACAAGGGTTTTGAACAGGGAGTGACGGGTGCGAGCTGGTAACCGTGGAGGGGCAAGGAGGGGGGAGCTCCACTCCCTCCTACAGTCATGTAGTTGTGAACATAAGTAAGGAGGCTGGTTCGAATTGATTCAAGAAACTAATGGAGGCAGAAACGGAGAAGACAAGTACAAAAAAGCTGGAAAGCATCAAATCCCATGAACAGGAAGAGAATCATGAGGAAGTCAGAAGAGAGAAGAGAATAGGAGACAACAGTCAGAGAACTAAGCACAAGACTGTGACAAGACTCTGTAAACCTAGGTCAACCAGTAAACCCTTGGTTGTTTTAAATGATCTAGCACTACAGGTGCACAGGGATCACATGGTGGCAAACGTGGTTATATGCAAATTTATGGGAATATGGCTAGCAAAGAAGCCTTGCACACATGGATAAGAAACCACTGGAAACCAAAGGGAGATATAAACCTTCATCTTGGGTCCAAGGGATTCTTCACAGTGGTGTTCACAAACCTAGAGGATAAATACAGAGTGTTCGAAGGAGGACCATATTTCTATGCTACTGCAGGCCTCTACATGCGACCATGGGTGATGAATTTTGTCCCAGAATGAGAAACATTCACAATGGTACCTGTATGGATAAGACTCTACTCTCTACCTTTAGATTATTGGCTGCCAGAATCCTTAAAAACCATAGGCAATAAATTAGGTCATTTTTTAAAAATATCAGATGCAACTCTGCAAGGTAAATATACCTCCTTTGCTCGCATATGTGTAGAAATGGACCTATCGGGAGCACTTCCAGACGAAATCATTCTAGAAGTATATGATGAAGAATGGGTGTAGGCGGTGGACTATGAACATGTCCCATTTAGATGCCGTAAATTTCATGAACACAAGCACATCTTCAGAGACTGCCCACTAAACAAACTGGAGAACAATATGAAAACCAACACAGGCAAAGATCCTGAAGGCTTTACCAAGTTGGGAGGCAAAGGGAAAGGAGAAAAAAAGTACCAAAAGAAAACTAACGAGGATAAGCAACCAAGTCATGTAATAGTTTCAAGATTTTAGAAGAAGAAGGTGGGAACAACGGAATGAACCAGGCACCGGAGGATAATCCTGTAGAGAAGGAAAAACATGCTACCATGGAGGACATAAATGAGAACAACAAACTAAAGGAGGATCTTCCAAGCACTATGGAACTTGGCAAGGACCATGAGATGACCCAAGTGAAGTTGGTACGGAGGACCACGAACTAAAGGAGAGTCTTGAGAGGGAGAATCTCGATCTAGAAAAGTTCCTGGAGAAGGGAACCACCAAAGGTGTTGATTCTCTACCACGAGAGGAGTTTGATAGAGTGCAACAACTCTTCCTTTGGAGATCTCAAGCAAAGGGTTCTGGAGTCAAAAGCAACCATGATAAAGAGGAAAATAGAGGGGTAAAACCGATGGAGGTAACATCAGGACACTCTTCCAAGAACCCAGGCCAGAAAAGAGAAAGGGAGAGACATAATGAGCTACTGACGGAGTGTGGGAAACACATGATTAACTCGGGCAAGATGAAAGATCTTACTAGTTACTCATTTACAAACCTTTCATAATGAAGCTCAGAACCTGGAACATTAGGGGTCTAGTAAGTAAAAGAAAACAAAGAAATCTCAGCAATAGAATAAAAGAAGAAAAACCAGATATGGTGTTTATACAGGAAACAAAATGTTCAATAGACAAAATCAAAGAGATACATAGCAAATGGCTCATGAAGTACGAGTATCTACAAGTTAAAGAAAAGAACACAGCAGGAGGGGTTCTCACTCTTTGGAATCCCTAGAAACTTGGAATCCTAGATGCTAAAGCATCCAGGAACTACCTTTCGATAGTAATCCAACCTTTGGGTGACAAGGAACTCTATATGATCACAAATGTCTATGGTCCTCAAAAACTTGAAGATAAACTCAGGCTTCTCACCTCACTGGAGGAGCTGAGAGAGAGGCATCCTGTTATGCCCTGAATTCTGGGAGGGGACTTTAATATGATCAGATCTCTTATAGAAAAAAAAATGCGGGGCCAAAATACTAGGCAGAGACTCCATTGCCTTCCAGAACTTCCTAAACGACATGAGGCTAGTGGATACGGAGACAATAAATGGAACGTTCACTTGGAACAATAAGAGGGGAGGGGCTTCTCAAGTTTCCTCTAAACTAGACAGATTCATAATCTCGGAGGACCCCCGTCTCAATGGCCTTGACTTGACTGCTTTAATCCTTCCTTTCAGAGGCTCGAATCACTGGCCTATCCAGCTTGAAGCTTCTTTTATAGGCACTCTGAGGAACAAACCTTTCAGGTTTGAAAATGTTTGGCTCACTCACCCTGACTTCATCACTAATATTGGAAAATGGTGGGTGGAAGACATGCCCATTCAAGGCACGAAGATGTTCCTACTGCAACAGAGACTGAAACACATCAAACTCAGGCTTAAAGAATGGAACAAAAATGAGTTTGACAATATTTTCAAAGCCAAAAGAGAAGATGAACTGAAACTACAGGGAATTAACCAAATCCTCATCCTAGATGGCTTTACCAAGGAAAGGCAAATGCAAGCTGACTCTCTTCAACAGGAATTGGAAAAAAAATGCCAGCAAGAGGAGATCTTCTAGAGACAGAAATCGAGAGTGTAATGGATTAAAGAAGGGGAAAGAAATACAAAGTTTTTCACAAGTCAACCATGGATCATAGGGCACATAACAGGATTTCAAAACTCAGAGATACTCGAGGGAAAGAGCTAAGTACCCAAAAATAAATGCAATCTGCTCTGGTACAACATTTCCAAAGCATAGCAGAGGAGCCTCTCTTAGACAGATCACAATTTATCAACAGCTTCACATAGTACATTCCAAAACTTGTAACCAGGGAAGACAATTACAATCTTAACAGGCCAATGACTGAAGAGGAGGTCAATGAAGTCATCAAAGAGATGCAAAATGGGAAAGCTCTAGGCCCAGATGGGTTCAATGTAGACTTCTTCAAAACATGCTGGGAAATAGTCAAATAAGATATCCTTGATGTTGTGGAGGACGCGGAAATCTAAAACAGTTTTGAGGGTGCTCAATGCATCTTTCATAGCCTTAATTCCAAAGCAGTAAAAAGCTATGACACCAGATAGATTCAGACCCATAGCTTTATGCAATGTGGTGTACAAAATTATTTCTAAAGTAATTGCAAACAGACTCAAGCCCCTTCTTCCAACTCTTGTGTCTGAGGAGCAAACTAGATATGTGGAAGGAAGGAAAATTCTAAATAACATCATTCAAGCTCACGAGGTGGTTCATTCTCTCAAGAGCAATAAGCAAGCGGGTATGATCATACAACTTGACCTAGCGAAAGCTTATGATAAGGTAAGCCGGTTGTACATCAGGGAAGTACTAAAAGTGTATGGCTTTAACCACAACTAGATAAGATGGGTAATGGCCCTTGTTACCACAGCTAGTTTTTCAATCCTACTTAATGGCTCTCCATCCAGAACATTTAGGCCTTTGAGAGGCCTCATAAAAGGAGATCTGCTCTCCCCCTTCCTCTTTATTCTCATGATGGAAGGATTAAGCAAAGCGATCAAATCAGTCAATGCGGAAGGAAGAATCCAGGGTCTCAAACTAACCCTGAATGGGGATACCTTGACTCATCAACATTTTGCGGATGACACTATGCCGCAGGATACACCCACGGTCAAGGAAGCTAACGATTTCAAACAAATCCTGAATGATTTTGCTATGGCCGCTGGTACAGAGGTAAGCCTCACAAAATCAAAAATTTTATTTTTTAATACCCACATTTCTATTCAGAGAAATCTCTTCAGAATTCTTGGCTTTCAAAGAGATCAACTACCCTCCAAATATATGGGAATACAACTCACCGACAAACCTCTGAGTAAGGAAGTTTGGGAGACAGTGACTAATAAAATGCAGGACAAAATCAGGAAATGGACAAGTAGATCTCTGAATTTAGCAGGACGTCTAGTGCTTATAAAGGTTGTTTTGCAAACCATCCCCATCTTCATGTTTCTAGCTCTTCCTGCTCCAAAAGGAGTTTTACAACACATTAGGAACACCCAAAGAGATTTTCCTTGGGGCAAAGGGGAAGAGAAAAAGAAATGGGCTCTGGTAGCTTGGGAAAAGCTCTGCAAACCCAAGATCCATGGAGGTTTGGGACCTCATGACCCAGAAACCCTAAGCAAAGTTTTGGGGGAAAAACTTTGGTGGAGATGGCTAAGGGATTAAGGTCTCTTCCAGATAGATTTGACTCCAAAATAAGTGCTATAGAAGAAGAAAAGGATCTAGATACCCTCAAAATGGATGAACTCCATGGAATTCTTACTGCCTATGAAATGAGGAAAGGTGGCCCAAGCTCCAAAGATGTAGCATTCAAGGCCTCAAAGTCAAAGAAGGGGAAAGAAAGGGATGACTGTAGTGATAAGTCAGATGTGGAATCTGAATTGGCTCAATTTTTACGAAAGCTGAAGAGATGATCTAAGCTTAAAGGCAAGTATCCTCTTATCTATTTTAAATGTGGTAAAATAGGTCATTATGAAGCAAGATGTCCTCATAAACATGACAGTGATGATGAAGGAAATTCTAAAAGAATGGCACACAAAAGGAAAGGGTTTAATAAGAAAAACTTCTTCTCCAAGTAAGATGAGTCTGATGAGGATGAGTTTATGGTCATCAAAAAGAAATCAGATGAGGAAAGTGATCATGATGAAAGCCAAGAAACATTATTCATGGCACTCGTAGATGATGATGACTCAGGGCTGGAACGAAATGTAGAGGAACTGTTAATAAGTGCCATTGAAGAAAATGAGAAACTACGGAAGAAAATCATTTCTCTCAAAGTGGAAAACGAGGAAATAAGAAGGAGAGAAGATCTCTTGGAAGCAAAGCTTAAAGAAAAAAAAGAGACTTGTGAAGAACGTGAGGTCGAAATAGTGTCTCTGAGAAAGGAGTTGGAGCAAATTAGAAAGGGCTATAAAAGCTCTCAAATACTTGAGACTATTCTGAAAAATCAAAAACCTCAACATGACAAGTCTAGAATAGGTTTCAAAGGAGAATCCTCAAGCACTAAGAATAGTGCGGAAAGCTATGCCGATGCACTTTCCTACAATCCAAAAGATGAAAAAGTATGTTATCAAAAGGGCATCCCAGATCCCAAGAATGAAGAGAGAATTACTCCAAAGAAGAATGTGGAGTCAAATCATGGACACTACAACAAATACAAACCTGTACTCCACCAAGGGCCCATCGCAAATCCAAAGAATGAGGGAGGAGTAATTCCCAGGAAGGAAATCGACTCAAACTGTGGTTTCTTCAACAGGTACAAAACCATCTTTCTTGGACACTACTTTCACTATAAAAACTTCGGTCATCAGGTAAGACATTGTATGGCTCGCAGAAGTGAAAAGACAAAGTTAAATGACCGAATAATCAACTCATATGCCCCCAAAAGGTAGGGACAAATAAAAACCTTCAATTCATTTGATCCCTTGACCAAATTTGATTTGATTTGCTCTTTCTGCTACAATAATGGACACTATGAACAAGACTCCCCACTTAAAGGAAGAAAGACGAGTAGAAAGAACTCCAGAATGGGTTAATTCTACCTGGCTCTATATGCTCAAAATAATGGAAACCATTGGTTTGTGGATAGTGGGTGCTCCAGACACATGACAGGAGACAGAAGAAAGTTTGTCTCGTTGAGAAAAAAGGAATGGAATGTGTCCTTTGGAAGTGGATCTAGCAGAATTGCAAGAAAAGGAACAGTTACTCTAATCAATGGAAAAGGAAAAGCTCAAGATGCTTTGCTAGTTGACGGACTCAAACACAACCTCCTGAGTGTCAGCCAAATCTGTGATCAGGGACATAAGGCTATTTTGAGCACCAAAGACTGTGAAATAAGGAACTCTGCCTCAGGGGAACTTGTGGAAAAAGGGGTGAGAACATCAGACAACATTTACATTCTAAACAAGATTCAAGAAAATAAATGCTACTTAAGTCAGACAGATGAGAGTTGGTTGTGGCATAAGCGACTTGGACATACTTGCTTCGAAAATCTAATCAATATCAGCAAGATCAAAGTTGTACGAGACATCCCAAGGCTGTTCAAACCAAATTAAGGAGTATGTGGTCCATGTCAACATGGAAAGCAGACCAGAACTAGCCAGAAGACAAAGGAGCTCTCTATATTGAAGCCCTTGGAGATCATCCATGCTGATGTGTGTGGGCCAACTAGAAATCAGGGACTCCAAGGACAAAGGTACTTTGAGTTATTTGTTGATGATTAAACTAGAATGACGTGGATATATTTTATAAAGTTTAAATCTGAAAATTTTGAGTGTTTTAATAATGTAAAAGCCCTTGTAGAAAATGAAAAAGATTAAAAAATTAAGTGCCTCAGAATAGACCGAGGGGGAGAATTCACATCAAACGAATTTAGTGAGTTCCGTAATATTCATGGAATTAAAAGGGAATTCTCTGTTGCCAGAACACCTCAGCAAAATGGGGTAGTTGAAAGAAGAAATCGAACAGTCCAAGAAATGGCAAGAACAATGATATTAACAGCAGAATTACAGCCTAGATTCTGGAGAGAAGCAATAGGGACAACTGTCTATACATTGAATCAAACTCAATTAAGACCAAATTGTGGAAACACTCCTTATGAGCTATGGAAAAGAAGACCTGCTTCGATGAAGTACTTCAAGATCTTTGGAAGAAAGTGCTTCATAAAAATAAATGATGGCTCACCCGGAAAGTTTGATTCTCGGGTTGATGAAGGGATATTTCTTGGATACTCTACATAGAGCAAGGCTTACAAGTGCTACAATTATCAACTGAAGAAAATAGTGGAAAGCATTGATGTAAAGTTTGATGAAGATCTTCCAGAAAAGGAAATTGAAGAACATGAAGATGACTTTCTCATTGAAGAAGAAGAACCTAAAGAAGAAGAAATATATGAGGAAGAAGAAGAAGAAGAAGAGGAAAGAGAACCACCTAATACCCCTTCAAAGATGAAGTATGTCCAAAGACATCATCCAAAAGAGCAGATCATTTGTGATAGAGATGAAGGTGTGCAGACTTGAAGAAGGATAACAATCACACCCAAGAGAAAAGTCATTGCCCTCCTATCTATGATAGAACCAGAAACTTTTGCAGAAGCAAGTAAGGATCCTCATTGGGTAAAAGCCATGGAAGAAGAAATGTCCCAAATTGAGAAGAACAAGACATGGGAGCTGGTACCTCGTCCAAAGGACAAAAACATAATAGGAACCAAATGGGTGTTCAAAAATAAAATGAATGAGGAAGGATAGGTTATCAGAAACAAGGCAAGACTTGTCTGCAAAGGCTATTCACAAATTGAAGGAATTGACTTTGAAGAGACATTTGCACCAGTGGCCCATATGGAAGCTATCGAATGTTCTTGGCATTTTCTTGCTCAAAAGGATTCAAAATCTATCAAATGGATGTGAAATCAGCATTTCTAAATGGGGAACTCAAGGAGGAAGTCTACATGGAGCAGCCAGAAGGTTTTGATCTAACAGCAGGAAAGGACTTAGTCTGTAAGTTGAAAAAGGCTTTATATGGGTTGAAACAAGCTCCTAGAGCTTGGTATGAAAGATTGGATCACTACCTACAACAATAAGGCTTCAAAAAGGGAGTGGCTGGAAGTAATCTATACATAAAGACAAATGAAAGTAAGTTACTAGTTGCTCTTGTTTATGTCGATGATCTGATTTTTGCTAGTAATAATGATGAAATGAGCCATGATTTTTCTCAAAGCATGTCAAAAGAGTTTGAGATGTCAATGATAGGAGAGTTTCCCCACTTCTTTGGACTTCAAGTATCTCAAATCAGAGCAGGATTGTGTATATCTCAAACCAAATATCTAAAAGAAATGCTCAAAAAATATGGAACGGAGGACTGTGCACCCGTGAGCACACCTATGACCACAAACTGCAAACTGAGCAAAGATGATGACTCTCCTCTAGTAGATGCAACTCATTACAGGTCAATGATTAGAGCCCTTCTATACTTAACAGCTACAAGACCAGACATAATGCAGGAAGTAGGAATGGTGGGAAGATTTCAATCTGCTCCCAAACAATCCCACTTATTAGTTGTAAAAAGAATTCTCATATACCTGAAAGGAACTTTTGGTTTCAGTCTTTGGTACCCAAAGAGCTCAACACTGACTGTCACTGCATACACCGATGCTGATTGGGTTGGAAGTATAGATGATCGGAAAAGTACTAGTGGAAATGCGTTCTTCCTAGGAGACTGTTTAGTATCTTGGCTCAGCAAAAAACAATCATCCATATCATTATGCATTGCTGAAGCCGAGTATATTGTTGTAGTAGACTGTTGTACTCAGATACTATGGATGAAGGAAGCTCTAAAAGATGTCGACATATGTACAGATCAAGTGATTATCGTCTATTGTGACAACACAAGTGCTATCAGTCTCAACAAAAATCTAGTGATGCACTCAAGAACCAAACACATACTAATCAAGTATCATTTCCTTTGTGAGCAAGTAGCTGAACAAAACATCGTCCTGGAATATATTAGTACTAAGGAGCAGATAGCTGATATTTTCACAAAACCTCTTCCTCGAGAAGCATTCGAACATCTGTGTCAAAAGATGGGGGTTATTTCTTTATCATCACTCAAGTTCATTCATAAAGATGTAGCAGGACAGGGGGAGTAGTTTGACAGGGGCAGTCCTGTTATAGACATTTTTGTGCCTCGCAGCATGGAGCATGAAATGTCAATAATTACAGGGATCCTCAGTCCCTAAACATGTTGTTCTTACCCCTAGAGGAACAAGGTCAGCAAACCACAGCACTTCCTATCAGTTCTCCACCTGAAAACGCTCAAAAACAAGGCAATTCTGGATCATGTCAACTGCTACACTGGCTACCTGCACTGAATGTCAACTGCTACACTGGCTACCTGCGCTAAATGTCAACTGCTACACTGGCTACCTGCGCTGAATGTCAACTCCAACACTAGCTACCTGCGCTGAACGTGTTTGGACAAGTGGCAGGCTCATTTCTCAAGGTGTCAATGCCCAGGAAGCTTCCAAAATGACACTTGGATCAGGGAATTCGCCCAGTGATGAGTAAGAGGTTCTTAAACTCCAAGTGGAAGCAAGGATCTCCAAGTGGACTCAAGAACTGAAGTATAACTGAAGTGGGAGAGGACACTAGTCAGCTTGAAGCCAGCCTCAAGCTGACTCATCCTTTCTCCAAATCTCCTATATATAGAGCTCTCTCATGAGGTCTAGGGAGGCTGGAATTTTGTGCAAAGCAAGGAAGTGCTGTTGGTTTACAGTTAGAGCTATTGGGTGATTGCTTTTATAGAGGAGAAGAGGAGATTTCTTGCTGCTGGGGAGGTGCTGCTGGATTGGAGCCATTTATGGTTGTAACCTTCTCAGAACCTTTTTCTTCTATTAATAAAGCTTTGATGTTCTCCTATATACTTGTATTGCAATGATGTATTGTTTTTATCTGTATATTTGATCCATTCTAATCCATGCATCAGTTATGAGTACATGTTTCTTGTAGTTTCCCTCTCTTGTTTTTGCAGGATCTTTGTGTAGCTGGGCCGGCAAAGGGAGCAAGGAGCTGGGAACAAGAGGCAAAGAGAGAAGACAGGATCGACAAAAGTGAAAGACATCGGTTGGTCAATCTTTTCTTCCTTCTCTGTACTTTCATAAAGGAAAAATATCAAAGCTTTACTTTCAGTTGTTGCTAAGGAACTATCACCCTTAGAGTAGGGATAGGGTCATTCCGAGTCGGATACTTTTCCCCACAACAAACTGGAGACTCCACTGGGGAACCCAGTATCTTGTTGGTTTATTGTGTTTCTTGCTATTCATCTCATAAACAAGGAGAGCACCAAATCGAACTGCAATTGAGTCATTCAATTGCAAAGTAGAGGGCAGCTGTTCTGGCTCAGTTTCTGAGCAAGTTTATGATTTGAAGAGCTGATCCACAAGGACTCTTGTGCTCTTTGTGATAGCTTTTCATCCTCTTGATCATCCCTTAGCTTGTACTTGACCTATAGCTTTTTATTTCAGCAAAAACAGTGAATTTTTGAGCTTTTTATGACCCGGAAACCCTTGTAAACGCAACTCTCGTGTCTCAGTGCAGGCTGTCCAAAGGCAGTCTGCATTTCAGCGCAGGTACTCCCTTCGGGAACTGCGCTGAGAGTCAGTTTGACAGACCAGAGCCTGCGCTGAACCAGTTAGGCTATGTCTTCCTGAGGTTTCCCACTGAGTCTTGGCCCTGTTTTCACTGTTATTTTGCTGCTGATTGCTTGTCATTTGTACTTGCTGTAAACCAACTTTCCTTGACATTATTCCGCCTCAGTTGTGTGATGAAACTGTGATTGTTCTTTCAGTATTTCTTGTTTCAGTTACAGTTTCCCATCGTGAAAAGCAAACCAGTATAGCTGTGGCCTCTTAGATCTTGAACTGTAAAAGTGTCGTCGTGATCTTAAGAGCTAGTTTTATTACTGTTCATGGCTGTTTGAGTTTGTTTGTTTTTCATTTTATGGTTTGAATTCATACATTTTTAGTGTCGAAACAAGTACCTGTAAGGCGTCTTTTGATTTTAGACAAAACTTGTTTGTTTACGCTTCAAATTGAATTCGAAAATTATACGACAGTTTCCTTTTGTCCACATCAACATTAAGGGAAAAGAAAAGAAATACATGCATCTTGCATTTGCATTTTTTGATAAGTTTGCGTGATTGATCTAGGGGAAAGTGCATTAGTTTGTGCTTTGTGCTCTGTGTGGAAAGATAATGTTTTTCTCTCCCCTCAGTAGTTAGGATTTTCAAAGCTAAAAAGATTGTAAAGCTTGCTTATCATTTTAGCTGCATTTAGGAATTTGTACCAATACATCTCGTGGTGATCCTGAAAGACAAACTGCTAAACAAGATCAACTTAAAATATATTGAATGAATCTAAAAACGCTTTGTAACATAACGCTCACAATAGAGGTCTAGGTAGAGACGTGTTCCGACGTCGTTAAACGTAGTGACTGTCGATCTCTACGAAGGTGGGTGATTCCTCCTGAGGGACGATAGCACTAATACGGACTTGTGCTCCCGCGTACCGTCGCATATATTGGGAGACCCCTATAGGCATTTATCCTTTATCCTTAGGAAGCCGTGTCGGCCGCCCTACTGATCGCGATGCAGTGAACACAGCATTCACGAAGATCGACCACCCGTACCGTAAAACGTATTCTGTGGTTTCGCGAAAAGTTTGGCACACCCTCTGCCTAGAACTCCAGAGTAGTTTCTTTTGGCCTTTTTCAAACTCTATAACTGAAAAAGTCCATCCGAGCATTTGTCACTTCGGGCTCGTTAAAACATCAAAGGAGACTAGAGTCATCTTTAGCTTTTTCTCGACTCTTTAAAACTGAAAAAGCAAGTTGTGTCTAAAGCGTCGTTATAAAATTTATTTTAAGCGGAATAATCATCACCCTTCCCTCGTTGATCTTCGAAGTTAGTCCACCACAAGTGGAAGTTCCTGTAGAATTGCTAAGAAATCTTTTGGATAGACTAGATATGTCTGAACAACCGTCGACATCTAGGACTGTGTCGTCCGACACAGTAGCAGCAGAGCCTCCTACTGCTACTCCAACGATGTTCGCTGGTATACCATCTGTCCCGGCAAATTGTCAACAACAAGCCGGAGTCCCATCAGGGACGATGACATGGTTAGTTCCTATTTCTTCGTCCGGATTATCGTCTGGTATTTCTTATGTTGAAACTCAACAAATCAATCCAACGTGTCTTCAAAGGCCAATCTACCCTTTAAGTACTGGATTGCCACCATATGGAGGACAGTATGCCTTTTCATTGTTCCCCCCTGGAGAACAACCATATGGGAGTTTACAACAAAATTCAGGTCAAACTGGAATTACATCCAGTGGTTGGGTACCAATACTGCCTCAGCAACCAAGAGTTACATATTCAATGCAACCAGTCCACCCTGTGTCGAATGTTGCCACTATACCTGGTATGGTGATTGCGTCGCAAGTACAAGCGCTGCCTACTGTATGTCAACCCCAAGTTTCTCAGGTTGCCATACAACAACCTCTTGTCTCGACATCTCAATCGCAACCTCAGGTCAGTGCCTCCTTATTCGGAGCGACTCAAGATCAAACAAGTACTGTGACTCCTCATCTTGGTCAATCATCTAGTATTGGGCATCAGCAAATGGTCCAACAACCAGAGCTGGTTCAAACTCAACAACCGCCATTCCAGCAATCATGTCAAGGACCTGAGCAACAAGTCTTTGTAAGTAATGGGCAACCATACTATAATGGTTATGCCCATCAACCTTGTCAAAGTTGCCAACATTATGCTGGTATGCAAAGACCCACTGCTCAGGCGATTCCATCTTATCCTAGATATGCTTCGCCTAACCTGAATCAACAGTTGCCCTTTGTAGCAACTCTAGAATTACCAGATCTAAACCGGCTGACGAATGATCCAATTGCTTATGCCCCTTGGTGGCCAGCGATTCCGCATAAACTTCCATCAGACATTCCTAAATTTAATGGAAATCCGGGTGAAGATCCGTCAAATCATGTGATGACATTCCATCTATGGTGTTCATCGAACACCCTGAATGATGATTCGATAAGACTTCGCCTCTTTCAGAGGACGTTAACGGGGCCAGCGGCAAAATGGTACATTGAATTGCCTAGAGCTTCGTTCAACAACTTCAGTACCTTAGCCACAACCTTTTTAACCCATTTTCAATTACCGATAAGGTATGAAACAGGAACAGAACTCCTTACCAATTTCAAACAGACGACTGCCACCCACATATCTGATCATATACATGAGTGGCGACGTCGTCGTAGGATGGTAAAAACGTACGTTCCTGATCAGCTATTAGCTGAATGGTTTATCAAGTCGTTACTTCCCGCTATAACGGAAGATGTGGCAAAGGGAGGAGTCGTAACGGAAGAGCAAGTTATCGCTCGTGCGCAATATCTAGACTTGGTCTATACTCAGTCTGGCACGCTCTACGACAAAATACCTAACGCCCCTAGACCGGAATTCTCAATTCCTCCACCTCCTAAATCAAACAATGACTCTCACGCCGGCGAGGGCGTGATTGGCAAGCACAAAATTTATAGTCAAAATGCAAATGAAAAACTTCTTGCCTCGGAAGTAAATGCCATGTCGACCAACAAGGGCAAACAACTGAAGCAACCAGGGGGCAAGAAGAAAAAGACAGGGAGAAAAAGGAAACCCCCAGCAGGGTGTCATATATGCGATGAGGATCATTGGACGAAATATTGTCCACATATAGCTGAAGTTAAGAAACTCTTCAAGAGTTCAGAAACCCCAGCAGTATTGACTGATCCGTTTCCTAATCCAAGTCAAAATCTGGTTGCTAATCAAAATGCTTCAGGATCCCAAGTGCTTATGTTGTCTACCTCAAAGCAACAGAATAATGCTTTGACAAGGAGTAAAGATTACGGGAATCCAAAGCTGTCGAACAACAAGGTTAATGAACGACCTAGTAGTTCAACAACAACTTTGACCGAAGTTGTGCCACCCATCGTTCCTGAGCCAATGATAAAGTCGCCAAAGGGAGTAGTACACAAATCGACATTTAATCCTCGTGCCAAAGGAGCACAGAATTATAATATAGTAAAGGACCTGGCCCAATTGCCGTCCACTATGTCGACACTTGAGGTACCACAAAATTGCCCCTCCCAAGAGCAAGCTTTATCATCAGCAATAGGTGGGATTGTCCCAATGGATTCCAATCTTGTGGCCTTTGATCATAAAGGATATGACCCTCAGTTACCAGCTCACCTAGCTTTCCTTATTCAAGTGAAAGCCCTCAACAAAATTGTTCATCGAACAATTATTGATGAGGGGGCATCTACATGTCTTATGTTGATGAGTTGCTGGAAAGATTTAGGCTCACCACCCTTGTCGAAATCGTCAACGATGTTAAAAGCATTTGATGGACGATCATACACTCCATACGGAATTTTAAGTAACTTGCAAGTTGAACTGGGGGGCAAAACAGTAGGAATTGATGTTGAAGTAATTGATGGAAACCTCGATTACAACATCCTACTTGGAAGACCATGGATCTATGCCATGGCCGCAGTTGTGTCGACCTACTTCAGGAAGATTGCATTTCCCTTCCAAGGAGGAATTACAATCGTCGACCAACAAACTTTTCTCCACAACAGTTCACAAGTTACAAGAAGCATTCCAATGATCCATTGAAGGAATCATTTGCTCCAAAATATCGGAGTAGGTCTCCTAAAAGACCCTGCCTTAATGGGTACTTTCGCCCTACCGCCTCCAAATAATCTGGCGGGAGTGGCCACGGTGGAAACCTACAAAATGAAATCTAATCCAATCTTCTGGTTGGATTCGGAAGATTCCTAAATATTTTGTCGGCATGGATCATCACCCTAATAGAAATACTATAAATACAGTGGGCTACGAGGACGGTTCTTATCTTGTGTCAACCTCGTTAAAAAATGAAACAAGGAGACGAGGACGGTTCTTATCTTGTGTCAACCTCGTTAAAAAATGAAACAAGGAGACGAGGACGGTTCTTATCTTGTGTCAACCTCGTTAAAAAATGAAACAAGGAGTCGAGGATAGTTCCTATCTTGTATCAACCTCATTAAAAAATGAAACAAATCCCCGAGGTAAACCTTCATTCCAACCATCGAGTTGGATGCAATGAAGCTTGGGGGGCATGCACCTCGATTTGCATTATTATACTGGGGGCATGCAAACTTATCTTCGAGCAGTTTTAGCACATGGTTCATGCTCGTTAAAAAATAAACGCAAGATCCGAGCAGTTTTAGCGCATAGTTCATGCTCGTTAAAAAATAAACATAAGTTGTGAGCAATCTTCCTCTAGAGTTCAAGCTCACCCAGAAAAAAATGAACCAGTAAATAACCTTGGTAAATGTAACCTTTGACAGCCATATTAAAGCCCTTGGTCGTGTTCTTGCAGTCTCACCTCCATCTATTCATTTGGCCAATCGTTCATCTCCATATGTTTGTTTACCCATTTTGAGGAACAGCTGCGAAGAGTGATTTCACTTGGCCATCCTTGTGACACTGCCGTGATTGGAATATTCCAACTTGTACCTGGAATCTGCTGCTATCCCTATTTATCACTCGTTCCTCAAAAGACGAGTCTTCTTTGAGCTCTTTTCACTGACTCGTAAAATATGAAAAGTTTGCCGAGTTTTGGCCTTCCAGCTCGTTAAACGACCGGAAGAGCTATCCCTCCTCTAGATTTTAATCTTTTTGGACCTGAGGGATTATTGCACAAAAAGATCGAGCGCTTGTTTTGTTCGGCTCGTTAAAGCAATCGAAAATTCATCCCTTCTGTATTGTTTTATACTTTTTTGGACTTAAGGGATTAGATGACGAAAAAGGAATTCTGGAGTTGACTTTATGTACCTTTTCAGACTCTCTAAAAATGAAAAGGACCGAGTTATCCTTGTCGTTAGACTCGTTAAATTCATTAAATAGCGACAAACTTGTCTTTAGACGAGAACGAGTTTCCCTATCGCTAAGCTCGCTAAATCATAGCGATGGGCTTGCCCGAAGGGCAGGTTATAGAACAAGCATATGTTATCCTCCTCAAGCTTGACAAAAATAAAGAGGTACTGGTCAGAAATGACTGGGGAAAAATTGGGAGAACATCAAAGCTTAATGGTAGCAAGTCGCTCTTGAACATGACACTTTTCTTCCGTACCACAGCGGGTTGGGTTGTTTCATTCACCGGTCTCTTCACCATGGTCTTCGCCAAACCATCCACATTTTGGGGTAATGCTACCGATCCATCGCATCAGTGTCGTTATATGTTCAAGAGAGGTCATTCTGAAAGTGTCAACCATGTCCCATCCACTGCCATACATTATCCTTCATCCATTCATGATCGCCACCCTGAATCATATGTCACAGTTTGTTTTCACCTCCACTAAAATCATTAGCTCCGTTCCGTGTCATTGATGTGGGATTCATTAAGGCCCTCCTTTGACGGATCGCTTCTTGTCGACTTCAGCTCATTATCCAAGAAGTTGATCTAAGAACAACCCCACCAGTACTTTGAAGCTTGCATGCCTCAATGGCAAGTTTCTCACTTCCGGCGACAGGTATACATCAATGACCTTCGACCAGAAGATTTTGCGTGGCGTTCGACGCCAAGTCCTTTATTCACGCCACGTGAATTGTACTGCAGTACCTTGAGGGTCATTATCATTATCGGTGATTCCTCTCGCGCTTGTTAACGGTTTTCATCATTGACCGGTAATCAAGCGATGTCTTTCCATGTTCGACTTCAACGAAATTCTCACATGGATTGACTTGTACTTAGAGTGAAGATCGAACGAGTTTGAAGACCCCGGATCTAGTCTCATCCATCCGGGCTGCGATACATATTCAGGAAATATAAAAGCATTTGTCATGTACATCATTACAACAGATGATCATCCTACTCAAAGGATGATAATTTCAGCAGAGAATTATCAGTCTACCATCAGACGATCGTCTGTTCTATTTACCAAAATGTATTTATAAAGTTGAGCATGGGAATGCCCGCCTCAGCTAGATCATGAAAAAAAAATGAAAAATAATGTATTGTATTGTATTGTATTACAGGGCACCTCTCAGCACTTGAATGAACTTCGGACCCTCTGGATAAAGCATTTCACCCGATAAACGGCCTCATACTTTAGGGGGCAACTGTTATAGACATTTTTGTGCCTCGCAGCATGGAGCATGAAATGTCAATAATTACATGGATCCTCAGTCCCTAAACATGTTGTTCTTACCCCTAGAGGAACAAGGTCAGCAAACCACAGCACTTCCTATCAGTTCTCCACCTGAAAACGCTCAAAAACAAGGCAATTCTGGATCATGTCAACTGCTACACTGGCTACCTGCACTGAATGTCAACTGCTACACTGGCTACCTGCGCTGAATGTCAACTGCTACACTGGCTACCTGCGCTGAATGTCAACTCCAACACTAGCTACCTGCGCTGAACGTGTTTGGACAAGTGGCAGGCTCATTTCTCAAGGTGTCAATGCCCAGGAAGCTTCCAAAATGACACTTGGATCAGGGAATTCGCCCAGTGATGAGTAAGAGGTTCTTAAACTCCAAGTGGAAGCAAGGATCTCCAAGTGGACTCAAGAACTGAAGTATAACTGAAGTGGGAGAGGACACTAGTCAGCTTGAAGCCAGCCTCAAGCTGACTCATCCTTTCTCCAAATCTCCTATATATAGAGCTCTCTCATGAGGTCTAGGGAGGCTGGAATTTTGTGCAAAGCAAGGAAGTGCTGTTGGTTTACAGTTAGAGCTATTGGGTGATTGCTTTTATAGAGGAGAAGAGGAGATTTCTTGCTGCTGGGGAGGTGCTGCTAGATTGGAGCCATTTATGGTTGTAACCTTCTCAGAACCTTTTTCTTCTATCAATAAAGCTTTGATGTTCTCCTATATACTTGTATTGCAATGATGTATTGTTTTTATCTGTATATTTGATCCATTCTAATCCATGCATCAGTTATGAGTACATGTTTCTTGTAGTTTCCCTCTCTTGTTTTTGCAGGATCTTTGTGTAGCTGGGCCGGCAAAGGGAGCAAGGAGCTGGGAACAAGAGGCAAAGAGAGAAGACAGGATCGACAAAAGCGAAAGACATCGGTTGGTCAATCTTTTCTTCCTTCTCTGTACTTTAATAAAGGAAAAATATCAAAGCTTTACTTTCAGTTGTTGCTAAGGAACTATCACCCTTAGAGTAGGGATAGGGTCATTCCGAGTCGGATACTTTTCCCCACAACAAGTCCATATGAATTCCTTTGCCATTGATGTCAAAGGGGGAGAGTAGAAGAATATTGCCATCAATAACAAAGGGGGAGATTGTTGGACACAGATTGTCATTGATGTCAATATGGCAATATTCTAGGAGCAAAAGGAGCCAAGAGGAGCAAAAAAGAGGACGCAGACAGCCATCGCAGCAACAGAGGAACAAGCAGAGCTATAAGGAAGCAGATAGAGCCATCAGAGGAGCAATGGGTGCATTTATATTATCGGGAGCTATTGGGCCACAAAAGAATTATATGCATGAAGATACAGGCGGAGGAGCATATATCATACATATGTGTTTTTACACTATCGGAGGCATAGAACCTTATATCTATATATATATATATATATATATATATATATATATATATATATATATATATATATATATATATATATATATATAGAGAGAGAGAGAGAGAGAGAGAGAGAGAGAGAGAGAGAGAGACTATCGGGCCCATAAAACCCATGTATGCATGATTTAACACTATCGGCGGACAGAAAGCCCATATACATAGGCTTAAAACTATCAGAGGCAGAAGACTTGGCTCTAGGGCAAATACTTTATCGGAGGCAAATTGCAGACTTGAAACTCTATACATGGGAGTGTTGAGTTGTATTGGGTCCAGCACATCGCATTGCTATGAGGGGTCTATGTTAACGTCGAGCCTTGACCCTGTGTGAATTTTGATCACCGATAGCGGGTATCACATCGGCACTTCGAAAGTGGGAGCTACAATATGTCAAGCGGTCCATTGCGATCGCCGATATTGTGATCGCCGATATTGAGATCGCATCGGACCTCCACCAGGGGAAACTCCCAACTGCGATGCATATCCATGTGGACCTGCCTCACATTACAAAGATGACTTAATCTATGATCGCATCCGTCGCATATCGCAAGCCGTAAAGCCTTGCCACATTGGAAGCACCCACTGCAATAGGCTGTGGACCCGACGGGCATATTAACTATGGTTTAATACCATATCGCATTCAGTACATCGGAGCAGTGGAGGATCGGCCGTTGGCCATCGGCGGAGTCATGGGTCTGATATATAAAGGACCCCCGGGAGTCTCGAATCACTGATTGTGATTTAAGTGTGGACCTGATACAGGAATAAGTGCGATTGTAATATTTCCCGAAGTCTGCCTTTTAGTCCGTTTGACTATTTTTTCTCATATTCTCTGTGTAATGGAATGTCTGGCTTGCGCGGGGTGTTTTAAGCCAAAAATCTTATGATGGCTGTTCCGACTGTTCAAAAGGCTAAATGTCAGTGAAAAAGGGTTGAATCATGGCAATTATGATTGTTATCGAGACAAAACATCTCCGTTTAATTGAAAGAACTCTGTGTATGCCACAATCATTGCCAAAAGGAGCACTATTATGGTAAACCGGGAGGATGTGTTCTCCGTGGATCGTTTGGACTAGTCTAAAGAATCAACGTATCCCTAGAAAGTCAGCGAACCTAGACAGTGCAGAGGAAGCTGCAGCGACTGAGGAGGAAGCCTAAGAGGTGGTGTAAGTAGAAACGAATGGATAGAGGCATGGGAATGTATAAAAGAATAAAAATAGAGAACTTTTGGTGCTGTTGTTGTGGTGAAGAACCAGAGTGTGAGGTAGCAGAAGCAGTAGAGGTAGAAGAGGTAGCAGAAGCAGCAAAGGCTATAGAGGCAGCAGAGTAGGAGTGAGAGAACCTCAGCTGAATAGAGTGTAGCAACATACCAGTTTATACTAAGGTTGGGTTGGAGCCCAAGAGGTTGGAGCCTCATAACTGAACAGGATTGAAGTCATTGGGGATAGGCGCTCCTAAGTGTAGAACCACTGCAAAATAGAGTTGGTGCTTTGGAGGTTGGAGCCTCACTAAAGTCCAAGTTGGAGCTTAGCAACTATTCACAATCAGATATATACTTATATTGTATTTATTTCATTGCACTGTCTTGAGTTTTAATAAAAGCATTAATTCCAGCTATTGATTTATATGTTCTGTGTATACATATACATATCTATATACGCTTTTGGCAATCACTAGAACAATTAAAAAATAAATAATAATAAGAAATACTGATTCACCCCCCCCCCAGTATTTCCAACATTGGTGAGGGGGTTCTCAAAGGATTTAATGGTTGTTCCTCCAAAACGTAAGTGGTTGATTTGAATTAAAAAACTTTGACAACTGGATCTAAACGCCCTCATCCTAGTACCAGTTAGGGACGGTGTAGGTATTCTTGCATGTGCATAATAGATAAGACAATAGTAGCTTTGATTATGCCTGAAGTAAGATGCATACCCATGTTATCGGAATTAGATGTAAGGAAATGTTTTATTTATGTTGCATGGAATATTGAATGAAGACATTAAAGTAGTTGTAAGGGTTGCATGTCAGGAGAGCATGTGATATTACGCCCAGGGTGTACGATTCGCTACCTTGATATTTCACAGTGGTTATGATCCTTCGTTCATTGAACTTGCAATGACTGTGAAATCTTAACTGTAATCAAGAATGTTTTTTTAAATTTATGGGGCATAGAGGCTATTTGCCTGGGTAGGCTAAGGAGTTTCGTTACAAAAAGTGTGTCTTTTAAAGATAGCATGCTAGAGTTAAGTACAAAAACTTGGTTGTGTCTAATATTTATTGAGGGTGATTGAAGGTCTACTTTTGAAATGGTCACACATTCCCTAAAGAGAACATGTCAAATGCAGAAACATTGAAGATCATATGAGAGTGATTAAAGGTTTGTCTCTAAAGTTATTATTATTTTTTAGATGGAAAAGGGGGGCGTTAGATCTCTAATAGAATTCATTTGTTTTTATAACATGAATGATTAATATAGGCTTTGGCTATGTGATAATACATAGTTGGTAAGTGCATTTTTCTTTTTGAACCCAAGACAATTTTCTTGGACTCCTGTGCTTCTTGATATCGTGCAAGATTAACTTCTAATGTTAATGTAGTTCTAGATTTGAAGTTCAAATGAAACGAAGGTAAAAACCACTAGTTATAGTTTGCATCCAATGATTTCTATGGTTATAAATTTTAACCATCAAACATGTAGCCAAAATATAATGTGCACATCACAAGCCCTGAATCCTCATGAATGTTTCTAATGGAGTTATTCATCATGTTTTTGTTGTTTCACATTTGTGGCAAGGGTCTTGGCTCTTAATATTTGAACTAGATATTCCCACATTTATTTTATGCATATGTAAATAGCTGCTTGAGCTTTGTAGGTGGTCCTGAGACTTAAGAGAAAGCACATTGGTGGTACTCTTATAAAGAAGAAAAAGTGTAGCAAACATCTAAGTTCTTATGCAATTTTGTTGTATTTGTTTTTGGAACTTCTCTTTAAAAGTATTAAGCTTGGTGATATGGCATCCTATGTGTAAGATTCTTACTCAGATTTTCCTTCTTGGCCTGGTAGAGAGCCATTGGATCTATCAAGAATAGAACAAAGATGCTATTTGGGGCTTGAGACTCTACGTGGAATAATAAAATTAAAATGCATGAACAAGATTGTTCATAGAATATGCACATAATGGGTTGCACATTTGCTTTTTTTAGCACAAAGACGAGATATCGAGACTCATGATCCCCTCATATTGACATTAGCTTCTTTCTAAGTTTGTCTAATGCATGATTTTTACTCAGATTTACCTATTTGGCCGGACAGAGAGTGATTGGCTCTATCAAGAATAGAACAAAGATGCTATTTGGGGCTTGAGACTCTAGGTGGAGTAATACAATTAAAATGCATGAAGAAGATTGTTCATAGAATATGCACATAATGGGTTGCACATTTGATTTTTTTTAGCACAAAGGCAAGATATCCAAACTCATGATCTCCTCATCTTGACAGTAGCTTCTTTCTAAATTTGTCTAAGGCTAGATGACCCCTAATTAATGCATTATTTTATAGATAAATTTAATGTTATTGTTCATTTCCTATTCATAACCATGTACATAGTCCAATAAGATTCAAATGCACCACTACATATTAAACTTCATCAAAATTGAGAAACTTTTGTTTGAAGATAATTATTTGACACCAAAAATAGCATAATTTGAATGCATGAACAAGATTGTTCATGATGATGATGATTAACATCCACTGAGACCAAACTTTGGTTTATCAGACCTAAAGAAGCAAATTATTTAGTTTGATTTAAGATTTTATTCCTATGCTCAAAAATGTTGGAGAGAAGCCGCCCGAGCTCGCTATAATTTTGACATCATAAAAGGCTAGGAAGGTCAGTATTGCAACAAAGATTATGAAACTGAGATCTAATGTGGTTGTACGCAGGGCACTCTAAGAGGAAGTGATTTTCATCCTCGATGTTCATATTCTCACAGAGATGGCATATCATTTCCATCCATGGTGTTTTAGGAATTGCCCAACGACTCGTTTCACTATGGAAGCTCATGAGAGTTTGTTCTAATCTTGGCTATATTAATTTTCTTCTTTGAGATAGTTAAAACAAAGAGATACTTTTGATCTTCTAGGGTGGGGTTGATGACCTCCTTATAATATCTTAATTTTATTTTAGCTGCTAAATCTTTCTCACACCACATTTTTTCTTTGAAATTAGAAGCAACAATATTTTTTATGATAATAATGTTTTTCAATGCAACATTCTCGTCGATATCCCAATGGTTTAACTAGGCCCTGGTGTCTTTATACCAACCTTATTTGTGTTGAAAATGGCAACAAGAAATGCTAAAAATAGAATTGATAAAAATAGCACTGCTATAAATAGTAGTTCAGGTACCAGTGCTGGACTGAGAAATAAGGAATGAAAAATGGAAGTGCTAAAAATAACATTGCTATTTTTAGCAGTTCAAGATAGATTCCTATTTTAGTTAGTCCCTGAACTAAAATAGTGAAGTAAAATTCGAATTTGATCTTAGCAGTTGTTTGTAAAATAATTAATTAATTCATCTTGATTTAATTAGTTAAGGAAAATCAAACATGAAGTCTATGTGGGGACATGCAAAAATTTCTCCATTAATTGAGGAATTTATCCATCAATTAAAGAGATAAGTATGAGTTGTAATTAGTTGGCTCAGTTAACTGAGTCAAGTCCAGTTAGATTAATTCAAACAATTTGTTGAATTAATTGTGAGTTCAGTTAGTTAATGCTTGCATGCATGTAACTGCTGCACTTCAGATAACTGAATATTCTCTCATAAATAACTCATGCATGTTAGTTTAGACAGAGACCCAGTTGAGATCAGAGGAGGGACAGTGTACTATCAATTGGATGGATTTTTCCTATAAAGGAAACTCATCTATGCAGAAGGATTTATCTCCTTTAGGATTGCGCAGTTACTACTCGGCCAAGTGAGCAGTGTGAGGTGGGAATTCACATGTGTGGAAGCACTGGACCCCAAGAAAAATTGTGGAAGGAAATAGGAGGCTTGGAGGGCAGAGGAGAAGGTATGTGAGAGGCCTTTGACTGTCTATGAGTAGCAGAGGGATTATACTGAGAGCTGACTGGCTTCCAAGCTAAGTCTTTGTGTAATTTTGTGACTATTTTCCACTTGTATGATAATATAGAGATTGGGGTTTTAGGCTGAGGCTTTCCTCGGATTATATTTCTGTGTTATGTGTGATTGGTTCTCATTCTTAGTTATATGTGTTCTCAGATCTTTCTCAATTCGATTAAGCTTCCACAGAGTTTGTTGTAGAAGTAGATCTTGTATTTTTCTTTAGTCTATTGCATAATCTATTGATCTACAGTGGGAATTTCTACATGATATCAAAGCGAGGTTTTGTAGAAAAAGTTCTACATGGTATCAAAGCAAAGGTGATCAAGGAGAAGAACTATATACAAGAAGGAGGGGTTCGAAGGTTTTGGTTCCTGAATATAGAAATTGAGTTCTTATCACATCTCAATTTCACCAATGGCGTTCAATAGTTTAAGACTCGAGTATGCCTTTGATGGGAGCTCGAATTATATAGCCTGGAAGGATTGCATGGAGACAGTATTAGAGCATAACAGTCTAAAGGAATTCATTGATCAAGAAGTCCCCACGCCGATTGATCCTACTTTACTGGTGGAATGGAAGAAATGTGTGGCTAGAGCAAGGAGAATTCTCCTGGAGGGAGTTCGAGACCACATTGTCTCGATCCTCCATGGGAAGGAGACACCATTTTCGATGTGGAAAACATTGAAAGATCTATATTAGAATAGCAACGATCAGAGGAAGCTGGCGCTGAAAGACAAGCTTCGGAAGATCAAGTGTGAAAAGGGCGACACGATCTCTACATATCTGAACAAGCTCACCACCTACAGGGACGAGCTTGGAAGTGTAGGGATCATGAATGCTGATGATGACATGGTGAGTCTTGCACTCCTTGGTCTTCCTAAGAGCTGGCATAGCTACCAAGAGTCGGTTAATGGAAGAGAAAAATTGCTAGATTGGGAATGACTTTGGTTAGATCTGATGCGGGAGGAGATAAGAAGAAGCACCAGAGATGGATCTTCTTCATCCAAGGAGGATGAAGAAAATTATGCCTTAGCAAGTAAGGCAAAGAAAGGGAAGGAGAAGGATTCTCATCCAAAATTGAGTTCTTCCCATGGTGGAAAGAAGTTTGAAAAATCGAAAGTGTGATGCTTTCATTGTCATGAGGTGGGCCATTTTGCTACAAATTGTCCACTGAGGAAATCCAAGAAGGGATCCGTGGAAGGATCAGAAGGTGAGGCACTAGCCTCACAGTTCTTGGATTTCACACTTTTTTCATGTATGGTTTCATCCATGGTGGGAAGTGGTTGGTTTCTTGATAGTGGAGCTTCTTTCCACATGACCGGTGACAAGATTTTGTTCAATACCTTGGAGGAGAAGGATCTCCAGATGCAAATCATGATGGTAATGATGAAAAGTATAGTATCTCAGGTGTACGCACAGTTGTTTTTTAGAGGGGGCATGGAGCTCACATTACCTTGACCGATGTCAAATATGTACCAGGACTAAAGAAAAACTTGGTGTTGATCACGATGCTAGAATATAGTGGCTATGATGTAGTCTTCAGTAAGGGAAAGGTTTTCCTTCGACACTCACCAAAAGACAGCTGAAGCAGATTAGTTCACAAGTCAAGAACCTGTATGCTCTTGAGGTTCAATATGCATGCAAAGCCTTGAGGAGCAAGGAAACTGATGGAAACTTGGTGGTTTAGAGGGAGAGTACATTACCTCTCAACATGCAGCCACAAGAGAAGTCTCAAACGATTGTGGAGGCAACTTCAGGAGGTTGTGGAGCAGCCACAACTGGGGAAGCCGAGAGGAGACTGAGTGGAGGCATCCACTCATGCAAAGACCTCCAGTAGAGGGAAATTTCGAGCCAAGTGGGTAGAGGGATCACATGCATCCATACCTCTAGGTAGGAGGTGGGGCGATGTGGAGTGATCGTCCCAAGAAGGCTGGAATAGGGGCAGAATCCTTGAGGTACCCAACCTCTTTGATTCGACTTTGCTACTGGAGCCCCGACAAGGAGTAGCAGGATTGGATGAGTGGGTAGAGATAGATGCAGATGGAGCAACAGAGAGAGCTATAGTGCAGGAGTCCCAAGACTATGTAGAGCTAGTAGGCTGCAGCAATGCGAGAGGCACAGGAGTGTTGCACCAGTGTAGGATGGCACAGAGAGGTGTGCAATGGTGCGAGATGCATGGAGATGTTACAGCAGCTCAGAGGTCAGAGAGGGAGAACTTGTCAGCAGTAGATGGAGCTTCAGCATCAGAGTATGTTTCTAGCCCAACAGAGAGGTTAGTTGGGAGTTTTTTTGTTTCTAGAGTTGCTGGAGCATCCACACTTGGAAGAAGTGTTGCATGTAGAACATTCCAAAGGTTCAGGATTGGGTTCGAGTTGAATGCCTTTCTTGTTGAGAGGGAGTGTTGAAAATGGCAACAAGAAATGCTAAAAACAGAAGTGCTAAAAATAACACTGCTATAAATAGCAGTTCAAGTACTAGTGCTAGACTGAACAACAAGGAATGAAAAATGGAAGTGCTAAAAATATCATTGCTATTTTAGCAGTTCGGCATAGATTCCTATTTTAGTTAGTCCCTGAACTAAAATAGTGAAGTAAAATTAGAATTTGATCTTAGCAACTGTTTGTAAAATAATTAATTAATTCATCTTGAGTTAATTAGTTAAGGAAAATCAAACATGAAGTCTATGTGGGGACATGCAACAGTTTCTCCATTAATTGAGGAATTTATTCATCAGTTAAAGAGATAAGGATGAGTTGTAATTAGTTGGCTCAGTTAACTGAGTCAAGTCCAGTTATATTAATTCAAATAGTTTGTGGAATTAATTTTGAGTTCAGTTAGTTAATGCTTGCATGCATGTAACTGCTGCACTTCAGATAAATGAATATTCTCTCATAAATAACTCATGCATGTCAGTTTAGACAGAGACCTAGTTGAGATCAGAGGATGGACAACGTACTATCAGTTGGATGGATTTTTCCTATAAAGGAAACTCATCTATGCAAAAGGATTTATCTCCTTCAGGATTGCATAGTTACTACTGGGCCAAGTGAGTAGTGTGAGGTGGGAATTCACATGTTTGGAAGCACTGAACCCCAAGAAAAATTACACAAGGAAATAGGAGGCTTGGAGGGCAGAGGAGAAGGTTTGTGAGAGGCCTTTGACTGTCTATGAGTAGCAGAGGGATTATACTGAGAGCTGGTTGGCTTCCAAGCTAAGGATTTGTGTAATTCTGTGACTATTTTCCACTTATATGATAATACAAAGATTGGGGTTTTAGGTTGAGGCTTTCCCTGGATTATATTTATGCGTTATGTGTGATTGCTTCTCATTCTTAGTTATATGTGTTCTCATTGATCTTGTTCAATTAGATTAAGCTTCCACAGAGTTTGTTGTAGAAGTAGATCTTGTATTTTGCTTTAGTCTATTGCATAATTTGTTGATCTACAGTGGGAATTTCTACAGTTTGAGCCTTTGTTGGTTTTGGCTGGAATTTAAAGCTAGCTTAGGAAGTCTATGGTCTCCTATGTTATTGAGTTTATGCTTGCACAACAAAAGTCTAGTCATAGCTAGGCTCTCGATAGGGGAAAGACCCACTTCTATAAGGAGAATAATATAGGGCGTATTGCTTTTAATTTTGAGGTTATACGTTATAAGACGCTTCTGGCTTTGCTCAATCTTTCTCCAGGATTCTCTAGAGATGTTGCAATGCCAAATCTCACATCCATATAAGATAACAGGAGTGACTAAAGTTTCAAAGAGGAACTTCTTTCTATCCCACATTACGAGGTTTGTCGTTTTACAATTATTTTCAAGACCAAAATAAGCTTTCCACCCCCCATTAATCCTTTTCTCAATGCTATAGTTCTAGTTGAGCTTGTGATGAATATCAATTCCTAGGTACTTGTAAGAAGATACTTCCTCCAAGTTACTATTGCCATACATAAAATTAGCGTAAGTGTCCTTCTTGGGTTTGATAATCATAACTTTTGTTTTGTGAGTGTTAACAATCATACCCATGGGAGAGCTAAAATCCTTCAGAAGTCTAAGTTGCTTCAAGATCATATGGGCACCTTGCGAGAAGAAAAATGTCATCAGCATATAGAAGAAGGATGATGACTATCCCAGCTAAGATCGTGCCAGTACAGCCTGCTTCCTCTAAACAACCTTCTAGCTTATTGATGTAAATGCCAAATAGGGTAGGGGAGAGGGGGCAACCTTGTTTAACTCTGATATTACATTTAATATCTTTCGACCACCCCTCATTGCTCTTTAACTTGGTAATTACATTCTCGTATAACCTTATAGTGGCAACTCTCAACTCGAAAGGAACCTTTAGCTCTTCTAATCTATTCCATAGGTTGTTTCTAGGAACCATATCGAAAGCCCTTCTAAAGTCCACAAAGCAACAAAAGAGATTGGATATATCATTACGACATTCCTCGACAATGATCCTAAGCGTAACAAGGTGGTCCATTGTTGAGTGATGCCTTCTAAAACCCGCTTGGACTTTAGCCCACTTACCTTCACTTTCAAGCCATATGCTCAACTTCTTTTCCAAAATAATACCATATAACTTGGCTAAGAGAGGGCTGATCATAATTGTTCGAGAATTAGAGGGGTTATTTGTATCCCCACTTTTAAAAATAGGGATAATGAGGCTATGAGTCCATGGTTTAGGGAACCCTTGTTTGATCGCTCAATTGAAAAGCTTGTGGATGTGGGGATAAGGACAAGACCTCCAATTTTTAAGATTTCTGCCTGGTAACCTTCAATGTCCTTAGCTTTCCCATTTGCCAGGTGTTTAACCCCAAAATCAATGTCTTCTAATGGGAAAACTTTTTTCGTTGTGAGCAGGGTTTCAAAGTTATCCTAGTTAGAATCTGCCTCCAGAATCTCTTACACCTTAGAGAGGTGTAAGAGATTCTCTTGTCTTTTATGAATATACTGCCTTTTTTTCCTTTTAGTTAGGGATTTGTATATTTTTATCTTGCCAATTTTAAGAGGTTCATCAACAACTTCCTTAATTTCTCTCCTCGCACTTTTACAATCTTTGTCATACCATGGGTTGGTTTTTCTATTTCTCTTATTACTTGAAACTTCAATTGAGAACTTGTTAATAGAATATGAGAGGGTTGTAGTAAAATTATGATAGAGGTCTTCTATGTTGTCTATACTAGATAAAGGAAGCAAATTAGTTTTTAATTCATTTAGAAAGAGATCATTTTTATTTCTATCAAATATTAAGTTCTTGTGGCTATAAGGATTATCTTCTATGGGATCTCTATGCATGACAAAATTGAGAGTTATAAGTAAAGGCCTATGATCAGAGTCAGGCTCGTGGTTGTTTAAGATGTCAAAATTTATTACTTCATTGTATAAAGGGAGATCGGAAATAACATAGTCTACCACGCTGCTACCAAGCCCATGGATGTCGGTCATATGACTGGAATTGGGCCACTTCTTTAGACCATTGCAAATTATGAGATCCTGAGCACTACAGAGCTTGACTAGCTCCAACCCAAATAAATTCTCCCCGAGGTCTTTAGAGCTGCTTTTGTACTAACTAGCCAGAGTAAGGTCTTCGTCTAACCAAAGAGGATTAGGGTTGGAATGATTGGTTAGAAGAATAACTTGTTTGCTTGAAGTTCGAGCATTAAAGTCACCCATTAAAGGGATATTACCTTCATTCCTTAGGCTATAAATATCATTATCTAAGCCATTGTAAGGACTATTTTTATCTAGATTCTTTTTCTTATAGAAGTTAGAATTGATGGGGGGGAATAAAAAATTGCTATGTAGGTCTTTTTAACATTAATGTTAGTAATCTCTATCCAACTATATTGGTTGTAAGGGTCGTTTTTATAAATCCTAGCATGGGGGGAGATTTTCATCTTAATGTAACAAGCTATACCCCCAACGCCTCTACGGGAGGATCGCTTGTTCTAGGTAAACCATAGTGAAAATCCATCTATGTTAGGGACCTTAGATTCTTCGTGCTCCCAAGTTTCAACAAGTAATATAATATCAACATCATTCGAGATCCAACTTAGCTTGTGGCCTTTGTTCCAAGGAAAGCCCTAGTAGTTCCAAGAAAGAATCCAAAGCATGTTAAATTGCAATTTATTACTATCTTTTCAGTTTCTATCTAGAATAACGGCTTTTCTATTTCTGATTATTGCCCATTTTCCTTCCTTCCTAGATTCTTTTACCTTTTGAACCTCCTTTCTTAATTCTGCTTGATCTTCGAGAATGAGATCTTCATTTATAAATATTCATGTTCCTTTTAGACTCGAGGTTTTACTAAGTATGTCATACTTATGGTCAGTAGAGCTCACCTTTATTCGGATCAACCTTCCTTTATTCTCAGTTAATTTCCCCAACCTTGTTGCTTCTGTGAAACACGTTATTTCAATTTGTAATCTATTATGTAATTATGTCTGGGCTATGGTTAAAGTATCCTCATCTACCTCCTCTTTCAAATCGAAGATTATAAGCTTCAAGGCCCTTTTGTTATGCTCATCGTCTAATTCTATCAATTTTTTCATTTCATCTTTAATTGGTTTGATATCTAATTTACATGCCACAATATTTAGGGTGAGGCGGCTATTAACTTTTTTTTCTAGGTCTTTAATCATGTCCTTCATTTTAAGACTCTCTAAAGTATCAACATCTCCTTGCTGAGATGTTTGGTTTGTATCTTGGTTTTGTTTTTCTATAACCTGCAACCTAGTCTCCATTGCCTCCATTTTATTCTCCAATAGTTCTATTTTATTTTCTATTTGTTTTTGGATCTTTTCTTCAAGAGATGTGAATTTATTTTCCAGCATGGCTTCTAACTCTATTTGTAGCTTGACTTCTCTTTCTTCTCTATGTTTCTCTAAAGACTCTACATACTCATAAAGGCATAGAGTAACTGTTCTAGCTCTACCTTTGGTAGTTGTGGTGAATTATTCATACTTGAAAATATATAAGTAAAAATGTATTAGAAAAATATAAGGAATGTGTGCACTTGATATCAACAAACCGAACCGCAGACCGCACGTGCCCCAGATTGGATCGAACCGTAGCCCGTAGATCAGATTGGATCTAGAAAGATGAATGGCTGAGACCGTAAAGATTGGAAAAGTATTTGGAAAAATCGTACCACAGACCCAATTCGCAAACCTGACACAAGATTTTTATAAAACCAAATTTCGAACCATAGAGATGATTGAACCATAGACCCGAATCGATGACATCGCAGATCCAAATCCTTGCTATTCTTCACAAATATGGCACCGCAGACCGACACTACCGCTTATTCCTCCTTTTTGTATTGTTTTTTTTGGTCTTGTGAATAAACATAATCAGAAATCGTAATACTTGGACCAACGGAAAACTTCTCCTTTATTAAGTCTACAGTTCCGCAAAGGCTAGATTCAAGTACTAAAATCTGCTGCACCATGGATTGTTGATGTCTTTGACAAGCGTACCACCTGCCAGTGTTGTATTCAGTGTCACAAAACCAAAGCGAGGCTACACCTTAGGGGTTTTGAAGATAACGACTGAGAGGGAAAACCCTAGCCGCAGAATATGTCTACATCGCAAGCTGAATATATAAACAAATCATAGATTGGGGTTACATTCATCAAGATCATAGTTGAGATGCTATTTTTGGCTTGACTCTGTAGGTGGAGTAAAACAATTTGAATGCATGAATAATATTGTTCATAGAATAAATGCACAAAAGGGGTTTCACAGTTGTTTTTTTAAACATAAAGCGAGGGATTCAAACTCATGATCCCCTCATCTTGACATTAGTTACTTTCTAAATTTATTAAAACCTACGTGGCCCCTTATTATTGCAATGTGTTATGTGTTATAGATAAATTAAACGTTATTATACATTTCCTACTCAAAACCACGTACACAATCCAACAAGATTCAAATGCACCAACACTTTTTAAATTTCATCAAAACTGAAAAACTTTTGTTTGAAGAAACTTGTGTTTGAAGATAATTGTTTTACAACAAGAGTTTTACAATGTATAGACTACAGTTGCATTCATCTTGAAGAATATGCATAAATTGAGTCTGCTAATAATTTGAGAGTATAAGTGTGAATGAAAGAGAGGTGATGAGCAACAAAACAAGTACAATCATAACAATCTATCACAACACACTTCCTTTACTTTAATGTTTAACAAATACAATATTAACAATCTCAACTAGCTTAATTCTAATAAATGAATAAATGTATTACAATGTGTTATGTTGTATGTATTTATAAGGGTCTATAACAATTTTATCTTACAATAAAGTAATCCTACCTTCACCTTATATTTTTTTTTATAATAAATCCTTTCGAATTCTATAAATATAACTAATAAAATTTATTTTACTTTATCAAATTGAAGTCGAAATTGAAATTTGATGCATTATTGATTTCCCTCACTGGAAATATATGTTTTAATTTTGACAGAAATTGAAATTTGATGTATTATTGATTTCATATAAATTTACTAAAAAAAAATTAATCTTAATTATCAATTCATGTGATCTAATCTATATATTATATTTTTTAAACTTTCTATCCTTCTACATATTATTATAAATCTATCCATTAAATTTTATAGTAGTATTATATCCATTAAATTTTATAATAAATCTATCCATTAAATTTTATAGTCTTATTATATCCATTAAATTTTATAGTATTATTATTTTGTATTTTGTATATTTATTTATTTATTTTTAATTGCGAGATCTGGTAGTAACTATTTTCATTGTAGTCCTTCGTTACTGTCTTGGCCATTACTCGTGCGAGTTTTCATTTCGTATCCGTTTACTCCTCTGCTTTTTACAACAGTGATGTGCCGCTTCATCATCAAATAGTGGAAACTAATGTTGAGGATGTCTTATTTTATAAGTAGTTGTTTATAATGTAATTTTTTGGAAGCTTTTCTGGTGGGTTTTTCCGGTCAAAATCCAGCAGCTATTTATTGGAATCGCAAATTTGATATTTAGTTTCTGCACAATCAAAACGTCCCAGGGATTTTTCAGGGTGCTGAATCCAAATATGCAATTAAAAATCCAATTTAACTGCAACAAATTATAGACAACTCCATTATATAATCCTATTTATTTTACTTTGAAAAAAAAAGCTAATACAAATACAAATGGAATATATTTCCACAATATTTTGTGGAATTCTACTCCAACACACCTCATGACCATCCAATGTACACTCTATAACGGGCTATAATAACTCATGTCACTTCTAAAATCTTGGGAAACCAAATCTTTTTACTATAGTCACAACTTTTTGAAGGGACAAATCTTTTGAATATAGTCGCAATTTTTTGAAGCAATTTTTTTTTAAGAAAATCTGTAGTTTTTGGTTGAATTGAAATAATTTTTTTCTTAGTTTCTAGTTTTGAAATAACAATTAAATTCGTAATTTTAACCAATCTCTATCAATCAAATTATGTTAAATTAGATAATAAAATATATCAAAAAAATCTTCAAAACATATAGCGAGTAGAGTATCACGCTATAGAACCAAATTCTGTCCAATTAAATAATAAAATGTCCAATAACCCTCGAAGACCTAACAACAGAGTATGATGCTTTTGAATATAACCCCTTAAACTTCGAGCATGACGCTTAAACTTACAGCAATCAGATGGGCACCTAAAAACGCCTAGAAAATGTAGCATCCACGTGGACTCCGTATAGCATCCCATTTCTATTAAGCGTTGGGTGGGCAAAATAAGACCCTCGCAGGAAAAGACGAGTAAATTCGAGTTGTAGTGCATTCAATACACACAACTAAACAAATTCTATCGTTCGACGGAAACAAATTACAGATAGGACCTTTGAAAAGCCCATTCAATATACAACCAAATTCCATCCTTGGACGAAAACAAATTACGAAATAACACATGGGCAGCAGCGGCTATTACGGACAGGGTAATCACGTGGCCATACTTTTAAAGTTACTGATTTTGGTAGAAGTCGGCAATTTATAGGGATGTTTGGGATCCAAAAAGCGAAATTTTGAACCCTACTAACAATTTCTGCCTATTCATGTATATTTAATGGCCAAGAAGAGGCTACGCAAGTAATTTTCTAAGAGGATTAGATTACTCCGTGGCGTGGTTTACTGGAGCGCTGGAATTTTCCACACTGCGCGCCAAGAAAAGACAATAATCTTCACTATCTGAACTTCATCCGTGTTTCATACGTTACTACCAAGTTTGTGGATGGCTACTACCTTCTCTATATAAACCCAAGGGAAATAAATAACTGATAGTGAGAAGTTTTCTGCGTGCTATGAGATTGACAGAGGTCAAGCTCGGTGCAGAATTACCTTAGGAAAAAAAGAAAAAGAGTCTCAAATGTAGATGTGCTATGGTGAGACTGCGTGATGACATTCCACCATCTCTATTGAAAGTGAAAAGAAAATCTACACATGTAAAACAAGGAGGCTTGAGTGAGTCATTTCAATAAAATAACAAACCACATCGATTTGTATCGCCCATATGTTCATAGGTTCATCTCATAACGAATGTTTTGATGGCATAATTGTCAAATCTCATAGTACTATTTTTATCACATTATTGTCATGTAGTCATGCGCATTAAGCATGTGAGAATTTTCATTCCTATCCATTGACTCCTTTTCCGCTATTGGACACTAATATATTTTCAATGTGACGCGGCAGTATGAAATCGTTGAAAGATACGATGCCATTTTTTTCATCCCTTTCATGCATAGTACGCAGAATGTGAATAATGATAGCAATGGACGATATTTCCAGAGTCTTTGGTGAAGGTGACTCCTCGTGACACGTGAGCTTGATCAAGTGTACACTCTGCAACTCACACGACTTCAACAATTGGATTTTAACGGTTGCCTGTTGAGGTTTCTTTTGAATATAGCGGCACCCTTTTGAATACAGCCATTTAAATTTCTACTGTAGGACAATCAGATGGACACGTCGTAACGCCAAGAGGAGTGACGGGATGGACATGAATACACCTCTAGTTGTTAGTATTTACTTAAATTGCATTCAAACACAACCAAATTAGAGCTTTGAAAAACCAAAAAGAGGGAGGAAAATCGAGTGGCAGCCGCCGCTAAGACCGTAGATCAGTGGCGTCACTGATTTTGGTACAAGGCAATTTTTTTAAAGTGTGATAGAGATCGATAAAAAAATCTTGCTTATAAACTAAACTTGAACATCTAAAACTGCAATTATGCTTCAAATTTCTAATAATTCATGTAAAGTTTATGGCCAAAAAGAAGGTTTGCAGGTAATTTACTGAGAGGATTAGCTTACTCCGTGGCGTGGTTTATATATATATATATATATATTACATTTTTGAAGTTATAGATAGATTAAAATTTTAAATTCAAAGATTCAATACCTTGAAAATGTCCATATACAGTTTTTATAAATTACACCTTGTAACTGCCAAAAATATTTGATAATTTTTAGACAAAATAGATGAGAACATATATCCAAAAAAAACAAAGTATAAAATAATAAGAAATTTAAATAATTTTAGCATATAATTTTTTTTAATTATTTTATATAATATATATAGATAAATTATATTTAGATAATAGATTTATTTTATTTTATTAGTGATATATATATATATATATATGAAATTTTGTTTTTTAATTGGCGCAGATTTTTATTTAGAAAATATTTTGTCTTTTTAAATGAACCACATTATTCTTTTCAAAGAAATTTTTAGAAAATATTTTGTTTTTTAGATGATAACCACGTTATTATTTTGAAAGATTTTATTTTAAAAAGGAAGCCGTCAACTGGAGATTGAGAAAGGAAAATCATGTTATAGAATGCAGTTGGAGCAATTATATATGAGATTATCGTCTTTTCTTGGGGCGCGGTGCGGAAAATTTCAGAGATTAGAGTGCCATTCGTGGTATACAACATCAAATAAGCTCAACCGCAATTCCTTCGTTGTTTAGTACTTGTGTTTAATTACTTGGTGGTGGACGTTGCAATGGGGGCAAGAACATTAGCAGTTTCGATTTATGTTACAGCAATACTAGCTTTGATATTTAACGTTTGTCTTCAAGGTAAGGTTACAGTAATCCCTTGACTGCATTGCATCGTATTTTATGTACGTAAATGAGTTCAGATATGATAAAGAAATATTTGATATCATAAAGAAATATTTTTTTGCTTTTGTAAGTGCAGGAGCTACGGGTGCGACGTTTGTGATCCAGAACCAGTGTTCATACACGGTATGGGCCGCAGGAATTCCCGTAGGTGGCGGTCAAGCGTTGGGGCAGGGTCAATCATGGAGTGTTGACGTGCCCGCAGGAACAAGCTCAGGTAGATTTTGGGGACTTACTGGATGCTCCTTCGATGCCTCTGGTAAAGGAAGCTGCAGCACTGGTGACTGCGGTGGCGTGCTCAGCTGTACGCTCGCGGGACAGTCTCCTACAACGCTGGTTGAATATACTCTGAATGGGGGCAACAATCAAGATTTCTATGACCTCTCTGTAATTGATGGTTTCAATGTCCCTCTCTCCCTAACTCCCTCCGACGGTAGCTGCAAAGCACTGACTTGCAAAATGGACCAGTGCCCAGATGCCTACCTATATCCCACTGATGACACTAAAACCCACGCTTGCGCTTCTGGTGCTAATTACAACATTATATTCTGCCCTTGATTAGAAGTTTATCATACTGAATTCTCTGGTCGTTACATAAAATACATCGTTAGTAAACCGATTTCTATGTAGTACCATAGCTATAATAAGAGTATTACAATCATGTTGATTGTATTTTCATATTTATAATAAGAATACCATTGCGTGAATGGTTGCAAGAAGTTCTATCCTGTAAAAGCCAAAGGTGTTTTACTTCTACTCTGCAAATGAGTAATGCTATTTTGGAAAACTTAAGGGGTATATGCATCAATTTGGATATCTTTTAAGGGATCTTAAATGATTTAATAAATAATTAAAGATGATTTTATAAATGTTAAAATAAATAATTATAGATAATTTTATAAATATTAAAGTAAGGAAATGACTACACATTTATTCGAAACCTAATTGTACGAAGATTAAATCAAACCTGTTTTAACGTAAACATTTATTCAAAACTCAAATATGCGAAGAGCTTGCGAAAGTTTCCAATCAATCGTATTTCTCATTCAGATTTTCATGTACGAACCAGGAAGAGGGAAGTCTGTGACCACTAGTTTCAAGACGGACCGGGAACACCTAGAAGATTACGAGTTGCGGAAATTGGGAAGTAATTTTAATGTGCCAAACGACGATCCCGTCTCTTCTAACTAGTCCACAAGACCTGTGTCGTATTGTATTCTTGGTTAATTGTCAAATCAAAATTTAGGGAACCTGTGCTATATTGTATTTTTGGAGACCTGTGCCATATTTAATCATTAAACCCCGTCCCTTCTGTGCTGTATTGTATTCTTGGAGACCTGTGCCATATCGTAATCATTAACCGCCATATCTTCTGGGCAAGTGCTATTTCATGGACTATAGCATTATAAATGCACTCTTAAGAGACCTTAAGTACAGTGTTGGGAAGCGGGTTCTGAAGCTGTCAGCGGTGTGCATCATTTCTCGGGCGAACGAATTCCGATTCGGTATGTATTCGCATGCACTTGCCTTCATCCCATACCATACATGTGATGTTGTCAGTCGTCCGTGTGACCCCTTCATCCCATACCATACATGCATCAAGGATTTGAATTTTAAATTTTGAAATTGGGCGCGCTGGTTATTCCATTACTTGACCACCGCTCGTAATTTCGAACCGCTTGTCCTTGGTCATGGGTTCCAGTCTCGAATTACATGGGAAGGAGATGCTGGGACTGTGAACGAACTGCAGACCATGTAGTGATGCTGGGACTGTGAACGAACTGCAGACTTGACTTGGGATGGGTGAAAGAGGAGTTGCGATTTTTCGATTTTTGGGGTTTGTTATTTGAATTTCTCTCTGTTTTCTCTTCAGTTGCTTACCTGCTATTAAATTACTGTGTCGTGTGTTTTCTTATTAACTTTTTATTTCCTTTATGTTTTCTTGTTTTGTATTTTGGTTTTATTCGACTGTGGCTCCGAGAGGGTGGGTTTTATTAGACTCTGGTTCTGTGACCAGAGGATAAACTATGTGAGGAATGGGTTCCGAGAAAATATGTGAGGAGTGCAGCAGGCATTAAACGATAGGCATCAGTATCCCAGGAGAGGAGGTATTGACTGTTAAAATTTTTTCATATTTCAATTTGTAGATGTCAATATAATTATCGGTAAATGTGCATTTTAGATTGATTTACATGAGGTATTTATTGTTTGATATTTAAATTTTACAGAGGTAAATGTGTATTTTAAAAACGATTTACTGTATGGCCAGAGCACAAAAATATACGGAGCCTATTTTTTTAATTTGAAGTATAGATATACAGATCCAGATCCAGGCGTGGGAAGACGGAATCCTGATGTGAAATAAGCCTACCTATAGGGAGTAAGCCTGAGCCCAATTTCTTTTGGTATATAAGGTTATTTCATCATTTTGAATTTCTTTTGGTATTTAAAGTTATTTCATCATTTTGAGTTTTGTGAGTGAAAGATTATTACTAATAGTTCATCAATGTGTTGACAGGGCTAGCGAGAATGAAGATGATTCAGAAATATAACATGTAATTTTGTTATTTCTGTTTTCTTTGTAAATTATATTATTATTTGTAAACACTCAAACAGCATATCAATAAAATCAATATTTCTTTTTAAAGAGGGGTTTACTCCCCTCTCAAGTTCTCAAGATAGCTATGCCCATAGCTATCTATGAGAAATGTCTTTTGTGATTTATGGTTGTGAGGATTCTCGTTTTCAATTATGTTTTCATTTCTTTGTTAAAACAAACTTATATATTGTGTTGTAGAATATAACTTAAAATAATGATAATTTGTTCAAATAAATTTATGATAGTTAATTTATTATTTTGTAATAATAATTTGGATTTTTTTTTAAATTTAATTATTGTAAGGTTATAATTAATGCTAGAGAAATTTTATGTGATGGAGTTATTCATGCTAGTTGTTAATTTATTATTTTGTAGTAATAATTTGGATTTTTTTTTTAAATTTAATTATTGTAAGGTTATAATTAATGCTAAAGAAATTTTATGTAATGAAGTTATTAGAATTTATAATTTGTTTTTTTTTTTAGTAAAATCAAAATTTCTTGAATAATTTTAAAACTACAAAAACCATGATAATATGACACATAACCATGATTTTTTATTTTGCAAGCATGGTCATTGCATATAAATTTTTAAAGGAGTTGTCTATAATGCGACTTTTTGAAGATTCCGGTGACGGAATCCGGCGACGAAATTGAGGTCAAATCTTGATTTCTTGCAGTTAAAATGGTTTTTTAACTGCATATTTGGATTCAGCACCCTGAAAAACCCCTGCTTTCATTGTGCAGAAACTAGCTATCAAACTTGCGATTCCAATAATTCTTGCCGGATTTCGACCGGAAAAATCCGCCGGAAAGGCTTTCAAAAAGTCGCGTTATAGACAACTCCATTTTTAAAAAATAGAAGTTTTTGTAATTACTTTTAATTAATATATCAATAATACAAATAATTATAACATCAAAAATCACTACGAACATGGTGATGAATTTTTTTTGTAAGCACCATCTTTGAATATGCATTTTAAAAATATATTAAAATATTAAAACCCTGTAGAAATAGAATAAATAATATGCAATTTAAAGTTAGTCTATAATTAGTTACACTTATAATTTTACTGTAGTACACTTATAATTTTAAATATTTTTATCTTTATTTTATGTTATGTTTGGTTTTTTTGTATTCTTATTTGTGAGTGTACAATGATTTTACAAGTACATAATATCACATTTTAAATGATTTGAATGTTATATATTAATTTGTTTACGATAAATTGATGTTCAATTTAATAAAATATGATTTTCTTTTACAAATATTATTAGTTTAATAAGTGTCTTTAAATCTATTTTTAATGAATTGATTACTTGATATTTCATAATATAAATTTATTGAAGCTTATCATTTGTTTAAAGAACAATAATATCATGTTATTTTTTTTAATGAATATTTTTTATTAATATAGCACCATTAATAATTATGAATTTTTTAAAGTACAATGTATATTTCAAACCCACATATTTTCATAATTACACTAAAATAATATGTATTTCAATAATACAAATAATTTTAAGTACAATGCATATTTCAAACCCACATATTTTCATAATTACACTAAAATAATATGTATTTCAACAATACAAATAATTGTAATATCACAAATGACTACGATCATGAATTTTTTTCTATAACAATTATTTAATATATTTAAAAAATATAACCCAAAACTAACATAAATTGAAAAAAAAATATTATTTCATAATTACACTAAAATAATATGTATTTCAACCATACAAATAATTGTAATATTACAAAGGACTATAATCATGATTTTTTTTCAATAATTAATTATTTAATGTATTTAAAAATATAACCTAAAACTAGCCTAAATTGAAAAATAATATGTTTTTAAAATTGACTACTCAAGTTCATGTTTTATGATATAATATTAAATATTTCTATTTTTTTTTTATTATGTGATTGTATAATGATTTTGCCCAATATCAATGTAAAAATTATAATTCAATATCATATTCTTCACCTTTTTATATTCAATTTACTAAAATATATCTTTTTTGCAATTATTATCAATCATACTCATCTCAAAACACAACTATGAAGTACAAATATATTTTTTTTCTTTTTATATTTATGTTAAATTTAACAAAATTGATTTTTGCAATCATATATTATTTTTTAAATATATAAATATTGTTCCTTATTTATATTTGAGTTAATATTTATGTCTTCTAAGAAGTATTATCACCCAATATATATTTCAAAAATATAAATAAATACTAGACAATTATAATATTTTGAAAATATATCACAAATAAATATAAATATACTAAAGATCATAATGATACCACAATTTTTTTTTCTTCAAAGCACCATTGTTTAAGGTACGTTTAAAAATCATAAGCTTTCATATTTGCATTTAATTAATAGATATTTGAACTATACATATAATAATAACATCATAAGTAACTATGATGATGAATTATTTGTAAACTTAATCATTCATTATACATTGATTTTTAACAACTATCATAAGAAGATATATATTTCAAAGACATAAATATGACACGACACACTTAAAAATATATCACAAATAACTAAAATTATACAAATAACCATGACAATATCACAAATAATCATGATCGAGAAATTCTTATAAATATCATCATTAAATATACATTTAAAAGTCATAAGTTTGTTTTTAATTAACATCAGATTTTTTCCAACATTAACCAATTTAATGTACAACAAATATACAATTGATGATCAGTTATAAATTGATGTTTTATTATCATAGAATTTAGAACTACATGTAATTTTTTTTAGTTTATTTGTAAATCATACTATTATTTGGAAACAATCAATGATATAATACTAAAATTAATAAAAAAAATTACTAGGGGGTTATGCTTTTAATGGCTTAATATAGCTATATCAATAGTTATTTCATAGGAAATTGATGTTTTATGATCATCGAATTTAGAATTTAGAACTACATGTAATTTTTTTTAATTTATTTGTAAATCATATTATTATTTGGAAATGATATAATACTAAAAGTAATAATTGTTTTTACTAGGGGATTATGCTTTTAATTGCTTAATATAGTTACATCAATAGTTATTTCATAGGAATGTGGATATTAGTTGCTAATAATATTAGGAAATTCTAACCTGCAAAATATTTCACAGTACTTGGTGCTAGACCTGCTTTGAGCCCTCAGTCCTTTAAACTCCATGGCCAATTACCAAAAAAAATATTGGATCCCTTGGTATCGAAACTTTTCTTCAAATGCAATTACGAATTATGAGGGAGTTACGAAAACTCCAACTTTTGAAGTTCCGACCTCCAAGATGATGTCATGTTGATGTTATCAATTCCATGGGGCATCTCCTTTGTGGTGACAAATGTCACCTGGAATTTCTCTATTAAGCCACTGAATTTTGTTTAATCTGGTTGCTAAGTGTCCATGGCATAGCCACATCATGCTCACATAATCCAGATACTAGTTTTTGAGGTTGATATGGGTGATGGAGTTATGCGTTGGAGACCAATAGATATGGCAAATATATACAACTTGTAGAGCATAGTGAATATATGATTAATTGTTTTTCTGGAGAGTAATTGTAACACCCCAAGCTACATGAACAGTTATTGTGGTTACTAAGTCTTATTTTCACATTTTACTGTATTAATTTTCTCACTTTATGTTGTTGAAATGTTAAATAACTCAGGTAGAGAGGCCAGGGTATATTTTTGTTACCTGATTAATGAATAATTAGGAGTTAAGGTATTTTAACAAAAAAAATGTATGAAACATTTGTTAACCTAAAGAAACAGTCAAAGAAAAGAAAAAAATTATTCATCTACTCCTGGGGGGGAGATATAGATGGGGAGGGGAGTCCAGAGTTAGGGGAGAAAAAACCCAGATATCCTTAAGCTGTGTGAAATAAACCAGTGGGAAAGACTCGAATACAGTCTGCAAGGTATGATACTTGAGGCTGCACGGTGAGTCCTGAGGGCCAAGGTACCTGACTATAGTTGGACTCATTTGACTTTGAAGAGAAGGAAGTGCTCGGGGGGAGAGTCTGGACGTAATTGCTAGGCTCACGACTCGGTGGCGAGACTTTCCAAATAGGAATATAGTTTGCATAATTACAAGTGTGTGAACATATAAGTAATTTAAATTTACCTTTAAGAGATGTTTGTTGAATATGAAGATATTAGATGTACAGATAGAATTAATTAATGTTGGTTCAATATTTAAAATAATAGCTTTACAGATATAACTAATTAGAGATGTAAATTCCATAAAATTGCAATTAGAATAGGGAATAGAACTATATTACTTGAACTTAGGAGAGTAGACAGTAAATTTTACAAACAAGCAATGTTAATAGTAGTATGCATGGTATAGATATTTTGTTGTAACAAATAAGTACTCACGAACCCATAGTATCAGTGAAGACCGTAACTTTATCGTAGGTAATGAAATTTCTATGATAGCAGGTTCATAATTTTGAATGGATAGCAACTGAGAGGAGAAAGGAGTGACAGTAGACAAATATACCCTAATAGCCAAAGATTGCCATCTATTTATTCTACAGTTACTTTTAAAAAAAATATAAGGAGAAAAACAGTAAAAGGATTTCACCATACATTTCCAGAATACATAAGTATAGTAAAGATTCATTCTATTAAATATAAAAGACTGAAGCCATAAATAAAGTTCTTTCCATCTGAAAAAGAAGACTGAAGTTTTAAGTATGAGTTGAGTCTACAGTGGCAAGTCTGGCCCAGCACCCTTCAGGTTTCGAAAACATTAAATAACAAGATAAAAACCCTTGAATTTGAAATCTAGGCCTTGACAACGAAATTCTACATGGTAAGATTTTCAAATCACTGTTCAAAACATTATTTTAAAAAACAAAAACCAAGGATAAACCTCGGCTGAATCACATAGTGAGCACAACTCAGAACCAACCTTAACATTTTGCACAAAACCCACCAACGAAATATTGTATCCAAAATAAAATTTGTGTTAACGGAATTCAGCATATAGCCTCCACCCAAAATCAACTTTTTCACAGGACAAACCACTGCATAGCTATCTCCTAAACATCTACAGAACCAGTGAGGAGATTCTGACCTATAAATAATAACGAAGGTCCATAAAACTGTGAAATATGATTAATGTTGTCTTAGCCATGCAAATCACAAACCGATTACTGGCTAATACCTGCAATCATATGACAAGAAACCACAGGGTCAGGTAGGAAGACTGAATCTATTAAAAAATAAATTAACAGGACTCCGAGAGTGTTGTGAGCATAGCTGAGACTGGGGAACTCCAGCAGATGGTGGCCCACCTATAATCTAATAAAGAAATTAGTTAACCGAGTTGGGAAATGAATAAAAAAGAAAATAATAAAAAGAAACTAAAGAATGGCATGATAATATGCATGCTCACCCTCCTGAGAATGGTATCAGTACTGGCTGGCCCACACAGGATAAGAAATCCGATGAGAAATCCCTGAACGGTTGGGGCAACCAGTCAGATACCAAACTAGACGAAACCCTGAGGTGAAATCCATCCACAAACCACACAGAAAACTGGAGTAGTGAAGGGACGAGTGGAATACAATACCTCCCAGTGAGGGCACGACATAAATCTCCATTGAAAATAGTAGAAATGGTCATGAACCTGTCTGGTGCAGCAAAGGGCCAACTCTATTGCATGGAAGTGAAGCCGAAGAGCCAACAACATGAAATGATTCGGTAGCTGGCTAGATGTGGGAGAGTTGGTTAGAAGGTAAAACCTTAACTCGTCCATGTTGTCGGCTCGCCATCCATAGATTGAAGGGAGCAGATTGGACCAGATGTCACAAGTCAGCCAAATCCTCTGACGAATACATGCAGTGGGTTTGAATATGCTAATGCCACATGTATCAGGGTGCTGATAGCATTTAACCAAGGTCTGGTCAGAGATATCAACCCCATCATGAAGCCATGTGAAAAAAATAAATGTGAACCATCGTAATCCTTGAAGTTTGTGTTGCAATGAATATAATAGATCAAAATCCAGATATGCTATAAGGGTGCTATTAATGTTGATAAACCATTATTATAATATTTTTTTATTTTTACGTAGTTTGTTAGTTTGTTTATGAATAGTGTTACAAATGGTATCAAAGCTCATGTTCGTTCACTGAGACTTTTGGGAGATTACATATGTATGTAATAAATGTGACTTAATCAAAACAACTAAGTAAATGTGAATGTGAACATAGAGACCAACATCAACACAAAAAAGGGGTCAAAATGCAGAGGAGCCCAAGACTACCAAACTAGCCAAAGACAACTTATGTGGATGCCAACCCTGACATATGGATACAGCTAGGAGAGGAATCTCGTCAATCCAATATTGTCCTACTTGAAATCGTCCAACATGTTAATATGACAAATTTAAGAATAGGAAATGAACGGTTACAACTAGAACAAGGGATAATTCTTAGAAGTTTATCTAATCGACATAACCAACAAGAACTAGATCCCAACAATGAAGATAGAGAGAAAACCCCAACAGCTCATCATGGAGAAGATAATGATGAGTCAGTTGAAAAACGTGGGCAAGATGAAGAAGGACATTTGGATAGTCTCCAACGAGTGCAAGACAAAAAGACAGAAATTTGAGTTACAAGGAGAATTTAAAAAGATAAAATTGTCACTCTTCGAAGGGGAATCTGAAGAGGCAGCGGAAGCTTGGTTAATTGACATGAGAAAATACTTTCAGATTTATGATTACATTGATAAACTAAAAGCATGTCTGGAAGTTTATCAGTTAAGAGGTAAGGCTACTCTCTTGTGGGAGGAAATCAAAACTGTGAGGAAAATCGATGGGGAACAGGTCACGTGGAAGGAATTTCACAAGAATTTCAAGGATAAGTATTTAACTGAATGTTATTATGATGAAAAAGCAAAGGAATTTCATGAGTTAAGATTGGGAACATTAACCATGGATGAATATGTGAAACGACTCACCTCCTTACTGCGATATGTGCCTTATATAAAAGAAGAAAAGGCAAAGATTCAGCGTTTCATTAGTACCCTACCCAATTTTTTGAAGGAGAAGCTTGAGTTTTATTACCCAAGAACCATGGATGATGCGCTGTGAAAAGCCCACAACTGCTACCAAAAAATGAAACAAAAGAATGAGGGACCTAAAGGAGGATTGAACGGGAAGGGAAGGAACCTACCCCCAAACAGACAAACAAAATTTACTAGTGGAAAGGAATATAAAACAAAAGCCCCTTAGAAAATTTCCAGCAAGGAACCAGCCCAAAGTTGCCTACTCTGAAAATAGACATTCGGAAGGACTTAATAAATTTGTTAATGACCAGCAGTAAAAACCACCTCTTCAATGTTGGGGATGCGGAGAAGCCCATTATTACAAAAATTGTCTGCATAAAGAAAGGACAGAGCAGCTATCAAATATGCAAGAAGCTTCCACGGTTAGGGAGGTGGTGAGGAGCATGCCTAGAATTAATGCTGCTCTGGACGACCATCAAGCGAAATACGATCCCACCATGATTGAATGTGAACGTATGATTGCTAAGCAACCTGTCTATGTTTTGTTTGATCATGGTGCTAATCTAAGTTATGTTAGTCCTAAGGTTGTAGAGAGTTTTCAACTGTAGATCAGCAAGTTTCCAAAATCGTGGTTAGTTCAATTAGTCACCGAGGTAAAAAGAAGGGTAAATGAAAGAACATAATGTTGTCGTATAACAATCTTAGGACAACCCATTTATGTTGACCTTAATATACTCCCTTTGGGTTCGTACGACATTTTAATAGGGATGGATTGGTTGGAAGGACGTTGGTCCCTAGTTGATTGTAAGTAGAAAACTGTAAGTTATATCATTAAGTTAGGGAAAAGGAAGGAACTACAAGGAATCAAGAAAAATACTAAGTTGCGTCCTATTACTGCTAGTCAGCTAGGAAAACGTATTAGGAAAGGCTATCAGATTTATGCTGTCTAGGTGGGATATAAGTTGCGTCCTATTACTGCTAGTCAGCTAGGAAAACGTATTAGGAAAGGCTATCAGATTTATGCTGTCTAGGTGGGATACGGAAACTGGGCATATACGGAAGATGTGGGCATATACGGAAGATGTGCGCATATACGGAAACTGGACATATACGGAAGATGTGCGCATATACGGAAACTGGGCATATACGGAAGATGTGCGCATATACGGAAACTGGGCATATACGGAAGATGTGGGCATATACGGAAGATGTGCGCATATACGGAAACTGGGCATATGCGCACATCTTCCGTATATGCCTAGTTTCCGTATATGCACACATCTTCCGTATATGTCCAGTTTCTGTATATGCGCACATCTTCCGTATATGCCCACATCTTCCGTATATGCCCAGTTTCCGTATATGCCCAGTGTCCGTATATGCGCACATCTTCCGTATATGCCCAGTTTCCTTATATGCACACATCTTCCGTATATGCACACATCTTCCGTATATGCCCAGTTTCTGTATATGCGCACATCTGTCGTATATGCCCATCTTCCGTATATGCGCACATCTGTCGTATATGCCCATCTTCCGTATATGCGCACATCTTCCGTATATGCCCAGTTTCCGTATATGCGCACATCTTCCGTATATGCCCAGTTTCCGTATATGCCCAGTTTCCGTATATGCGCACATCTTCCGTATATGCCCAGTTTCCGTATATGCGCACATCTTCCGTATATGCCCAGTTTCCGTATATGCGCACATCTTCCGTATATGCCCAGTTTCCGTATATGCACACATCTTCCGTATATGCCCAGTTTCCGTATATGCCCAGTTTTCGTATATGCACACATCTTCCGTATATGCCCAGTTTCCGTATATGTGCACATCTTCCGTATATGCCCAGTTTCCATATATGCGCACATCTTCCGTATATGCCCAGTTTCCGTATATGCGCACATCTTCCGTATATGCCCAGTTTCCGTATATGCACACATCTTCCATATATGCCCAGTTTCCGTATATGCGCACATCTTCCGTATATGCGCACATCTTCCGTATATGCCCAGTTTCTGTATATGCACATCTTCCGTATATGCCCACATCTTCCGTATATGCCCAGTTTCCGTATATGCGCACATCTTCCGTATATGCGCACATCTTCCGTATATGCCCAGTTTCCGTATATGCGCACATCTTCCGTATATGCCCAGTTTCCGTATATGCACACATCTTCCGTATATGCCCAGTTTCCGTATATGCACACATCTTCCGTATATGCACATCTTCCGTATATGCCTAGTTTCCGTATATGCACACATCTTCCGTATATGCCCAGTTTCCGTATATGCACACATCTTCCGTATATGCCCAGTTTCCGTATATGCGCACATCTTTCGTATATGCCTAGTTTCTGTATATGCGCACATCTTCCGTATATGCGCACATCTTCCGTATATGCCCAGTTTCCGTATATGCGCACATCTTGCGCATATCTTCTGTATATGCAGAGATTCCATATACAGAAATTGCGCATTTACGGAAACTGGGCATATACGGAAGATGTGCGCATATACTGAAACTGTGCATATACGGAAGACATGCGCATGTCTTCCGTATATGCCCAGTTTCCGTATATGCCCAATTTCCGTATATGCACATATCTTTCATATATGCACAGCTTCAGTATATGCGCACATCTTCCGTATATGCCCAGTTTCCGTATATGCGCAATTTCTGTATATGGAATATGTGCATATATGGAAGATATGCACATGTCTTCCGTATATGCCCAATTTCCGTATATGCCCAGTTTCCGTATATGCGCAATTTCTGTATATGGAAACTGTGCATATACGGAAGATATGCGCACATCTTCCGTATATGCCCAATTTCCATATACAGAAATTGCGCATATACGGAAACTGGGCATATACAGAAATTGGGCATATACGGAAGACATGCGCATATCTTCCGTATATGCACAGTTTCCATAACTTTGTACTTCCTTACTATTTCAATTGTAGTTTTATTTTGGTAATCTTAATATTCCCTCTTCTCCAATCACACTCTTAACCCCATAAAACAAAAAAAAATCAATAAAGGTTAAAGAGGTTAAATAACAAGTACATGTTTATTAAATGGGTTGATTCTCACATGTAAAATCTATGGAATATGAACATAAACTATAAACTATAATTCATATGTAAAGAAATATATGAATCAACCCATATGTATGGAAACTGGGCATATACAGAAGGTGTGTGCATATACGGAAACTGGGCATATACGGAAACTGGGCATATACGGAAGATGTGCGCATATACGGAAACTGGGCATATACGGAAGATGTGCGCATATACGGAAACTGGGAATATACGGAAGATGTGTGCATATACGGAAACTGGGCATATACGGAAGATGTGTGCATATAGGATAACTGGGCATATACGGAAGATGTGTGCATATACGGAAACTGGGCATATACGGAAGATGTGTGCATATACGGAAACTGGGCATATACGGAAATGTGCGCATATACGGAAACTTGGCATATACAGAAGATGTGCGCATATACGGAAACTGGGCATATACGGAAGATGTGCGCATATACGGAAACTGGGCATATACGGAAGATGTGTGCATATACGGAAACTGAGCATATACGGAAGATGTGTGCATATACGGAAACTGGGCATATACGGAAACTGGGCATATACGGAAGATGTGCGCATATACGGAAACTGGGCATATACGGAAGATGTGTGCATATACGGAAACTGGGCATATACAAAAGATGTGGGCATATACGGAAACTGGGCATATACGGAAGATGTGCGCATATACGGAAACTGGGCATATACGGAAGATGTGCGCATATACGGAAACTGGGCATATACGGAAACTGGGCATATACGGAAGATGTGCGCATATACGGAAACTGGGCATATACGGAAGATGTGCGCATATACGGAAACTGGGCATATACGGAAGATGTCCGCATATACGGAAACTGGGCATATACGGAAGATCTGGGCATATACGGAAACTGGGCATATACGGAAACTAGGCATATACGGAAGATGTGCGCATATACGGAAACTAGGCATATACGGAAGATGTGTGCATATACGGAAACTGGGCATATACGGAAGATGTGTGCATATACGGAAACTGGGCATATACGGAAGATGTGCGCATATACGGAAACTGGGCATATACGGAAGATGTGCACATATACAGAAACTGGGCATATACGGAAGATGTGTGCATATACGGAAACTGGGCGTATACGGAAACTGGGCATAATTCCTATTCCTATTCCTATTCCTTTGATATAAATTTAATTAATAAAATTCGCTATTTCATTCCCATTCCCTTCCTTCAATGACACTATTTATGAAAATAACGTTTAACGTATAAATCTTAGCCAAAATTAGGTTAGTGGTTTTAAATTAATGTTGTTCTCAATAACGCATATGTTGAAAGAAAAGAGGGCAGGCATAACTGGCCGCAACCCACTTTAACGTGTAAAATTCATGTTCGGTGCAAAAATTCGTGTAGGATGGATGAATTTTGAAGGCATAATGCATAAAAGCACGGAAGAGAAAAGAAAGAAATAAAATTATTTTAATTTTTACGAGGTGAAATATAGTTTATTAGATACATTTTTTTTTTTTTAATCGAAGTGTCTTTCTTGCTCAGGAAATCGAACTGTAGATTGAATAACTTCTTGACTGTTGCAACAATGGATGAATGCTCAAACTGAGATGATGGATATGGTCCGTTAGCCCCATGTACCACTACAACAACAATTTATTTAATATAATATCCCCGGGAAATATGTTTAGAGCGTCCAAATTGGTGGTATGGGTTGAAATAGCATGGAAAGATTTGTTGGCTTTTCCCACATTATCAATCAACGATTGGTTTCCCTTGATACCCTTTAATACTATTATCAGTGGAGGTTCCCAGCCGCCACCCAGTTTGCACGTTGCAATCTCCATTAAGTCTCTCATTTTGGTTGATTCGGTTTCACAGCCTCCTAAAGAATACCAGACAGAGATGGAAATATATGATCCACAAGTCAATGAAATCAGGCGAAATAGGTGCATTAGGCGTGTAGAACGGAGTAACTGTCAATGTGGCGGAAAGGTATGCTGCGTAGGTATCCATGGAGAGGGTCTTTTATCTTTCGTATGATGAGCAGTAGCAACAATGATGAATTCGAGTTGGAAATGCATCATGGTCCAGAATGCAGAGACTAATAGCTATATATGAAATTCGATTACGTATCATTTTTGTGGGGAATATTATACACAATAAAGAATATAGTTTTTATCGAGCCATTTCAATGGTTGATTTATATATATTTCTATTTTAATGTTGAATAGATATATAATTTATAAATATAAATATAAGTATGTAAACTATGTGCTACAACATTTTCACATGGCATAATGCATACCATTAAATGCTCCTATTTTTGTAGGAACTAAACTTTCAGTAGAGCAATGTCCTTCAACACCTATAGATGCGGAGGATATGCATTCTATACCTTGTGTTAGTGAAAATGGTAGTTTGTCATACATTGTGGTTTGTAATAGACTACACATTGTCTGTGTAGTGGAAGATTTGATTCCATTCATGACTATTATTAGATACTAACATTAAGCCGCAACGAAAAGGGTCTTCAAGTATTTGCAAGATACTTTTAGATATTCCATTTTTAATCATAGTGATGTTTCAAGGAAACCACACTTAGCTTATATACATGGTTATGTGGATTCTTATTGGGTAGGGGATGTAGATCTATAAGCATTTATGCATTTTCATTATTTGGTGCAACAATAAGTTCGATGAACAAGAAACAAGAAATGGTTTCTTTTTCCACTATATGGATAGAGTATATGATAACTACGCATGCATGTAAGGACACCATTTATCTCATGAAATGGTGTTCAAAAGTAGGGTAAATCAGATAACTATGTAGCTCAATGATAACAACAATGTCATTTGTCTAGAAAAGAACTTGACCTTTCATTCAAGGATAAAGCATGTATGTGTATATATAGACACTAGAGAAATGTGACACTTTGCATAATGTTGTAGATGCATTGATGAAACCAGTGAGCACAAGTTCAAGGGGTGTTGTGAGTCTATAGGCATTATAGTCCTTAGCGTTTAGCTCACAATTTCCCTTATATTCTTGTAAGATATAAGTGTCAGAACGTTGGGGTAGGTGCGCTATACACCTTGCAATCCTTAAGTGGAGTAAGCATTGATTACCGATAGGGGATAAATCCTCAATTACGAAGAATAAATATCAAGTAGCGGTAGGGAATAAATGCATGTCAATAGGAGGCAATGAATCTTAAGCAATAACAAATGACCAGTTAATTGCTAGTGGTTTATTGCATGTAGATTGGAAAACCCTACAAGGTTTCTGTTATGCTTATTTATTGTGTGCTAGGATTGGTGGAAAACAACGTGTATGAGTTTTAATCTATATTGTGTTTTCAAAAAATTTGTGGAATCCTTATGTTGTTTTTGAACAGTCTTGTTGAGATCATGACTTTGTAATGTATTGTAACAATTTAGTTGTTAAATGATACATTGGGCATGCTTTAGAGTGTGGGTTTTTTAAACCAAAAAGTGTGTTCCCAAGAAAATGTTATGTAATGGTTTGCTATTCATTGATTAGTGTAAGAAATATATTAAGAAATTTTACTTCCTTTCTTAGACGATTAAGGATGAATTAAATTTAGAATATAATTGGCGGCCAACAAAAATTGAGGACATCACTATCCAAATATGAAATATAAAGAGGATGTATATATCACATCCAAATAACTGCTAATAGTTTATGTCATTGTTATAACCATTATAGTTTAGAAACCCCATTGGATATATATATATATAGATATTCAAGATTAATTATATTGGATAGTGTCATTATTGATTATTGAGACAAATAGTTCCAAGACAGGTGAAAGGAAGATTGAGAAATATTTTGTATTCATAGGAAATTCAAATTAAAAGTCATAGCTTAAATATATTTGTTATCATTTTCGTTAAATATAGACAAAATAGAGGTGGTTAGAGTGAAAATAAAAGAGATGCCAAGGGGTATAACTATAAAAAATGAAAAAGAGGATACTCTTATTATATATGATTATATTAAAAATTAGTTTAATAATTTTATTAAAAGAAGAAAATTTCAAGTCCCCATTGTTAAAATACCTTTTCTGTTGAGAGGGTACACGTTCAATTCTCTGGCTACTCTTATATAATTATCTTAAATTCCACTTTATATTAAAGAATCTAAAACAATTTTTATGCACCAAAGAATTTGCAAATTGTATTAGAATAAACATTGTAAATTCCACTTTATATTAAAGAATCTAAAACATTTTTTATGCACCAAAGAATTTGCAAATTGTATTAGAATAAACATTTTAAATGCAATAGCACCATGATCCATTCCCTAAAAAAATATGAACTTTGGCATCTCCTCTATTCTAACTCTAACCGTCTTCATTTTCATTTTGCCCACCTTTAAATATCAAATATCATGGACCCCTTGTTAGCTAACATGAACTTTCTTGCATAAATTTTAATTACAATATCTTCGTTGCATAGATGCAAACAAAATGCACATGCACACACATACTTATCATTCATTTTCATTTTTCCCACCTTTAAATATCAAATATCATGCACCCCTGGTTAATTAACATGAACTTTCTTGCATAAACTTTAACTACAATATCTCAATTGCATAGATGCAAACAAAATGCACATGCACACACATACTTATCATGGCCAATGCATCCTCTTCTCAAAATCTGAATTAACAGTGAATTTCAGTGAAATCCTCAAACATTATTAATTTTAATTGGGTAAATCACACGAGACCAATTGACTTCACAAATATTATTAATTTTAATTAGGTAAATCACACGAGACCAATCAACTTCACAAATATTTTTATCACGGTGACCCAGAAATATAAGAATGTGCTCTATGATTTGAAGTCTTAGCTTGTAGCACAATTTGATTTAAATGACTTGGGGGATACAAAATATATTTTAAGAATTGAGATCAAGAGACAGAGAAAATAGAATGCTTTGGTTGAGCCAAAATAAGTATTTAAACTATGTGCCGCAACAATTTCACATGTCACATTGCAGACTATTAAATGTTTTTATTTCTGTAGGATTCAACAATTTCACATGTCACATTGTAGACTATTAAATGTTTTTATTTCTGTAGGATTCAACAATTTCACATGTCACATTGTAGACTATTAAATGTTTTTATTTATGTAGGATGCAACAATTTCACATGTCACATTGCAGACTATTAAATGTTTTTATTTCTATAGGAACTGAACTTTCAGTTCAACATTGTTCTTCAACAACTATAAATATGGAGGATATAGATTCTATATCTTGTGCTAGAGCAATTGGTAGTTTGACATACATTGCGGTTTGTACTAGACTAGACATTGTCCAAGTAGTGCAAGATTTCAGTACAATCATGGCTATTCTTGAACAATCACATTAGGTCACAATGAAGAGGACCTTCAAGTATTTGCAAGTACTTTTAGATATTCCATTTTCTATCATAGTGATGTTTCAAGGAATCCACACTTAACATAAATACATGGTTATGTGGATTCTTATTGGGTAGGGAAAGTAAGTAGAAAAAGAGATTTATAAGCATTTGTGCATTTCCATTTTTTGGCACAACAATAAGTTGGATGAAAAAGCAACAAGTAGTGGTTTCTTTGTTCACTATATGGGTAGAAGTATATGTTAATGAAATTGTGTTCAAACATAAGGCTGACTCAAAGAACTTTTATAGTTCAATATGATAATAACAATGCCATTTTTTTAGCAAAGAACTTGACCTTTCATTCAAAGATAAAGCATGTGTATAAATAGGAAATGTGACACTTTTCATAATGTTGTGGATGCATTGATGAAACTAGTGAGCACATAAAATTTCAAGGTATTGTGAGTCTATGGGCCTTATAGTACTTAGAATTTAGCCCACAGTTTCCCTTATAGTCTTGCGAGGTATAAGTTGCAAAACATTGTGACCATAGTTTCCCTTGTAGAGGTATAAGTTGCAAAACATTGTGACCACAGTTTCCCTTATAGTCTTGCAAGGTATAAGTTGCAAAACATTGTGATAGGTGTGCCATACGCCTTGCACCCTTTAGTGGAGTAGGCATTGATCACTATAGGCGAATAAATCCTCAAATACCAAGAAGAAATATTGAGTAGTGGTAGCGAATAAATGCATGTCAATAGTAGTCAACGAATCCTAAGCAATAGGAAATGACCAATTAATCTAGTGATTTGTTGCATGTGGATTGGAAAACCCTACAAGGTTTTTTGTTATGTTTATTTATTGAGTGCTAGGATTGGTGGAAAACTATGTGCCTAAGTTTAAATTACTATTATGTTTTGAAAATTTCTATGGAATCTTTATGTTGCTTTTGAACACTCTTGTTGAGATCACAACATCTTTGTAATATATTATAACAATTTAGTTGTTAAATGATACATAGAGCATGCTTTAGAGTGTGGGGTTTTTAACCAAAAGGTGTTTTTCCAAGAAATTTGTATGTAATGGTTTGTTATTTCTTAGATTTATTTTTGCTTATAGTAAACTTGTTTACTATTATGTTTGCAAAATTTCTATGGAATCTTTATGTTGCTTTTGAACACTCTTTGTTGAGATCACAACATCTTTGTAATATATTGTTATTTCTTTGATTTATTTTTTCTTATAGTAAATTTGTTTAAAGTTTTTATAAATATTTTCTCATTGGTTAGTGTAGAGAATATATTAAGAAGTTCTACTTCTCCTTTCATAAATGATTATCATAACTTCTACTTACTTCTTTTCATAAATGATTAATGACTAAATTAAATTTAAAATATGATTGGTGGTAACAAAATTTGAAGACATCAATATACAAATACAAAGTATCGAAATACCTATTAGTGTCATTGCTTAATGACCAATGAGACAACAAATAGTTGCATGATACATGAAAAGAAGATTGTAAAATATTTTTATTACATAGAAAATTCAAATTAAAATTTCAATAAAATAATAAAAATCCATGAAATTTCAAAGAATTTAAAGTGCTGAAGTGATAAAATGAATAAGTATAACCATTTTAAAACTAAATTAAAAATTTCAATAAAATAATATATAATTTCAATAAAATAACAAAAATCCATGAAAACTTAAAGAATTTTAAGTGTTGAAGTGATAAAATGAATAAGTATAACAATTTTAAAACTAAATTAAAAACTTCAATAACATAACATAATTATAGATATGAACTTTGACATTCTCCATCTTCATTTTCATTATGCCCGCCTCTAACAAAATGATACCAAATATCGTGCATGCCTCAATTTTATTGCACAAGTTTTAACACAATGGTATCTCCGCCGCAGCAGATGCAAACAAAATGCCAACGCATCGCCGGCTCGGGCTCTGAATTAACAGTTAACTTCACTCAACTCGCCGGCTCGGGCTCTGAATTAACAGTTAACTTCACTCAACTCAAACTTTATTAGTTTTAATTGGGTAAATCACACACATCTTTCCCATTTCTCGCACGGTGACTCCCAGAAATGTAAAACGCGAAATCTAAAAAGCCCTCATTATGTTGGAGATATTTAGTACATCAAAATTAACACGGCTATGGATGAATTATCCCTAATCTTTTATCATTAAGCAACCCTCTAAATAAAAGGCTATGGATTATCCCTAATCTATTATCATTAGGCACTGTCATCTTTGGACTAGCTTGTTGTAGCAGAGTATTGCAAAACTGGAACACTGACACAAAAACTTTCCCAAAAGATAATATTAAATTATCTGCCCTCGAAAAGCATAGGTTGGAAGGAGACACACTGTTGAAACAATCCTATTAGGCTTATCAAAATAAGCAAAGATGGGTAATGAGCTAATGAAGGAAAATTCTACTAATCACTAGGGTATGAGAGAAAAATTAATACAAATGAAGGTTTCCTAAAGTTAAGGAAGATGAGAAGCTATCCTAGAGTTGGAGAAGATGCAAGTTTGTAATATACCTAATGTGCAGAATGAATTGTGTAATCTAATGCAATGCACACCATGAATAAAATCATAAAGTAGAAGCACAACACCTTCCAGAATTCCTTGGAAGTATAAATTACCATCAAAATCAGCCCATAACTTCAAAATACCATATCCATAAACTACAACCTCTGATATTTCACATCAAGGTCGTGTCAGTGGTCACCAAAATAAAATCATTATCTCAATCATCGACCCAAGATATTTTTCTTCCTGAAGCCAAAAAAACATTTAATACTAAACAGAAAATATCCTTCACAGATAATAATTATCTTAATAAAAGAAGCCAAAAAGCAGAACAAGCTGAAAGCTTATTTTTCTTATCAACAGCTAGAAAGATAAGTTAACATGAAAAACGAGGCAACATCCTCTGCAAAAAGTTGTTCGAAACCCTCCTGCACTTATCTATAGTTTCATTTCATAAATATAAATCTAAATACAACATATGTTTTAAATATTCCATCTCATCCTAAATAGGTAAATCTAATACCATACAACTATTTCAAATATCCCATCTCCTCTTAAACACACTGTGATTCTTCAAAAGAGTGTATAATATATCTTAACAAATATATAAAGATTCTGCATCCAAAACGATACCCAGATATGCATGGATAATAAAAGAAATGCTTAAAATAGATCCAGTAGTTAAAAACCAAAGCATCGTCAACAACATGGATCACATGAAATCTTGCCCTCTTCAGGGCACACGGAGATTGACTCATGAATTTTTCTCATTCGCCCTCTTCTTTTAAAGTGATTTTGTTGGATTGTTTTGGAAGAACCAGTACAAGCAAAATAATTAACAGGATGCTACCATTCACTGTCTTTTTCAAGCAAATTTTTTTGGGATCCTTGTGGAGAGGGTGATTTAGAGAATGGTCCGGTGACTCAGACTGATGTCCACATAATTGTAAAATGATAGACTGTGGTGATTGAAAAATTAAATGTGCAGGTGCAACCTTCACAACCCACAGGTAACAACATGGATGTGTAATAAACCTGGTATTATAATTGAGCCTTGAGCTTAGCCAAGGCCGAGGCAAAATCAAAAGACCTAATCTGTCTCTGGGTACATTCACACAAATTTATAGATTAAACTCAACTCTTCAAGGCGATTACAATAACAATGATACAAGCAATTATATTTTTATCTGAAAAATGGTGATGAAAGAAGAAAATACCCCAAGAATCGGATCCTCTGGAGCCTGTTCCAAATGTTGGAATGCAGAGACTGCAGAACCCGCAGTTAGCTGAAAACTAAGATCCCCATCTCTATCTGACTGCCCCTCCATTGAAGTCGCACCTAATTGCCTCACTAGCGATTCAATTCTCCGACCCGCAACACTTAAGCTCTCCTCACTCTGCCCCTTCCGAGACGAACAAGCCGATAAGCCCTTCTCCATTATTCTGTTTTAAAGGGATCGCGAGTAAAATGGTTGTTTTATAGGGAAGACCCAAAGAGGAAAATAATAAAATATTTTGTTTGGAGGAGACGTAGTTGCACAGGAATGGATGGTGGTAACGGCGCCTATTCCGTGCTCCCCTTTCTCTAATCACTACATGGTTTGCAGTTCGTTCACAGTCCCAGCATCTCCTTCCCATGTGATGCGAGACTGGAACCCATGACCAAGGACAAGCGGTTCGAAGCTTGTGATTCGAGACTGGAACCCATGACCAAGGACAAGCGGTTCGAAGCTGGGTGCAGTAGGTGCGAACGTCTCACTCCCGTCTGTGGGAGAATTACGAGCGGTGGTCAAGTAATGGAATAACCAGCGCGCCCAATTTCAAAATTTAAAATTCAAATCCTTGATGCATGTATGGTATGGGATGAAGGGGTCACACGGACGACTGACAATATCACATGTATGGTATGGGATGAAGGCAAGTGCATGCGAATACATACCGAAGCGGAATTCGTTCACCGGAGAAATGATGCACACCGCTGACCGCTTCAGAACCCGCTTCCCAACACTGTACTTAAGGTCTTTAAGAGTGCATTTATAATGCTATAGTCCATGAAATAGCACTTGCCTATCTTCTGTGCTATATTGTATTCTTCGATACCTGTGCCATATTGTATTCTTGGTCAATCATTAAACGAAAAGTTTGGGGACCTGTGCTATACTGTATAGTTGGTCAATCAATAAACTACATGTCTTCTAACCATTCTAGGAGAACTGTGCCATATTATATTGGGTGCTACATATTTCCCAGTTCACAGTTAGATTTAAACAAATATATTATTTAGGGATCGGCATATACAGCCAGACAGTATTGATGAGCTTATTATCTGTTAAATATTACTTACCATTATATTCTTCATCCATAATTACATAAAAAATTGGTGGACCCATGCTATATTGTATTCTTGGTCAATTATTATATTCTTCATCCATAATTACATGAAAATTTGATGGACCTATGCTAAATTGTATTCTTGGTCAATTATTAAATGAAAATTTACATCTCATTCCATCTTGATAGTCATTAAGCGGATAGGTGTCCCTCCTATTGGGATTGGACATTTTAATCATTTTGCTAATTAATCCCTTTGATTTGATGGTCTAAACTAAAAGATGCCAACATATTCTCGTCGTCGTCACTCGATCAATCACTTAAATTAAAAGCCATAACTTCCTTGCATATCTAAATCAGAGATTTAAATCCTAAGTAAATTAATTTTTTATCAAATGAGATTAGAATTTTACTGTCATTTATCTCCACGTATGAAGATTAACAAAAATAATATTAAAAAATAAAATAAAAAGAATATGAAACAATATAGGATGGAACAACAGTTTTCCTTCCATATTAGCAACATGCAGTTATCCCATCATTTAATCATGAAACTCTTGACTGTTGGCATTCTCCCCTCCTATATGGGATTAGAAAAAATGAAATTAAAAAATTAATGTCAAAAAGACGTGAAACTGATGTCTCTTTGCATTCTGAAACGTATGAAACTAAGATATGCGACTATGTGTTATAATATTCTAATTGTGCACCTTTGTCATAAATGTGGCTATGTAATGTCCCCGTGTTCATATTATCTTTGCGTCCGATGGTCTATTTCAAGACATCAAAAGTCGGTTTCAATTTCTCAAGATCAACATGTCACTGAGAGTGTCATCGATACATCATGGCCGGCCACCTTTACCTTGCAAATTTTATTGCAAATTTTATTTAAGATTTATGGCCTCATTTTCTGCCTTCCTCACGTAACTCATAAGCCTCCAGGAATCATGGAATAAAACTGATCATGTTGTAGGTATTCATCTTGCGAATTTGATTTAAGATTTATGGCCTCATTACGCCGTAAGGCGTTCCCCTCTGAAATCAATTCTCCCAAATGCCTATCTGTCATCACTTTACGCCGTTAGATCCTTTGTTAGACGATTAGATTATCCTCAGCCGTTGATTTGAATTGGTTGGTGACCTGTTGGGACTCCCTGGGCCCGTTGCTCTCCCTTCATGTAACTGCATCACAAAGAGACACTCAGTGATCATAACAGCACAATTTCGAACTCTAGATTAGCGCAAGCCCTTTCTAGTGGTCGGCCGCAGCGGCACAACCAGACCAGATCGCAGAGAAGAAAGATCGAGGGTTTTATTTTTGGACACCATTCTATTTAATTTCTAAACGAGGGTTTTATTCAGCTGGCCGAATTCACAGTGTAATGAGTTACATTGTTCCATAGAGTCCTCAGGTATTGGGATCGAGTATTTGCAGCTGCGCTTGAGTTCGAATCCCCGTGGGCTGTGTTAGATTTTGATAAGAGAGTTTACAATGGCACCCATAGCAGTCGGTGATAAGATTCCAGATGGCGTTCTGGCCTATTTTGACGAAGAGAGCAAGCTCCAGCAAGTTTCCGTCCACTCTTTGGCCGCTGGGAAGAAGATTATTCTCTTCGGCGTCCCGGGGGCTTTCACTCCCACTTGCAGGTCAGGGTTTTTTTAATTCTTCTGTAACTTGAATTTTTGCTTGGTTTGAGCTATGATTGATAGTTCTATGCTCTGGCTTTCGGATTATTAGAATCTTGATTTAATTATTAGGTTGTAAGGTTAAATGGCTGATTGAACCTCTTCTGGCTATTAAATCGATAAGTCTTCTGTAACTTGAATTTCTGCTTGAACGCTTGATTTGAGATATGATTGATAGTGCTATGCTCTGGCATTTGGATTATTAGAGTCTGGATTTAATTATCAGGCTGTAAGGTTAATGGCTCATTGAGTTTCTTCTTGCTATTAAATCAATAAAATACACACTGAGATGTTGTCGCCGTGGCAGTATGAAGCATGTTCCAGGGTTTGTTGAGAAGGCGGAGGAGTTGAAAGGAAAAGGGATCGACGAAATTATCTGCGTAAGTGGTAAGTTTTATGAAGTTTGATTTAATATCTGACTGGAGTTAGGGTTTTGTAAATGGTGCAGTTTATATTGACTTATTGATAACACAAGATACCTGTCTGTGTGAGAGGAATGTCTCTCGAAGGTTGTACCATTAAGACCAGCACTTCCCTTTGTCTATGGTGCGGCCATAGGGGTACTATTCCTTCAAAGTTGTCTAGTGCGGTCACAGGGGTGTCAACGGCTTATTAGTGTCTAGGGGGATGGATGGGATCTTGATAGGTGGCCTGGAATGCGGTCATCTTCATCATTAAAACACGATCCCGTCAACAGTTTGATTGTAAGCTTATTGGTGCTGGGAATCGTACTTTGGTAGTGGTTTGGCCGGGTTTGAATTTCAAAACAGACTTACCTACGGTTTTCACACCTCGTTGACCTATTTGCACATTTCAAGGAAAGATTTTGACGGTTTTGCAATTTTTTTAACTATATTTGACAGGCTTACCATTAAATCACAATCCTATTAACCGTTTGGATGATTTAGTATTATTCGTTGTACTCTGAATCTGTCTGGCCTGATCCAATCATCGTATTTTGGATGGATTCTGTCATGTTGTGCTCAACGCTGGTTGCCCTGTTTGCTTTTAACCTGATCTAGTCAATGAATTTTGACTAGATTCTGTAGTATGGCCGTGAATGTTGATTACCCTGTCAGGTTGGATCTCAACATTGAATCTACGTAGTGTAAATAGATTTGCACATAGGTTTTCAATCTTTGTTGGTACCTAAAATATCTCAGTTTAGTATAAATTTATACTAATTATGTATTTGGTTTTTTATGTATTTTATTTTTATTTGAGAAACACAAAATTCAAAATTTATTCCTGCTTTCTGAGCACCGATGTTTTGATGTTCTCATGGTGATGTCTGAACTGTGTCTAAACTGTGGTTCGAGAGCTTCGTACCACTTGCTTATAAATGGTTAATCACTATTCACTCTTAAAAGCACGCTAAGGATCCAACTTGAGGGATCCATGCTTATTAAACACCTATTTTCGTATAGTAACGTCTGAATCGTGGTTCGAGAGCTTTGTACCACCTGCTTGTAAATATTTAATCACTATTCACTCTTAAAAGCACGCTAAGGATCCAACCGGGAGGGGATCAGGCATCAGGCCTTCATATGAAGGCACACGTTTATAAAATAGGTTTAATCACCGTTTCAAATAGTCAGGCCTTCATATAAAGACACACGTTTATAAAATAGGTTTAATTACCGTTTCATATAGTGTGCCTCTGCATGTTCTAAAGAGAGGGCATAGTCGACGTAGATTGATGATTACACCTATTTGATCATTCATATACCTTTTTATAAACCCTTCTAGGTAATTATCATACCATACTCTTTCTTGACATATAACTTTGCCAAAGCCACAAATGAACAACTCCCGATTTTTTTTGCAGTCAAATCACTAGATGGAAGGGTTATCTCTGGAAGTATCTGATGGACTGTTGAAGTTACAAACCATCTGTCAGCTGAGGGACAACTGTATTTCTTGTTAGTAACCTTTGTAGTTCTTACTTTCACTAGCCGTTTGTGTTGCTCAGCCAATTGTGGGACTACTGAAACAAGAAAATAACATATACCTCTGGAAAATTAGAATGATCTGAATCTGCTGGTTTCTTTTGTTTACTCTTATCATGGGTATTTTCTGTTCCCGTCAGTCCTACATGATTTTTAGATTTCATATCATGCTAGAGCCTCTGAAAATGTGGACTTCAGGCTGATTATCTCAAACATGATCTTTATCTGTTCGTTTCTTTTTTTAATTCTTATCATGGGATTTTCTCTTCTTGTCAGCTCTGCATGGTTTGGTGCAAGCTTTAGAAAATGTAGGATACCCAATCAATTATGTTTTGCTGAATTTTCTAAAACATGATCTTAGTCTGCTGGTTCCTCTTGTTGGTTCTTATTAATCTGCTTCGTGTCATTTAACAGTACTACTTTCTGTGCAGGTTAAGACAGAAGAAGAGGTTGTAGAGGCTATTAAAACTTCCCTAGGGCCCAAAAAGGATTGCTTATGTTTCATTGAAGTCATTGTACACAAAGATGATACCAGCAAAGAGTTGCTTGAGTGGGGGTCCAGGGTTTCGTCAGCAAACAGCAGGCCACCAAATCCTCAGTAGGGGGGCTTTGACAAGAAGAGCAATTAGAAACACTTTTCGCATCTCATGTTTGAGATGTCATTGTTTTTGTGGTCATCCTCTAGGATCATATGTTATAATGATCCTATATATATGAATTTTGATCAAAGGTTGAGCTGTGGCCCTCCATTTAGGCACACAGGATACTGCTACTTTTTGTGCTTGGTTAGCATGTTTAGTGTCATACTTTGCAAGAGCAGTCGGAGCCATTTTTTGCAATATGAATAAAATAGCAAGTTTTTCTGGTTATGGTTTTTAGATCTAGAACATCCTTGGTATCCATCTTTTCGTTACATAGTCGGTGGATATATATTAAACTGATCTAATCAAACATCTGTTACTCTATTGCAGACCTTTTGTATCCAATTAAACATCCGTCACAGTGGTTTTGTAACAAACTTTGTTAAGGAATGTGGATGTTTAATATTGGTTGGCCTATATAACAAATATAAGCAAACCTGTTACTCTGTTACTGTGGTTTTGTATCAAACTTGATATCAAGGAATGAGGGTGTTCAATGTTGGTTTTTTTGTGGTCTAGTGGTATGCCAATGGGAGTCCACAATGATAGACCGGGTTTGATTCCCACTACCTTGCTTGTAGGCTGCCGAGGGGATTCATACATGCTCTTGGGTGGGTCCTGTTAAGATTAAAAGATTGATGATGTTCAATGATATGGGTTAGAAAATATCTTTTTCAAAGCGAGAGGAATGCATCTTTTCAACAGGATCAGAGAGAGAAACAACCGTAATGGAGGCTTAGGGATCATAGCATAAATAGTTTTGGAAGGGTGGCAGTCACAAAAGATGTGATATTTTTATAGAAAGCAGAGAGGTTTGGAGAGATAACTTTGGAGGCAGATATAACAAGAGGGGAAATTGAAGAAACGAATGAAGAAAACATGAGGGGAAATTGAAGAAACGAATGAAGAAAACATGAGGGGAAATTGAAGAAATGAATGAAGAAAACAAAATGATATGATGTCAAGGAGGGAAACAAAAATGAAAGGATGAGTAAAAAGCCTAGTTAGTAAGTAAATTTAATTATTCTACTATGGATATTTCCATAGTCAAAAAATTGTTGTCCATGAAGAGTTATGGAGAACTGTGTGCTGTGTTCATAGATTTGGTCAATGTTTGTAGTGAATCTTTCACCTATCTTTAAAGAGTTGAAGCGTAACTGAAGATGTGAAGAGTGATTATAAACTATTAAATAAATAATTGAATAAAATTGATTTAAATAATATATTAAAAGGGAATTGAATAATTTTATCTTATTTTAAATTATTTGAAGAGATCAATTCAAGGAAAAATATAAAAATATAAATATACTTAGAATTTTAAAATTTTATTTTAAAACATGAAAGTAAATTAATGGGCAAAAATTGGTCAAAATAATTATAATGACTAAACGTATTTAGAGGATACCCTATTGTTTTAATTTTGTTAAAAATAATTTTGGATTAATTAATAATATTATAATAATTAAAAATTAAATTATTAAAAAGATCACAGTGGTTGAAACGGTCCTAAGGTACTTGTCAATTAAATTTGATGTTGTAGTAGTAGTTATTGAAAAAGCCAGGGATTTGGCATTGTTGTCAATTAATGGATTGATGGGATCACTTCTATCCCATGAGGCAAGGATACAGAGAAATATGGATTCCTCCATAGAAACTACTTTTAAAAGCTAGATTTCTATCTTAAAAGGCAAAGGTTGAGGTAAAAATAGATCGAGAGTCAGAGGTCGAAGCAGAAGAAATGGTGGTCAAAGAGACGACAAAGAAGAGTAAGAACAAGAGAATGGAGGCAACAATAGGAGCTTCAACAATCAAAGAGTCAGTAAATCAAAGGTGAGATGTTATTATTGCAATAAATTCAAAGCTGAGTTCATGACTGCACAGGATGAAAGACTGAGACTAACATCTGAAATTCTTAATAGTATGAAAATAATCAAACTACAAGAATGGGAAGAAAAATATAAAGAGCTGATAGAAAATCTCCGAGTTGTGGAGTTCAAATGGTTGTCTTCAGCACAGTTTAATAGAACATATCGTACCATACTCTACTGGATGTCACCCATCATTACTGCATCTATAGTTTTTGCCGGGTGTGCTATCATAGGGGATCCACCGTTAACTGCCACAACCATATTTACAGTGCTTGCAACATCCAGTGAGAATGCTACCTGAAGTTTTGGCTATATTAATTCAGGTTAAAGTCTCCTTAGATCGTTTGGACAAGTTCTTACAAGATGATGAGCTGAGACCAGATTCTGTTGTGAGGAAAGCACTTGCCGGATCCCAGTATACCATCGGAATTCATCAGCCATACTCAGTTGGGAGCCAAAATCTTCATTGACAAAGCCAACATTGAAGGGAATAAATCTGTACATTAAAACTGGAGAAAAGGTAGCAATTTGTGGCTCAGTGGGATCAGGGAAATCTGCTCTGCTATATACAATTCTTGGAGAAATCCCAAAAATTTCAGGAGATGTAAGTTGAACATTAACTACACTTCTTGAGCGGAAGTAACCATTTCATAGTTCAACAAGATTGTAGATGCAGCTTTTTTTCTTTCTATATGCATAAATTCTTCCATAAACTTTTTGCTTGGACTATGTGCAGGTTGAAGTATAAGGCAATGTTGCCTATGTGGCACAAACAACTTGGATTCAGAGTGGTACTCTATGGGAAACCAATGGAGAAAATTCAATACAAGAAGGCAATAAAATCCCTTCAGTGCAATCGATGCTCATACAGCTTCAACTCTATCAAATAAGGAGGAGACATTACATAAGAGAGACTCCAAGACTTGCTAATATTGCTTGTCATAGTATGAAAAATCTGGTTTACCTCTGTATCAGATCTGTAAAGATCTTAGAATGAGATCCAGACATATTAACGTGAAAATTTCTGTGCATATTAGATATAAAAGATTTGAGTTTTGGGTTATCAAAGCTATAGATTGAGAACTACATGGATTGCTTGATAGGATGGTTGGTTCGATTTGTATATCAGGATTGTTAGCTTCTTTGTGGTGGTAGTGTGAGATCAATTGGGAATTGCTACTCGTTTCATACTTCAAGAGGGAAATGAATTTCCCAATGATGGTGGTGATGAAGGAACCCCGCAAAAGCACAGAGAATAGCATAGTTGATAAAAAAAATTTAGAGTGATAGTTGCATCCTCAAGGTATTCTCTTGCTCCTTTTATTTCTTCCCTCTTGCATTGAAATTTTGTGGAACTCAGTTGAACCCAAAAATCATCCTAAAGTTATATAGGTCAAAAAATTTCCTTAAGTCACAGTGCGGCTTCAAATTTAAACATAAATACATATAAACAGAAGGTAAAGTCTCAATATTCGATTATATGAGCAGATTACATAGCTTATTCAGCTAGCACAAGACCAGACTTGACTACATTAGTCAAATATCTTTCCAACTCCATTAACTACACCACAGTTCACATCGATTGACTGATGACTTGATCTCCACAGTTATTTACTTACTGTCCAACAAGGAGACCAACATGTTAATCATCTAGATTCTATAGCTGGGAGTGTGACCTAATAAATAATGAGAAACATACATATTGCAGCAATACAAAATGTGCACACAAAGATACTTAACTAATTCTTTATTCACAGGTACCTCTATTTATACACAAACACAGTAGTGGAGTCCTGCTGAGAGATTCCAGCTTCAACAGCAACTAACCTCCCTATTTTAACTCATTAACCTACAACTAATCATCCTTAACAGCACTTATACATGAGCTGTTTGTACTCTAAAACAGAATCCCTAAATAGCCTATTACATTTATGTATTGGAGAGTTATTCTCTAACATGATCAGCAACCAGAGCATAACAGAGTTTATTTATTGCTCTAGTACAAACGAAGTTGAAATGAACTCTTTGAATTGTTCAAAACAACATTTTTGGAAATAATGTTTCCTGACTTGTTCTGAAATTGTACCCATGTTTTCTGGATAAGCTGCATTCTCTTCACTTTGGACAATGTTTCATACCATAAACTTGCAGTCCTGTCTCCAAGACTATATGACATAATGATTTTGAGACTTGCTTCAAGGTTTAACGGGTAAATATATAAACATTTCCATTATAATTTTATCGGGATAATTCATTTAAACAAGTTGGCTAATAGTATCAAAGATGAGGTTAGCTAATTGTTAACACTATTCAATACTGGAGTACAATTAAGAAAGCATGGTAAGCTCAAGTAGAACTGCAAGATTATTGTGAAAGCCACCATAACTCCTTCCTTTCAGAATAGAATTTGAATTAGTATTTGTGGGATTGCTTGAAAAATGGTTGCTAGCATCTTTGGTGGGTATTGCAGTCATCCATCACATTTTTTATAGTTACCTCTCTTTCCTCGAGGAAAGGAAAACAATGGATGATGTCTTATCATTTTCACTACATCCACTGAGTTCTTTTGACAGACTGAGTAGCAGAATGAAATGCCAATACAACACATACCAAAAAGACTAGTATTGCTGTCAAAGTATTAGGAGACAATGTCTATGCATCCAATTTGAAGCTTGAAGTAAGGGCATGACCATGCAGAATCACACAACTTTCACATTTCATAGCTAAAACAATTTCTGCCTCATGTTATAATTCAGTTATTGAGTGGGAAGCCAAGAACTTGTTAAATGTCTTTTTATAGGCAAACGCCATAAATGAATTGTTGTTAATTTTTGAGTTAACATGTTCTTTGCTTAGGTCAGTTACTTCATTAATCCATTAGCTCATTATTAATTCCATTAATTCATTAGCAATCACATTAACCATTATCATATGACAGTAACTAATGAAAGAACATTAAAGTTCAAAGGCTTAAAGCCAGGGCAAAACCCCACAAGGTGGAAATCCCACAGATCTTTTCTTCTTGATAATATCAAATGTTTTAGAGAGAGAGAAATCCATAAGTACAATGATACAAAGTGAATAAATTGAATTGCCATAGATGATCCCAATCCACTGTCCAAAAGTCAAAGTCACATCATCTGCACATTAAAACTGGAGAAAAGGTAGCAATTTGTGGTTCAGTGGGATCAGGGAAATCTGCTCTGATATATACAATTCTTGGAGAAATCCCAAAAATTTCAGGAGATGTAAGTTTAACATTAACTACTCTTCTTGAGCAAAAGTAACCATTTCATAGTTCAACAAGATTGTAGATGCAACTTTTTTGCTTTCTATGTACAAAAATTCTTCCATAAACCTTTTGATTGGACTACGTGTAGGTTGAAGTACATGGCAATGTTGCCTACATGGCACAAATAGCTTGGATTTAGAGTGGTACTATCAGAGATAACATACTCTATGAGAAACCAATGGACAAAATTCAATACAAGAAGGCAATAAAAGCTTGTGTGTTAGACAAGGATATAGGGAGTTTTGCTCATGGAGATATGACAGAGATTGGGGAGAGAGGATTGAATATCAGTGGAGGACAAAAACAAAGGATTTAGTTGGCTAGAGCAGTATATAACGATGCTAACATTTATCTATTGGATGATCCCTTCAGTGCAGTAGATGCTCATACAGCGCCAACTCTATCAAATAAGGAGGATACATTACATAAGAGAGACTCCAAGACTTGCTAATATCGCTTGTCATAGTATGAAAAATCTGGTTTACCTCTGTATCATATCTGTAAAGATCTTAGAATGAGATCCAGACATATTAATGTGAAAATTTATGTGCATATTGAATATGAAAGATTTGAGTTTTGGGTTATCAAAGCTATAGATTGAGAACTACATGGATTGCTTGATAGGATGGCTGGTTTGATTTGTATATCAGGATTGCTAGCTTCTTTGTGGTGGTAGTGTGAGATCAATTGGGAATTGCTACTCGTTTCATGCTTCAAGAGGGAAATGAATTTCCCAATGATGGTGGTGATGAAGGAACCCAGCAAAAGCACAGAGAATAACATAGTTGATTGAATAAAAAAATCAATTGTGTAAATACAAATAACACACCCTACAAAGTGATGTTTTCTTGAATATTGATCAATATGAATGATTTTCCTTTCACAGTTCTTGTGTTTTTATTATTTATGAATAGGAATTGATTCATTCAACTAAAATTGGTATTGTTGATTTTGATAGCACTTCTGTTCTCCAGCTTGATGATTGGGTGCTGTGCCGAATTTACAAGAAAAATGGTCATTCTCAGAGAGTACAAGCGGTAGAATGAGATTAAACTCTGTCTTTTGCCTATATGAACCATACCATCACAAAAAATTGTGTATATATCATTTCACCATAGAAACTGTAAACAGTGTTTAGAGTGATAACTGCATCCTCAAGGTATTCTCTTGCTCCTTTTATTTCTTCCCTCTTGCATTGGAATTTTGTGGAACTTAGTTGAACCCAAAAATCATCCTAAAGTTATATAGGTCAAAAAATTTCCTAAAGTCACAGTGCGGCTTCAAATTTAAACATAAATACATATAAACAGAAGGTAAAGTCTCAATATTCGATTATATGAGCAGATTACATAGCTTATTCAGCGAGCACGAGACCAGACTTGACTACATTAGTCAAATATCTTTCCAACTCCACTAACTACACCACAGTTCACATCCAATGACTGATGACTTGATCTCCACAGTTATTTACTTACTGTCCAACAAGGAGACCAACATGTTAATCATCTGGATTCTACAGTTGGGAGTGTGACTTGATAAATAATGAGAAACATACATATTGCAGCAATACAAAATGTGCACACAAAGATACTTCACTAATTCTTTATTCACTGGTACCTCTATTTATACACAAACACAGTAGTGGAGTCCTGCTGAAAGATTCCAGCTTCAACAACAACTAACCTCCCTATTTTAACTCATTAACCTACAGCTAATCATCCTTAACAACACTTATACATGAGTTGTTTGTACTCTAAAACAGAATCCCTAAATAGCCTATTACATTTATGTATTGGAGAGTTATTCTCTAACATGATCAGCAACCAGAGTGCCAGAAGGAAAAGATATTGCAGTCAAACTGCACTCATTGTTCTCCCGACAATGAGCTTTTACTGATATATATATTCCTCCTTGCAATTTTACTAATGATCACCAATCCAAAGAACGCTTGCCCAATCTTCTGATTAAACACGCACTGGTCACTTGGTTTCTGATCGTCCACCCTTGCTTTCAATAATTGCCATTTACATGTCTGCTATTCTTCCCCACTCTATGCCTTACGGCGTTTCCTTTGCAACATTAGGTGCAAATGCTAGTTTATCCCTTGCTCACTCGCTCAGGTAGCTCATAAGCCTTCACGAATCGTGGAAATAAAATTTGTTATATTGTAAGAATTTGCAAAAAGTCGAAAGTCTACACTATTGTAGTGATCACAACAATTGAATGGTTATCGATATGGAATCGATTCCATGTATGGAAGGTAGTTGATATCTATATGGAATCGAATTGAATGGTTATCCACCAGAATCAGCAACAACGATTTTAATTATCCAGCAACCACACCAGCATCCTCATTTGCAGAGATGGTATCTACAGGATTTGACCAGCATCCTCGTTTGTAGAGATGGAATCTACAGGATTTGACCCAGGTATTTTATCGTAACCCACAACTTAGCATCCCCAATTTTATTATGTTAATCAACGCCATTGCCGAGGCCTATATAGCTACGAATGACAGTCATAGTTGTTCAACATAAACCCTAACCCTAAAACTCCCATGCCCTAAACCTAGATCTCAGGTGCGGTGTTAAAGCCTACTCTAAACATTCACAAAAGTGAATACATTTTTTATTTTTGATGAACCCTAACCCTAAAATCCCCATGCACAGTTGTTATTATTTGTATAGTTATTATTTATAGGTAAATATGTGTATTTCTAAATATATAAATTTTAGGATTTTTATTTTATAAATAAAAAATTGTGGATGAATAAAATTTAATAAAAATATATTTTTGGTCATTTTTATTTTTAAAAATATCAAATTAAACTTTAATTTTAATTTTGATAATTAATCATTAATGATAACTAATATTGTTTATGTTATACATTGTAATTTATCAAATACTGTAATGAAACATTGAAAAATGAGAAGACTAAACTAATGTTGTTCAAACATAATCTTTTTTTAATATTTTTAATTAATATTGATCATCAAATATATTCAACCACATTAATCAAATATAGACAAACATATTCAAATCAAGTCAACCATTACTCAAACATAGTCAATAAATATAGACAAACATATTCAAATCAAGTCAACCATTACTCAAACATAGTCAATAACCTCTTCCAATAACCAATAAATATAGTCAATGTTAATATAAATGTGTTATTATTAATGTCTTGATGATTTATCATGTTTTAATGATTATAGTACAATATATTCATATAAATTTTTTGTATTGATGTCTTAATGGTTTACAATGTGAGTTGTCTTTAGTGCGAATTTTTGGAAGCTTTTCCTGTGGATTTTCCTGGTCTAATTTCTCTAAAGTCACGCAAGAATCCATTGAAATCACAAGTTTGATGGGTAACCCCTGCACAATAGAAGTGCACGAGGGGTTTTTCAAGGTGTTGAATAACACCAAAAACTAGTTTAAATAACACAAATCAAGATTTCACCACAAAAGTTTCCGTCGGATTTTGGCACTAGACTCTAAAAAGTCACACTAAAGACAACTCTTTTACAATGTGGTTCAAAAAATTAATTCCAGTTAATTCCTTGCCATTTTTTATCCCTTTGGTTTCTAATATTTTTCACTTAGGTTTAGTAATTCCCAATGGTTTATAATATCAAATTATTGGTTTTCTTCATTCTTCAACTTTTTAATATTAATAATTCCATGGGTTCATAATCCCTTGAGGGTTTAGTGTTAATCCTTTGGGTTTATTATTCTTTTTGGTTTATTATATCAATCCCTTGGGTTCATTATTCCCTTGGGTTTATATTATCAGTCCCTTTTGTTTAATAATATTGCCTTAGGTTCATAATCCCTTGGGGTTTTAGTATTAATCCCTTGGGATAATTAAATCAATCGCTTGGGTTTATTATTCTCAAGTCAAACATGGTTTATTATAATGTCGACCATGGTCCAACATGGAATTGTGATAGGAATTGTCTCAATATGTAAATCAATGATGGTGGATCATGTTTATTTTAATGTTTATAATATTTTTCTTAGGGTTTATATACGTTGGGTTTATAATATTAGTCCCTTGGATTTAATATTATTCCCTTGGGTTCATAATCCCTTGGGGTCTTAGTATTAATCCCTTTGTTTTATTATTCCTTTGGATTTCTCATATTAATCCCTTGGGTTTATTATTCCCTTAGGTTTATAATATCGATCATGGTAAACCATTGTCAATCATAGCCAACCATGCTTGAATGTCACATTGTGACAAGGATTGTCTCACCATGAAAATAAATAATAATCCTTTGGTTTTATTATATCAATCCTTTAGGTTTATTATTCCCGTGGATTTATATTATCAGTCCCTTTTGTTTAATAGTATTCCCTTGGGGTTTTAGTATTAATCCCTTGGGTTTATAATATCAATCGCTTGGGTTTATTATTCCTCAGTCAAACATGGTTTATTATGATGTCGACCATGGTCCAGCATGGAATTGTGATAAGGATTGTCTCAATATGAAAATCAATGATGGTACATCATATTTATTTCAATGTTTATAATATTTGTCTTAGGGTTTATATATGTTGGGTTTATAATATTAGTCCCTTGGGTTTAATATTATTCCCTTGGGTTCATAGACCCTTGGGGTTTTAGTATTAATCCCTTGGGTTTACTATTCCCTTAGGTTTATAATATCAATCATGGTCAACTATTGTCAATCATAGCCAACCATGGTCAACCATGTTTGAATGTTGCATTGTGACAAGGATTGTCTCACGATCAAAATAAACCATGTTTATTTTTGTGTTTGTAGTATTTATATTTGGGTTTATCAATATTGGATTTATAATATTAGTACCTTAGGCTTAATATTATTCCCTTAGGTTCATAATCCCTTAGGGTTTTAGTATTAATCCCTTGGGCTTAATATTAGTCCCTTGGGTTCATAATCCCTAGGGGTTTTAGTATTAATCCCTTGGGATTTTAGTATTAATGTAAATAAGTTGGATTTATTATTCCCTTAGGTTTATAATATGAAAATCAATGATGGTTGATAATGTCTGTTTTAATTTTTATAATATTTGTCTTGGGGTTTATATACGTTGGGTTTATAATATTAGTCCATTAGATTTAATAGTATTCCCTTGGGTTCATAATCCCTTGGGGTCTTAGCATTAATCCCTTCATTTTATTATTCCTTTTGGTTTCTCATATTAATCCCTTAGGTTTATTATTCCCTTAGGTTTATAATATCGATCATGGTAAACCATTGTCAATCATAGCCAACCATGGTCAACCATGCTTGAATGTCACATTGTGACAAAGATTGTCTCACCATGAAAATAAATAATAATCCCCTGGGTTTATTATTCCTTTGGGTTTATTATATCAATCCATTGGGTTTTTTATTCCCTTGGTTTCATATTATTAGTCCCTTTTGTTTAATAGTATTCCCTTTGGTTCATAATCCCTTGGGTTTATAATATCAATCAAATGGGTTTATTATTCCTAAGTCAAACACGGTTTATTATGATGTCGACCATGGTCCAACATGGAATTGTGATAAGGATTGTCTCAATATGAAAATCAATGATGGTACATCATGTTTATTTCAATCATTATAATATTTGTCTTAAGGTTTATATACGTTGGGTTTATAATATTAGTCACTTGGGTTTAGTATTATTCCCTTGGGTTTAATATTATTCCCTTGGGTTCATAACCCCTTGGAGTTTTAGTACTAATCCCTTCGTTTTATTATTCCTTTCGGTTTCTCATATTAATCCCTTGGGTTTATTATTCCCTTAGGTTTATAATATTGATCATGGTAAACCATTGTCAATCATAGCCAACCATGGTAAACCATGCTTGAATGTCACATTGTCACAAGGATTTTCTAACCATGAAAATAAATACCTTGGGTTTATTATTCATTAGGGTTTTAATATCAATCCATTAGGTTTATTATTCCATCAAGGTTTATAATATCAAACATGGTCAACCGTGGTTGAATGTCACATTGTGACAAGGATTGTCTCACCATGAAAATAGATCATGTTTATTTTAGACATTGTAATATTTATATTTGGTTTTACGAATGTTGGGTTTGTAATATTAGTCCATTGGGTTTAATGTTATTCCCTTGGGTTCATAATCCGTAGTGTCTTAGTATTAATCCCTTGGGTTTATTATACATTTGGGTTTATAATATCAATCCCTTGGGTTTATTATTCCCTTTGGTTTATAATATCATCATTATAAACCATTGTCAATCATAGCCAAACATGGTCAACCATGGTTGAATGTCACATTCTGACAAGAATTGTCTCACCATAAAAATAAACCATGTTTATTTTAGTGTTTGTAATATTTATATTTACGAATATTGTGTTCTTAATATTAGTCCCTTGGGCTTAATATTGTTCCCTTGGGTTCATATTTGCTTGGGGTTTTAGTATTACTCTCTTCGGTTTATTATTCATTTGGGTTTACAATATCAAAATTTGGGTTTTTTAATTCCCTTAGGTTTATAATATAGATCATAGCCAAACAAGGTGAACCATGTTTGAATGTCACATTGTGACAAGGATTGTCTCACCATCAAAATAAAGTATGTTTATTTTAGTGTTTGTAGTATTGATATTTGCCTTGACTCGATGTGAAGTTTATAATATTAGTCCCATGGGTTTAATATTATTCCCTTGGCTTCATAATCCCTTAGGTTTTAGTATTTATCCCTTGGGTTTATTATCCATTTGGGTTTATAATATCAATCCCTTGAGTTTAGTGTCCCCTTTGGTTGATAATATAAATCATGGTAAACCATTGTCAATCATAGCGAAACATCGTCAACCATGGTTAAATGTCGCATTGTGACAAGAATTGTCTCACAGTCAAATAAACCATGTTTATTTTAGTATTTGTAGTATTTATATTTGGGTTTACCAATGTTAGTTTTATAATATTAGTCCCTTGGTTGAATGTCACATTTTGACAAAGATTGACTCACCATGAAAATAAACCATGTTTATTTTAGTGTTTGTAGTGTTTATATTTGGGTTTAACAATGTTGGGTTTATAATATTAGTCTCATGGGTTTAATATTATTCCCTTGGGTTAATAATCCCTTGGGGTTTTCGCATTAATACTTTAGTTTTATTATTCCTTGGGGTTTATAATATCAATGCCTTAGGTTTATTATAATATCAATGCCTTAGGTTTATTATTCCCTTAGGTTTATAATATCGATCATGGTCAACCATGGTTGAATGTTACATTGTGACAAGGATTCTCTCACCATGAAAATAAACCATGTTTATTTTTGTTTTTCTAATATTTATATTAGGGTTTACCAATGTTGGATTTATAATATTAGTCCCTTGGGTTTAACATTATTTTATTTGGTTCATAGTCCCTTGGGGTTTTAGTATTAATCCTTTGGGTTTATTATTAACTTGGGTTTATAATATCAATCATGGTCATCTTTATGTTTCTCTTGGGTTTTTAATATTAATTCCTTGCGCTTCTTGATCCCTTAAGTTTTTAATATTTATCCTTTGGGTTCACTAATTCCTTAGGTTTATAATATTAAGAGTTGGGTTTATTAGTTCATTGGCTTTATAATATTAGTCCTTTTTGTTTAATATTATTCCCGTTGGTTCATAATCCCTTGAGATTTTAGTATTAAACCCTTAGGTATTAATAAACAAAAGACACTAATATTATAAACCCAATGTATACAAACCCTAAGATAACTATTAAAAATACTAAATCTTAATAATAATAATAATAGTAGTTTATATTATTATAATAATATTAATATAATAATCATAAATATATAAATATATAAGAATATAGTTGCTATTATTTGTATAGTTATTAATTACCATAAACGATTGGTATTTATTGTTATTGTTATAATAATATATTATAATAATAATGATTTTATTATTATTATAATTATAATTATATTTGTATATTCTTATAATATAATATTATTATAATATTATAATGAGATATTATTATTATTATTATATTTTATTATTATAATAATAATAAAATATAATTGTTATGATTTTTTTTATAATTTTATATTATTTTAATAATATAATGATAATCTAATATTATTATGATATATTTTTATTATTAATTAATATATATTAGGAGTTTATATTGGGGAGAATTTGTTTGGGTCAGAGCTAGTCAAGCTCTGTAGTGCTCAGGATCTCATTATTTGCAATGGTCTAACGAAGTGGCCCAATTCTAGCGAGATGACCTCCATCCATGGGCTTGGTAGCAACGTGGTAGACTATGTTATTTCCGAGCTCCTGTTATATAACAAAATAATAAAGTTTGACATTTTAAACGGCCACGAGTCTGACTCTGATCATAGGCCTTTACTTATAACTCTCAATTTTGTCATGCATAGAGATCCCATAGAAAATAATCCTTATAGCCAAAAGAACTTAATTTTTGATAGAAATAAAAATGATCTCTTTCTAAATGAATTAAAAACTAATTTGCTTCCTTTATCTAGTATAGACAACATAGAAGACCTCTATCATAATTTTACTACAACCCTCTCATATTCTATTAACAAGTTCTCAATTGAAGTTTCAAATAGTAAAAGAAATAGCAAAACCAACCCATGGTATGACAAAGATTGTAAAAGTGCAAGGAGAGCAATTAAGGAAGCTGTTTATGAATCTCTTAAAATGGGCAAGATAAAAATATACAAAGCCCTAACTAAAAGGAAAAAGAGGCAGTACATTCGTCAAAGACAAGAGAATCTCTTACGCCTCTTTAAGGTAGGTCCTAAGAAATTTTGGAGGCAGATTCTGACTAGGAAAACTAAAGATAATAATAAAATTGCTCTACATGATTGGAATTCCTATCTTAAAAAGCTTTATGAATCTCCAAATGTTATGGATAACTTGAAACCATGCTCACAACGAAAGAAGTTTTCTCTTTAGAAGACATTGAGTTTTGGGTTAATCACCTACCTAATGGGAAAGCTAAGGACATTGAAGGTTACCAGGCAGAAATATTAAATATTGGAGGTCTTGTCCTCATCCCCCACATCCACAAGCTTTTCAATCTAGCATTCAAGCAAGGGTTCCCTAAACCATGGACTGAGAGCCTCATTATCCCCATTTTTAAAAGTGTGGATACAAATAACCCCTCTAATTATCGAACAATTATGATCAGCCTTCTCTTAGCCAATTTATATGGTAGTATTTTGGAAAAGAAGTTGAGCATATGGCTTGAAAGTGAAGGTAAGCGAGCTAAAGGCCAAGCAGGTTTAAAAAGGAATCACTCAACAACAGACCACCTCGTTACGCTTAGGATCATTGTGGAGGAATGTCGTAATGATAAATCCAATCTCTTTTGTTGCTTTGTGAACTTTAGAAAGGGTTTTGATATGGTTCCTAGAAACAACCTTTGAAATAGATTAGAAGAGCTAAAGGTTCATTTCGAGTTGTGAGCTACCGCTATAAGGTTATACAAGAATGAAATTTCCAAGCTAAAGAGCAATGAGGGGTGGTCGAAAGACATTAAGTGTAATATCAGAGTTAAACAAGGTTGCCCCCTCTCCCCTAACCTATTTCGCATTTACATCAACAAGTTTGAAGGTTATTTAGAGGAAGCTGGTTGTGCTAGCATGATCTTAGCTGGGATGGTCGTCATCCTTCTTCTCTATGTTGACGATATTGTTCTTCTCATAAGGTGCCCATCTGACCTTGATAAGCAACTTAGGCTTCTTAAGATTTCTGCTCTACCATGGGTATGTCTGTCAACATTGGCAAAACAAAAGTTATGATTATCAAATCCAAGAAGGAGACTTACGGTAATTTTAAGTATGACAATAATAACTTGGAGGAAGTGTATTCTTACAAGTACCTAGGAATTGATATTCATCACAAGCTCAATTGGAACCATAGCATCGAGAAAAGGATTAACGGGGGGTGGAAAGCTTATTTTGGTCTTGAAAATAATTGTAAAATGGCAAACCTCGTAATGTGGGATAAAAAGAAGTTCCTCTTTGAAACATTAGTCACTCCTGTTATCCTATATGGATGTGAGATTTGGGGTTGCAGCATCTCTAGAGAATCCTCGAGAAAGATTGAGCAAATCCAAAAGTGTTTTATAACGTATAACGTGAAAATTAAAAGCAATACACCATATCCTATTCTCCTTATAGAAGTAGGTCTTGCCCCTATCGAGAGCCTAGCTATGATTAGGCCTTTGTTGTACAAGCACAATCTCAATAACATTGGAGATCATAGACTTCCTAAGCTAGCTTTAAATTCCAGCCAAAACCACCTAAGGCTCAAACATGGATGGTATAAAGACACGAGGGCCTGGTTAAACTATTGGGAGATCAACGAGAATGATGCATTACAAAACATTAATAACATTAAAAATATTGTTACTTTTGAGTTCAAAGAAAAAATGTGGTGTGAGAAAGATTTAGCGGCTAAAAGAAAATTAAGTTATTATAAGAAGGTCATCAACCCTACCCTAGAAGATCAAAAGTATCTCTCTATTTTAACTAGCTCAAAGAATAAAATTAATATAGCAAAGATTAGAACAAACTCTTATGAGCTCCATAGTCAAACAGGTCATTGGGTAGTTCCTAAAATAGCATGGATGGAAAGGATCTGCCATCTCTGTGAGAATAGGAACATCGAGGATGAAAACCACTTCCTCTTAGAGTGCCCCACATACAACAACATTAGATCTCAATTTCATATTCTTTGTCGCAATATTGACCTTCTTAGCCTTTTATGATGTCAAAATTATAATGACCTCGGGATGCTTCTCTCCAAGCTTTTTGAGCATAGGAATAAAATCTTAAATCAAGCTAAATAATTTGTTTCTTTAGGTACAATAGACCAAAATTTGGTCTCAATGGATGTTAACCATCATCATTAATATAATATATATATATATAAACAATATGGTTGTTAATATTTATATAGTTATTAATAATCCTAAATACTAATAACAATTAACCCAATGTATACAAACACTAAAATAAATATTAAAAATACTAAAGCCTAAGAATATTATTATTATTATTATTATTTTTAGTTTATATTATTATAATAATATTAATATAATAATCATAAATATATAAATATATGAGAATATAGTTGTTATTATTTGTATAGTTATTAATTATTATAAATAATTGGTCTTTATTGTTATTATTATAATAATATATTATAATAATATTGATTATTTTATTATTATAATAATAATTATATTTGTATATTATTATAATAATATAATATTATTATAATTTTATAATCAGATATTATTATTATTATTATTATTATTATTATAATATTTAATAATAATAATAATAATAAATAATAATATTATTATTATAATGAGTTTATATTGTTATAATAATATTAATATAATAATCATAAATATATAAATATATAAAAATATAGTTGCTATTATTTGTATAGTTATTAAATATCGTAAATAATTGGTCTTTATTGTTATTATTATAATAATATTGATTATATTATTATTATTATTATTATTATATTTGTATATTATTATAATAATGTAATAATTATATAATATTATTATATTATTATAATGAGATATTATTATTATTATTATTTTATATTATTATATTATTTTAATAATATAATGATAATCTAATATTATTATGAGCTATTCTTATTATTAATTGATATATATTAGGAGTTTATATTATTATTATAATATTAATATAATAATATATAGGAATAATTCGATTGTTAATATTTATATAGTTTAAGTATGGGGGATTTACGCAGTGCATTATATTAGATATTTTTTTTTTTTTTGGGATTCAAGTGCGTTAAGTAAGTCATTCAAACGTATGACCATTTCCATGAGAGGTAGTCGTAACTGACTAATTTCTCATGATTTTTGAATAGTTCACTTAGCACTCATTGCATCGGGTGATGCTCACAGGGGTGAAGAAGTGGGATTGAAACTAGTGAAATGTGGAGAACGAATCACATAGCATCAATCATCACTTCCGGGGCTTGCACCCGGTAACCAGGACTTCCCAGGAGGTCACCCATCCCAGAACTCCTCTGGCTCAAGCGCGCTTAACTGTGGAGTTTTTCCCCACAATCAAGCCCACTTAGCTTGCTACCCCATTTGCAAAACCTTAGCAAGTATTGTGCCTCATGAACCATTCAAGTAGTTATCAATAATACTAAATACTTATAATAATTATTAATGTTATAAGTCTATCGGGGTATATCAACCACATTGGAAAATGTGCATATACGCCTATCAATAGCATTGATAAATGTGGTTGCGCTAGTTAATACACTCTACCCGTTAGATACAAGCCAAGTGGATCACTGGTCAGTCGACCTCTATATATAGCGTCTCTTCTGAATTGCAACTCATTGTATTATAGTAGTGACACTTAACTTGTTGGCTGGTGGTTGCAATGGAGGCTAGAAATTTATCAGTTTCGATTTCTTTTATAGTAATCGAATGCATTAATATTAAATCCTTATCTTCAAGGTAAGGGGGCCGCGGTCACGTATATTATAAACAAGGATTGCAGGCAATGGTAGTCCCTGCCGATTTGATGGGAGATCTGAGTGGATCATTATTTATTAAAATTAAATTTGTGAAACAAATATATATTGTGTTAGAAGCATGCACAGTTTTATTAGGTTAGTACAAGAAATATTTAAAATTTTAAAATTTATGTGATTCAGCCAGTCAAAATAAAAATCAATACTGTTGCAATCACGGGGACGTTTTACCAATAACTACCGGTATTGGATTGGAATTGCAGCGCTAATGGGGTTCACTGTTATGTTTAATATCTTCTTCACACTGGCATTTGAGTACCTGAACTGTACGTTATATTCAACTTCGGTCTCTCGAAATAAAGTTCAAACATGTAAAGCTCTATCCACTTTCAAAACCATTAAAATAATTAATTAGTCTCTCAATTTAAAGTTTTAATGTGCTTTACTATTCCCAATTTTTCATATATTTCGTTGCAGCCATTGGAAAGCAGCAGGCAATAGTTACTGAAGACGAGTTAGAAAAAGATCAAGAACGGGAAATGCAAAACCTTTCAGTAAATAGATCAACTTCTTTGTTGATAGAGCGTTATCATGAAAACCAATCTTCTGGATCAACTTACCTTTTAGTAAATAGATCAACTTCTTTGTCGACAGAGAGTTATCGTGAAAACCAATCTTCCGGATCAACTTCTTTGTCGACAGAGCATTATCATGAAAACTAATCTTCTCGTAACATTATTCTTGAGATTCAAATTTATTTTTATTAGTTAATCTTAATTCAATGACAAATTTTGAAAATATTTTAAATTTCGAAGAATAAGAGTGAACACAATTACATTAAAATTGAAAGGCTTTGCAGTGAGGCTTTCACATTCCACCTCCCTAGCATCCACTTATCTATGTATTTCCAGCAATTTGTCTAACTGATTGTATTTGTATAGGAGCAAAAGAAAAAGGCAAGATGGTTATCGCTGGAGTAAATATGGCCAGCAACAAGAATAGCCCTTTTTCCACGTTAATTATCCCTCTCAATTTTCTATAACGTATTTTACAGAGTATTTTTCAGGCTTCAGTGTTTTAATAAATATGTAAATTCAAATCATTGTTTGAATTTGTAATAATTACCTTCTCTGAGAAAACCGCCCATGCTCGAAGCACCAAACATACTATATAAAGTTGCCTAGGGCCATATATATGTATGGCTATTGCTTCAATATGCTCTTTCTGCTTCGTCCATGGTTGCATACTAATTTCTTCGTCATAATCTCAAACCGTTCCATAGTATGCTCTCTCTGCTTAGTCCATGGTTGCATAGGAATTTCTTTGGCATAATCTCAAACCATTCTAGAGTATACTCTCTCTGCTTCATCCATGGCCACATACGAATTTCTTTGGCATAATCTCTCAAACCGTTCCAGAGGCTCGGTGACCTTCCTCAGGCTTGTGGCTATTGATCTTTGTTTCCCTGAGACGGCCGCATTAATCTTCAACAATAGTTTGGTTGCTTGCCTCAAATGACTATTAGAATTAGAATTAGTTGTGTACAAGTAGATTTCGGAAGGGTGATTAATTCCTTAGATGGTGACTCAATAAGAATTTGAGTTTCAAAGGCAATATTGTGTCCAACGCCAGGGAGGTGACAGACATGCAGCTTGCCACGATGTTGTCCATTGCATTGGAGTGGTGCCTTTCGAACACCAAGGAGGTGACAGACATGCATCTTGCCACGATGGTCATTGCATTGGAGTGGTGGCTTTCGATATATATTATACTGAAGTAGGAAAACATTAAAGGTCAGCGCATCCTTACCAGCAGCCACTTACTTACTGGCCCACTTCTCTTATTTATTGGCAGCGCAAGCAGGCTCGACCATAAGCCCCCCCACCCAATAAGTAAATTGAACCTTTGAGTAGCTAAGTAATGCTAAATTACAAGTTAGCATTAAATTGGCATTCCAGAGAAATTTGAAAGGATTATCGAAAGTTTTTATAACATCAGACTTTTTCCCTGCAATAAGAGGTTCAAATAAAAAAATTTGCATAAAAATTTGTTTGATGAAATATTTCTGCTGAAACATTGGTTAAAAGGTAAAAATAATAATTAGTCAAAGCAATTTAATGCTAGGTAAATTCTCATAGTTCACAATACTCCCTGCGCCACCAAAGGTAGGGACTAATAAGAGATCAGTTTGTTTTAAGATGTTATAAATATTTGAGTTTAGGCTTTTGTGATGTAATATAATTTTTATTTGGTTCCATGCTAGCCAGTGTGGCTATTCATTCAGGGTCAGTGGCTATCATCTGGAAATTTGATGAATAGCAACACTAGCGGACTCAAAACGTGGACTCTGAAACACGTTGTCAGATATTTTCAATCCTATCAAAATATCATAGATAAATAAATTGGTTGCTTAGTAAGTAAAGGAGATACAAGTGTGAGATTTGTGATCCAAAACCAGTGTTCATACATGATATGGGCCACAGGAAATCCCGTAGGTGGTGGTCAAGCATCAGGATAGGGTGAAACTTGGAGTGCTGATGTTTCTGCATGAACAACAACTTCGAGTAGGTTTTGGGGGCACACCGGCTGCTCCTTCGACGCAACGGAGCAACTGCACCACTGGTGACTGCGACGGTTTGCTCAATTACTAACATTCGGGATAGCCTCTTGTGACACTTGTTGAATATACTGTGAATGGGACAAGAATTAAGATTACCATGACATCTCTCTCATTGATGGTTTCAATATCCCCATCTCCATAACTCCCTCCGACACTAGTTGCACAACACCCACCTGTAGCAGCAACATAAATGCCATGTACCCCACAAAATCGAAAGTGACTGATGGATGCAACAATGCCCATGTAACTTTCAATTACTCTCAATACTGCTGCGATGGGGACTACCAAAACAACTTCCCTCCTACTGACTATTCCCAAATATTCAAGCATCAATGCCAACAGGCGCACACCTATGCGGAGGACGATGCTTCAAGCATGTTCACCTGTGCTTCTGGTGCAAATTACAATATTGTCTTTTGCACTTGATCATGGGATAAAACCCATTTCATAAATAAACTCGCTTCTATGTAATAACAAATATGTACCATTGTGTTTGTGAAGTTCTATGCCAGAAAGAAAGAAGTTATTGAAGTGATTGTTACAATTGATATGGAATGATTTTAAAAAAATATTTCAACTCAAGTTTATTGGAAACTAGGTAATATCTATGAGTTGAGAAATGATGAGTACCTCACACCACTGAAATAAGAAGCACATCCATTCCATTCCATTTCAAAAATTCCCATGAAATGTCACAATGATAATATGTATAAGGGACTTCGTTTGGATCTTTATGGTTTCCCTTAACTTTCTAGCCTACTTTGTTTCTTCATTGATAAACCAATTGACCGCCCCTTTTATATGTCACTACTATCCATTCCTCTTCCCATGAAATGTCACACTCATAATATTTCCCATGAAATGTCACACTGATAATATCTATAAGAGGGACTTTGTTTGGATCTTTATGGTTTCCCTTAACTTTCTAGCCTACTTTCTTTCTCCATTGATAAACCCATTGACTACCCCTTTTATATGTCACTACTATCCATTCCTCTTCCCATTATAATCACTAAAAAATAAGGTTCTCTCTCATTTTGTAATTGTTGAATGGTGTTGATCCATGTAACAAAGGAGAACAAATCCTTTGTGCTATTGATCCATGTAATTTGTAGTCCATACCCATTCGAAAGTGAAAATGTACTGAAAATATAATTCTAGATGCATCAAGAAAGCTATAGAAGAAACAATGATGATTATTGGCTCCTTTTTATTCTAGAAGAATTCCATCCTCTATATATAAAAATCCTAATCGTTCACATTCATGCAAGATGATGTGATGAACAAGATCTACAGAAGTGGTCCACCAAACATGGTACCCCATTTTGGGGTACACCCATTTACTCATATGGGGTTCCATGGCCACAACAATACTTTTGTATTCAACTCAAAAGAAGGACTCGGAAAGGAAATGAGAGGAGATCCACATCTTTCCATTTACTCATATGCGGTTCCATGGCTACAACAATACTTTTGTCTTCAACTCAAAAAGAGGACTAGGAAAGGCAATGAGAGGAGATCCACATATTTCTAGGAAGAATCTAACAAATAAAAGGAATAAGATAACAATTTTCATATTTGATTTCCAAACATGTGTATCTGCTATAAATATTCATAATTCCTTTTAAAGATGAAAGATGTCTCTTAGCCCCCAAAACAAACCATAGAAGTGACAAGTACTAAGAAAAATTGTCTCAAGTCGATCCATACTAGCTCAAGGAAAACCTTTGGTTAATTCTATTTCTCCACCTAAGATCAAAGCACAACATCCAAAATCAAATGATGTGTGGTGGCTTCCTAATGAGATACTTTGACTCCCTTGAGATCTCCTCTTCAGTTGTCATCACATATCAATTTTCGAATACCCTAACCCATAATAATAAAGAGAAAGGGAGACAAAGTAAATCAATGCCAAAGCCCCCTTAGGGTCCAAAAAATCCTAGATGGAAATCCATTATCAGGCATTGCAATGGAAATAAACTCAACACGTCCCATAATCTAGTTGGTTATGAATACTCATATGAACTAATCAAATAATGAATCAACTTACTCTGTCATAGGATTTTGATAAGTAAATGTTTAGGATTTTGACAGGTTGATTTGACACCTTACCCAAATGAATAGCTTCTTGAATTATTGGCACCAAATCATGAATTATCCTTTGAAAAAAAAATCAAAATTTTGCTTCTGAAATATATTCAATCAAATAGACTTAATTGCATAGCAATAACCTTTGCTGAAATCTTGTATATCATGTTACAACATGAATTTTGTTGGAAAAATATATAATAAACGTCATTTTTATTTATGGGATTGAGAGAAATAGATGGATAATTTATAGATCCCAAAAATTTCCTTTGCCCCTAAGACTCCCTAATCACCTTTAGCAAATCATCCTTCAAAAAATCGTAGAAACTAATGAAAAATTCCACCATGATCCCATCTAGACCTAGGCTCTTACCTTTTTCATGGATCCATGATACACAAGAGTTTTAGACTCAAATAACAACGTCCTCCAGTGACTAGTTCAATTCATCAAAAAAATAATAGAAACCTTGGATATCACCTCTAGAATTTCTTGAACTAGAAACCCTTTCAACTTCATAAAGAGTGATTGGAAATGATGGAACCCCTCTTCCGTCATGCCATTAAATGAGAGAACCAAAGAATTGTACATATTTAATTTCACAAATTGTGTTTAAATGTTTTTAATAGTTTGGATACTGATGAAAGAATTCAATATTATTATAACCATCTTTGATCCAAATGGCGTAACTCTTAAGCTACCAAGAAACTAATGAGTGTCCAGAAGATTCCAATGCATGTAGCTATAAATCTAAATCAGATAGAGTGCATAACGCATGGAATTCATATGATGTTGTAATACTTAACCTCCTATAGTTGTGCTTTGTACTTTTCTCTAAAGGATTTGAACCATTTCATTATGGTTTCTTTAATTCTCACAATATTATCTGCAAATCGACACATAAAGGAAAATGGAGAAGAGGAAGTTGGATGTTCTTGCATATCCTCAATTAGCTCTGTATAATATTCTTATATGAGCCAAGAATGATTGAAATTTAAAGGATATGGGGGCTTCTGTCCTCTATAATCCATTTGAAAGAATATCAAAAAATGATTAGTTGACACTGATGCAAAAGAATTGAAATGTCCAAAAGTTCTCCAAATGCTAGAAGTCAATTTGGCCTTCTTGAAATCGTATCCTTTTTCACATGGAAGTTGCTCTATGTTTGCACTAACTTCACTAGTTCAACGTGCACCAATCTATGATTAAATATCCTCCGATTAGGGAGATAGGGTATTTCAATATATTAGTATCAACAGAAATTTCCTAGAAAGGAACCTAATATGAATACGAGCCATAAATATTCAAAACAAAAATCCTTAGTCATAACTCTTTAATTTCCAACTAAATCAAAATGGTTGAGTTGAGTGCACATACAAATTTAGCCTTATATGTTGTATTCCAACCCAAAATAAATCTACCCAACTAAGCATATGCATCAAAATTACAAAAATATCAAGTTTTTAGCCATGGCTGCAAAATATCTTTGGTTCTAATTTTTTCCATCATTGTTTCCGAATTAAAATAATGTCTAGCTTATTTCTTAAAATGACATTCTTTAGGGCTAATTACTTACGATCACTTTCATCCCCTTTGGAACTAAGCATAGAACTTTCATGGGGTAACCCTTTTAAGGGATTTCCCTCCTCCAAGGTTCTTAGCAATAATGGACAACCTTCCTTTCTATATATCTTGAACTACCTTCTATTGACCCTTCAATTGATTGTATTTCCTTCCCGCTGGGTTGGAATGGATGGGATTGAGGAAAAACCCCCTTACGAATATGAATCATCCTTACGCTTAACACAAGGCCTAGTGGCATAACCCTTCCTTATTGAAGGGCCATAATCCATGAAAAAAGTAGAGGCACTAGACACCTTTACCACTACAACATCTAAACTATCAAACTTCAGAGGTGATGGGATGTGTTGAAGACAAAGGCAAGGACAAGTTTAAAACTTGGTAGAATTGTTGAGAAGGAGAAGCTAGGGGAGTGGCCATAGAAATGTGTGAACCCCTACCCAAGAAACAACAAAATTTGGGCCAACAGGAGAAACAAGAAACTCAGGAAGAGGGGATATGGGAAGAGAATTACCACAAACAGAATTTGAAGATCCATCTCCTTCCATTAAGATGGTCCTTGGAGCATCACCTATATATGAGGAAGGAAACCCTCCTATGACCATCATCTATGAACCTAGAGCCTGAAAACCTCCCTCCTAAAATCCATTATGTCTTTCCACCTGAACCTTTCTTTCATTACTCACCAAACGAAATATCTTCCTACACTGGCTCTTCATATTGTTGACTTCATGATACATGAAGCACCAAAATTGTATCCTCCAATAATAAAATTCTTGGATCCAAAAAAAACCACTAAAGACTACATTTGTTTCTCTAAATGAACCATACTTAATTTCTACTTCAACTTGGACCCATGCCTGATGATGATTGGCCAGTGAAACCTAGTTTGAATCTATCCCAACAAACCTTTCAAGTTTGTTACCAATTGTAACCCTAAAAATCTCATTCTAGAAAACCATTGAAAGAGTAGGAAGGATGCCCCACTCCTACTGAATTCTAACTAGAGGCCTAACTTGGTTAGAATCAACCAACCACTTTTGAAGGACTCACCTTGAAGGACCACATCTCCATCTTCGACCCATAGTTCTATTAACATCAACTTTTGAATCAAGCATAAAATAGATTCAACCTCAAAATTATAATATGAAAGACCATAAACTATAGTAAGATTGATGATGAATTAATTTCCAACCAATGATTTAGGGAATCTTCCCTAACTGATTTCCAAATAATTAGAAAACCATAGCTTTTCGTAGAAAACTTGTAATGTCTTCAAAGTTACCTCACGTATTTCCTAACAACCATTAATATGTTCTCTCCATAGCTCAAATGAACTTCTTTTTAGACATAGTTACCGGAGAATCCACAGTAAAAACCATTTTCTGTCAATGTTTCAAATCCCAACTGGGATCCATCAAGATAGTCTTGATGATGGATCCTAGTTGGGATTTGAAACGTTGACGGAAAATGGTTTTTATTGTGGATTCTCTGGTAACTATATCTAAAGATATATACCACAGATGTCTTAAATCCAAAACTTCCTTTTCCTTGTAGAACTTGACCTAAATTTTTCCCTCTTACTGAAAAATGAATCTACCATTTTTCTATATCAAATCCTCTCAAAGGGTATCTATGAGAAAGACGATCAAATATGGGAGGGAATAGATGAAAATTAATTTAAGTTCATCTAAATGGGGATCCTCTCTATCCTCATTTCTAGCCATTGACCCAAAAATAGAAAAAGTCCTAGGAATATCTCCCACCTCCTGCAAGAAGCCATCTAATCAATCTAACACCAACAACCTATTTCATGGCATGTATCGAAATGATCAAAATAAAAGTCAAAATGTAGCCTAGAAATGCTTTTCCAGACATTGAATACCTCGACAATCTAGATCTTTCTCTTCCATGCAAGATAAAAATGATGGATGGCCACTAGAAATGGATAATCAAGGAGAAAATAACCACAATCTAATTGAATTGAAAGTCCCTTGCATAAAAAAAGCTTCATTCTTGGTATTAGCACTTGAAATAACCATCAAATGGCATTTTCTATTGCCTAAAACCTTAATCAATCATAATAGAAAAATTTAAAACCCTACACACAAAAACACAAATACAATAGTAAAGATTATTTTTTTAAGTAAATTGTATTTTAAAAAGTGATGATATTAATTGGAAAAAAAAAAAAAATTCTATTTTTCAAAAATACTCAAAACTAAAATAAATATATACTTACTTTGAAGGAAATTATATGAGTTACTTGGACTTTTCAATTGATGCTTATTTGTGAATGAAACCATTTTGTAGTTGATAAATATTAATAAAGTTGAAATTGCTATGGTATAAGTATTATGCTTTAATACTCACAAGATATCTCATAGTCATTATTATGCATTCATGCTGATGGAATCACATGAATGAATGAATTCATAACAAATTTGGTCATATAATGTACTAGTATTTATATAATATATTGTTTTGTAGAAATGGAAATAAATTTGTTACCACTGATGAATTCGAACTGAAACAAAGAGAAACAAATTTCTTCTACAATTTGCGCAATACAAAATCACAAGATAGAACCACATGCAATGACATGCAACCATCAAAACCCAAGGAACACAATGATATACAAGGGAACCCAACCAGGAAAACGCCTCTTCTGGTTTTCATTAATCAGATGAGAGTGAGAAATTATTACAATGTCAACATCAAGATCTAAAGCACACCCTACATTATAAAATTGTTCTCTTTTTGAATGACTATCTTTGGCCAACACTTAGCCTATTCAAGCCCCCTATCTTCCTCATATTTCCTTGTGCTATCCTGGAGAAATTGATCTCCTAAAGAATAGCGGAATTCCCTATTTCCTTGTGCAAATATAAGTGAATTGATCGCTTTCTTAATTTCCAAGACTATACATTCAACTAGTATGATTACAATGTGCATTTTCCTCCACTCCAGCTAGGCAATTTGAATTCCATACATGACTAGGATATTTTTGGTTGATTAACTAGCTAACTGAGAGATCATTGAGTTGCAAAGAGTCTTAATTAATCCACTGACCTTCAACTGACTCTATTAATGACTAGAGCTCAGTTAACTAATTTTAACTCAAAATAACTGAACTAGGTTGCTAAATTTTAGCAATCACTACATGCATAACTCTACTCCAAGTCTATAAACTCAAATTTTCCGATCTAACTAGGTGACAAGGCCATGTCACTCAAGCTAACTACAATCTAAGTCATCAGGCTTATGTAGAAAATCAAACTTCTCTATTGGACTAAGACACAAGTCAAATGGAGCATTTTCTTGCTACATTTATAACACTCCCTCTTAGTAAGAAAAAGTTTTTGCACCACCCCTATCTTGCACCTTTGGAACTCGAACTTGCCTCTTGGCAATGCCTTTGTCAAAATATTTTCATCCTTCTTCTTAGTGGGAATGTACTACAACATCATAATTCTCCTCTGCACATAATCTCTCAAGTGATAGTCCCTTATATAAACCTGCTTGGACCTATCATGAAACACTGGATTCATAGAGAGTTTGATACAACTCGGATTATCACAATAAATTACTATTGGGTGCGTCCCCTAATTGAAAAGACCAACAAGAGTTTTCCTAATCCATATGGCCTTACATCTTACTTAATTAGAAATATTTTACTCGACTTATGCTGAGTTGAGTTCCACACATCTTTGTTTCCTACTATACTAGGAAATAGTTGCAGACCCAATACTAAAGATAGCTCCTAAAGTACTATTCCTGTCTGATGGACACCCTACCCAATCTGTATCATTGAAGGCTTGGAGCTTCACACCATCTGTCATCTTGTACCACAAACCATAATTTGTTATGCTTATGAGGTATCTGAGCACATTCTTTGTTGCTTTCTAGGCAAGCTTGGTAGAATTCACCATAAATTGACTCAGTTGATTAACTCTAAAGCACATGTCGGGCCTTGTGCTCACCAGATACATCAAGCTCCCAACAAGTTTTCTATAGATGGTAGCATTAGCTTCCTCTCCTGAAGAAGTACCCTCCTTCCTCTAGTTTGTAGCTAGAGGAGTGTCCATAGGATAATAGTCCTGCATATGAAATATCTGAAGTATTTCATAAGAGTACTTCCCCTAACTCACAAAAAACTCTCCATCTCCCTCACATACCTACAAACAAAGGATTATATCACATGATAGGATTATAGCACATGCAAATGAAATTTTCTCATTAGAAGACAACATTAGTCCCCAAAATCACTTGTTCTATCTTATTTTCTCATGCGAGGTATTGACTGTGATGGGACCATGTGAAAAGACTGAGAGAGGGGCCCTAATAGGTTCATAACATAGATTTAAGAGCTAGGGGATTGAGGTTTAGGCACTACAAGTGTGCATTTCTCAATGGAAAGAGAAAGAGGAAAGGCTCTGTGTAGTGGGAAATTCCAGGAGACGAGGGTGACAAGCTTGGGAATTGTGACTATGTAATGCATAGTTAAGTGTGGAGGATCCCTTAAGGATTAAACAGGTCACCAATGCAAGGGCCAAGGAATGACCCTATTGTCCACTAGGATTGTGCAATGTGAAATGAAGGAAAGGTTGATTAAGGAATTGTGAATTTAGAAAGTGTAAGCAAAAAGGGTTGAGTGACTATGCTTTAGGGATGCACAATGCACATGTGAAGGGAGTTGTCCTCGGGATGGGAAAAGAGAGAAAGTCTAAGCAACAAGAGCCTCATAACTAAGGCTTGATAGTGTGCAATGTGCTCATAACTTGACTAAAGGTTAAAGGTGTTCATAGCTTGTGAATGATGTGAGGTTAAGGAAGAATCCAAAAATTGATTGTGTTATATCAGTAAGACAAGAACGAGAAAGTAAGAGAATACAAACAGGTCCCAAACATGATTGCACACGCATTCATAATAAAGCACATGTCTAGGATATGTGTAGTACCCAAAACCATCAGACATACATTGAAGCGACAATAAAATGACACTTATCTCCAAGTCTAACAGTTGGGATTTAAGCCTTTGTGACAAGTTTTGACTACAATCAAAAGATGCATTATGTTATGGGAGAGTGTCCAACACATGTTCTCATGATAGATAACATTAACCAATGCAAGAGAGTGCACTAGAGCTTCCTCTAAAAGGTGTTCCAAGGTGATCTTAGGATATGCAAAACAAGTTAAAATGAGACATGCAAGAGTGAAATAAACACATGTGAAAAACAAATAAAACACAAGTGACACATGCAAGAATGAAAGTGGGAAAAATGACACTTACAAAAGAAATAGCAAGCGAAAACGATAGATGCAAAAGCAAATGCAATAGTTGAGAAACTCACCCTGATGATGGCACACTTACATACATGAGTGAGAGAATGCTCCTTGTGCTCCAAAATTATATAGAGCTCAAAAGCAAAAGATGCTAGTGAGATGAAATCTGAGTTAGAATTTTTATATAGGGAAAGCAGACATGCAATTAGGATTTGTGAGTGTGCTTAGTGTATGTCAAGAAACTAGGAGTCAAGAGTGAATTGATTACCACTAAGAGGTGTGATATTATTGATTTGAAGAAGTATACTCTCACCATCAACAAGGGTTTTTCAATCACTATTTGCATAGGATGCGCTTACACTGTCACTGGGAACTGCACAATGACTATTAGTGAGAATGGCACAATCACTATTGGCAGGGACTATATAATCACTGATGGTAAGGATTGTGCAATCAATTTTGAGAAGGACTGCACAATCAATGTTGGCAAGGACTGCACATCGACTACTGATAAAGATTGTGCAACATTGTCATTATGAAGTGCACTTAACCTATCTTGGCATGTGTGCTAGTGAAGACATCAAGAACTGGGCATGTGAAAGTAAGTAGATCGACACGTAGGTTTCCCTAAGGAAGACTTGAAAACGTAGAATAGATGTCTAGGAATGACATTAATTTCTTGAAACAAAGGATGGCATGATCATAAGGAGGCTCCAAAATTTGAATATAGGAAAAATTTTGGAGGAGTTTGTAGCAACTACAACACTTAGCGACACACATGAAGAACCCCTACTCCTCTATTTAGGTCTAACTTTAGGCATGGATTCTAGATTTTTGGAAGTATTATCTCATCCTATAGATCACCCTAGATTCTTTACTTAGCCTGGTTATATATGTAGTCTCTCCTATTCCTCTCATCAACTCAAACACATTTACAAAACTTTCCATATCTTAATTGTTTCAATTGGGGAGAAGGATAGTACATATTCACGAGCTTATCTTGAACAGAGTCTTAGTGTCATCTCTAGTGTTACTCCACTACCAACATTCTTATTTAGTACCCTGACGGAGTCGCTTCAAGGAGTAACAAGCATTGATTTTCTACTAGTAAGATTTTTTAGTTCCCTGACAAAGTTGTTTGTTTCACAACTCTGTGTTGGAAGCCTTTCTCTTTTTTCATCCTTTATTATTTTATAAATTTATGCTCATTGGAATTTTATAGTCCTTTATTTCACTAAGGGAAGAAGAGGGATCCCAACTTATTAATGCGCACGAGAGGTTATTCCTTGTTTTGTAGAGATTCTTGTATATATACCTCTAAAATTAGTGCGCTCGCTTAAGTATTTCTCTTTTCCCTTCTCTTCTCGATTTCAATGAAATGTTAAAAACCCATTAATATAAACAATTGATTCAAGGAATGAAGATCATATCATAGTTATGAGCAACATAGATCCGCTAAAGATTTTTTCCAAATAAGTCATACTTTCCATCTAAGCATCATGGACTCATAATATATTTAGGCCCAAAAAAGAAAGGGATTAAAAGTTAACCAATCATTGTTAGTCATCATCGTGCCCCCTTTTAATACTTTACCCACATTACTTCAGAGCCAAACGAGGCAGCTTTCACACAAAGCCTTATTAAAATGAAACATGTGGAAAGAAGTGAAAGAAACATGAATAACATAGAAAGAAAGGATGAAAGAAAAGTAGCATGTAAAAACTTGTAAGGGGATGCAAAGAACAAAACTCAAACGAGAAAGGGGATGCAGGAAAAATTGTTATAATGTGATGCAAAAGTGACTATAATGCAACTAAACCTAAACTCTGATATATTTAGCTATAAGGTCAGGATCATGTAAAGTCAAATTTCCAATGTATCCATTTAATTTGTTCCCAACCTGCAAGTAGAAATATATATGTGATTAGAAATAGTATAAAACAATGTGTAGAAATAAATATGTCAACCTGAATAAGTTTCACAAGCAATTGAAGTTATTTCCTGCTAATAAAAAGGTGTGCCATAAATGCTTCCTTTAATCAGTGTGAAAATTTACCTTGTTTATTAGCACAACGATCATACAAACCTTGAATATTTCTCATGAATGTACATTGATTAGGTTTTTTAGTCTTAGAAAACATCAAGAAATATCAATACTTATTATTGGAAACAAAGTTTTCCAAGTAAGATTCCTCTATCCAACTAGCAATTTGATCCTGATATTTGAAACAACCTATTTGAAAATCCTGAAACACATGGGAAAAGGAACTTCCAATCAACACAATCGAGTCATGGGGAGAATCTTGTAAGGGAAATTTTGTATGATCTTGTTCAAAAACCTTGTCAAGATCATGTGGACCTAACACAACCATCAACAAAAGTTGAAGTGCCTCAAATACTTGATAAGCATTTGAGTAGTAAAATGATGAATCATAAAAATTTATGGCCTTAACAAGATCAAAAAATTTAAAACAAATATCATGAGATGCACCACTGCGAAAGGGATTAGTTGAAATACATTTGTTATAATTGGTGTTATGATTAGATTGGTGGGTTGGAATATAAGATTCTCAATTCTCCAATTGTTTCCTTTGTATTCGATTACAAGATAGACGGGAAACATGAAAGCTTGGGGGATTAGAAACAATTTTTGGCATTGTAAATTGGGGAAACCAATTAGGGTACCAAGCTGAAAAAAGATTAGAAGCATATGTCAAATCACATCAAACATTCATATCAATGTAAGTAATTTGTTTGTGAGCACACAACTTTGCTCCGCCAAATGATTCGATCATTGAACGAGACTCAAAATGATTGATTTTCTCAGAAAATTGATTACTTTCATAATATTACAAGAGAGATAAGAAACTGATCATTCACAAAAAAAATTGACATGGACAAATATATCAGCTAGTGATGATTTTTTTCTTAATAATCTTATCACAGGCTTTAATGTTGACCGACATTTTTTTAAAATATGCACTGTAACCCTGAGTTTAATACAAGGGATTCCATGAAGAAGAATTAGCCAAACAAGAATCTTTCACCCAACCTAGAAAGTTTATCTAGAAGAATAAGAAAAAACATCTTGAAAATGCTTAAAATACTTCAAGAGTAAGTCCAAATCTAGTGATAGAATACTAAGAAAATAATTATGCACGAAAATTATAATCTCACCTAATTCAAAGGTCTCATCAGGATTGTGAGAACCTAACATAGCCATTAACTAAAGTTGAAGTTCCTCAACTTCTTGATATGTCCCTAAAATTTCCAATGTTAGATTATTGGATTTTGAACAAATGGTCATATAAGAATTTGTGTGAGGACATCTATCATCAATTATGTAAGAAATTTCATTATGAATCAAATGGAAATTGTTGGAACCAATAGTTTTAGCGGATGTATCAACATCACCAAATAGATTAACCAAATTGTAAGGAAGATATTCAATGACTACCACATCATCTTATTCATCACGGGAAGCCTTAATACCTTGTATGGTATTTAGATCTAATTCATCTAAATTTGCATTGGAGGAACATGATATATTAATTCATTTATTACACACATCTTGACATAAGGGTTGGTGGGATGAGAAAGAAATTCCTATGAGAAACTCTTCTATGATCAAATTAGATTCTAGATCAAATCTTTGCAAATACAAGTCCTCTTGCGGAAACAAGAGATCATCCAATGTACTTGGGTGCTCATCGTAATTTGTAGTGATGGAGTTATTCTCATCACAGTGATGGTTTCCTAAGACCTTATCTTGGTTAAGAGATTTTGCTTTATTCAACTAATTTCCAAGATAAAAATATCCTTGATTCACCAAGAATGTAGAAACATCATCTCAACATAAAGGAATTTGAAAAAGGGAAGAGATATGGAAAGATTCTTCATCCTTTTGATCCTCTGCCTGTGAGATATTACCACCTTGTACCTGATCACTATTTGAACCACTAGATTGAAAATCAAGAGTGTATGAAGAAAATGGTGGTGGAGTGGATTGATCAAACGAATCAAAGTACATGGATCCATGAAGTGTAAACAATAAAGGATGACAATTATCCATGGAAGAATCAATACTTTCAATAAAATCAAATTCAAGATTTAAATTATGCATGTTTATGTCACCTTGAAAATTAGGGGATCAACCTTCACACTACGATCCATGAGATTATGAGAACATTCAATGTTTTCCTAGATAAAATCTTGATCATTAAAATTAGGTGAATGAAGAATAGGACCAGGAACTTGATTTTGGAATTTCCCAACTTCAATAATAGCACTAGAGACTAAACTTTTCAATAATGACAAGGGGGAGGAGAAGGGACATAATGGGGAGCAGATTCCTCCTTTGATATTTGAGGTGTCTTATGTCTGGGAAAATTTGGAAAACCAAATTAGGGATGAGATTTAAATATGTTTCAAATTCAAATTGTTCAATAGAGATCTGAACCAAACACTAAAACTTTCCACCCGTGAAATCGCAATCCACATCTTCTTCTAAAAATTCATAGAAAAGGTGATGAAACTAATCAAGAATATCTTCTAACAATTCATCCAGATTCATTCTAAGCTATTTGATCCTTCTAAAAACATCTTTATAATTTTACCTATCAAAAGCTTGATGAAGCTCTCTAAAACGCTTTTTGAATGAATGAATAGATGCAGATGGTAAGGGATGACATCATTTCTTAGCACAACCTTCAAATGTGAGGATGAATAATCTACAACAAACATATTCACAATTCACTTTATGAAAATAATAAAACTTAAGAAACAAAAATGTATGTTCAAATTTAGATCTTTCACCCTCGCCATTGAACTTCAAATGTGACAAGTCATGAATTAGTTCCATGTGGATTGTAATATTTCCACTTTTAACAAAACAATGCAGGATTATGATTTTGGGATGAGCCATTCAGGATGAAATATTCAAAACAAAATCAATGGGCTCATCTTGTCATCTGGCCCTCCTTCTAGCTCCAAAATGTTGACAGTACTAGAAACTGCTAATATACAGGGGGTCTTTCCAATATGAAGTCCCAATTACACCTCACATCATTTGGAGTAGGAGACCCATCCAAATGATAGTCTCGACTACCATAACTTAAATATTTTCCTTGGTTGCAATAAACAACATAAGAGAGTATTCACACAACCTTTGAAACAAGCAAGTAAGTTGACACCTTGAAGCATACAATGCAAGGCATATAAGGTACTTTCACAGGAAATAAGAGAGAAAGTGAGTTCTTAGAAGAAAATTAATAGTAATATCCTAATAAATATGCATAGGAGAATAGAATGGGTCGTTAATTAACCTGAAAAATACTTCACGACGCAACAACGATCATGAATGAAAGTAACAACGCACATTCAACAAGATGTATACCAAATCCAATGAAATAGTTCATTCTCTTTAGCATGGATGAACATAAACATATACCATAAACATTAAAATAATAGTCTTACAACATCCATGATACATGCATGAATGTGTGTCAACTCTTGGAGCTTTAAATATTACGTGAAGGTTACAAGTACACAATTAAAATGATGCAACACTAGAACTAGCCCCAATAGTGGAACATTAATCCACAACTTGCTTATCCAAAGAATGATCTTCTCTCATATGGCTAGATTGAGAAGTCAAGGTGAAAAGTCACTTTCCTAGGCTAGGAGGGTTTATTTATAACAAATGAGGTGATTATTCACCTCCCATATGACTCTTGACCTCCCTCATAACTCTTGAGTTCCCATGTGACTTTTGAGATCCTACATGACTCTTGCACTTCCTAGTGACTCTTCATATTCCATATGTGACCCTTGGGATTCCACACATTTTACATTTTCCAATTATGTGACGAAACAACACTCTTGTGTTGACACATTAAACAATTACAATTTGGCAACTATGACATGGGACTTCATTGTAATGTGTCAATGCCAAGCTCTTCTATTTGTTGCTATGTATTCAATATTCATGACTGATCTGACTTGTACTTCATCTTCACCATCTAAAGGTTTTGGATAATTATTAGAACCTTTTAATTCAACATGAGTTGTCATCTCTTTGTCAGGGTCCAAGATTCATTTACTCCTACATCATAGCATCTTTGTGTCTTAGCTCCACAAGTCTCCTGTTTAAAACCTCCTTGAGCATCATCTAGCCATGATAGGATGATAGCACCTACAAATGAATTTCACTCATGAAATGACAACATCAGTCCCCAAAATCACTTGTTCTATCTTATTTTCTCATGTAAGGTGCTTACTGTGATGAGATAGTGTGCAAAGACTGAGAGAGGGGCCTTCTTGGATGTAGAGAGCAGAGTCAGGAGATAAGAGATGGAGTTATTGGCACTAGAAGTGTCCATTACACAATGGTAAGAGAAAGAGGCAATGCCCTGCACAATGGGCAAGTCTAGGAGACAAGGGTGACATGCTTGGGAATTGTGATTGTGCAATGCAAAATTGATTGAGGAGGAGGTTGTGTGGAATTCATACATCACCAATTCAAGGGCCAAGGAATGACCCTATTTTCCTCTAGGACTGCACAATATGAACTGAAGGCAAGAATGATTAAGGAATTACGCGGAGGGAAAGTGTAAGCAACAAGGTTTGATTGATTATGCTCTAACAATGCACAATGTGCAATGTGAAGGGAGATTTCCTCAAGATGGGTGCAAAGGGAAATTATAAGCAATAAGAAGCTCATAAATGCGAATTTAAAGTGCACAATGTGCTTATCACTTGACTAAATGTTAAAGGTGTTCATAATTTGCACACAATGTGAGGACAAGGAAGAAGCCCAAAATTAACTAAGTGTTAGATTAGTGAGACAAGAAGGAGAAGCTAAGAGCATGAAAATAGGTCCCAAGAATGATCACACACACACATTTACAATAAAACACATTTCAAGGATATGCACAGTACCCGAAACCAACATGCATACATTAAAGTGGCAATAAAATGACACTTTCCTCCAAGTGTGATAATTAGGAATTAAGCCTTTGTGACACAAGTGTCAATTGTAATCAAAAGGTGTTATGCTATGAGAGTTTCCATCACATGTTCTTATGATAGATAACATCAACCAGTGCAAGAGAGTGTGTTGGAGCTGCCTCTAAAAGGTGTTCGAAGGTGCCCTTAAGATATGCAAAAGAAAGCAACACCAACATATGCAAGAGTGAAAGTAACACATGCAAAAACAAAAGAAAAAACAAGTGACACATGCAAGAATTAAAGCAGGAAAAAGTGACACTTGAAAAAAGGAAGATAAAGTGAAGATAAAAGATGCTAAAGAAAAAGCGACAATTGAGTAACCCAGATGATAGCACACTTCATCCACGAATGAGAGAATGCTCCTTGTGCTCAAAATGTGTTTAGAGCTCAAAAGAAAAAGATGAATGTGAGATAATCTCTTAGCTAGACTTTTTATATAGGGAGAGCAAACATGCAATTAGGATTTGTGAGTGAACTTTGTGCATGTTGAGAAACTAGGTGTCAAGAGTGAATTGAATCCAACTAAGAGGTGTGATAGTATTGACTTGAAGAAGTATAATATCACTTTCAACAAAGAGTGATCAATCACTATCTACATAGGATGTCATTACGCTATCATTGGGAACTATGCAATCATTGACAGTGAGAATTATACAATCGTTGTTGGCGGGGACTACGTAATCACTAATGGTAAGGATTGGGAAATCACTATTGGCAGGATTGCACATTCACTGTTGGCAAGGATGACACATTGACTGCTAACAAAGAGTGCACAACAAAGTCATTATGAAGTGAACTTAGCCTAACTTTTCATGCACACTTGTGAAGACATTAAGAGTTGGGCATGTGAAAGAAAGAAGATCGACACTTAGGTTTTCTTAATAATACTTGAATACTTAGACAACATGATCGATCATGACATTAATGGTTTGAAACGAAGGATGACATGATCATAAGGAGTCTTAATAATTTGAAGATAGGAAAATTTTGGAGGGGGTTGTAGAAACTACAACAATTTCCTAACCCCACTTAATTGTATCTTGGTCTTGAGCAATGTTAATTTGATGACTTTGTAACCCTTGAGCAAGAATGGGCCAACAATTCAAGGTTGGGTGTGACATCCAATCCTCTATCATTTTCCACCCTCTCCAAATCATATAATTAGGTTATTCTTTCCATATATATTCTATTCTAGTGTACTGTTGCTCTAAAGTAAATTCATCTAGCCCTCGGAGTTTCCCATGGTCCCCTAGCCATGACATCTATTTCCAAGTGTTTTCTAGAAGAGAGTGGTCTGCCTATTCCTGCTCTCACATAAGGCATGGATTTGGATAGGAATATAGTTTTCACATGCTAAATTCCATATTGAGGAGCCTAAGGGATACTCTGTAACTCTTAAATTTTCCAACTAAGAAGCGATGTGATAATATTTCATGTCCCAAATTATTTCCAAATTCCATTGCCACCCTAAAGCCATCTCAACCATAGTTTAGCTCCGAATGACATGTTCAAGATCTTCGGGTCTCTCAGTCCCAAACCCCCAAGCCAATTTGGGAGCATAAATATTTTCCCAAACAACAATTGACCATTTTTTTCTTTCTTAGCTCCTCTCCATAGAAAATATCTATAGAGGGTAGCAATGGATTTGAAGATTTTATTCATTTGTTAATGAGTTTTCCTTCTTCCATTATCAAGGCATCAGTGCATCATTCATAATGATATGTTGTTTCACTTGCTACATCCATGTCTCCAAGGCATGTTTTCTTTGGATATATGACCAAATTCCTTTCTATTCCATTCTATGTTTGACTTTAAATTCATTGAGATTAAGTAGAATATGTGCATAGAATTTCGTCCTTGGACCTACAATTCTTCCCACCAACTTTTGGATTTGGACCATAAATCGAGATATTGTAGCCAAATCCTTCAAATTTAAAGGGTTGATTATGAGGAGCCATTTTCAAGCTAGCTTCAAGTGAATTGGCTAGTGGTTTGAGCTAATCCTTGGCAGAATAACGACTTAAGCAAAATGATCGTGTTCACGTAAGTATTCAGATAGTACAAATCAATCCAGTCTACTAGATACCTGATGTCTCACTCCCCTGCAGTTATTCCAATTATACACACTATTAATAGTATTTAGATTGTCCCCTTGAAGTTGATGAACAAGGTTAGAAAATTGTTGTGCATTAGGATCAATTCTTTTGATTCCCTTTCCCACCCCTTCTTCTCTTCCAAGGATTTAATAAGGTTGAAATCTTCATCGATACCACAAACCTCATCTTGGTGGAAGGATTTAATGAGGTTTAAATCCCCACCAACAACTCAAAGTGGTCAATATACTATGTGTGGAAAAGGCTATAAAATGGAGTTACATGTTAAATATCATTTCTCCTCCATTGCTTTTGATTATAAATAGAAATATGGTATTTACCTATTAGATTTTAATTATCCAATATGATATGTAATTGAAAGTAGATTTTCATTATCCATGAGTTCATTAGTTAATCTATGCACTTGATAGAGTGTCTTGGATAAATTATTCAATTATTCAATGCCTTGAAAAGAGATTACACCTTGCAATTACACCAAATCTCTAATAATTTTTACATAAAATAGATTAAAACATATATTTAAAAAAAGCCAAAATGTAAAATAACAATACCATTTAAATGTTTTTAGAATAAGAATACTATTTAAATTTTTTGAGCATATAAATTTTTTGTTAATTTTTTTATATAATATATAAATAAATTTGGTTTAGATAATAGATTTATTTTGGAATATATATAGATAATGATATTTTTCTTTTTATTGGTCCACATGGTTTTATTTTTATTTTGAAAGAGATTAAAAAAAGAGAATCATACATAGTTATAGAATGCACTTAGCAAATATATAATTATATATGAGATTATCATCTTTTCTTGGGGCGTCGTGAGGAAGATTCCAGGGATACAATAAACCACACACCAAAGTAAACTATTCCTCTCAGTAATTTACCTGCGAACCCTCCTTTGGCCATCAAATTTACATGAATGGACAAAAATTTGAAGCATAATTGCAGTTTTACATGTTCAATTTTAGTGTATAAGATTGCTATCACACTTTAAAAAAAAATTGGCTTCTCAGTAAATACCTGTGAACTTTCTTTTGGCCATAAAATTTACATGAATGGATAGAAATTTGAAGCATAATTGCAGTTTTAGGTGTTCAATTTTAGTGTATAAGCAAGATTTTTTCTCGATCCCTATCACACTTTAAAAAATTGCCTCTACCAAAATCAGTGATGCAGAAAGTGACGCCACTGATTGACGATCATAGAGGTTGGTCCCACTCGATATTCCTCCCTCTTTTTGGCTTTTCAAAGCTCTAATTTGGTTGTATGTTGAATGCAATTTAAGTAAGGACTAACAACTAGAGTTGTATTCATGTTCGTCACTCCTCTTAGCGTTACGACGTGCCCAAAAGAAACCTCTACACGCAACCGTTAGAATCCAATTTTTTTTGAAGTCCTGTGAGTCCTATATTGTACACTTCATCAAGCTCATGTGTCACGAGGGGTCATCTTTATTATTCACATTCCACGAACTATACATGAAAGGAATGAAAAAAATGGCATCGTATCTTTCAACGATTTCATACTGCGGTGTCACATTGAAAATATATGAGTGTTTAATATCGAAAAAAGGAGTCAATGGATAGGAATGAAAATTCTCGCATGCTTAATGCGCAAGACTACATGACAATAATGTCGTAAAAATTAGTACTATAAGATTTGACAATTATCCGATCAAAACATTCATGATGATGATATGATCCTATGAACATATGGGCAATACAAATTGATGTGGTTTGTGATTTTATAGAAATTTCTCCCTCATGCCTTCCTGTCCTATATGTCTAGATTTTCTTTTCACTTTCAATATTAGAATGTCATGACTGAGATTCTTTTCCTTTTTCCTTGGGTAATTCTGCACTCAGCTTGATCTCTCTTAATCTCATAGCATGCAGAAACTGAAATCAAATTGTCTGCAATATTCATTACAATGTATGGCACTCTTTTAGGGTCCCTAATTCAAATAATAATTCACAGCGATTTAAGGAAAAAAATAGTTTCAGGGAATTATAACGGTTGATTTTGCATCTTGGCAGTTAATGTGGCTTGGAGGGTTTTTGGAGCAACATGGTTGTTGGGTTGGCACTTTGACGTGAAATTTTTTTTTTTTTTTGATTTACCATTTCTTGTGGAGTTATAACCCGAGCTCGAGGGTGAATCATGCTTGAAATCTATGAACAAGTGTCATGGTTATTTTGTGGCATCTGTTTCTATTACTCTTTCTTGTAATTATGAATTCGGGCTTAAAACCCTAAAATTAAGTATTTTGTGCAAATAATTGTAATTTCTTTATATCTTGTGTTGCAAACATTTGTGTTACTAGTTAATGTCATGATTAATTTATCATTAAGTGTCCTTTCCGCTATACAAATTAAAATTATGAATTAAATGTGTAAATTTGGCCTTTATCAGAGTTTAGGGTTTTCACTCCCATGTAGCAGTTGTGTGTTTTTTAATTGTGGTGGTGCTAGTAGTGTAGTTTTGGGCTTTTTAAGTGTGGTGGTTCAAGTAGTGTCGCCTAGTGGGAGGCTGAGGACATTGCAAAAATAATATGATCCACCTCGACATCCTCCCAATAAGCCCATTCAACAACAACATCTTCCTTGATGTGCTAGAATGAAGACGACTTCAAAATAAGAGGACATTAAAACAAAGACCAAATTATAAAAACAAGAATAAAAAAATTACTAGAGAGAAATCTTGTCATGTAGAAGGCATTGAACAAATGAGTTGATTTACTCTACATAGGGGGTTACATGTAATGAACAAGCTTCCACATGTTGGGTGAGAGTTTCCTTTCTTGAAACATTATTTCCCCATCCTCCCAAGATTCATGTAACATGGAACTCTCAACCCACTTCCTTCATTATACCCCAATTACATGAGATCATTACTAAAGGGTTTGCTAAAAGAGCACATGGTGCTCGGTAGTGTACACCCGAGATTGTTTGTAGGATGCTTTATTATCACCTCATATGTGAAACTTTTAAGGATTGTATTAGTTGTATATGAAACTTATTTTTGAATTAATTCAACATTGATTCAAAAGTTGTAAAAAAAATATAATTATTGTTGTTGTTTTTATTTTTTTCTCAAAACTAACTTTTAAGTGTATAGTTTTCATTATAGATGTAAAATTTGTCTTATTTTAATGTCATCTAATTGTACATATTGCTTTTGTATTGTATTTAAAATGTATGGAACCACTTCTTAAAATCTATAAGGTCACTGTCAAGTTGGTATTATCTTGAGAGTGGAAAATTTTGGTTCCTCAACCTCATACATTTATTTATGTGACAGTTAAATTATTATTACTTTGTTATCCCCAGTTGATGTACAAGGAGAAAACTTGTCACAAGTGATATTTGAACATGGGTAGGAGGGTAAAAATTCCTCCTCATAGTCATCCAGTCCAAACCAATGAATAAAAAAATGTTTGAAGACAACTTGTCACACCCTAAGTCACTTAAGTAAAAATGAGATTATTGGTATCTTGCTAGCTCATATTATTCCATGAAAGGAAAACATGTAGCAAATCAAATGGATCTAGGAGGAGAGGATGGAAACTTTACTAGTAGTAATCCCCCACAACCATAGTAGACACCCACAGAAAATGATGTCAATATGTAGTAAATTGATGTATCAACTATGCCTAACATGTATGACATATTGAGAGTATTTTTATGGATGAAATTGTGTAGAGGGTTTTTTAATCCTATCTAATGTTCTGAGTGGACACTCCACCCATTAGTAAGGACCAAAAAATTGAATGGTCACAAATATGCTTTTAAAGACCTTTAATAGAGGGAAGAAACCAATTATCCATTAATGGTTAATTATAAATTAATAAGCATAGGATCAAGTCAAAGAATTAATTAAAAAATTAAAAATAAAAATAAAATAAAATAAAATAAAAGAGCAGGGAAATAAATAAATAAAGATGATGATTAGAATAAATAAAGAAATAATTTCAAAGAATCAAATCGATTTATTAGGATATAAATATGAATGAAGAAATGTGAAAATCCTTATAAAGATGGAGGAAGGAAATGAGAAATATAATCAAATAAATGAATAAGATATATATATAAGTCAAGAACAAAGTGGAGGATTAAAGTGGTAAGAGGGTAAAAAACAAAACCATCAAAATTGGAACCAAGTGACTGAAAAATGAGAAAGGGAGGCTGGGAAGGAGGAAAAGGAAAGAAAAGGGGGAGAGGGACGGAGAGGAGAGCAGAGAAAACTAATGAGGATGCCAATGGATAATAGGTTTCTAGGAATGACTTAATTTATAACCAACTTCTCTATTAAAATTGTTGGGGTGCCTTTGGATTTTGAGGATTTCCCAAATGATTTTAGAGTTGTCTCACATAAACAAACAAGAGAATAAGTTACCAACCTATCATCTCTTTTAATAAGTAAAACCCAAAATTTAAAGTGATAGAGTCCAAAAGCATTAAGAAAGGTTGAAGCAAGGCCACCATGAAATGAACCTAAGTCATCATGGTAACAAATATTCTATCTCTAGAAAACTATACATTGAGTTAAATAGCATTTCTTCTAGATCATTTTTTAATTAGGATAGAAATATGAGTTACTTATTAAATATTAATTATTCACTATAATTTCTAATTGAAGATAGGTTGTCATTATGCATGAGATCATCTATGCACCTCATATAGTATATTGGATAGGAAAGAGAAATACTTCTTGATTTGACTCTAATTTTGAAGATATTTAACTTCCAATGAAAAGAGGAAACCCACAACCTATTTCTGCAAATTTATCCTTTCTTGGTTTTCATTTCAGAAACTAGTTTTTTGAGATATACTACCTATGGGGTGAGCCTGTTGTTTCCAGTTTTGAGAAATTTCATCTTTCACACCAGATTTTTAATCTAACATAGTTTAGTATGAAAAGTCCAATTTTGTGGCCATATCAAGGGGGCTGTAAATTGGACCCTGATTGCTATTACAATTTGTGAGCTTCATACTATGCACTATGCAGCTTAATGTTAAAACAAAACTAGCAGCTAATTAACATCTCTTAACCTTGCAGATTCATATAACATGTTACTTTATTACATTATGCCTAAAGTTACTTTATTATTTAATACTGCCATGTAATAAAAACATGATACATACAACCTGAGTCGTCCTAATAGTTAAGAACATGTGATTCTCTCCACAAAGGTCATATGTTCAATTCCAAACAGGGGTAAAATATGTACATGTGGCCAAGCCGCTGTTTGTGTGGCAGTGGCAAGGTATAAGCATTCCCATTCTTGCTTACAGGGTAGCGAATGGACAAATTATATTTATCAGGCAGACCCCAATGCCCAACAATTTTCTAGAAAAAAATAAAAACATGATATGACCATTAAACTAACATTCAAGAATCTCATGAGGCCACAAAAAAACACCCCTTACAATGTGTAGAACTACAACACCCACAGATCAGTAGAGCTCCTCATCAAATATCCAAGATTATTGCCATGCACATTCCAGACCCATGTAAATACACAAAAACAAATTCTCCATGCCTTTCTCAAACAGTAAATCAAACTTTCTTATTAAAAGATTTTTATATTCTAATTCCCTCAATACAAATACTATGCATGGAAATAATATTACTTAGTTAATATATATTTTTTATTTTTCTTTATAAATAAGATTATGATTAGTTCCTAAAAAGGTATTTTCCCAAAAAGGTATTTGCTTTTATCTCCTCGGCTTATGTCATGCTTGTATCCCTCTTATTTGTCTTCTTGTGATGTTCTTCACTGAGGTTGATGGGAGGAATGACCAGTTCCAGCTTATATTTATACTAGTTTTTTACCTTTAATGAAATGACACGTCACTTGGCCAAGGAACATGAGCCTACATAATTCATTTTACCAATACTAATTTTTCTAATTTATAAATTCAATTTCTCTCAATCTAAGAGGAGTTAGAAAGCGAGTAATAGCTCATTCGAAAGGGGAAAGTGTCCTCTACAAGATGGTGTCATTTTCATTCTTAACTAATATCAGTATTCCATCAGTAAAATTATATTTTATGAACTGTAACCATTATTTTATCTGTGGCAGACTTTATGATTTTATCATTATGTTTTCGAAAATGTTTAGGGCTTCCATACTTTTAATCTTTTTGGAAATATCCAAAGATGAGTGTTTCTTCACTTGTTTTCTTTATTTATTAGGATTAGGGCATCTTCAAAGGCATCATGGGCATCTAGGGCTTCATTGATATATGCGTACATTGCATCATTCTAGGGAAAACCATGTACCTAAGAAAATTCACTTCATACTATGTTAGAGTTTGTCATTATATGCATCAATGTTCCTAGGAGGGTTTCATGGTATGAGCTTCTTCATCTCACATTAGATCATGCATCAACTATTTCCAGCTTGTCATAATATAGATATGGATATAGCTAGGGTTTGCATCAGAAATGACTTATACTTCTTAAATGTTGTGAAAACCAACAAACCAAATGTAAATAACCCTATTTTGTTACTTTCAATTATTCCCATGGCATCCATCCAGGTGGAATTCAAGATGGTATTAAAGAGGCAGCATCCGAAACTTGAAATTAAAATGAAATTCAAATGGAGCTCCAATAATCTTTGTTGAACCACTGGTAGGTTAAGAATAATTAGTTCACCTCAAATATAATGTATATAACTGAACACATGAAGCATGTTATAACATGAGTAGACATTTAAGGTGAATGATATTACAAAATGGGGAAAAAAAAGTACATTAACGGTTTCTTTAGTGAAAGAACCACAATATGAGAGTCCCAAGAAAAATGACAACCATAGTGTATAAACATAGTCGAGACCTATACTGATGCTGATGCATGTTTGCCAATGGAATGAACGGTGATGCTAAATCATCTCTAGCACCTACATCTACACTTGAGATTGCTCCAACCATTAGATCAGTAGACATTTTATGGATCTCCGCAAGGTGCTTTATCATAAAAGAATTAAATCGAGCACTCCATATTTTTGCCTCTCTGTAGAGGGGCTTCAAATTGTCTGTGCAAACATTGTAGATGCCTTCCATGTGATTACAGATTAAATCTGAGTTTGTCAATACTGTTATGTAATTGACCCCATTGTGTTTTGCCTCTTTTAATCCTGCAACAAGTGTAATGTAGTATGCTTCGTTATTGGTTGTCTTTCCCTGCACTTCCCATATTCTATAAACCACATGATTTTTTGCCCCATTGTGAAGGACAAATTTTAAAGTTGCTCGACCCGGATTTGGGCAGCATGATACTTCAATGCACAGTGTCCACTTTTCCACCATTCGTGAGCTTAGAAGCATGCATAGTGACAACAACAAAATAGATTCATGTTATAATATGAAATATGATAAAATATCCTGATTGAAATTGATTATTTTTATTCTACCTCAAGTTTGAACGCACATCCTTGAAAAATAACACAAAATCAAATATTAGTGATAAGACTTTGGGCATAAAGAGAGCATATTTATTTTTCTATTAGCATAAAGAGTTAATAATGCACGCTCATGTTAATAATGCATGCATGGTCATGAAAATGAGTATGTAGCATGACAAGAAGAAATGAACCATTTAAGACAAACTTTGTCATGCTATCTAGGATTCTAAGGATTTCAAAATATCATATTTTAGTAAGATTGACTAAAGAAATCTTGGAAAATGGTTTTTCCTGTTACATTTTCAAAAACATTGCTATATCTAGCGATTCTGATTGTAGTTGATTGTTAGTTTTTTCCAGAGCTACTGCTCACATCTTGAAAGAGGGATTGCATTGGGTGGAGGGTTCCAAATAGAGAGAACACTCCTATGCTTATCTAGATCTCCATCAACAAGAGGCAATATCCAAGGAAGTCAAATCATGTAGGCAAGACAAGTCCAATAAGGAGAGATTGGACACCACTTATATCTACGATGGGTGTTGAACTTAATTATCAGAGCTATCCAATTGTTTAAAGTCCAATGAAACAAAACAGTTTTTTTCTGATTTTGCTTCCATTGTTTTGATAGTCATTCAACCTCCATTGCCTTTGTACATAAGATGAGAGGGCCCAGTTTAGATTGTATTATAACATGAGAAGGCCCTGACACCGGATAATTAGCATTCAGATGAATTCAGACAATGTATAACATGATGTGATTGTTCAATGATCAAAGAAGAGGAAGAGCAAACTGCTCTTCAGAACAGGCATAAAAGAGCAGCCTAGACTGTTCTACCATACTATGTACTAGACTGGACTATGAATGTCTAGACATCTTGGATGAGTTTATGATATATGTGACTGTTGTTGCATATATCTCTAGGTTGTTAGTTTTTATCAACCATGGTTTTCTTTTAAAAAAATATAGAAAATATTACTATGGGTATGAAAAAAAGTCTTACATGCTTTTATGAAGTTTGAAGCTTATGATTCTATGAAATTAATGTTAGATATTCTCATGCTAGAACAATAGACTAACCCTTCTTAGTACAAGGCCCAATTATTGATTATCCTAATAGATTATTTCTTCTTCCCATGGTGCAATTAGGCTGTCAATTAGCACTATTGGGCTAGTTTGTATTTCATGCCAATCCCATAACAACTTTCAGATTATCTGTATAAACAACATATCACTGATCTGAGCATTCCAACTTTTGGAATGGTGGATGTCCTTAATGATGAAGAGTAGTTTAGTACATTATAAATAAGTAAATGAGCTAGCACAGTAGGTTAAGACGTGGTTGGTGAAAGCCATTAGGCATCTGCATCAGCTAACCTTTCATAAGAGCAGAGTGGAGAGGAGCAGAATTAGGCATTCCACTTTTCACTAATCTAATATGGTTATTGGAGTCTGCAATAACTAAGCTTTCATAAGATTGGAGTGAAGAGGAGAAGAGCTGGGCATTCCACTTTTCAATAAAAACAGAGTGGAGAGGAGAAGAGTTAGGCATTAGAAATACTCAATCATATTTTTGTCTATACATAGTTTAAGGTTTAAGTTCTTAATGTTGCTGCAACAACAAACACTCTCCCAAATGTGTGCCCCTCCAGATGTCTGTAAACAACACAAAAATTAACCATATAACCTACAAGCCAATGGCCCTTCTTGTGGAGCTTATCACTGGCAATAATTAATGGATATGCATTGCTTGTAAAGCCTAGTCTACGAAATTCTCTTGTTGTCAGTATTTTTGTTGTAGCTGATGGGGTAAGGAGAAATCTACTGAACCAGGCAGTGGATCCATTATCCCTGCAAGATTTACTAATTCTCTCATAAAAAACTCATCTGAAAATTCACTATTGCAGGTTACTGCAACATTGACTTTTGCTATTGCCTGTGCATAAGTGGGTACTACTATTCTCATTGGAAATGATTTAAGAGAATGTGCCCAGAACCACTTTGCAAAATATGAAACTGCTACAGCTATGGAATTCTTGAGTTGGTTCATGGTTTCACCATCATTTTTTTTTACATTTTGGATGTTGGCAAAGAGGTAATATTTGGTGTGACTTGTTGAAGAAGTCCATTCACACTTAACACGAGAAGTGTATGAAGCTTGATTTTTCCATGAGAATAAAGCTTTCTGCATCAAGCCAATTACCTTTTCGGGGTAATAATGTCCACTCGGAGTTTTGATATGGAAGACATATTAGAGCTAAGCTAAAGGTTACCTAGATTGTCTAGAGTCCATTTCTATATTAGCATGTTCTTTTTAGGGATCTTGGACATATGTTGATATGCAATATTAAGGGCAGCCGAACAACAAAAACATCCATATCATTGATTTAGATGCACCATACTTATACCCAATCATATTTTTGTCTATACATAGTATAAGGTTTAAGTTCTTAATGTTGCTGCAACAACAAACACTCTCCCAAAAGTGTGCCCCCCCAAATGTCTATAAACAACACAAAAATTAACCATATAACCTACAAGCCAATGGCCCTTCTTGTGGAGCTTATCACTGGCAATAATTGATGGATATGCATTGCTTGTAAAGCCCAGTCTACGAAATTCTCTTGTTGTCAGTCTTTTTGTTGTAGCTGATGGGGTAAGGAGAAATTTACTGAACCAGGCAGTGGATCCATTATGTCTGCAGGATTTACTAATTCTCTCATAAAAAACTCATCTAAAAATTCACTATTGCAGGTTACTACAACATTGACTTTTGCTGCTGCCTATGCATAAGCGGGTACTACTATTCTCATTGGAAATGATTTAAGAGAATGTGCCTAGAACTCGTCCATTCAAATTCGTGGAGACTCTGAGGGTATGTGGACTTATACGAATCTTACAAGAACAAGTATTGAGTGAGAAAATTAGTGGGCAATAAAATTGCAGTTTTTGCAAAGTTATGAGTTCCTGACTTTGAACTCAACTACTGTCTAAGAAGCAGACCGTAGTGCAAGAGAGGATTTGCAAAAGAGATATAAGAATGTAGAACAAGCATAGAAGGACCAAAACTTAATTGATAAGACATTGGAGCAGGCAACATTTCATAGGCATTTGTTTTCAAGCCTACAAGTTGTACGCCAGTTTGCAAAAGCAACTCTGGGATTATTTCTGCAAACAACGCCCTTCATTATTTCTAATTATGGTTAAATACCTACTAGTCACTTCTATCACATTGGTTAGGCAGAGATTAATGATGCATTTAATACTTTGCTTGTTTTGATCTGTTTTGGAATTATCCCTATTATACCTAGAATGGGGAAATAGGCAGGGAATTGGGATGTTTGAAATGGGGTGGGTTTTGAAGTGCCACTTTCAAAATTTTAGAAATGGGAAATTGCATGTGTTATCATGTTCTCCAAAAGAGAAACAAGTTGATTTACCTGGAAAATAAATAAACTACTTTAGTGTCCAAGAAGATATTAGAACCCCCAACCAAACTAACATAAATAGAACTTATGCAAGGAGTTATAATAATATTCTTTGCGTACCTACTCTTGAACAACATTTGCCCTAACTATCATGCCCTGAGTCTGTTCCTTTCCTTGAAGAATTTGTTGAAAAGGTTCACAGTAAGGATAACTTAGAAAATATTTGTTGAATGTAACGTGTTGATAGCCATCTATTGTGACTGATGAGAAGGGGCAATGAAATGAAATCAATATGATCTTAATTGTCAATGAGGCAAGGTCATTTGGATTGGATTATTATATAATTTGACATCTATCTTGGTAGTTTCTGGGTGGAAAAATTGGAGGAATTCGCTTCCAGGACCCATTTTAGTGGCATGTCCTGATTTGGAGAAAGATGGAAGTGGATATGCTATTGGATTGTCTTGATGGCAAGGGTAGTGGTACGGATGCTATCATTCTAATATGTATCATAGGGGTTGGGGGCGGGGAGGTTGGGTGTCCTGAACTTACCTTACCATGATAAGGAACTCTATGCCTTGTTCAAGTTGTTTAAGGAGTGGAAGCACTATCTGATGGCAAGGAAACCATTATCCACATTGATCACTAAACATTGCACAACAAGTCCATGGAAATTC